>CM060471.1:8947847-9547847 GCA_030544235.1 Lepturacanthus savala
ACATAACTATATATTAGGGGTGTGACGAGACACTCAGCTCACGAGACGAAACGAGACACGAGATTAGGTTCACGAGATCGAGACGAGACGAGATTTTAAGAAAACTAAATTACAAATTATATGAATGCCTGGACAACAGTCAGTCAGTCAGTCATTTTCTATACCTGCTTATTTCTCATTAGGGTCGCAGGGGTCTGCTGGAGCCAATCCCAGCGCGTTACGGTGAGAGGCAGGGATACACCCCAGATGGTCGCCAGGCAATCGTGGGGCACACACACCATTCACTCACACATTCACACCTACGGGCAATTTAGAGTCTCCAATTAACCTCAGCATGTTTTTGGACTGTGGGAGGAAGCCGGAGTACCTGGTGAAAACCCACGCAGACACGGGGAGAACATGCAAACTCCACACAGAAAGGTCCCAGACCCAGGACCAAGGAGGTCTTGAACCTGCGACCTTCTTGCTGTGAGGCAACAGCGCAAACCTCTGCGCACTGTGTCGCCCGGCCTGGACAACAGACTTTTATTTAACTGAGTTGCACATAGATTTTATAACTTTTAATGAACTTCTTCCTTTTAATGAACTTATTCCTCTACAAATTGAAACTAAAATAAAATGTTATAAAAGTTAAAATATATAGAAACAAATTATACATTTGTGCTTTTTTCAAGTGCAAACAATATGTGCAAAACAAAAAGTTCTTCTCTGTCAGCAGCAGTTGTTGATGTGAGTACTGAGCTGTGGTAGTGCTGTAAATGTCTCTGCATTGTGCTTGTATTCGCTGCGCTGTACAGCATTGATTGCATACAGTGTCTGCATATTGTCTGTGTCTTATCAGTCACTCTCTTACCATTTATCATTTCTGCCGGGAACCCAAAATGATGCCAAACAAAAAAAGCGGCGGGGGCGTCCTCAATAGTAATACCCGTGTTTTCCGTCATTCTGGCTGCTTGCTGGGTCTCTCGAGAGACAGAATTTTAACGGGACGAGCAATCTCGTCAAATCACATCTCGCGAGATCCCTTCACACGAGATCTCGTCACACCCCTAATATATATATATATATATATATATATATATATATATATATATACATCTACTGTTTCTCTGAGCTCATTAAACTGTGACTTATTTCAAACTGCTCAAACAAATACAGTTTTTAGACAAATCTGAATATAGTTATAAATCATCTAGACAGTTTGGAGATTAATTAATTTGTTTGACAATGATTGATTAGCTCCATAAGTGAAAAAATGGTGTTTAAAAATCTGTTTTTTGCTCTGACTTCTATGTGAATAATTCTGTTTTTGTGATAAAATTCTATAACTTGCCAAAATTCACGATCATTGAAGATATATGTCATAAGAATATAAAAGCATGTGTTTATAGACCAATTAATACCCATTTACAAACATGTTGCTGCACTGCAGGAGTTTGTGATGAATCTGAAACCCTGCAGACTGTAGGACACAGAGTTAGAGGGACGCTCAACACACTCTAGTCGAGTATGATTGCTGTCAATTGGACCAAAATTGTTGGAGGAGCCACATCTAATAAGTTTCACAGCTTTTGAACAGAATGATGGAACAGATTGATGTGTTGAGAAGTGAGCGGCTACATGTTGGTGATGGCTGCAGCATGTCTGGTTGATTTTTTACACAATGCAAACGCTGCAGCACCACAGGACTAGTAGCACAGGACTGAACGTTTATGCAAAGTTTGATGATTTTTCACATGTGAAGTTTCCTCTGGAGGTGAAGAACACACAGGAAATCAGGATAACTGAAAAATTCTTCTCTTTCCTAAAGACTTAATTTGAAACCTGCTGATTTTCACTGCCAGCGATAAAAACATTAAATAACATCAAAGCAGAAAAAACTGTAAATGAGTTTTCATTCCTGTGGAGCATTGTACTTTATGAGCGATATATATATATATATATATAGTATTGATATATACCGTAGTATTGATATACTGTATACCGTAGTATTGATAGGTGACATCATCTCATTGGTTTATTTCCTCCTCCTTGTTCAGCTCATTAATCAATTACCTCACCGTTTGCTAATTGGCAGTTGTCGTTAATTATCTGTGACTGTTCTCATTAGTATTTAAATCTGCTCATAAACAGCAGAATGTTTCACTCATTTACATCTTAAAATTTAAATACATAAATACAGATCATACAGAGATATTTAATTCAGTTTGTTTTGGACATCTAACTAATGATGATGATGATGAAGGTGATGGTGATAGAGAGTTAAATCACTGCAAACATTTGCACAGGCAACAGCAGAGCAGCATTCAAGACACATCAGGGTAGTTTTATGGCATTTTAACCCAAACTGTGATTTTTCTATAAACCTAAACGCACTGTGGTTACTGTATGATGTCACACTGTAGCTGCTCTCCCTCATCACCTGTGACAGTGATGTCTCATACAGAGAAAACATCTGATCCACATCATTGATGTCATTTTGTGGTTTCTACACACATTAGGACCGTGGACTGAGACCAGCCTGTCCAACCTGACTGTAAATCAGGTGGGACAAGCTGTAAGTTTCTGTTAATCCCACTGTAGTGTCACAAAAAGCTTAGACAGTAAATCCTTATGTTAAAAGGAAAAAAAAGACTTTTATTAGAAAATGTGTTTTCCTGATCACTTAGTAAACTGAAATATATTTTGATATATGATATGTTTGAGTTTAAATTTGAGTGTGATCTGATGTCAGAAATTCTCTCCGTGCTTTAACAGTGAAGTTTTCTCTCCTGACTCTGATGTTTGATAATTGATTAAACACTGAAGGTGACTGAGTTACATGCAGAGTTTAAACAGAGCAGCTGCTTTAAAGTAAAGACGAAGCTGCAACGGAACAGAAAGCGAGCGGCGTGTAAATGACTCGCATCAGATTAACGGGCAGCGCTGCCTAGAGCACGTAAATCACAGACACACACACACGCACAGACACACACACACAGTCTCTGTGGCAGTACATTACCGTCAGTATAATTCCCCCTCACACTGCGACTACATTTTCTACCTCATAGAGCATATTAACTCCGACACAGTGTGTGTCAGAGTGAGTGTGTGTGTGCATGCATGGGTGTGTGTGTGTGTGTGTGTGACATTCATTCTTCACAGAGATAAATTTGTGGTGCGTCCTAATTTCCTGCTCGTAAATATGAGCAGTAATAGTGTGTGTGTGTGTGTGTGTGTGTGTGTGTGTCTGTGTGTGTGTGTCTGTGTGTGTGTGTCTGTGTGTGTGTCGGATCTTCCCTGCTTATCAGATAACAAATTGAAAGCTTAATCTGTCCTGCCTGTAGATTTACAACCCCGATCCCTCGCTCATTCTGAGGAGACAAGGTGCAGAAAAAGCTAACATAGAAAAAGAAGTGATGGGGGAGAGGAGGTGAAAAGGAGGAGAGGAAATAAGGAGGAGTGTAGAAGAGTTGAGTCTGTGTCTGAAGATAAGGTGACTGCTGGTGCTGGGCGGTTACCATGGTGCTAAAACTGTGTGTTTGTGTGTGCTGGTCAGAGGTCAGAGGTCATAATGACATTCAGGTTATCTGTAGACAAACAGCAGCACATACTTTCTGCTGCTACCATGATCATGTTTACGTGTTCACAAGATCACATGTTCACCCTATCAGTCTGAAATATCAAACTTCTGTCATACTTTATTGTTGCCAAACTTGTAAGGATAATTTAACTTGATTTGATTATTATTAATATTGTTTATATTATTTGTACTGAATCACTGATGTGATCATGAGCTTCAAGAAAAACGGCTGATTTGTTTACAGACCATCTGTTCAGTGTGTGTGTATGTGTATGTGTGTGTCAGCAGTTTGTCCTTCTGTAGGCTCATTAGAAACGAGCAGTGAGGAATGCTGGGTAATCAATACTGCTGAGTCCCTCAGAGACTCAAACATCGCCTGAGAGAGTTTTGTCTTTTTGTCCTTCCATGTGTGGATGTGTGCATGTACATGTTTATATCCCATTACCATGGAAACCACTGTGATCTGTGGTACTGTAGATCTCGCCCCATCCAAAAACACAACTGCAGTCTTCTCTACTATGGATTCTGTCCTTCTATCTCTACAGAGGAGTTGTGTTCAGGCTCAGTGTGGAGAGCAGGAAATGTGAGCTCAACCTCTAAGTTAAATGTTCAATGCAGGGTTTCTACTAAAATTATTTGTTCTTTTAGACTTTTACTTTACTCAGTGATCTGAGCCACAGCAAATAATGTTCTTCTGATGCATCTTCTTCCCTCTATCTGCAGGTTCTTCCTCAAGTTCTTCCTCAAGTGTAACCAGAACTGTCTGAAGAACGCAGGGAACCCACGAGACATGAGGAGATTCCAGGTAACACACACACACACACACACACACACACACACACACACACACACACACACACACACACAAAGAAGGTGAAATGAAAGTAAAATAAAGTAAAAAGATAAAAAAGGAAGAAATAAAAACAGAAGATAACCAAATAAAAATGAAGCAATGAAGAGGAAGATGAAATATTACAACTACAGCAGGTGAAGTGATAAAAGTATACTCATATAAAGACAGGAGGAGCCAGAGGGTCGGTGAAGGAGGAAGAGAAACATATAAATCCATCTGAAGGTTGCTGAGATATTTCAGACTGAAACAAAAGAAGAAGGAAAGAGGAGGATTTTATCCTTCTGTGTGTCTTTGTCTTCAGTGTGTCACACACACACACACACACATACATACTCTCCACGCTGCGCTGAGCGAGCTGACAGGATGTTAAGTCCAGTTAAACCAGGAGAGGAGGGGGAGGAGAGGGGGAGTAAGACAGGTGAAGTCAGGTGAAGCCTTGGGACTGGTTGGCGGTTGTCGTGGCGACAGCAAAGTGAAGGATGTGCTGGTTAGTCACCGTGGTGACGGAGAGGACACCTCTACTCGCTCTCTCCGTGACCTTGTGCTCCGTCGCCATGGATCAACGGCAACAACCTCGCCACAGTAACCGGCCCGAGAAGATGAACGACCACCACCCAGCGAGCTGTCAGGGTCCAGAGAGATGCTGTGACATCACAGTGAGGATCTGACCTGAACCTGTTTAATATATAAAATATTATACATACATACATTCACCTTAACTATTTATTGAGCCAAAGACCAGGAGTTAGTGAACGAAACATTAACATCAGAGTCAGTGATAAACTCTGCCTTTTATTATTTGTACAATTTCATCTGAAAGAAACTGAAGCTGTCAGATTAATGCAGTGAAGTATAAAGTAACATTAAGTAAATGTACTTAGTTACTTTTCCACCACTGATTATAAAAGAATATGTGAAAATGTATTGATAACAATAATAACTTGAATCTGATCTGTGATGTGTTCTTCAAAGCTCAGATTCTTCTTCTTCTATCCTTTTCTTCATTGTAAAAAATCATTTAAAGACTGAAATATTCCAACAGACAGTGTCAATAGAAAATTGAAAAATACTGTAAAAAATTGATATCCATCTTATTAAAACACAGTTTATAGAGTAAGTCTTACTTAAAATATTATTGTTTTAATTTTTAATGTCAAATCAAGGCCTTTATTTAAATAAGGTTATTATATAAATTATATAAACAATTCAATGTCCTCAAAATGTACTGATGCTGCCCAAAATAGCCCCAAAAATCAGAAATATGCTGTTATGAATTGAGTTAAATGACAACATTTTGTGCGACCTGATAGTCGAGTGGTTAAGGTGCGTAACAAATAAGTCCGATATAAATATGGGCAAAAGGGCACCCAAAAATATCTTTAAAAAACTACATTTTATGGAAAATTGTCTGCATATTCATTTATATTTAAATTAATAAAATAATTACCAATAAACATTTGATTTACCTTTTAAAAAATATAAAAATACTGTAAAACAGGAAATTGCATAATTCGACTTAGTTTAAGATCATAACAGTATTACATTACAAGTATACATTCACTGTATATTTGAATTATTTTTTTTCTTGAATGTAGATAGATGGCAAATAAACAGACACCATTTGTGTCCATGAGGATGAACTGTTGTTCAGTCTCTTTACTTAAGTAATACCAGCAGGTCTCAGTCAAGCTGAACCCTCTCTCTGTGTGTGTTTGTGTGTTTGCAGGTGGTGGTTTCCACAACAGTGAACGTAGACGGTCATGTTCTCGCTGTCTCTGACAACATGTTCGTACACAACAACTCTAAACATGGCCGCCGAGCCCGGAGACTGGACCCGTCTGAAGGTATGAAGATTGCATTTTTTTCCTCTAATGAAGGACTGATGCTGTTCACACTGCGGTATAAGTGAAAAGGGATGTATTATTAATGTACTATTAATCCAATATTGAGCAGAATTATCTTGATTTATCTGATTCCATTAGCAGATTTGTTTATTTTTCTTTTTTTTTCTTGATGTTGGTTAATTTAATCCTGTTTTAAGAAAACATACTTTTCTTTTAAGTTATTTAAGTAAAAACAACTTGAAAAAAAACCAAAATGAATTGTTGATGGAATCACATAAATCAAGATAATTCTGCTGGACTAATTGTAGCAAAGATATATTCATTGACATTTTTTGCAGTGTGCTGTCAATGCAAAGAAAACCGCTCCTGTTTCACTGTTTAATGGATGAAGTTGTTGTGATCAATAATCACAGACCTGATCACAGTGGATCATTGGACTGTTAATGTGATACTAAAATAAAAGCTGAGACATTCAGCAGCTGAACGAGCCGTGGCAGAGCAGAAAGTAATCTGGTCTTTGAAGAGAAACCGCCCCAATGGCTTGTGGGTAGGAAGACCAGACGCCTCGCTGTCCCCAGAGGGCAGCTGTGTGTGTGTATGTGTGTGTGTGTGTGTGTCTTTTTGCGGGCCGTTCAACCTCTTTAATTGCCCTCCTAATTAAAGACGGTAACCATGGAAACCACCCCTCCCACTCAGAGCGCAGCAGAGTCCCGTGGGTTTGAACCCTCTCTCTGTCTCTGCAGCAGCACTTTGTTCTGTTTAAAGCAGCGAGACAAGAATAAAAAGTTACAGGACGGAGTCTGTGTCCTCGTGGGCTGAAAACAGACGGTGGTTGGTTGGAGTTTTCCTGACAAATTTTTTGATAGTTTTCTGGAATAATGCAAGAAAATTAGAGATTTTAGGCTTTTCTCCTGTTTTGAATTGATATCACTCATTAAATAAATATAACTCTAATTTGTTGAGGCTTTTTTGTAGCCAATGCACTGTTCTTTTGGCTTTTGTTTTGTGGTTTGAAGTTGTGGGAAAGGATGACACAGTAGAGCAGTGGGTAGCTCTGTTGTCTCACAACAAGAAGGTTGCAGGTTCAAGTCCTTGAGCTAGGACCTTTCTGTGTAGAGTTTGGATGTCCTTCCTGTGTTTTTCTCCGGGTTCCCCAGCTGCCTTCCACAGTCCAAAAACATGCTGAGGTCATTTGGAGACTAAATTGCCCATAGGTGTGAGTGTGTGAGTGAATGGTGTGTGACTGGCAACCTCTCTGGGGTGTATCCCTGCTTCTTGCCAGCAGTAAGCTGGGATTGGCTCCAGCAGACCCTAGTAAGGAATAAGCAGGTATATAAAATGGAATGGAATGGAAAATTTGAGAAAACACTTAGAGCTGACATGTTAAAACAGGTGAGTCTAAGATTTGTGGGTTTGATCCTGAAAACAGCAGCTCACTGTGGTTCCAACCTCAAACAGCTTTTTTTTCTGATAATAAATAATCGCCTAAATCTAGGGATGGGAATGGTTCCTGTGGAGAACCAGTTCCGTGTTTATCAATTCCATGGAATCGTTTGGCAGAGAGTAACGATTCTCTTATCAGTTCCAATCAGCACAAATGTACATCACATAATTTACGAATTTACACATAATTAAGTTACACATGCTTGATTCCAGCAAGCACGACTAATTATGTGATGACGTTACACCGGTTTAGCATGTTGTAAACAACAATGGCGCCCACCAGATTCAAACGTTTGGCTTCACTTTATGAAAACAGATGGCAAAAAGGCGACTTGCACTCATTGCAAAATGGACATAACAGCATTGGTAGGGAACATGACAAATATGCACAAACATTTGCACACACAACATGGGCGAAAGGCAACTCTGGTAAGCAGCTATCCCACTGCCTATGTGCTTATTTGTAAAATATGCTATAACATTAGCGTTGATAAGATAAATGTATTATAAGATGAATTAGAATTCATAAAGAATCGAATCGTTAGGCAGTATTGATAATGGAATCAAAATAGTAAAAATCTTATCAATTCCCATCCCTAATTACAGCTCAGACACAGAAACAACCTGCTGCTTCCTGGGAAACTTGTAGAATCAGTTCAGCATCTCAGAGAATCTGATTAATGCTGATGGCCTAGACTAAACTCAACTGATCTCAATTAAACTAAACAAATCTCAACTGAACTGGACGAAACTCACCTGGACTCACAGCATCGTAATATGGAAACAGTTCATCTTTATGGTTGTTATTGATTTATCTTGTGCTTCTACAGTTATATAAGGAATTGTTAATATTTCTTTAAGAGAGCTTCAGTTTAATTCGTGATACTGATAGTATGAGTCCTGGCCAACCCGTTCCAGAGCATGATACCGGGTTGACCCGTTCCAGACTTCACAGTGAAGTTGTTCAGTTCAGTTCAGATAACAAACATCAAAAACATCTATGGTGATAAAACAAACCTGTATAAGAACAGAATAGAGGTCAGGTGCTGTAATGTCTTCTTAAATTGTCAGTGATGAGATTAGCTGCTCGGCTTCACTCACACACATGTGCGTGCATACACACACATACACACACTTTCATTTCACTTTATAATTAATCTAGAGCTGCACTTGAAAGAAGAGAGTGAAGCAGTCATTACCAGCCAAGTGAGGGCATGTGTGTGTGTGTGTGTGTGTGTGTGTGTGTGTGTGTGTGTGTGTGTGTGTGTGTGTGTGTGTGTGAACTAAGCTAAAGCGGATAAAAAACACGACCCAATTAGATCAAATTCTGTGTGTGTGTGTGTGTGTGTGTGTGTGTGTGTGTGTGTGTGTGTGTGTGTGTGTGTGTGTGTGTGTGTGTGTGTGTGTGTGTGTGTGTGTGTGGTGCATGTGACCTTCAGTACAGTTTATGTTGAACAGTGGTTTCCAACCTGTGGGTTGGGACCCTCTAAGGGGGTGTTCACACCCAATGAGAATTTGCGATGTCACGCGACAAGATTACATGTAAAGTTAATGCAAAAACACGTGTTACAAAACAACAAAATGTTCCTCTACTTCTTACTCCTTTTTTGTTTTCTCTTCCTTCTCCTCTTGTTTTTCTTACCTCTTCTTCGTCCTCTTCATCCTTTGTGTTTCCCTTATCTTCCACCCACATTATATTCTGTAATTTTGATTCCAGCTGTGCAGAGGTTATTCACATGAACAAAACTTTATTTTTCGAGGTTCTAGATGAAATTATCCTCATAGAAATTTTAAATGCTATGAATTTTTGTAACTATAGTCATACAATCATTAAAAATAGCACTGACTAATTATTTACGGGACAAAACAATACTAGAATAACACCAGATGGCACCATTGATATGATAGTCAGCTTATTTGTCATGCCTGTATTTATATGTGTTCAGACATGCCAAATTAAAGCTCTGTTGTCTCACAATACGATATTAATGTATAACCTAGCATTCACAAACAGAGATATTATTTTTTAGTTCTAATATACATTTAATTTTTATTTCTGTGTCAATACAGTATTACAATGTCAATAACAATGTTAAAGTGGTCGTTAATGGAATGCTAGGGGACCACTAGTGGAAGACACGCCAGCCATAATCATGGACAGTGAGTGAAGACTCCAACAGGGAAGCTGTTGGTGATGGTCCTGTAGAGTCATCAGTGGCCACTGCATCATAGAAAACATTTAACCTATCTGAGTTGTAGCACATGCAGTGATACTTTAGGTGGCAATTTATAGTTTATTTAGATCCCACTGCCTATTACACATTAGTCATTTAACAATACTTAGTGCAGAAACTAGAGAAATACATAGGGCTACAGTATGCATCAAATTTATATGACTCAAAATACAAAACAGCCACAAAGACACACAAATAATCACATATATCACTCAAAAGATATCACTACTACATATGATAGTTGTGTATTTCATTGACATGGCTGCAGATGTGAGAGTACTCAAGCTATCAATGCATGTAATTTGTTAATTGTAAAGCACTTCATGCATTTCATCTATTAAACATACTATACAAATAAATTGGGCAGGGTATTAATTATTATTTTTTAAGCTGATAATTTTAGCTAATAAATATATGTTACTAGGATAACAGTATTCATCCTTCGCATGTTTTTATCATCAGATGAATCATTTTGAGTATGTTGTGACTCAAAAAAAGAAAAACAAAAGGAAATTTGTGCTCATGATTGCTTAGCTTGTTTCCTAATTTTACTTAGTCAGAAAGTAGCATGCCACTCACATGTTTGGTCCTGTCAGATCTAGTGTTGACCCCCCTGTCTCTGGTCCAGCAGCCACTCCCTGCATCAAAGCCATCAGTCCCAGTGAGGGTTGGACGACGGGCGGAGCCACCGTGATCCTAATTGGGGACAACTTTTTTGACGGGCTGCAGGTGGTGTTCGGCACCATGCTGGTGTGGAGCGAGGTACGGACCCGATCACTTGTCAATATGTGTTTGTGTCCCAGCATCCATCTGTAAAACACACCTGTCTCTCCTCCTTCAGCTTATCACACCTCACGCCATCCGGGTCCAGACTCCACCCCGACACATCCCCGGGGTCGTGGAGGTCACGCTGTCCTACAAGTCCAAACAGTTCTGTAAGGGAGCACCGGGCCGCTTCGTCTACACAGGTAACACACACACAAATACACACACACGCGCGCACACACACACACACACACACACACACACACACACACACATACAACTGAAGAATTAGTTTATCTGCTAATATTCACAACATAGGATCAAATCCTGTTGTGGAATCCAACTCACATTATGAGAAAATACTTAACAATGAAAAAAAATTAAAATATTGAAGTCAAAATTTTGAGAAACAAAAGAAAATCATAAAAAAGCTAACATTACAAGAACAAGTAAAGTAATAAATAAAATAAAAATTAAATTAAATTGTGGGGGGAAAAAAACATAAGGAAAGAGAAAACAAATTTAATCAATGTTAGATTTTCAAAAAAATAAAACATAAATTAAGAAATAAAAAATGTACTCATGAAATAAAAGTACAAATAGTGAAGTAAAGTGAGAAATGTAATTATTTCATCATGTTTCCATAGTTTGAGCTTTAATTGACATTAATTAGTTTGACTTGACTGTTATTGATGTTAGATTCATGATTTTCTTCTCTGCAGCTGATAAGAATTATAGATGACTGAGGTAAAAAAAATTGAATTGTGTATATCGACTGTATATATATATATATATATATATATATATATATATATATATATATATATATATATATATATATATATATATATATATACTGTATATAGACTATATAGACTATACAGACTATGTATATTGTGTACAGACTGTCTCTCGCTTTTCATTTCTTTTTGGGGCAGGTTCTTGTTCACGCTGCTGTCAGAGTAATTACACACATTTAAATCTCATTAACCCCTAACCCTGACTGCGTGTTTGTGTGTGTGTGTGTGATGTCATCAGTCACATGACCTTTGCTTTCATGCAGCAGCTGCTTTTCACACCTCAGCAGTTCGGCCCATCTCGTCCTCTCATCACTTTCATTTAGTTTGTACTAGCTTGGTTTCAACATCCTACACATTGAACAAGTGAACAAGGATTCCTTCACTGCTGTGATTTTAGTTACCAGGAGACAGAAGCGATCATTCTGGATCATAAATAAGAACCTGGATCAGTGGTTGTTGGCTGAATAACAATCTGACAGTGGCCTTACACCACAAGGGTTAATAATTCAAAGATCATTATAAATCAGAAAGGACAGATGACCCAGATTTATGTTTCACATCTGATCTTTGAATCATCAAGAATTCTTCTGTTTGTGCTGAGATATGAACCTGCAGAGTAAATAATAATGAATCAATAAACAATTTACAAAGAGCATCACATTCTTTCAGACAGGTATATTATATATAACAATGTATATACTATTACTTAATTTTGAAAACAATAATCATGTTGAGTGTGTTGACAACAGAAATCATGATTTCATGCAGCTCATGACTGAGACAACTTAGAGGCGAATGTGATACTGAGTCAGTTTGAATTGATTGATGACATCAAACCGATAGTATTTAATATCATTGTCATGCAGATTGACGTCAACCTTCATGAAATATCAATGGGTATTCATCAAAGAACATTGATTTCTTCAACGCTTCCTGTCTGTCCCATCAGATATTCATTTCCTCACTGTCCAAACACACACACACACACACACCTGCAGCTGTTCTGTTTTTCTCGAATCTGCCAGAGACTGTTTTTGTAAATACAACATTTACAGTCATTCCTCATAAATGCATATCAACACTTTCTGTTGAAGTCTAATTTGAGCCCAATAGAGTCTGCAAAACTCTAATAGAGCCTGGTAGAGCCCATCAGAACCTGGTAGAGCCTAATAGAGCCCAGCAGAGCCTGGTAGAGCCCATCAGAACCTGGTACAGCCTAATAGAGCCCATGAGAGCCTGATCGAGTCTGATAGAGTCCATCAGACTGATAGAATCAGATCAGAGCCTAATTGATATCACTGTACTCTATCACTGTAAAATTAGGATAGAAGCAATCAGATAATCAGGTCTGTGACCTGCTGAATTAAGACAAAAAATCAAAGATTAAAAAAGCTGCAGATTGAGATTTAAGGATGTGATGAAAGACATAGTGAAATAAAATTCTGATTATCTCCATAAAAAGATCTTTACAGGAGAAAAAGACAGACAGACTGCAGGTTAAACAGACACAAAGGTGATAATAAAGTGTAAAACAGTCAACAACACAAGGTCACTCACACACACACATCAGCCTGTAGATAACACAGACATCTGGAGAGCTAATACACTCTTATAACTGCTGCTTGTTACGCCCTGTGAGCCTTCAAGGACTACACACACACACACACACACACACACACACACACACACACAGTGTTTGTGATGTATAGGAGAGTCAGACTAAAGCTTGTTAAACGCAGCCGAACCAAGACGGGATTATGATTCATGCTCTTCAGACACACACACGTACACACGTGCAAATATACACACACACACACACACTCATACGCTCACACACACTCACATGAACAGGAAGACGGGTTTGATGGATCCTTTCTTTCTGTTGCAGAATGTCTTGTGGGATTTTAGGTGTTGCTTAGCGACGTGGTTCTAATGACAGAGTACCTGTTCTTCAGGCTGCCTGTGTTCATTCAATATCACCTCCTCTATGCACGATATCCAATATCTACTTCTTTATCTTCTATCTATTTATTATATGTATCTTCTGTGAATCTTGACATGATAGAAAACTCACCTAAAAGAAATGAATGGTTAAAGGCCTCAACAGTCAGTGGTAATAACACAGAGGTGAGAGAGTGAAGCTGTTAGGAAACCTCAGCCAGGCCTGAACTGGTTTCAGCTCCTTTGTTTTCTTCTCTGTGATATAAAGAATCCAACTGTGAAATCTGATGATATAATGTCTAATATGACCCTTTAAACACACCATATCGACTGAAAGCCGACATATTCACCAAAAAAACATCCATAGAACTCAGAGACATTTTAAAGTATTATTAAAACCACCTCAATGATAGTAAAGGACCCTCATTACCCCCTAAAGAACACTTAGACCTCTTGGGGTGACGGGTGGCGCAGTGGGTGGACCAGTTGCCCTATGTACAGAGGCTGCAGCCTCACCATGGACAGCCCGGGTTTGGGTCCAGCATCGGGCAGCCCTTTCCTGCATGTCATTCTCCCTCTCTCTGTCTCCCCTTTTCCTGTCTCCCTCCACCACTATCAATAAAGGCATGAAAGCCAAACAAAATATATTTAAAAAACACTTAGATCTCCTAAAGAACACTTACACCTCTTCAAGAACATTTAGACCTCCTAAAGAACATCTAGACCTCTTAAAGAACACTTAGACCTCCTTAAGAACACTTAGACCTCTTAAAGAGAACTTAGGCCTCCTAAAGAACACCTAGACCTCATCAGTAATACTTGAAAACCTGTAAATGACCCTCACAGCCTTCATAATGACAGATTTGAACCTCCTAATTGAGTCCGAGAAGCTCATCATCACATCAACATCTTATACTCCCATTGAGGTTTGAGAACTTTAGAATGTCCTGAATAATCAGTCTCGTTATTTCACACCATAAATTGTTTTCACATGTTCTACGTTTAATTTAACAAGTAAAATGACTGAAAATCTAAAAATTAAAATATTCACAACATGGATTTTTAGGAACAAGATGACATGAATGGGGGGGGACATGATAGAAATGTGAAGATTTTAATGTGGGTTTTCCGATGTCATCAATTTAATTTTTTTCTTCCTCTTCAGCATTAAATGAACCTACCATAGATTACGGTTTCCAGAGGTTACAGAAGGTCATTCCTCGTCACCCTGGAGACCCAGAGAGACTGCCCAAGGTACAACACACACGCACGCACACACACACACACACACACACACACACACACACACACACACACACACACACAATCAATTGTTTTATACAAACACAGACAAAATAACTGAGTATTGTTGGTGTTTTTTCCATCAGTCTGTGTTCTGGTTGGCTGCTCAGAGAGCTGATAGTCATCAGCTGCATCTACTGATTCTACTGTTTAACCTCCTGCTCTGTGTGTGTGCGCGCATGTGTGTGTCCTCTTTAATACACGTATTGTGTGTCTTTACCAAACAGTCTCAGTTGAAGCTTCACCTGCAGTTTTCAGCAGAAATATAGAAAGTTTCTTTCTCGATGTTTCTGCATAAATACATAAATATATTTTACGTTTTTTATTTTACGTAATTTTATTTTTCTTCTCCTTTCTTTTTCTGTGACATTTGTGGGCCGATTCCTTTAAAATGATCCATCATGTCATGAGTTCTTTCTTCAATCTGTGTTTGTCTGTGTTGTAGTTTGCAGGAAGACGATGTCTTATGGGGCGACACGGTGGAGCAGAGGTTAGCGCTGTTGTCTCACAGCAATTAGGTCGCAGGTTCAAGACCTCTTGGGTCTGGGACCTTTCTGTGTGGAGTTTTCATGTTCTCCCCGTGTCTCCAGGTACTCTGGCTTCCTCCCACAGTCCAAAAACATTCTAAGGTTTATTGGCGACTCTAAATTGCCCATAGGTGTGAGTGTGTGAGTGAATGGTGTGTGTGCCCCATGAAAGGCTGGCAGCCATCTGGGGTGTATCCCTGCCTCAATGTCTTATGTTCCAGAGGTAACAGGTCATTTAGACCAGCGTTTCTCAACCTGGGACCCGATACCCTATTAAGGTGTTAACATGATTATTTTAAGTGATTATGAGAAAATTAACAGAATATACATTCTGTTTGAAGAACTGTTTTACTTTTAACTTGCATATTTGTGTATAAAAGTGTATTCAAGAACCCCTAGACCTCCTAAAGAATCCTTAGACCTCCCTAAGTACTCCCAAGACCTGAAGAACTCTTAGACTTCCTGAAGGACTCTTAGACCTCCTAAATAATCCTTAGACCTCCTAAAGTACTCTCAATACTTCCTAAAGAACCTTTAGACCTCCTAAAGTACTTCGAGACCCCCTAAAGAACCTTTAGACCTCCTAATGAACTCCAAGACATCCTAAAAACCCTTAGACCTAAAGAACCCTTGGACTTCCTAAAGAACACTTAGATCTCCCAACAGAACAATTAGATCTCTTAAAAGACTATTAGAACTTTCTTCAGAACCTGTAGATCTCTTAAAGAACCCTCTTCATCTCCTGAAGGACCAGTAGATCCTCCTGATGACCATCAGAACTCAAACCTCATGTTGAAACGACTTTAACAATTCATTTTAAGGGTTTAATTCAATAACCCAGTGACCAGCTGAGTGACTGTGGATAACTGGATTATTGTGAATGTTTGTGACATTAGACTCACATAGAGATGAGCCAGGCTTATTGATTTAATGAGGTGTGATCAGCAGTTATGAGGTGATTATCCTCAGAACCTTAGCGTCCAGGATCTTCTCATAGTCTCAGCTGATAAAGGCCATGTGATGGGGTCAATAACTCCACAACAACAACAAGTGGACCTTACTTTGTCTCTTCTGGGCTAAAAGAACATCCTCAGAGACAAACTCACAAAAGACACAAAAGATAATCTGCCTTTGATTGGATGGAACAACCAAAAACAACCAATCACAGACCTACGTTTGTTGTGATGTCACGCAGCTGCCAAATCTGGATCTACGTTAAAGTCACCGTTACAGCATGTTAAAGCTGTTTGTATGTAAATGAAGTGACCCGACATTTATCACTGTTCGCTAACCATCACACTCACGTGCGTGCACGCACATACAAACATACATACCAAAAAAAACATGAATTCTGCAAATATACACACAAGAGGTGATTGAATAAAAAGAAAACCTGTGTGTGTGTGTGTGTGTGTGTGTGTATGTGTGTGTGTGTGTGTGTGTGTGTGTGTGTGTGTGTGTGTGTGTGTGTGTGTGTGTGTAAAGCCCATTGGCAAACACAGAGGTTGAAACAGTCAAATCAGGTAATCAGCAAGTGCAGCCATGTGGCAAAAAAGGAGATTGGCACACACACTCACACTTACACACACACACTCTCTCTCTCTCTCTCTCTCTCTCTCTCTCTCTCTCTCTCTCTCTCTCTCTCTCACACACACACACATACACACACACACACACACACACACACACACAATTTTTCTTATCTGATTTATTTTAAAATAATAACTTTGTGTTTTGATTTTCTAGTTTTGGTCACGATGTCTGTGCTGACCTCTGAAAGAAAGTCAGGAATCAGAAAACTGAGGGAATCTTTACTATTATCAATATTATTATTATTATCACTGCCATCATCGTCATCATCAACACCACCATCCTCTTCCTCCTTCTTCTCCTTTTCTTCCTCTTCCTCCTCATCTTCTACTCCTTCTGCCTTATGTTTGTTTGTTCTCCACATATTTCTTCATCCTGCTGCAGCAGCTTTATAGCATCTTATTTATTTAGTCTTATGTCATTTTATAGTAATTATTCATTAGAGTCATTTCCTGCTGCTGAGGCTTAAACAGACTGTCGGAGAGAGATCAGACTCTGTGTGTGCGCTCTCTCTCTCTCCCTCTCTCTCTCTCTCTCTCATCTGGGTTTAAAAGAATAATTGGTTTCCTCCTCAGCGATGACATCCCAACCTCCAGCTCTATCGCCGTGGTAACCTTGTGAGTGTGTGTGTGTATGGGGGAGAGAGAGAGAGAGAGAGAGGTTCTTGTCATCTTGCAGCGTAACAATGAAACACTTGTAATAATAAGGCTTTCATTTGTCACTATAAACAGTGTGTGTGTGTGTGTGTGAATAAATCCCCTCACACACTGCGACACACTTGAACATCTCTGCATAAACGAGCAGATTAAAGACCATCGGAGGCTTCACAGAAATGACTTCCCCTCTGTGTGTGTGGTATGTTCAGGAGAGGCTGGAAATAAACAGTTTTTTGTGATATATTTTTACTTGTTCTGCACTGAACCCTGAAAGGAAGAACATGGAAGTAAAAAGCCAGAGTCATGACGAAGAAGAAAGGAAGAAAAAATATGGGAAAACATACAGGAAGAAAAGAAAAAGAAAAATAAGGGAAGCAAAGAAAAAAGAAAACAACAGAATGATGATGAAAAACAGTAAACACTGTAAAACAGGAATTTAGTAGTTTTAATTAATTATCTGTTACTGTCATTAATTTAACTTAAATGTGTGAGTTTTCAATTTTTTTCTGACTTGAAATGAGTTAAAGAAACTTCACTAACTCATTAAACAAACATGGCAGATTTCTCAGCATGAATCAGTCACAATGATGGGAAGTTGCTGTGCGTCTTTATATATGAAAAAATAATTCACATAACAAGTTTGTTTCTTTTCATAATAATAGTGTCAAAAACATGAGGAAGGTGCATCTATCTATCTATCTACCTAATTTATGTTCTTAGTGAAATGGAAAATGACTCTACAAATTAAGAAAATAGGAATGAGGTGAAATTAAATTAGACTTAGATATATAATTCCAACAACAGCCAGACACTGTTTCTACAGCATTAAAACTATTCATATGTGTTGACTTCAACTAAAACTTTTAAGGCTTAATTTTTATTTATAAGTTGAAACAAGTTACATTTTAATGTGAGAAGAAAGAACAAAGGAAAAATAATGATGTATAACTATAAATAATAAAAAAGAAAAGAAGGGATGACAGGAAAGAAAAGGTGGAGGATGATGATGATGATGATGAAGATGACTACTGGTGGTTGGAGGGCTGAGGGGGCGGGGTTAATTGAAAACCCTCCTGAAGAAGTTTGTAATGAAAAGCAGCAGATTAACTGAGAGAGTGTTTAATTAAGATAAAGACTAAATGAAGCATTGTTCTGCTGCTGCCTGATTACACACACACTCACACACATACACACACATTCTCACACACACACACACTCAGAGCTGTTTGTTTGGTCAGTGTTTTAAACACTAACTGCTCATTGAAGTGAAGTGGTTCAGTGTTAAAGAGGTTCTGTGTGTGTGTGTGTGTGTGTGCGCGCGCGAGTCTGCATGCATGTGTGTGAAGGCCCATACATTTCAAAATGTGAGCGCAACTATCAACTGAGCATGTCACTAGCGCATGCTTTGACTCCTGCACAGCAAAGCAGCGCTTGACATATAACGTAGTTTCTCCATTGTACGTATAATGGTCCCATTCACGCCTGCATACATGTGGGATGATGCTGCACCTCAGTAATCACATGACACGCTGGGTCTAAACATTTATGCATTTTTTTTTTGTTTTTTGCAACTGCATGCATGAAAGTGTTCATGAAAATATTTTAACATTTTTATCACATGCATGAGGAAATGATGTACGCACGCTACATCACACGTAACAAGAAGTAGTGCACTGCACTGACATCTGTCTACAACTGTTTGACAAATTGTTGTTCACACATAAGTGCGTTCGCAGTTTCTGATGCTACGAGACCATGAGGTGGATCAGCTTGTTGTGCACCAGTCAGCACGCAAGAATAGTTACGTACTGGTTCTGTGTTCCATTTTTATCCAGAAGATGGTACTCTATACAAACTATAGTGATGGAGTGATTCACTAAATCAGGTAGTCTACATCTATTCATGTTATACAGCTATTCAGCTTTTCATGCATTAACCATTATTATTGCAGTCCTATTATAAATATCTACACATTTGCCATCATAGGAGGATGTCCTTAAACTACATCTCTGTCTTTCTGTCTCTCTCTCTCTCTCTCTCTGCTCCACGTTTTCTCCAAAACTACAATACTAAATACAAATCATGTCTAAACTAAAGCGTAGATCTAATATGAATGGTGGACTAGGAAAATACTAATTATTTGTTCTTGGCTACTGTGCACAAATATAGGTTGATTTTATTTTTCAGATATTTTACTTTTACAGCCTATAGCCTATTAACAAAGCTCTGCGACTGAACATCATAAAGTTCAAAAGTAAATTTTTATTGAAAAAAAAAACACAAATTTGAACCTTTCTAAAATTAAGAACATGATTTAACCTAAAGAAAAATACACTTTAATGCACATTTGTGGTAGTTAACCTTTCTGAAACTATTTTTCATTCATCATTTTCCTGCCACTTCTCTACTGGAGCATGATTACCTGTCCAAAAGAACTAAAGAGAAGCAGATAGATTTAAGAAAAGAAAATATTATTTTCAAACAACACTTTGTGACACAGGCTGATAGTAGGCTACACAAAACTCTAATTAAACCAATCAATGCATTCCAGGTGCAGGCTTCATTTACAGAGCCCCTCTGATGACATTTGATTAAAAAAAATAAATAAATAATAATAATAAATATTGCATGTATGAAATACCAAGTCAGGTGTCAGACTAAAGAGTTCAGAATTTTTTTTTTCAGGTGAAACAGCATCAAACCAAACCGTATCAGACCAAGTACTGTCAGGAAAAAAACAACGCTAAATTTAGCTTCCGATCTGATTCAGCACTTGGGAATGGGAAGGTTAAGTGGGAATTAACATAAAGTGTCTGTTCGCCCACTAATTGTCATTTTTTTTTCTTCTTGATGTGAAAACATTTTAGACGTTTTAAGTAAGTCATCTGAATTCATGAAAATTATACATTTTCATGCAATTAACAATGCAGCAAATAAGAAATGTCTCGGAATAAAAGTATCAAACTCATCGAAAATATGTAGCGAAATAAAAGTGGAAATAGGACTTCTGTAGGATAAAAAACACTAAACCAGTACAGTACAACTACAGCATTTTAGTACAATAGTGAAGTAGTTTTACTTCGTTACTAAACCTAAATCTCTGACAAAGCAACGATCAAAAAAATCGATCTAACAAATGTCTAATCTGTCACAGTTAAAGCCTATTGACTTATGGACTTGATTAGCTCTGTCTTCTATGTGTAATTTTCTCTCTCTCTAGACTATGAAGAGGGGATATCCGTTTGATTACTAACTAACTAACGGTGGAATAATCATTAATCATCATCAGAATTTTGATTAGTTGTTTCAGTTGATGATAGACAGATTACTGCTATGTTTTACTGAAATAAACATGAAAAACATACTTCCTTGAATTTTCTCAGTTACTACAGAAGCCAGTGCGTCAAGCTTTGTTCATTATTAGTCTCTCAGCAATTTATTATGTATTTTTGATAGTCACTTGCACCAGTTACAGCAACAATCTGAAGATAGCAACACTATTTTCATGGATATGAAAACAATAATCGTAGCCACACATTAATATTATTGCTATTATTATAATTTTTTTTATCAAATGTCAAATTGTTATAAATGATTTATAAATTAGTATGAATTTATAAATCATGAATCATCTTTCACAGTCAGCTCTCTTCATCAATTTCTTCTTCTTGTGAATTTCCAGCAGGCCAGTACGGCTCAGTGCTGCCTCACCCTGGTCAACTAATATTCAATAAAATGAAAAGAACAACTGTGACACGTTGATGGTCACACTGGTGTACACCACACAGATCTACTTCCTGTTGCGTAGCAGAAATTGCAGATGCATGCATGTGTGAACAGGTAACAACATTTTGTCAAACAGTGGTAGACATACGTACACATGCTGGAGGTGTGTAATGCAGCTTCTTGTTACATGTGAAATTCAAACTGTGCATAACAAAGCATGCACGCATGACAAAATTTATTAAGTTAGCCATGCATCTACACACCCGTTAATGTGTGTGTCTCTGATTAATTTGATATGAAAGGAACCCCGTAATGTGTGTGTGTGTGTGTTCTATGATGTATTACTGAGCTCTTATTAGAAGAAACACAGTTCAGATCACACATGGGTCTGTGTTCTCTCTCTTTCTCTCCCGACAACTTTATGACTTTTAAGACTCGTCACCTGTGGTAACTGATTAATAAACCCGTAGTTACACTATTGTTCAAAAGTTTGGGGTCACCAAAGGTTTTCCAAAGTCACACTTTTATTTACCATCATGAGTTCTAAAATGAATAGAAAGTATAGTCAAGATATTGACAATATTAGAAATAATGATTTGTATTTGAAATAATCATCTTTTCTGTCAAACATTCCTTTCGTCAAAGGAAGGTCAGTTTTCTAGCTTCTCTAACAAGCTAAACTGTTTTCAGCTGTGCTAACATGATTGCATATGGGTTTTCTAATCATCCGTTACCCTTCTGACACAATGAGCAAACACATTGTTCCATTAGAACACTGGAGTGATAGTTGCTGGAAATGGGTCTATACACCTATGTAGATATTGCACCAAAAACCAGACCTTTGCAGCTAGAATAGTCATTTACCACATTAGCAGTGTATGGAGTAATAAAGTAATATGTATTAGTTTAAAATTATCTTCATTGAAAAAACAGTACTTTTCTTTCAAAAATAAAGAAATTTCTAAGTGACCCCAAACTTTTGAATGGTAGTGTCTATCAGCAGCAGGTGGATTCTCTGATTTATAACAGATCAAACAGCAGACCTGTCTCTGTACCAGCTCAGTGTCTCCAGAGGAAACATCAGCACAGTCTCAGTGCTTATATATTAATAAATAACTATACATTATTTCCTTTGCCCTTAGACTGAGTTCTGCCAGTGTTTGTTGTTATAACTATAATGTTGTGCTGACTGTTTTCTCCTGTGTGTGCAGGAGGTGTTGTTGAAGCGAGCAGCTGACCTGGTGGAGGCGCTGTATGGGATGCCTCATAACAACCAGGTAAGGCCTCACCTGTCCTCCATAAGGCCTCAGCCCAGACTGCAGCTTCCAGCTGAACCTCAGGTTGTCATCTGACAGTTTGATCTCAGCCTCACTAACTTGTGTTTGTTAATGTTTGACAGAGGACAAACAGCTTCACCATATATCACTGACTTTAATATGAAAAGGTTGAGTTGACACGTACAGGAGTTTTCACACAGGTACAGACGTTGTTTATTCTTTTGTAAAGAGGCAGATTTCAGAGATTTCCCATGAAGCTGAGTGAGCAGGACACACTTCCTGCAGTTTATGAGTCAGAACTGAACACTGAGGGAGGAGGGGAGCTTTATATTCCTCAGTCCTGACTGTCTGCTCTCTCCGACACGCTTCTCAACCACGAGTTAATCACCCCAAACCCACACACACACACACACAGGTCTATTGAAATGAAAGAGTAACCTTGAAAAAAGAACAGAGGTTGTAAACGGATGTAAATCCAACTGTAGTAATAACAACACAGTGTATGTGTGAGAGAGCGCCCCCTGCAGGCCTGGTGATGTCATTTTAAATCTGCTTTATTCACAATCTGTGTGTAGGAGATCATCCTGAAACGAGCGGCGGACATTGCTGAGGCCCTCTACAGCGTTCCCAGAAACCACAACCAGATCCCGTCACTAGGCAACACTGCCTCCCACGGCATGATGGGAGTCAACTCCTTCAGCGGGCAGCTGGCCGTCAACGTGTCCGACACGACACAAGGTATGAGCAACGCCGTAGACGCTGGTAGAATGCCAGCAGCCTCATTAAAACTAACAGGTCTTCCTGTTTCAGTCGGTTACAGTCGTAACACCAGCAGCGTGTCACCACGGGGATATGCCCCAAGCTCCACCCCTCAGCAGAGTAACTATGGCAACACCGTCAGCAACACCATGAACGGCTACGGCAACACCGGCATGCCAAACCTCGGAGTAGCAACGTCACCCGGATTCCTCAACGGCTCCTCTGCCAACTCCCCCTACGGCAGTAAGTATCAAGGTAAATAGTGCTACTAATACTACTACTACTACTACTACTGCTACTGCTACTGCAACAACTACTGCTACTGCTGATACTACTACTACTACTACTACTACTACTGCTACTACTACTACTGCTACTGCTACTGCAACAACTACTGCTACTGCTGATACTACTACTACTACTACTACTACTACTAATACTACTGCAACAACTACTGCTACTACTACTACTTCTACTACTACTGCAACAACTACTGCTACTACTACTACTGCTACTATTACTACTACTGCTACTGCAACAACTACTGATACTACTGATAGTACTACTACTGATACTATTACTTCTACTTCTACTACTGCTACTACTACTACTGCTACTATTGATACTGCTACTGCGACAACTACTGCTACTGCTGATACTACTACTACTGCTACTACTACTACTGTTACTACTACTACTACTACTGCAACAACTACTGATACTATTGATAGTACTGCTACTGATACTATTACTTCTACTACTACTACTGCTACTACTACTACTGCTACTATTGATACTGCTACTGCGACAACTACTGCTACTGCTGATACTACTACTACTACTGCTACTACCGATACTGTTACTACTACTACTACTACTGCAACAACTACTGATACTACTGATAGTACTACTACTGATACTATTACTTCTACTACTACTACTGCTACTATTGATACTGCTACTACTGCTACTTCTGCTACTACTACTACTACTGCTACTATTACTACCTACTACTGCTACTGGAACAACTACTGCTACTTCTGCTGCTACTACTACTACTACTACTGCTACTACTACTACTATTGTTACTATTACTACTACTGCTACTGGAACAACTACTGCTACCTCTGCTACTACTACTACTACTATTCCTACTATTACTGCTGCAGGTTTCAGGATCACAGCAGTCAACCTTTTTCCTGATGAGCCGATCAGAAGTTGAACAGAAAGTTTGAGACTCAGATTAATGAGTTGTTTTAGTCCAGTGGTTCCCAACATAGGCATCCTGAGATTATTAATGGGAACGAACATGTTTTTAATCTAATCTTAGATTTCTTGGTGAAATATTGTCTCATTTAAACATTTACTGAAATGAAACCATGTGAGATGTTTCAAGGGTAAAATTTGTTTTAGCTGTTAAAACTCATAGACGTGAAATGTGAGTCAACTACTCGCCGCTGTTCAAACTGCTAGTTTCATGTTTAACATGTTGAATTTTAAAGCCTCTGATATTATTACTGAGTCAAATCTGCATCTGAAGGAACTAAAGCTGCAAATAAATGTAGTGGGGGGGAAAGCAGCAGAGTGAACTACTCAGCTGAAGCTTCCTGAGATGTGTTCATGTGTCCGTCTGTGTCTCAGTTGTCCCATCCAGTCCCACCATGGCGGTGTCCAACTGTAACTCCTCCCACGGAGTTTTCTCCTTCTCTGCTGCCGTCAAACAGAAGAGCGCCTTCGCTCCCGTCGTCCGACCGACCGCATCACCTCCGCCACCAAACTGCTCCGGCAACAACGCCAACGGGCTGCAAGGTGATGCCACACCTGTCCTTAATACATTTCTCCTCCTCTTTGTTCTCCTCTTCCTCCTCAAACCGAGCGTCCGTCTCTCAACTCGTTCCCTCTTATTATGTGTCTCAGCTCATTGGTTCCTGCTGAAACTGTAAATTTTAAAACATAAACTTTCCTTGTTTTCCATTTGTTTCAATGATTTTCTGCAGCTGGAATCAACTCTGCATACAACACACATACACACACACACACACACACACACGGGGTAACCTGAGTACTGTTAGTATTGCATGGAGAGTGACAGGCCAATCCATGTTTTATTCACTACAACCCACAGATACATCCTCTAAACACACACACACACACACACACTCTCACTCAGACAAACACACACACACTCAGGCAGTCAGTGTGTGTGATGTCAGTGTTTCTGACAGAGAGGTTTGTCGAGTGTTAAATATTCATGCTGCTCTCCGCCTTCGCTGAGGCAGAAAGGCCAGAGAGTGAGTGTATGTGTGTGTGTCTGTGTGTGCGTGTGTGTGTGTGTGTGTGTGTGTGTGTGTGTGTGTGTGTGTGTGTGTGTGTGTTGTATTAATAGTTGTTGATGCGGCCAAAGTGACACAAAAACTATACAATAAAAGAGCATATTTACTTTTACAGTATACACATATACATCACATTAATTAAATTTAAAAAATTAAAATGTAGATTTTTTTCAAACAAGCATTTACTTACTGGTAACAAAACAGAGTTTTGGAATCAACATGGTCAGTGACTATTAGATACAGGATTTAGAGTCAAACACTTTTTTGATCCGGAACAGAACCATGAATATAACTACAAACCAAGTCAAAGTAAATTCAGTAAATGCTGCAACATCATTATAAACTCTCATATATTTAATAATAATGTTGATGATAAAGGCATCGACTGGAGAATTAGTTCATCTGCTAAAACTAAAACAAGCAGGAACACACATTCAGGCCTCGTGTCTGTGTTAATGACTCAACATGTGAAGTGTCATTTAACACACTCGTGTTTTAACTAAATTAAAACTACACACACACAAACACTGGTCTGTAATGTATGTGTGTGTGTATGTAATGAGCTGGTAAATTAAACTGCATGCTGTTACATGCATTTTGTCGTTAGCAGGGAGCTAATGAGGAATGACTTCAGGCAGTGTGTGTGTGTGTGTCAGAGTGTGTGCGTGTGTGTGTGTGTGAGAGAGTTTGTGTGTGTGTGTGTGTGTGTGTGTGTGTGTGGTCACAAATGAATAGCATCAACAAACCTGTTTGATCTTGTCTCTTTTATAAAGTTGGATCTAATTTAGTTTAAAGTAAAAGTCCAGTACAGTTAGAAGCGGGAGAAAATGTTAGCGTAGCTTAGCACAAAGACTGGAAGCAGGGGGGAGTGTTAGCGTAGCTCCCTCAGTAGATTAGCAGTTGACTGTGTCCTCCTCTGAGACATCTGCAGGAGCAGATTTGGAGCTGAGACTCAGATTTTCTTTGTCGGATTTGTGAATGATTACAGGCTGGATTTGTTCTCTCAGCATGAAGCAGAAAGTGAAGACAACAGAGTTTGATCAGTGTGTGGCTAACACTAGCTTATCTGTGTTTCTATGAGCGTGTTCGTCTCTCAGAACGTGTCCTGGCTGTCAGAGCTGATCTCTCTAGAGACTAGCCTCCATATCATTGTTTGTCTTTACAAAGGCTTCATCCCTCCATCCTGGCTCCTTCCTGTCCTCCTTTCTGCTGTCATGGCGTCTTCTCCTTATAGTAGAAAAATATTTTCCTCAGCTGAGCTGAATTACAACTTCAGTACCGTATTAACTGCAGCCTTTATAAAGAATAAATACAGGAGAGTTAATATTATTAGTATTAATACTATTATATAACAACTAGTGACTTGAAAATACGTCCGAGTTAACCCTCCTGTCTCTTTCTGTCTCTGCAGCCATGTCGGGTCTCGTCGTCCCTCCGATGTAGAAACTCTTCCTCCTGCCCCTCGGCCACAAACACCAATCACCTCAGAGGAGGAAGGGCCCCGGGCCTCTGAAGGCGGGGCCTCAGGCACCAGCTGACCAGTCAGGAAGGATCCAGATAAAGTGTTGCTGTGACTGGACACAGCCGCTGGTCTCTAAAGAAGAAAATAAAAAGGACTCAGCAGTTTTCTCTGTCAGCTCTGTAATTATATTCATGTTATAGTGTGTGTTTCAGGGGTCGAGTGTGTCGGTGTAAAAACTCTCATCTCCTCCAATTCTACTAATTCCTGCTAAACAAAGTCTGAATATTCTGCACATTAAAGGCCTCAAACTGCAGAAAACTGTGAAGTGTTAAAATCACCTGCTCCTAACAGTCCAGGTGAAACTCTGCTGGAGGAAAAACAGAAAGCTTCAAGCACGTAGAGAAACAACAAATACAAACATGTACAGAGCAGCAGCTCAGATCCTGTTACTTATCTAATGACACAATTAAAGAAAAAAAGTTAGAATACTTATTACACAGCAAAGAAAAAAGACAGAGAAGCTTCTTCAGGGAACAAGAATGAGATGAAGTGTATAGATACAGCAAAGGAAGATTTTCAACTAACTAGGAAACAAGGAACAAAGGCACTTTGAGTTAGAAGCAGGAAGGAATGAAGCTTATTTTTGTCCAATAATAAATCCAACAATAAAACATCTGATTCCAAGAGTAAATAAGGAATCTTCCTAGACTTTCCTGTCATCCTAGGAAGCACAGAGGAAGCATTGAGGAAAGAATCTTTCAGTAGAAAAAGACGGACATTTGGGGCCTTTAACTGTTTGAATAAACTCAGCATAAAGACACAAACAAACTAAAGACATTGCCAAAAAAACAAAAAAGGAAAAGGCCTGTTTCTTCCCCCGCCCCTTCTTCAGTTAGCCCCGCCCCTTGCCTGTCTGTGTAATTAATTTGACTTTATTTCTTTTTTTATGCTTGCGCTGTAAAAACAAATCCTGCATCCTGATAGGCTACTGTGACTGTCCGTCTTCTTGTTCCGAGTTGTCTTTTTTATTCTAGCCCCTCCTCCTGCTCTCATAGCCCCGCCCCTGCATCTCAAACCCCGCCCCCTGTGTTTTCTCTGTAGGTTTTTGTGATGCTGGCTGAATATTTATATTTTGAGTGTGGATCACGCCGCCCCGCCCTCACTGAGCTCACCAGGGAAAATCTTTTGTACCATACAGATTATAAATAGTGTATTTATATCTCAGAGTGTTTTTTGTATAAATGTTGAGTCATGTCGTCTTCATGAGGTTTTAGACGTGTGTCTGTGCTGGTGCCGCACTGAAAACAACCAGTGTTTTGTATCAAATAAAAAAAAGAAAGTCAAACGTGACGTCTTCACACATTTATAGCGCTGTCAATCAAAGCTGGCGTCAGTCAGCTCCACTTGTTTGGGTTTGGTTGTTTTTATTGTAAATCTTGTTTAATGACTGTTTGGTTGTAAAAGATCCTCACAGTGAATAAAGTGACCAGCTCTGAAGGCTGCTGCTGTCTTTTCTACGGCACAAAATAGCAAACACAATAAATACCAGACACGCAAAATATCAGCCAAAAAAACACCAGACACATTCCTGGAGCCTAGAGCTGGGTCAGCTCACACACACACTCGTTTTCTTTTGTCAGTTTCTGTGTTAACACACACGATGCGATTGTTTCTTTTCTTTCATCCTGTTTAAATGTGATTATTATTAAAACATGTTTCTCTTTCTGCAAAACAGTGAAACGCTGATATGACTTTTTATTAAACTCTGTTCTCAGCGGACGCAGACGCACAAACAGGATTTGATTAAGATGAATCGCAGATAACCTCAAACCTCATTATTACAGACACGTTTATTTATTTCTGTTTCATTTCTTTCTTCTCGTTTTCCTTGCAACACAGCTGAATTCATCGTGAAGACACTTTAGGTCCATTGTGTGATTAATGATAATTCAGTTTTTACCTGCGTGATTAAAGATGTTTTATTTAACTCCTCCGAGTTGCTGCAGAGATTAAATCATCATCATTATTAATAAAAACAGACACATGGAGCATCACCGACAACTGATGAGAAAGCTGAAACTCGTTTTTTGTCGTGATAAAGTCAGTTTTTTTCTGAAATACACGCAGGATGGTGTATAGATGTTTCATTTGGTATCATCAAATTGTCCTTTTTTGAAACAGAAAAAAAAAATGTTAAAGTGCTGATTCAGATCTACAGGCTCTTAACATTTCAGGGAGGGGAGGGGCTGATCAGCTGATCAGAACACCTGAGAGTTTAGAGGAAAGAACCAAGAGATGATTTTACTTTTTATATGTTCATCTATAGCCTGAGTTTAAACATGCAGCGTCTTTATGTTGTTTATCATGAACATTTTTTAAAGGATATAAAAAAAATACAATACAATCCAAAAATCTTCAAATTCAAATTGATGCTTTTGGGTCAAATTTGTTGATATAGTTTGACAAAGTGATAAATAAATGTCAGGTGACATAGTTGATGCTCAGTAAACACTTTCTCTGTGGTTTATAAAGACAAAAAGTAGGAAAACGTGCAAAATTCCTGAGGAGCTTTTTATAGAATATTTTGCTGACCAAAGGGACTAAGACGTTTTCAGACAAAGTCTTCTTCTTCTGTGATAATAACACATACATAACATAACACATACACACACACACACACGGAGCTCAGGGGTCTCCCTGAGGACCTGATTGAGAGCAGGAAGCTCTGGTTGCTGTGGCAGCAGCAGCATCAGCATCATCAGCTCCCCTCCTCCATCAACACCCGTTTCTGTCTCCTTTGTTGTCCTCACTCTCTTTAACCAGATCTAAACTCTACTGTAACACACACACACACACACACACACACACACACACACACACACGTGCGATTAACTCGGTAAATGTTAGTATGTGTGTCCATTGTTACATGCGCATGGTATTTCACATGTGACAAAATGCTGCTTCTGCACTTAAAGCTTGTTCACGTTGGTCTGTCTGTTGCAGAAGTGTTTGTGATGCTACGCAGCTGGAAGTTTTATAACTAATAAAATGCAATACACACACATTTTCTTTTAAAAATCAAAAATTTATAAAGTTGTAACAGACAAAACTTCAGGGCTCATGAGTAATGACATATGAAGATTTATAATCCAAAGGTTCTGTGACTGAGTTCATTTTTCTTACAGTTTCTCTGACAGGGAAATCGATGTAGACATTAATAAATATTAATGTAAATATCACATTTCCAGGCATAAGACAGTAAGTGTGGCTGTCTAGAATATTAATAATTGCAATGCACCTTTAAAGATGAGATCATGTGGCTAAACATCATCATGTGGCTTTCAGCTAAACTTATTGTCACATGATTGATAATTCAATCCTTCCTTCAAACCAGGACTTGATATAAAACTGTTAAACCACTACACAAAAGGCTCCATGGACACAGAGAACCAAGTTTGCTTCAAAATCATATAAAATATATTTTACCTCAATCAACCATTATGTTATAAACTGACCAAAAATTAACTGAAAATATAACAGAAAAAAGTGTCACTGAAGTGAACTGACCTGAAGAAACATGTTGCTGCAGTGAAGCTGAATCACTGGAGATAAAACTGACCATCAGATTATAACATTATAACATTATAACATAACACATTAAAGTCGTCTCTTCCAAGTCAAAGTTTACAAATACAATGAATGACCCCTCACCTCTGTCATGTTATTTCTTCATGTCAGAATAGACTGAGCTGAACTCCTACAGAAAAACTCTTTAATGATCAATAATCAGTCACTCATCTGCAGCACAAACAAAAACATTATTAATTTTTTATTCAGAATCCAACTCCATAGTATAAAATACTCTGTACTGAACTCATATTACTAGAATATTAAAAGATTAAAAGAAGGTTCCCTGCACACAATATATATATATAGAGAGAGAGAGAGAGAGAGAGAGAGTATATAGTACTCAATTCATGGAAGATGTTTCATGTTTCATTCAGTAGATGTTTCATGCAATACTTATGGCATATTGGTCCTTACTGTAGTTACTGCAGTACTTCTTCTGTGTTGTGTGACATTTTGAAGTAGAGCATGTATACAGGTGAGTAAACGGGAAACAGCTGATTTGTCGTCTGTTAACGAGCTGAAACTGACTCATTAATAAATCCCAGCAGGATGAAACTGAAACATCAGGAAGTCAAAGTGTTTAAATGATCCTGGTTCAGTCAGACTGATGCTCTTCATTACTGCTGATCAATACACGACCTATTGATCAGTCGGCATTGACACACTCTGCCTGTGTGTGTGTGACCTGTCTCACCTTGACTAATCGTCCAATCAGGTTGTTTACAAGACCAAGGAGGACAGTGCATGGCTGTGTGTGTGTGTGTGTGTGTGTGTGTGTGTGTGTGTGTGTGTGTGTGTGTGTGTGTGTGTGTGTGTGTGTGTGTGTGTGTGTGTGTGTGTGTGTGTCATGTCCAGCTCGTTAACACACCTGTTCCTCATTAGTGAGCCAATTGGATCGTTTGTCACCTGGATCACCGTAACTCGGAGAGAAACTTTAAAATGTTTAGAAAAGTTGTTTATTTGTTTTAGTTTGTTGTTGTTTGGATGTTTACTGTATTTTGACATGTTTATTATTTATTTACATCATTACCTTGTGCATGTTAACATATTTAATTTATGTTTGTGTTAACATGTTTACTGCATGTTAACATGTTTACTGTGTGTTTACATGTTTACTGTGTATGTTGCAGCCTGTTTTGCTGTTTATGGTTTGTGTTTGTAACCTGCAGCAGCAGAGTCACAGCTGATGAACTCTGTCTGCTTATCAATCAGCCAATCGGTTCATCGAGTGCGCCGTGGCTGTGTCGCCGTGACGACCGGCAGCTGTAAACACAGGGGAGGGTCCCCAGAGGGCGGCCATGTTTGTTGATTAAACTAAAACAAGACAAACAAAGAGACAAAACAAACTAATTACCTGCAAACAAACCGATCGACTGAGAGACCTAACGAGGCTTAACGAGGTCACAGGGAGGAAGTGTGTGTTTGTGTGTGTGTGTGATAACGTTCCATCAGACACACACACACAATTGAATAATTAATGGTTCCGTGTGTTAAAGTTAAAACACTGTTGTCTGCTTTTAATAAAACAACGTGTGTGTGTGTGCACATGCATGCGTGTGTGCGTGCTTGTGTGTGTGTGTGCTGAATTAAATATCAGTTGTGATGTCGACAGATGAATTATGAATATACACATTATGTAGCCAGTCTATCAATCTTTCAGACACACACACACACACACACACACACACACACACACACACACACACACACACACACACACACACACACACACAGTCACTCTGACCCACAAGTCTGGTTTATAAGAGAAAATACTTTGACTGCAGAGAAGCAGGAAATAAAGTACAGATAAAGACAGGATTAGACAAGAAAGAAAGAAAGAAAGAAAGAAAGAAAGAAAGAAAGAAAGAAAACAGGGAGGAAGTGACATTGTAGTAAAGGTAAAGAGAGACAGAAAGGGAGAGAAGAGAAAATGAGATTTGAAGAGGGAAGGACGAGTATGTGTCAGACTGCAGTTATTAATAACAATAAGTGAGTTTACTGCACAGACAACAATGCACTGTGTGTGTGTGTGTGTGTGTGTGTGTGTGTGTGTGTGTGTGTGTGTGTGTGTGTGTGTGTGTGTGTGTGTGTTCAGGCTGATATTGGAAAGGTGGGATGATAATCGGTCACTTGTCACTGTGACAACAGACATGGATCATATTTAGACCCCACAAAACTCAATTCAGCACAGACACACACACACACACACACACACACACACACACACACACACACATACACACACACACACACACACACACACACACACACACACACACACACACACACACACACACACACATAGGTTAGTGTAATGGAGTCAGAGAGAGACAATATATGAAGAAATAAAAGGAACAAACCGATGGTTATGAGACAGGGTTCTGATTGTTGTCCGAGCTGCTGTTTGAGATCAAGATGTAAGATTAATCACCTGATCAATCAATGAACTGACTGTCGATCAGCTGTTCTGTCAGCAGATCTGAGATCAGTTCAACATCAGCAGATTTGTGACCTGCAGAATTTAAACCTGACAGAGGAGAAAACGACAAAAAAAACCTCCCTGCTCTGCACATCCAACTCTATACGTAGTATGTATATATTTATATATTTAAGAGACCACTGCAAATTGATGTTTTTCTGATTTTACTACTTACTATATGTGTTTGGGCAAAAGGAACATGTCTATAAACTACTGACAACATTTCCCCTAAATTCCAAAAAATATATAATCATTAGAGCATTTATTTGCAGAAAATGGTCAAAAGAACAAACCAACAATGTTTTCAGACCTCAAACAATGCAAAGAAACAAGATCAAATTCATTTTAAAACAACATCAAACTAATGTTTACACTTAGAAGTTCAGAAACTAATATTTGGTGCAATAACCCTTATTTTTAACAGCTTTCACACATTTTGTCATGCTCTCCACAGTCTTTACCATTGTTGTTGGGTGACTTTATTCCACTCCTGGTTCCTCTTTAAGCAGAATGAGGTGTGCATGTGTTGGAATTCAACAGACACTGGAATAGAATGGCTGGAATACATGTAGAGATGCTGATTACAGAAAAAAACGCAGTTATATTTTTCCAGAGCTGTATATATTAATATACTTAATAGGAATGGAACGGTTTATGAAAACCATCATAACTATTTCAGTTTGACTGTCTTGGTCCGGTTTGCATGTGTTGCGTTTAGTTCATAAGCACAAGTTGCTCCTATTTTTTTTATTATGCTTCTTTTCATAGGTGAAGCATTTAAACTCCTGCACCTCCTTACACAATGTAGAAAAAGAAGAAGGGAAGCAGTGTAGCCTGGTGTAACAGGTAGCAGATAGTCAGTTGTTGTGGAGACTTGTGTGGGTATGGCGAGTGGGAAAGCCAGAGTTAGAAGAAGCAGCATTGTGTAACACAGGTTCATTCATTCATTTTCTATACCTGCTTATTCCTCATTAGGGTCACAGGGGTCTGCTGGAGCCAATCCCAGCGCATTACAGGTGAGAGGCAGGGATACACCCCAGATGGTCGCCAGCCTATTGTGGGGCAATCTATGGGCAATTTAGAGTCTCCAATTAACCTGAGCATGTTTTTGGACTGTGGGAGGAAGCTGGAGAACCCAGCGAAGACCCACACAGACACGGGGAGAACATGCAAACTCCACACAGGAAAGGTTAGCACACAGCTCCACCCTGCAACAGAGGTTGTTCATGCTAACAGCAACATGACCAACATGTCAGCTTGTTTGAGGAGACATGATCCCAGTGAGAGAATTGGTAGAGCAAGGAGGAGCGGGAGCGAGTCGACAGGACAACTGCTACCCAGCTTTTAAACTAACATTCAGTGACGAGTCAGACAGGGTGAGAATAGTGTGAGTGGGATAGTTCATAGACAAAAATATGCAGCCTTACTCCAGAGTGGACGATGTAAGATTTCACATATTTAAAGCTGCGATATAAAATTCCCTTCCAGAAACACTTCAACAACACAGTAATTCCTGCACTGTATGAAGAGACATCATCCTGAAGAGGGACCTATGTCTAGTGCTGATAGAGCCTATGATTCTTTGTTGAAGACAACTTTGTTAAATAAATGAAACGTGTGTTTCATTATTTGTTACTATCAATGTCTCGTCTCTTGCAGCCACATTCTCCCCTACTTTTAATTTCAGACTTTAACGAAATTCAGTTTTAACCTGAAGACATGACTGATTTTCTCAAGGATCAATGTGTACCAAACCGAACCGAAAACCGTGACCACAAAACTGTGAACCAAACTGTGGATTTTGTCCTGTCCCACCCCAAATATTTATAAACGTATACATGTAAACTTATATATTTATATTTTGCATATTTATATTCTGGTTTATAGTTAAATCTCCTTCTGATCTGATCGTGCATCGTTCTGCAGCTCCTCAGTTCAACCTCTGTCTGAAACAGCTGTTTTGGCTCCTGTCTCTTTAAGTCCCGTCTTCTCATGAGCTCGCTCTGCTCTGATTGGTCAGTTCCAGGAAGCTTCCTGTGAGTCTGTAAATAAACTCTAGAAATAAAGACAGGTTTCACCGCTACCTCCTTACTCCACTTCTTAACTTCTCAAATCCATCAAACAATTTGGATCACATGTGAGATGATGGTTGTTACCATGGATACCAGAGGAGTCACTGCACCGTGAATAAGTTCCTGAAAATGTCCGGGACCTGGACCAGGAAATTGAGAGGTTTAGCAGGAAAACATGAGTCAGCATCATCCCAGAAACAGTCAGAAGCTAAATGAAAAGCGTTGTTGATGAAAGGACCTGAAGCTTTGATTCGTCTCCTCAGAGACTCAAAAACTTTTATCTATAGAAATATCTGACACATAGAGGACAGACGGTTTGTCCACCATCTGTCCACCATCTGTCCATTGTCTCTCCACTGTCTGTCCATCATCTCTTCATCATCCCTCCATGGTCTTTTCATTGTTTGTCCATCTTCTGCCCATCTTCTCTCTACCATCTCTCCATCGTCTGTCAATCTTATGTCAATGGTCTCTCCATCATCTTTTCTCCATCATCTCTCCATCATCTGTCAATTTTCTGCCCATCGTCTCTTCATTGTCCGTCCATCATCTCTACACCATCTCTCCACTGTCTGTCTATTGTCTGTCCACCATTTCTACACCTTCTGTCCATCATCTCTATGGTTACATTTGATTACATTTCCCTGAATATTTTTAATTAATATTTTTATTTTTTAATTTTAATTTAAAGAATTGTTGAAATAAACATTTTTTTTTCTGTTTTGTCCCGACACACAGGCGTCTGGTAAATATTATCTAATGGATTTTCTCTGAATGGAAAGTAATTAAAACTCAACATCAACACCATTAACCCCAAACACACACACACACACACACACACACACACACACACACCACAGATAATCCTGGTTAAATTAATGAGAAGAAAGTTAATTTGTGGTTTTGACCCTTTTCTGCTCAGAAAAAGGATTAAAGACACACACACACTACAATACAACACACACACACACACACACACCACAATACGATACACACACACACCACAATACGATACACACACACACCACAATACGATACACACACACAACTCACGCACACACATCCATAACATGTGTGTAAGAGATGATGATAAATGAAGGATTGGAATGAGAGACGACAGGTTTGCTCAGCCTGTCTTTTCAAATCTCTAATGAGTGAAATTACACACACACACACACACACACACACACACACACGCACACACACACACACACACATACACACACACATACACACACACACACATAGCGTGAAGCCCTCAGTGAGGTGGATGAGGTTGTTATAAAGGTCTTGTTATTAAATTAATCTCTCTCATTATTCTTGACCCTCTTTTGTACACTTCCCCAACACACACACACACACACACACACACACACACATACACACAATGAATAATGAGTGTGTGAGGGGTGTGTGACTTCCTCTGTGTAGTAAATGACAAGGGTGGAATATACTGACTCACAACATCTGTGTGTGCATGTGTTTGCCTAAGTATGTGTGTGTGTGTGTGTGTGTGTGTGTGTGTGTGTGTGTGTGTGTGTGTGTGTGTGTGTGTGTGTGTGTGTGTGTGTTATTGACACTAAGTTACTGTTTGACTGTAAATATTCATATTCTTCAATATCAAAAAGTCATAATTTGACAATCTGTTGAGGATCAGTTCCATAAAATGAATATAGAATAATGTTGATAACACTGATATTGATCATGTTGATAATACTGAGTGATTTATGATGATCAGTTGTGCAGTTTTCTGACTTGTCTCCGGTTTCCTGCTGTTTGAGCTGAAGGTGTCAGGCTGCACATTTGGTTAATATAATTTGATCTGTCCACACTGCTTCTCCTCTTCCTCCTGCTCCTCCTCCTGCTCCTGCTCCTCCTCTTCCTCCTGCTCCTCCTCCTGCTCCTCCTCCTCCCTCTCTGTCCTCCTCCCAGTCTTCTTCCCCCTCCTCCTCTCTGTTCTCCTCCTCCTCCCCCTCCTCCTCCTCCTCCTCCTCCTCCTCCTCCTCCTCCTTCTCACTGGGTCATTTGTCATGGAGGAAATCATTCCTCAGATCTTCCTCAGCGGTAATATCTCTGTCATTCACTCTCCTCCTCCTCCTTCTCTTCCTCCTTCTCCTCTTCGCTCCTCCTCCCCCTCTCATCTGTGAGCGATGCTATCGGAGGAGAGGAGGTGACAGTCTATCAGAGCACCTCCTCTCTGCTCAGCTGATAACACTCCAATGCTTATAATGTTAAGAAGATGATAAGGAATAATAGTGTTTCTCAGGGCCGAGGAGCCGACATCCATCACCTGTATCTGAGTGAAGTTTATAACAGGACAAGGAAAATAATAACTGCAGCAGAAACAATCATCAGATAGATGGAAGAGGCCGTTATTAGATTCAAACTCCTGCGACGGTCAGCTGCAACTTCTCACGTCAACATTTTTATCGGCTGAATGAGTCCAGGTATAAAATAAAGTGATGAGAGCAGAGATTAAAGTGCAGCTTGTAATTTCTGCTGCGGAGCCTCTGATTGGTTGAGAGATTTTGTCGAGCTGTAAAGTGGAAAACACGTCAGATCAGCACTTTCACACTTTCTCTTCAAGTCGTCAGGAGTTCCTGAGGCCGAAGTTCCACAGGAGTGTTTGAGTATTTCAGCTGCCATAAGGAGGAGAGTATTGCAGTATGTGATGAGTTCTGCAGTAGTGTCTCTGTGTCTCCCAGCAGTTCAGGTTCAACTTTATTTATAAAACACTTAACACAGAAATAGAAATAGAAAATTAAACTAATAATAACAATAATTAATAGATAATAAAACTGTATTTATACAGAAAGTGATTTGCTGGATTAGGCCCTGTTTCATATTTATTGAAGTCTTAATATCTCTGTTATTCTCACCAACACAGTTGCTGTTTCCTGTTTGTTCGTAACCTGTTGTTGAATCAGCTGATGGTGGATGAACCAATGAGTGAAACCAGAACCCAGTGAAACCAGGACCCAGTGAAACCAGGACCCAGTGACCCAATCAGGTGAGATTAATTTCTTAAATTTCAGCCTGAGTCGATTATGAATCCAAAGTGTTTGTGTGGTTTAATGGAGGAGAACTGATCCAGATCTGCTGAGGAGCAGATATAATGACCTGATGATCATTAATAATTGACAGTTTGTGTAAGTTATCAAAGTCTCTGAGGGATGTTAACCTCTTAAGACACACTCCATTTTTCAGACTTATTTGTGAATATTTCCATTGGATCACACTGCTGTGCCTCAAACCAAAGGTGGTTAAACATTTGTTCATTGATTTTCAAGATGGCTACCTCATGACCTAATGATTCAATTGGCTTGTGCATGGTGTCAATCGATGCAAAACAACTTTTATACAATAAGTGTTGTGAATAGAAATGGTACAACGTGTCTGAAGAGGTTAATGAAGCGTTTTTGATCATTTAAGTGGGATTAGAATCCCCCTCTAACTGTGAAAATGAGGCCTTGGACATGGACACTAAATACTGCAGCAGTACTGTAATTTTAAAGGACTTTACTTGAGTTTTTTCGTGTGATGCTACTTTACTCCATTTATTTGCAGCTTTAGTTATTTTACCATGCAGATTTTAATATTTTACATAAATCAATATAATTTAATATTCTATTATCTTTATTTTCTTAAATTGTCTCTTTTATTTTGGAAATCTGCACTTTATGTCAAAGGTGCTGAATATTAGGATGCAGTACTTTTACTATTAATCTACACAAAGTATCTATAATTAGCTTCACATTAATCAACATTATTAATTAACTAAAACACTAAAATGCTCTTATGTATTCAGCAATAAAACAACAGTATGGTAATAGAATCAGGTTTATTTGTCATTTTCTAGTAAATGGCAGCAGAATACACTTCTGATCGAACATAAAAGCAAACTACATGTTAAAATACATTAAAACACTAGGATATTACTTCTGATACTTTAAGTATTTTAGCTGATAATACTTCTGTACTTTTACTTCATATTTTCAGGACTTAACTTGTTAGTGAGTACACTCACACACTCACACACACACTCCTCAGAGACAGTGTGCGGAACCTGTTCAGCATCAGGACAATGTGTAGTTGTATTTGCATATTTCATGTCTCATTACAGCTGTTTCCTGTCTGTGTGTCACATCAGCAGCACGTTTGTTGTGTTCACTAACATGTCATATTAATGTTGATTCCTTAAAAGCAGGATTTAATTTACATGCAAACAACATGCTCACAGGCTGGAGTGTTTCTCTCACTAATGGCTGCTGACAGCTCCACTTTATTATCAGGAAATAAACACATTCACTCGTCATGTTTATGGAAATTAAAGTCGGACTGTTGGTCCCAGTGGAGGCCAAGTCTGAGGTTTCAGATATCGGCTCAATAAGAGAATCACTGACAAACAGTTTCTGATGCTTTATTTAACATTTCATTTACAGTAACGGTTCATTTACACAAATTATAAGAATAATGTGAAATAAGTGTTGAGTTGGTTTAGTTGGTAAATGTCTATTCATTATGTTTGTTAATTTGCATGAATTAGATTCTTCATAATTAGTATCAGTGTTGTATTTTGTATGTGTGTGTGTGTGTGTGTGTGTGTGTGTGTGTGTGTGTGTGTGTGTGTGTGTGTGTGTGTGTGTGTGGTTTGGGTTATTTTTTTTCCTGAAACTGTTGCAGCTGATTCTCTGTAGTTTAATTCTCCTTCATTTAGTTTAACGCTGCTGCTTGTTATGCTCATCAGTAACTTTCCTTCTGTCAAGGTTTTAGTTTAATGTTGGGAGCTTTTCCAAAGTTTGACAGTATTTAATGTGATTTAATGTTCTAATCTCAGTAATCATACACAATTACCAAGATATTTAAAATCTGAATGAAATTATTAATCAGTGTTACTGTGATTATTATGAGAACAGGGAACTATTACATCCATAGTTGTGTAAATCATCCACTTTATCACAAACATTTTGACTAAAAGTGAAACTCAGGCTTCTTTTCAACATTAGATCATCTCTGGATCAGATGAGGATCAGATGTGGATCAGATGTGGATCAGATGAGGATCAGGTGAGGTTCAGATGAGGATCAGATGAGGATCAGATGAGGATCAGATGAGGTTCAGATGAGGATCAGATGAGGATCAGATGAGGATCAGATGAGGTTCAGATGAGGATCAGATGAGGATCAGATGAGGATCAGATGAGGTTCAGATGAGGATCAGATGAGGATCAGATGAGGATCAGATGAGGTTCAGATGAGGATCAGATGTGGACCAGCTGTGGATCAGATGAGGTTCAGAAGAGGATCAGATGAGGTTCAGATGTGGATCAGATGTGGATCAGATGAGGTTCAGAAGAGGATCAGATGAGGTTCAGAAGAGGATCAGATGAGGTTCAGAAGAGGATCAGATGAGGTTCAGCTCAGTTCTGCTGAAACAGGATGTGAACGTGTCAGTGAGTTGTGTTTCAATGTAGTCGATGCTGGAGATGCTAACAATGTTAGTTCTTATTCTCTTAGTGGTTTGATAAGATTTCTTGATGTGTAAACATTTGAAAACTTGAATAAAAGTTAAATCATGAATAAAAAACAGGAAATCAATAATTTTCATTATATATATATATATATATATATATATATATATATATATATATATATATATATATATATATATATATATATATATATTATGAACATATTCCTCAGAGTATTCTCTCATAGAAAGCTGTCAGTGTGCTGAAGATGAAGATGAAGATGGGGGAAGCAACGAGCTGGAACAAATAAGAAGTGACAGAACACAGACATGCAGCTTTAAAAACACATCAAGAGACATTTTGGTTAGCATGTTCTGCTAAAAGGCTATTGTTGTTGCACATACACACACACACACACGCACTCACACACTGAGTGCTCCATTATCCGGGTGTTGTTCAGGCTGATAAATAATCAATGATCCACTTTAGTGTCTTTCACCTCAATCGGATGATCGAGGTTTACAATGAATAAAACAGCAGCCTCTCTCTCTCTCTCTGTGATTGACAGCTCCGTCTGTACATGAGCCGTCCTATCACAGTCCATCTCTCACCATGTGACAGGGAACAGAAATCCAGATTCAGCTGCTCCTCCTCTACAAAGCTCTGAATGTTCAGGTTCCATCTGATCTTAAGGACTCTTGCTTCCTTATCTTCATGTGAATCCCTGAGCTCCCAGAATCAGCTGATCAGAGGTTCAATAGTAGAACAGGAGGCAGAACCTGCAACTATCAGGCTCCTCTGCTGTGGAACCATCTTCTTGTTTCTGTCTGGGAGAGTTAAACACCTCTCCACATTAACAGGATCAAACTTTCCTCTGTGGTGAAGCTGGTAGTTGGACCTGGACCTGCTGCTGAATGTTCTCACTGGACCTCATGAGACACTCTGAGTTCCTCCTGTAAACCTCCTCCTATTCCACTGATTGAACCTTTAGATCCGTGTTGTTCCACCTCTGAGTTTTTTCAGTCACAGATCCTGCAGCAGGTGCTTCCTGTTGGAGGTCATGTGGTCCAGATCTGATTCTGTCCTTGATCCACCTCATCCTCCACACATGCTTATAAGTCCATGGTCCTGTTTAATGCTGAACTGTGTCAGTCAGTCGTCCTGATAAAGATCCTCCTCTGATCCCAATTCCGATTCTTCCTGTTTCCAGTCTGGTCTGAGATCAGAAGATCAGACAAATTTCTGTTGAACAGAACTGAACCGTTCTGGTCTCTGTGATCCTGAATTGATCACACACAACTGACTTGACTCTTGTTGTAAATGTGCATATTTGCAAAAATACCGTTTTGATTGTGTAAAAATTCTGAGTGAAGAAAAGATCCTGGTTGCATTGAAATGATCATTATTCAATGCCGATCACTGTTTTGTAGAAACATGAATTGTGCGGCTGATCTGTTCCTGCAGAGTTTCAGGTTTAAGAAGAACGATATAAATATATTTTAAAACAGAATAAATATGATTTTAAAAGAGATTAAATCAGCAAACAGTGGTCAATGATAAATCTGCAGATTTAATGAATCACAAAACCTACAATAAAACCATAGAAAATCTGTTTGTTTCTTTTCTTTCCATAAACTGTTGACATGTTTGAAATAGAAACTTAGAGTCAACTTCCAAACTGAATCACACAAACGCAGCTGATTGGATGGAAATGCATTTTCGGCGCGTTATTAACGAGCCGCCGAGGACGCAGCGGCGGTGGATCTGATGGCCGCGCCGCCGCGTCCTCAGCCGTCTGATTTGTTTCCATTTACATGGAGAACATCGGGTTATTACAGCCATAATTACTTCATATGCCGGCTTCATATCTGCCAATAAAGCAGCGACCAAACGCCGAGCGGCGGCGGAGCAGGGAATCATGGGAATGAAATTAAGTGTTGATTTGGAGTGTGAGCGAAGCGACTGGAGCCGCTCGGGTTAAATGAAAAGATGACTGCATCTGGTTTGACGGGGCTGTTCATTTGTTAGCGGACGCCGCGGGTTCGATTCCCCTAGAGGCCGCCGCCACTGCCGTGGAAGCCTCCCGCATCAGCGCCCGCATCACTCCGCCTCAGCGCCGCGGAGACGCGGGGCGGAATATGAAGGGAGATGATGTTCCCGGCGGAAAGCGACGTAAATAAACTCTTATGGAAATGTCCATCTGTAATGTCGTTTTGTCACAATCAATTTCACATTACCCGTCACCGCGGCAACACACACACACACACACACACACACACAGAGAGAGAGAGAGAAAATTCAGTTTCAACAGCGAAACGGAAAAATGAAAAGAAACCAGGAGGGACAAAAAAAAGGAACAAATGAAATGAAGGTTAGAGTTTAAAATGAGTTTAGTATGTAGAGAGAAGAGGAGGATGAGTGAATAGAGGAGGAGAAGGAGAGGAGGAGAAGCAGTGATGATCTGATGCTAATAAAGCAGCCGGTCGGCTGGTGACCTTTACCATGATGATGAAAGACAAATGTCAGGAGTGTAACTGTGTGTGTGTGTGTGTGTGTGTGTGTGTGTGTGTGTGTGTGTGTGTGTGTGTGTGTGTGTGTGTGTGTGTGTGTGAGTGTGTGTGTGTGTGTGTGTGTGTGTTTAAACACACTCCGCTCTGCATCAAAACAACAGCAGCCGTGTCAGAGGTGACATTTACACACAGTGACACGCCAAAGTCATAAACAATCACTGATTACCATGGCAACACGCCAACCTTCAATCAGACTCGTCTTCCTCACCAGAGCCTTCATCAGCCTCTCACAGACCCGCCACAGACAGTCTTCATCAATGACATGATTGGACGGGGTCAATCAGACACACACAGCATTCTGGGAGTTGTAGGATTCTCTCATCAACAGCAATGGAGAATCTGTCTTTTCCTCAGTTTTCTCTAATCATAGTTTGTCTCTGTGACTGAGTCTTTATTCACATTAGACTTTTCCTTCTCCACAGATTAATTAATTCACTCTTCCTCATCTATCAGCTGATCTATCAGCTGATGTGTATTCTCACATCAACTCAGCACCTGATTCACCACATACTATTTATTTATTATTATTCCTTCAGACTTTGTTCTGGCTGTTTTTCTGTCCTTTTCATTCAGAACATAGAAAATTGTGTTTTTTAGTTTTTTGTTTTTTTTATGTAAACCCAAGTAATAATGTGAACATATAAAATATAAAATCTCCAAATTTTCCTTTATTCTGATTAATTTCTCCCCCCCCCTCCCCTCCCATCTTTGACCTTTAGATCTGAATCATCAGATTCTGAGATTTTTTTTTTTAAAAGAACAAATAATTTTAAAGACATCAAACAAAATATCTACCTGCATCTCATTATTTTGCCAGCGAAACGTAAAAAAAAAAAAATAAAATAAAATTGGTGACTTGAAGAGTCAATTAGGTTAATTAGATGATTGACAGCTCGTATGTATTCAGCTTTAATCGTAATATTTAATATTGGATATAAAAAGAGAACCTTACCTGAACTTTTAAATCGAGCAGTTAATTACTGCAGTAAAATGATTTAAAGTGAACAGAGATGAGCCCAGCGTGGCAGATCATGTGAAATGAGGCAAACGTGGCAGATAAAAGTAGAAACAGTAGAACTATGTTTTGCATTTTGTTTTTTTTTTTCAAAACCAGATCTGATTTCCTTGGGTTTCGCCCGCAGGCAGAAAAACGACGACACCGTAAAGACTTTGTAGGCGAGTGATGTGTTCGTCAGACTGTCAGAGTCTGCAGGGAAAATCTGTAAATCTGCTGAATACAATAACAACATCCTGCTGCTCCTGTGGGCAACTGGATATTAATAACAATATCTGTGATCCACTGAGTATCTGTCTGTGTATGTGTGTGTGTATGTGTATGTGTGTGTGTGTGTGTGTGTGTGTGTGTGTGTGTGTGTGTGTGTGTGTGTGTGTGTGTGTGTGTGTGTGTGTTTGAATGAATCCAACTGAGGATTGAGATGTTACCAGTTTAGTTTCTGCTGAGGCGGCGTTCAGCCAGTTAGCGAGTGTTGTTTATGCTTTTGTCTTTTACAGAAGAACTAATTGAATCTGTGTGTGTATGTGTGTGTGTGTGTGTGTGTGTGTGTGTGTGTGTGTGTGTGTGTGTGTGTGTGTGTGTGTGTGTGTGTGTGTGTTCGCTATAGATAGCAGCAAAAAGTTCAGTCAAAGTTTTCTTAATGTGTCAACTTAAAAGAACAGAAACTCCTCGATATACTGAAGAATTTCCATTTTTGTCCACTGAGACACCTCTGTTAATCCACTCAGTTCAGCCTATAAATATTGCTGCTCAGCTGTAAATCCACTACAAATACTACACATACTACACTTACTACATGAACTACACATATTACAGTTTTTATTTAACACTATTCATCATGAATATTCATTTTTTTCTCTTTACCAGTACTGTCCATTAACACTTTTTCATTATAAAAAATGATATAAAGCATGAATACCATCACTGAGTCTCACTTTCATTATCTCTTTAACACGAAATATATGACTGTTATTACTGACCTTTATCTTTTTTATGAAATATAAATCTCTCTTATATCAGTTTATCAGGTTCATAAGACTTTTTTGTTCTCGTGAAGATTTTACATCTTCATGTCCCCATAATGTCCCCACAACGTTCCCATACGTCCCCACAAGGCTGGTGTGTTTGTTTTATTTTAAACTTTTAAACAATTTAAACCAAATATATCCATCTAATGGAATTACTCCCACTTAAATGTTGGAGAGTTGATTCTGTTTTCTTTTGTCTCTTGTTATGATGAGTCAAAGTTGCCTCACAGTTCTACGACCTTAAGACCACTGGATCGAGGAGGACATGGACCTGGTCCTGGAAGCTGGTTCAGCAAAGACCCCTTGACAGAGGATCAACATCAGTTGTTAGACAAACAGCAGATGAACAAAATTAATTCTGGCTGAATGGCAGACTGTTAACATCATGAAGATAAATTCAGCTCTGAAACTCAACATCTGGTCTAAACACAGATCAGATATGAAAGTCTCAATGCTGCTAAAGCTGATTCTTTCATGGCGATAAATCAAAATAAAAAGAGAACAATAAAAATTATGGAAATATATCAGGAAGAGAATTTTCAGAGTCACATTAACTGGTAACAAGTTGAGACTCAGCTGTAGTTCAAAGATTATTTAGCCTCATGTGCCCAGGAGCTGAGTTACAACGACAAACTAATTCACTTCAAATCATTGGCTGAATCTTGAATCAATGTAAACCTGAAGCTGATCAATGAGATAAACCAGTGTGCATTAAAAAAGCCAGTAAAAGTCTAATTTTATGTTCTTATCTTTTTCTTTTTTCCATTACACATGTCAAGATTCCATTGGTTTATTTCATCTATTCTTCACTCTCATACTGCAAAGCACTTAATGGTTAATTGTTGTCATAACAATTAACAAAGAATCTTTTGTAGTGATTCATCATGGAGCTTTTATTCTTTACACACAGACACACACACACACACACACACACACACAAACACACACACACACACACAAACACACACAGGCACACACCTAATCAAATTCACAGATCCTGTCAATATCTTATAACCAAATGTGTGCATCCTGTCAATATGTGCTAACCAAATATAGTCGTGTGTTGGAGGCGGAGAGTGAGCAGCTGCAGCCAATCAGGCGGCTGCTGGTTTGAATACAGACTGAAGCAATAACCTGCAAACACTGTTTATTCCAATAACATGTTTTTATTCCAATAAAGTTGCCGCCTGTTTAAAGACGCTCACATTAACCTGATCCGGCCGCTCACTGCAATATTCTTTATTGTGTTTCAGGTGTATCAGGTTAAACTGTTGCTGCTGGGCATCTGATTATCTGGTTTCCATGGTTACCTGTTCCTGGCCTTTACCTGCCACAAGAAACAGAAAAGACATTTTACAGAATAACTCCCTGTTTCAGTTTTATTAGCTGACGTAAAAATGAAAATGACGTTGTTTTACAAAGCTTGTTAATAAATTGTCAGTCGTTACTATGGTGTGTGAGATGTGATGGAAACAACAGCCAATCAGAAACTACCTTCAATCAGCTGTCTCACCTACTAATTAAAATCACAAAGAACAACACCTGACTGTTTACCTGCAGGGTAAAGAATCCACAGATGCATCATGGGAAATGTAGGAACCAGTGTTTTTGGCCTAAAAGTCAACATTTTCCACTGAATATGAATCATGTGAATGAACACATGATGACGACATAATGAACACATGATGAAGCTGAGATGAACACATGATGACAACATAATGAATGAGATGAAAGCATGATGAAGATGAGATGAAGGCACAAAGAACAGATGATGAAGGCATGATGAACACATGATGAAGACATGTTGAAGACGTGATGAAGGTATGATGAATGCATGATGAACACATTGAAGATGTGATAAACGCATGATGAAGACATGATAAAGATAAAATGAACATATGATGTAGACATGATGAAGACATCCATATAATTAGTGAGGTCACCTGCATACCCCTCTGACATCACAACTTCATCACGTCTTCATCATGTGTTCATATGTTCATCACGTAATGAAGACGAGATGACGATGCGATGAACTCATGATGAACATATGATGAACATGTGATGAACACATGAACACATAATGAACATATGATGAATATGCAATGAACACATGATGAACATATGATAAACACGTGAACATGTGGTGAACACATGATGAATGTGATGAACACATGATGAACACATGATAAACATGTGATGAACACGTGATGAAGGTGTGATGTCAGAGGGGTGTGCAGGTGACCTCAATAATCATACGGATGTTGCTGCTGTTGGGGTCAAAAGTCGTACGGAGACTTGCTGCTCAGAGGCAGATATGACTTTTTGTTGTGATGGATGATGGTCGCTATGGCGACAGAGAGCTGATATGGAGACGTAATGAGACAATGAGATTCCTACTGGAGAGCGTCATCACTCATCCTCCACATATCGCCACGGCGACTCAGCGGTCACAGCTTCCTCCAGGCATCATGTGTGTGTATGTGTGTACTGCAGTGTTAGTCAGTATATAAAAAACGTCTCTGCATGATAGATGGCCTCATTTTAACCTACACACACACATACACACATGCACACATGCACACACACACACACACACACACACACACACACAGCAGGTTGTAGATGTGATAAACTGATGGCAGAGCCAATTAAAGAGCTATTACACTCAACCTGCTGTCATTACTGAGAGGGCACAATGAATGTATGTCTGTATGTGTGTGTGTGCATGTGTGTGTGTGTGTGGTGTGCGTTAGTTGTGTGTTAGTTCATTGAGCTAAAACATACAGTAGAGTGAATCCTGTGTAGCCAATATAGTCAATTACAACATATTATTAGACTGTAGCTGTTGGACTTTCTGCTCAGCAGTAAACTGGTTTGAATCCAACTTAAAGGACAGAGACTGTGTCTATAGGAAACATAAAAGATAACTGTGAAGTTCCCCAAGGCTCCATTCTAGGGCCTCCATTGCTCAACATCTACCTGCTCACATCAGCAGGTAGATCACATCTGATTATGGAAAACATCTGAATGAACATCTAACAGGTTCATATTGAAGATCTGCTGCAGAATTCACAGTATATGAATACAATATTTATTTCTAATCTAATCATAATAATTAGGGTAAAACATATAATTATATGAATTTGACTATACAACATTAATGTGAAAATTATGGTGTTGGAAACTGAAAAAATATTATATAATATGAATATAAAAATATGCTTTTTTAAACTTGAGTCTCACATTCTCACATATCATGTGACCTCTGACCTTGGAGAACATGTGACCCTTGATCTCAGCATGAATAAGAAAAAATTAGCGAATCCCAGTAATCATTGGGTACTAACAACACAACAAAATTAAGACAACATCAGACAAGAAGAGGAAGAAGGATTAAAAGGATTAAAGTCAGCGTCAATGATGTTAAACCATTGAACTCTCCCTCTGTCATTAAGCTGTGTGCTCAACCCGCTGAGATGACTGTTGATACACACACTGTGTGTGTGTGTGTGTGCGTGTGTGTGTGTGTGTGTGTGTGTCTAATGAGGTGGCCTGCAGGCAGACAGTAGAATTTATTACCTCTCAACATTATAAACTAGACCCACCCAGATACACACAATGTTTCTCTGCTGCAGACGTGTTGTTAAAAACTGAATTTTTTTTTTATTCTCTTAGATTCATATTCACTTTATTAATTGTCTCTTGAAGGGCAAGTGTTCAGTTAAAGTCAGTTTATCAGTCAAATCAGTTAAAGTCAGAATCAGCTCCTGGTTTCTGCATGTGATGAATCAGAGGCTACGAACAGGAACAAAGTAAGTATGAGTGTCTCAAAATTGAACTTAAGCACTTTCCACCACTGCACATATGTGTCAGTCCCTCATTAACATCTGTTAATTACTCCTCCAATTAAACGTGTCTTCCAATCACATTGCAGGCTGACACCCAGCCAACGGCTCAGTCTCCGTGACGACAGAGACAGGAAGTGACTGTCTGACAGGAAGTGGCTGTCTGACAGGTGCTAACAGCCGCAGCGGCAGCTCATCATCGCTGCTGCGTCTCGTTAATGAATCCACCAATAATATTCAGAAGTCGTTAATAATCTGACGCTAATTGATCTTTTAGACGATCGTTTCACCACCTGAAGACACGCACTGTTTAACCCCAAAATCACTGTGTGTGTGAGTTCATTAGCACCTGTTAGCTTCACTGCTCACTGAGTCGAGCTGAGAAAAAGGTCGTCAGTCACACCTTTGGTTTCACACACACACACACACACACACACACATATAGACTTCACTTATTTCCTCTACTAATATTTTCTGCTTCGAACATGCATACACGCACACACACAAATGCACACACACATATAACTTCCAGTAGACAAAGAATAATAAATAATTATCTGCTTTCTAGAATTTTACTTTATAGGGATCCTCACCTGAAAATGCTCGAAAAATAAATAAATAAAAATATATATTTGTTTTACTGACAACACAGATCTGTGTGTGTGCGTGCATGCATGTGTGTGTGTGTGTGTGTGTATGCTTCCTCCGGCTGCCGTCCCTTAATGAGGGTGGCGCGGCAGCAGCGTTCTGCTAATTAGCCTCATTAGCAGGCTGCGGCAACAACCCATTTATTTACACAGAGGCGCCATATGTAAACAATAACATTAACACACTAATCTGAGACGCTAACAGCTGTTAGCAGCATGCTAGACACACACACACTCATGTTAAACAGACAATAAATGAAAACACACTCAGATGTTTAGGCTGAAAGTCTTGGTCAGCAGGAAACATTATTAAACATTTTTACATCCATCTGCTGCTATTTATCATTCATATGGAACTTTCTCAGCAAGCTTTATATGTTATATTCAACACGTTTAATTTATTGTGTATTTACTGTCCTAAAACTACATCACAAGAATGACACATTATTACAGTTACCATTACAGTTAACTCTCTATAATAATATAATAATAATATTGATTCTTTGAATGAATCCATTAGTCTGTTTAGTATTATATATATATATTTATTTTAAATATATTTTATATATATATATATATATATATATATATATATATATATTTGATATCTTTATATATTTTATTGAACAGCAGCCACAGTCAAAATAAGGCATACTATAAAAATTACATATGTACCTGGAAAAATAAAATGTTTTATGTTTTAAATAATTTATCGAGAACAACACAATACATTTATTGAACCAGATACAGCTAAAAGATGATTTTCCTCTGCAGCCTCTGGACAGTGGAAACTAATGATGAACAGGTTACATCGATCAGAATTAAATTCTAGAAAATCAATATCTCACTCTTTTAAAGCAAAGCAAGAGATAGTAAAAGAACATATTAAGCACCAAGAAACAGAACTGCACCAAGGAACTTTAGCTTGTTCTGCTTCAAAACAACAATAACAGAAGAAAACACCAAAACCCAGCAGGAAGAATTATTATCACCTCTGATTTTATATCATTCAGTAGACTTTAGATATTTAATCTATAATATATAGTATCTGATAACTGCAGATGTTTCATCAATTAAATAAATAGTTAGCGAAAGTGAATATGATGCAGTAGAAGTACACAGCAGCAGGAAGTACTTGAAGTAAATGTATATTCTACCAGTTACTATTATAACCTAATATTAATTATTAAGTTAATATTAAACATATTTAAGTCACTACTAAAATATAAATTTGTAATATTAGCTAAAAGAAAAGTTGAATTTTATACCATGAAGCTTTAAATACAATAAATTGTCCATTTCGCAGTTTCTTCTCATTTTATTATCTAATGTGTGTGTGAGTGTGTGTGTATATGTGTGAATGTGTGTGTGTGAATGTGTGAATGTGTGCACATGATCACAGTGTTAACATGTAAACTGGTTTAATCAAAGCTCTCAGCAGGAGGTGAGCGAGAGAGAGGAGAGGCTAATTAAGAGAAGACTCACTTCAACATCACACACACGCACGCACGCACACACACACACACACACACACACACACACACACACACACAGTGTAATGTCAGCCATTGAGGCAATTAGCGAGCACTGAGACACCGGACAGATAAACAGAGAGAAGCAGAAAGTGTCAGTTTTAGTATTAATTAGTATGTTTCTGTTATTGAACAGTCTCTGCTGGGAGTGTGTGTGTGTACGTGCGTGTGTGTGATCTTTGCCATGATAAATTTCATAATGTAACAGTGGAGTCAAACCGTGATAATAAGGCTTCAACAGCCACAACTGTGTGTGTGTGTGTGTGTGTGTGTGTGTGTGTGTGTGTGTGTGTGTGTGTGTGTGTGTGTGTGTGTGTGTGTGTGTGTGTGTGTGTCAGTCCCACAAGCTCCAGCTGCTGGAACTTTCCTAAGAAAAAGGGGAAGTCAGTCGGTTTCCCAGACAAACTACAATTGAGTGTTAATAAACTGCTAAAACAAGACATCTTTTAAAGTCTGATGTGTTAAACCATGAAGCACTTTCCTCTTTTCCAGTTTGAGTTCTATTTCTGTCAATGTTCATCATTAATAGCTGCGACAGGAAATATCATTACTCAGTAGATTTCTAGGTAGATGGAGATTTACCTGCTCAGGTCTTCTCATGCTAACACAGGAAGTTGAGCAGCAGCATCTGAAGTGTAGAAGTTTATGAAATTAGCTGAGTCATAACATGACGAAGATCCTGACGTTTGCAGAACAAACACCTGGAGCAGGTGACCTCATGATGTCATCTGGTAACAGCGCATGTGAGGAGTTAAATCATTTGTCAACATTGGTGATATTCAACTGTTCACAGGAAGGTTCATGAAACAGAAGCACATGTTCTATCACATGTCACATGTAGTGTGTTCTCAGCTGAACTTGATCAGCTGCTATAAACTGAAATCTGCAGTTTCTGCTGTTCTGTAGAACATGTTTCTCACATACAACCACGTTGTTCTTAAAGTAAAACCACAGATCTGAGATCAAAGTCAAAGCTTATTGATCCACATGAGGAGGAATCAGCTGTTTGTCTCTGAGATGTTTTATACAGCTGAGTGCGTCTGTGCAGTTAAAACCATTCAACAAAGGAAACCTCTTCAATCAAGTGACTGTAATACACAGTGTGTGTGTGTGTGTGTGTGTGTGTGTGTGTGTGTGTGTGTGTGTGTGTGTGTGTGTGTGTGTGTGTGTGTGTGTATGCGTGTGTGTGTGTGTGTGTCAGCAGTGAGAGCTGTTGAAGGAAATAACTGCAGAGAAAGAGTCGTCCATCTCTGAATACTGATGATATTCAACTGTCTGCTTCAACTCCCCTGATACACACACGCACACACATACACACACACAGACACACACTGTTAACACACGTACACACCAGCACACACACACGCACTGTTAACACACACTCACACTCTCAGAGATGATTGGTATTCCTGTCAGGAGGCAGTGATAGTGAAGAAGACTGACAGTCATCCATTTACATCTCAGTCTGTCTGTGTGTCTACCTGACACACACACACACACACACACACACACACACACACACACACACACACGCACACACACAGAGGGACAGACAGACAGGTGGAGGGAGTGTGAGGACGTTATGATTGACAGTTGGACATTCAGTCAACTGTCAGGATCTGTGGTGGAGACGAGGTGATGAGGGCCAGATAATGGAAACTGCTACACACACACTGTAACACACACACACACACACACACACATTGTAACACACACACACACACACATTGTAACACACACACACACGCGCACACATACAAACTGTAACACACACACACACACACATGAGACCCTTTAACTCCCTGTCTGTCTTTTTCATCAACCAGCAGGAACTGAGTTAATAATCAATAATATTTTCAAAGTGACCAATCAGTGGTGGCGATACGAGTAGGTTTGTAATCCTGCTCTCTGATTGGCTGAATCATGTTGGACTGTTCCTCTTTGTTTCTCAAACTAAAAATGCATCTGCTCCTTTCATTTTGGGTGCATTACACACACACACACACACACACACACACACACACACACACACACACACATGCACACATATATATAAACTTCCTTCACATAAAAGAAAACAGATCATCTTCACCTTCTCAACTATGTGGTAAATAAATATGATTTGTTATCTTTACAATTTTAAAAGATGTTTATTTATTTCTCAAAGTAAATAGTTTTTCATATATTTCATTGTTTTTGTTGGACTATCTATGATTGATTTGTTCTTTCTGCACCTGTTATTACTTTTGTTGCATGTTTGTTGTATCTCTGTGCATTAAATTAGTTAATTTTCTTTTTGTTGTTGTTTTTCCCTCTGCGAGTTGAGAAATGTGAATATGCAGCTTCTTTATCTCTCCTCAAACATCTTTCTTTATCATTATCCAGAGTTTAAGCACAGAATCTTAAGTGGAAATATAAAAAAAAAAACTTCAAGGAAAGCATCTTGTTTATGACTCACTATCCAATCACACCAGAACTGTTGACAATTTTTTTAAGTTAATTTGTCTTTAATTGCTTGATTAATAGGATTTCAAGACTTTTAGTAGCTTTGATGTCTGCTGTGTGGGTGTGGAATGGTCGCTGTGATTGACAGCTGTGATTGACAGCTGGCTCTGGGAGTCCGACATTTTGGTGCTTTACTAGATGTCTAATATGCTCAGAAAGATAAAAAAAGTCATGTTTCTGATTCATTAAATATAACTGATTATGACTTCATCTCTTTTATTGTGACCCAGTGTTAAACACAAGAAGCTTTGAACATACACTAATGTTTGTTTCTATAATGGAACTAATCGTTAACAACAATAACATGGAAGCTAAGATGAAAACATGTTTGGATCAATAATATAAAATATTTCAGCACATTTTCCACAGTGTGAAACTGCTACTGGAACAAAATCTGACAAATTATTCTTTTAATCACTACTTCAGCATGAGCCGATAATGGTGAGGAGGTCAAAGGTTAACACATGCGTGTTCACACACACACAGACACACACACGCACACACAAACACAGCTGGATGTTTGTCTCCAGTATTATTCATATTCTCTCTGCTGCTGCAGACAGAATCTGACTGTAATTACCACCAGACTCACTGCTATTAAAATATCACACACACTCAGGGGTGTGTATGTGTGTGTGTGTGTCCAGTGGGAAGGATGTGTAATGTGAGACTTTGAGGTCACGACCTTGTCTTATTTGTATGTGAGACACTTACAGCCCAGTCAATTATCATGCTGATACAATGTGTGTAAAATTCATCTTCACTTTTTAACAGAATGTGTTGCTGTTGTTTCTGTTTTCAGATTAAATAGTCTCTGATGCTTTGCTTTTGTTTTTATTTGATGCCGAAGTGAAACACACACACACACACACACACACACACACACACACACACACACACACACACACACACACACACACACACACACACACACACACACACACACAAATTAATATAACTATAAAATTTCCTCCAGAGAAATTTTGAAAGGGCTCCAGGGGCTACTGCTGTAGTGTGTACGTTATGATGAGCTTCTACAGTCTTCTTCAAACAAATAATACTAGTAAATTTATATTATATTATTTACAAGCCGCACACTTACAACAAATATTTTCTTATTTATTCAGCAACTTACGCCCCTTCAACAGGATTGAAATTTCAAAATTCCATACTTTTTTGACACTTCTCTTAAAAAAATAAAAATAAATAATAATAATAATAATTAGTAAGATGTGTATCATGTAAATTCATTATGATATGTTTGTTTCCATTGAGGAGTATCCACTAGTGTGGATAGATGCTAAATGCAGTGATGTCTGTTATTTCATCACAAAAAAGCTAGTCTCTGTTATTGTTTTAACCCTCTGGGTTACACACTTTATTAAACTTTTAGCATGTAGCACATATTCAGCTCAGTCTGATAACTACAAAACATATCCAATCAAAACAAAACAAACTAAATGTAGACTAAAATACTTTGAATTTTAGTAAACTAAAACTAAAATATTACGGACAAAAACTAATGAGGACATTTGACAGAAGACTAAGACTAAACCTAAATTGAAAAATAGCAGACAGAATTAACACTGAGGCAGACAGAAATGCGGAGAAAAACAGCATTTTTTCTCCCTCTGTGCTGGTCTCCCATTTGAGTTTTGACTGACAAAACGGTAGCTCCTATCAGAAAATAACATGGACCATCATCACCGTAAGCACTTCACACTTTACAGTAAATAAAGAAATTTCTACAGTAAATATTCTGGGGACACTGGAAATTAAAAATAAATGTTCATTGTTGTTTTTTTCCATAATCTTAGCTAGAGGGACCATGTAAATGTTAAATAGTAGAAGCCCCGGAATTGAACCTTGGGGGACCCCACGGGTTATGTTTGTACATTCATATGTGTAGTTACATATGGACACAAAGTAGTCTGTGTCCTTTAAGTAGGATTCAAACCACTTTACAGCTGTGCCAGTATGTCACCCAATCAGTTTAATAATATGTTGTGGTCAACAGATCCAGTAATAGTAAGCCTGAAATTTTGCAAATGTCTATATTTAGATGAATATTGATGAAGACCTTAACAAAAGCCATCTTAGTGTTGTGTTGTGGTTAGAAACCTGGCTGGAAAACATAAAACAGTTGTTCAGTGTCATATTATAAGTCAGCTGTTTAAAAAGTGCTTTTTCAATGATTTTATTCAAGAAGGGTACAGGAATGCCTCAGCAGGTTAGAGCCACTGTGGCCTGACACTGTTGTTGTTTGTTTGTTTGTTTTTGATCTGCTGGCCACCTTCAGACCCACATGAACTGAACCGTGACACATGTTATCAGTCAGTCATGTGAGAGGAAGTTCTGTTTCATATTATTTAAATGGAAATTTGAAACGTAGCATACACTAATAAATAATAGAAAAAATGTATTTTGTTCATAACCTTACTGAATGGATCTGGATCAGGTCTGGATCAGGTCTGGATCGGGTCTGGATCGGGTCTGGATCTGTCCAGACTGAACCACATTAATCATAGATTCGCTGCTGACACAACTTCAGACTAGCTGCTGTTCATAAAGTGACAGGAAAGAAATCTCCTCTTCTGTGCCTCCTCCTCTTCTCCTTCTCCTCCTCCTCCCCCTCCATCCCACCACCTCTCTGCTGCTCCTGCTGTTGCCATAGTGACAACAATCCTCCAGTGATTAGTGTTAATTATCGCTATAGCAACACCATCAGTACAAGTGTAATCATGTGTCAGGAGGTCAGAAGAGGAGGGGCGGAGAGGAGGAAGAGAGAAGGAGGAGAGGAGGAGAGGAGAATATGATGCAGCATCAGTATTAAAATGAGCAGGTATATTTTCTGCATGCTGATTGGTTGGACTGACAGACAACTACAAAAACACAAACATGTTTTGATCTACTAATCTATTGATGTATTGATGTTTTAACATATTGATGACCCTGATGCTGGACTGATGCGACAGTAAAGTCTGAACTACTGGACACATGTTCACAGCAGAGTGAAATTGTTTCTTCCAACAAACTGCAGCTGGTTCAGTACAACTTTACAAACTTTACACAGAGTCAGCACGTTGACCTCATGTAAATATGTGGGTTCTACCTGTTTAATCTGAAGGTTCTTCCTGTTTAATCTGAAGGTTCTTCCTGATTAATTTGAAGGTTTCTTCGTTTAATCTGAAGGTTCTTCTTCCTGTTCTAATTCGAAGGTTCTTTTTCTTTTATTCAGAAGGTTCTTCCTGTTTTAATCTGAAATTTCTTCCTCTTTGTTTCTTCTCTTTGACATTGTGTGAAGGCGTTGGTGGAAAAACTGCTTTTATCTTATTAACTAATTCAGGAAACCTTTGCACCCACTAGTTAACAAGGCAGAGTTATCCCCTGAGACACACACACACACACACACACACACATACACACACACACACACACACACACACACACACACACACTCAAGATATGCCAGGTCAATGATATAATTGGTTTCTGGTGGATCTTTAGCAGATAAATGTTGCCTGAGTAAAAGGAGAAAAATGCAGCATAGACTAATTTATCAATCTACAGGGGGTGTGTGAAGCTCCGCTGACAGTCACATGCTGCTGAAGAGATATCGTTACACCCAAATTACACAGGAAGTGTTTGAGTTTCTTTGCTAATGCAGACATACTGACCCCCGACCCCCTCTCCAGACAGATCAAGATCTGAGACCTGGGTCAGTACCAAGATTTGGTTCAGATTATCTGTTAATGTCATTATCTGGTGATGTGAGGGGTTTAGTTACATGGCTGTTATTCTTTTATTGTGTGCTGTAGTTATTTCTGTTGCTTAAAAGGTTTATATTTATGACAACAGCTGCCGAGCTAATTCCTGTACTAATATATTATCAGTCTATGTGTAATTAAGAACTGATTTCTTATTTAGTTGAAATGTTAAGTTTAGATGAATAGTTAGTCACTCTGCTCAGACTCTCACATGATGGATTTTATCTTTTATTCCTCTCTGTTCTGTTTAGCGTTGGTAATAAATAGGAAAAGAAAACTGTGGGTTGAGCAGAGTATTTATCTGTCCTGACTCAAGCTTTTATTTTTTCACATCTAGAAGATTTCTAATTACTCTTTTACTCCAAAAGCATCGAAAGATATAGAACATGGCAGCAAAGGTTTTAAACAAAATTAGGATTAGATCAGATCACTGCAGCTGCAGTGTCTCTGCTTCCTGAAGCATTGATTCATTTTTTAAAGCCTGTTTTTAAAGCTCTATCTAATTTATCAGATCATTCTCCTGCTGGCAGGTTCCTGCTCGGCTTTGCGTCACGGTCACCGGCTGCTGGCTCTGTTACACTTTAAAGCTACTTTCAGCCTGGTCCTGACCAGGCTGACTCTGTTAGACTGACTCTGACTCTTTTAGCTTCGGCAGGTTCAGATGCTATGTGAGTGAAAGCTAAACTGCAGTCCCACGTCCTCCCAGATATTCACCGGCTGCAGCCTCTGTTTCACCATCAGACAGAATCTTCAGGACCTTCAGGAACTTGAGCCTAGATCCACACACGATGGCTGAAACACACAGGACCATTGACAGCCTGTGGTCACAGTTACACATTAAACAACATGACCAAAACTTCTCTCATCCTCAACCCCTTTGCTGGAATCAATCACTGTGATCAGTGGTGATGTGTTCAAAGGCAGCTCGGAATCTTTAGTAGTTTTCACAAAAAGTCCTTTTAACACTTTTAGTACCTTCAATAATACTCTACATTAGTCTATATTAATGTGCATTTCACAATATGAATATGATATAAATATATGAATTAATATACTGTTAAATATATACACACATTATTATTATTATTATTTGTTTTTATATGATCAATCAAATATCTGTAGTCTGTTGGTCATATGTTCATATATGAGGTAGCAACTGACAGGCAGAGATGTTCACAGGAAGAGCAGGAAGAAAAAGCATTTACACTGTTATAATATTTAAAACACTGAATCCCACATGATGTTCATCTTCTAAATGAGCTGAAAATCTCACAAAACTCAGATGCAAAATCTATTTTCTGAACATCAATCTGCGGGAAAAAGTTCATTCTTATTTAATTAAAGACATGAAATCGCAAACTAGAGATGATGTCTTTAATGAAATAAACATGAACACACACACACATATGTGTTGGAGCCTTTTACCACTTTTGTCATTGGTTTGTGTTAAATGTTAAACATCTTTGGGACGGACATTTTTATAGTGTGTGAGTGTGTGTGTGTGTGTGTGTGTGTGTGTGTGTGTGTGTGTGTGTGTGTGTGTGTGTGTGTGTGTGTGTGTGTGTGTGTGTGTGTGCGTGTGTGTGGTGTTCCAGCTGGCAGAGATGCAAGCAACTAAAAGCCAGAATAAATATTAAAAGCAGATCAATATTTCATTCAGGATAAATTATTATGGAGTGGTTTTAAAAGCCTGTTGAGTGTGTGTGTGTGTGTGTGTGTGTGTGTGTGTGTGTGTGTGTGTGTGTGTGTGTGTGTGTGTGTGTGTGTGTGTGTGTGTGTGTGTGTGTGTGTGTGTGTGTGTGTGTGTGTGTGTGTGAATAATGGATCACAGTGTCAGATTGTGTTTTTAAAGCGGATTCATTCTGATCCAACGTGTTTTTAGAACGTATGACAGCAGCTCAAATGACACAAGTAAATATTTCATCACATGTCTGTGTGCGTTTGTCTAAACAGGGAGACTGAGTTTATTCTCCTGGAGGAGAAATGTCGCTAACACGTTGTGTCAGTCTGCGGAGCAACAGAACAGAGAAACTGAAGTAAACCAGAGTAGAAACAGTGTGAATCCATCAAACGACAGAAAATCATGATCAATGTGAGTTTGCACCATTATCACCTCAGAAATGCTCATCAGGAAGTAAAAGGAGACAGTTTAGTAGGCACCTGTTTTTGTGATTAAGGGGGAGATAGATTGAATCATCAGCAAATTGCTGAAATGAGACAAAGACAGAAAAGAAGAGGATCCAAAATGGAACCCTGAGGAACACCTCTAGTAAGTTTAATGGTGAGTTGGGTTCTTGTGCTCTGGAGACTATAAAATCCTCCTGAAGAGGCTGAGACTGTCACTTAAAAAGAAAAAAATATTCATTTATTCTCCAGTCTGCAGATTTTTTTATTGTGTAATTATATCTTTATAGCTTAGTTTTAATAAAACTATACATAACGTTACCTGATGCATCCAGGCTTGCTGATGCTCTGCCATGTGAAATCTCTCCATACATCTCAGAATGTTACAAACTGTAGAGATTAGTTTTAAGCTGTCAGATCAAGGTAGAGGAGTTAAAGTATGAAATAACATAACATGTAAATACTCGAGTAGAGTACAAGTTCCTTTAAAACTGTACTTGATTATTTTTTCCACAACTGGCAATCAAGATCTAGAAACTATCCGGAAAACAAGTGAAATTTAACAGGTGAACTGTGTGTTTTCAGAGCATCAGAGTGTTAACAGAGTGAAAGAGAACACACACACACACACACACGGTGTCAGACAGTTTTCCACCTGGTTGGACTAACATCCATTCATTAGCTGCGACAGGCTGTGAAACTGATGACATTTCACAGCTTGCCTGGTTTTGCATGTAGAGCGTGTTTGATCTGACACGCCTGAACATGCCACACAGGTGGAGACGGAGTTAGAGGTTACACCTGCTCATTAAACATGACAGAGATCAGACAGAGCGGCTTCATATATGCTGCAGTGTTCTTACTCTAACACACACAGAACATGTGTGTGTGTGTAATATATCTGTTGTGTATATTTATTCAGCCTCAGGTAAATAGCCTAAAGCTTGATGACATCACCAGACCATGTATTCACTATTTTCAACCAATCAGTCAATTAATCAACTTCATGTGTCACATGTCCTCTTATTGTGACACCTGTTATTTTGACATGTTTTGTGGACTCTATTATTTCCACATTTTTCAACACAGAAAATTTATTTGAACAAGATTCAGCTCAATCAGGACAATAAATGCTCTTCTACTTAATTCATTTTACTCTGACATTGCAAAAAAAGAGATCAATGTTGTTGCTGATCTTTGACAAATCCAAGACTGGAATAATCCCCATCAAACAAATTTAAAAAAAAATGTAATGGGATCACAAATACTGGCATTTTAATGGTTAAAAAAATAAATATTAATTGAATATTTAGTAGAGGAGTGAAGTGGATTAAAGAATTTAAAGAAAAGAAGCTCAAATTTTGTCTCATATTCATCTGTTAATCTGAAACTTAAATGTCTTCAGTGTACAAAACAACAACAAAGGAATTGACCTTAACGTTCCAAAACTTTTGGAGGGGACTGTATTTCCATCTCCAAAACACTGTCTTTCCCTTCAGCCCCAGACTCAGCAACTCTAATAGTGCATGTGTGTGTACACCCTCCCACCTTCTGTTTCTGGTTGGCCTAATATGAAATCTCACTCTACCTTAGCCAATCATCATTACATAGGTGGTTATCTCACCCCTTGCATCAATGGGAAAACACACACACACATTTGCAGCTTCTGTATCTGTGTGAGCTGAGTTGACAGCTTCAATGAGTAGCTTCAGTAACATGTAGTAACGACGTGTTGCTAACGATAATGGCATTGTAACAATAGAAAAAGTAATTAGTTTGATTACCCGTTACTGAAAAAAGTAATGCCGTTAGTAACAGCGTTTATTTTAACGCTGTTATTCCCATCACTGTTTTAATATTGAATAATAATTGAATGTTGTTGTGTTACCTGTTCATAATGAATGTAAAAATAGCTCAGACTTTCCATGCTTGGGATTTCGACGTATGCAGCTGTAAGCATTGTGTTATGCACCAGAAATAACCTGAACTACGAAAAGTTTGTTTTGAATGTTGGGAATGGTACCATGAACAGATAATTAAATTTTGGTAATGATCCTGGTTTTCGGATCATTTTGAATTTTATGTTTTTTCGGTAACATTGCAGTAAATGGACCTTCAAACAGGAGCTTGGGGGACACCTGGTGGTAAGGTCTTGCACCTGAATAGCTTGGCCCTATGCTTGGCGGAGGTCTGCGCTGTCAGAGTACTTTTCTACTTCCAAAACACGAGGAACAGACTTTAATCCTGCTGCTGTCAGGAAGAAGGGACCTGACACTGCAGGTCTTTCCTCAGACCACTAGGATCCAGAATGAGGTCACTGCCTCCTGCCCCCATGTGATCACATTTTGTAAAAGATTATCAGAAATTGATGGAACCACAGCACTTCATCGTACTTTGCAACCAATGATTAAGAGACTGGTCAGTCACAGACTGAATTCTGATTGTCTGCAGACATTTTCATGAAATCACAGACATTTTTACACCAGGTTTTATGAGTGTGCAGTGATGACATCACACTGTAGATTTAGACCGTAAAATTATTCATTAAAGTTCTCCAGCATTAACATTATCTTCCTCTCTCAGCTTCTTCTCTACCTGAATCATTCCTTCATCAGAAAAGACAATGTGGTCTCTGCATTAATGTCACGTTACACACACTTCCTGTTTCCATTACTGACCCAACACAGCAGAAAGTGACATTCAATGATTGTCACATGATCCACGAGAAGAAAAAAAGCTTCTGTTCTTCACCTGTTTTATCTTTTGTCTGTCTCTTCTCTCTCTTAGGATTGAGGAAGACAAGGATGAAGATGGTTATGGAGAAGGAGGAGGCCGTAAATCACAGACCAGAAACTGATATTCTTACAACACACACACACACACAGAGACACACACACTCAGGTAAGGCTGTGTGCATTGAGCGTGTGTGTGTGTAGGTACTGAGCTGACCTTGGCTGCTGGCCTTCATCAATCATACCGACACACACACATGCGCGCACGCGCACACACACACATACACACACACACACACACACACATACACACACACACACACACACACACACACACAAACACACATACACACACAGGTCAAAGATAGTACTTATAAATTTAAACTATTTTGACCAAACAAAGAATCAATGTTAAAAATATATATATAATGTAAATATGGTCCATGCTTCTGTCAGGTTTTGACCAGATGGCCATTTACCAGTGTATGTATTATGAATAATAATAATCAAAATAACAGATAAACTGATTCAGTCTGTGTCTGGATCCAAACCTCAACATGAAAACAAGGTATGAAGTTTTTTTTCTTTTTTTTTTTTTAAACTGCATTCATGTGTGTGTATGTGTATGTAAGTGTTTAGTACAGGCGTCCGTCTCATCAATCTGTCCCTCTGGATACGTGTCAATCCAAACAGAGCTTGACCAATCAGAGTACGGGACGAGGGAGGAGGAGGAGGAGGGGGAGGAGGAAGATGGAGGTGAAATCTCACCAATTTACCTGCTGGAGGTGTGGGAAGGAAACACACGCACACACATCCACATGCACACACATACACACACACACACACACACACAGAATGACACCTTCAGATTAGGCAGCATCGTCTTCATATTCATCTGTCATAGTGACATCACACATGTAGAAAAACACACGTTTATAAATGACTGTAATTGTCAGAAAACCCCACTTTATTCTTTTTATGTCAGTGTCACAGAAGTGAAATATTCATGAATGTATATTATTATGTTTTATCATTGATCACTCTTTATTTTGTCTTTAGACACATAGACAGACAGACACAGCCATGCACACACACACACACACACACACACACACACATACACACACACACACACACACACACATTGAGTCTTGGCCTGGAATATATCAAATATTCTGGAAGATTAAATATTCCTGATTATTTTTTATTTTTCATTGAGAAGGTAATAAAAAGTTCAAACAGACAAAAATAAAAAGTTTCAGAGAGAAGAGCAGAGAAAGTCAAACGGAGACGACAGTTTCATTACAGAGAGAGAGAGAGAGAGAGAGAGATTGTTGAACAGCAGCGGTATAATTCCAAAACACTCCTCACTCATCATGGCTAAATCCACTAGGACCTCTCTAGTGTATTTAGCTATGAAGAGACGTGGCTAATGCAAGCTCTTTCTCCATTTATTAAACAAGATAAGGTTTTGCTAATAAACTTAAATGTATACACTAAATGTATGTGTGAAGATCTACTTTTAATACTCAATGACTTCTCCTTTAAATCAAAATTTTAAACATCACTTTACCTTCTTTTATAATTCCTTTTTAAATTATCTCTTTTTAAACAGTTAAAAATTCTTATTCACCTCAATGAACTCAAAATATCAAAGTCAAACTAAGCAGGTAAACACTTTTATACAGACATTTTCTCAAATGATAAAAAAAGTGCACCCCTCACCTTTAATGTTTGGTGCCCCACTGAAAATAAAATTGCAGGCTATAAGATGAAAGTAACAATTCAACGACTGGTGATTAACATTCATTTAACAGTTTGCTTTTCTTAACCATTTTCAACACGTCTTCCCTCATCTTCTGTCTTGTTCGTGCTTTTTTCATTTTCTATCTGTCATTTCCTGCTTCTTCCTGTCACACACGATCCAGTTTATGCATGACTCATTCAATGTTCCAGACATTGTTAAACATTTTCACTAATAGTCGTAAATATATTTTTTTTAAATGTAACAGCTATTTATTATGCATTTAACTTATGTAATTTTAATGTTAATGAATTTCCACAGCACTACACCAGTAAAACTACTGCTCCTACTCCACCTCGGACCAACCAGATCATTTTACAGCCGACAGCTCAGCCAATAACAAACTGTAATCTGCCTGAGTTGAGATTACAGAGGACAGATTATCCTCTTCAACAAGGTTTATCCTGTGTGTGTGTGTGTGTGTGTGTGTGTGTGTGTGTGTGTGTGTGTGTGTGTGTGTGTGTGTGTGTGTGTGTGTGTGTGTGTGTGTGTGTGTGTGTGTGTGTGTGTGTGTGTGTTTATCCTCCTCTCTGTTGCTGGGGGATTAGCAGCTGTGTTTCTCTCTAACCTGAGGATTTACTGTATACAAACATTACCGGAGCTCAGATCAGACTCAGTGAAGAGAAAACATTCACCATGAATCCTGAAGCAAACGTCACCTAAAACACCTGACCAATCACAGCTCTTCTCTGTTAGCTCTAACCAATCACAGCTCTTCTTTGTCTTACTGTAACGTTAGAACATTTTCAATGTGACGTTAGAGCATTTTACTCTAATGTTGTAAGATTTTTACAGACTGGAAGGGAAGAGGTAGTAAATAAGATGTGTATGTTGTGGGTCTGCTTGGTTGACACGGCTCTGCAGCATTATGTGAACATCAGGTTCAGGTCCTCTGGATCAGACCAGGGTCTGGTTCCCCTCTTTTAGAAGGGGGACTAGAGGCTGAGCTCCAACTTCAGGGGGATCACACTTCTCTCTCTCTCACTTCTCTCAGTTATTCAGAGCTGCAGTGAGTCAGAGTAAAATCAGCATCTGGGATCAATAAACTCAAATCAGCTTCATGTGTTCATAAATCTTCTATTTGTTAGGTCCATAAACAAATCAAATATATATTGATCTGTTTTATTTGACAACTTTTGTCCCTGTCGGGATCCTGCAGAACAATGATCTGATTGGTTGAGGTGTTCATGTTCTGCATTAGTTAACATGATGATTTATTTATCCAGTCAGTCGCTGTCAGGAAACAAACTGTGAGACAAAACCAAAGATGATGATCAATAATCATCATCATCACTATTACTAACTTTATCATCATCATCATAATCATCTTCATCATCATCACTATCACTACCTTCATCATCATCATCATCACCATCATCATCACTATCACTACCTTCATCATCATCATCATCATCATCATCATCATAATCACTATCACTACCTTCATCATCATCATCATCATCACTATCACTAACTTTATCATAATCATCATCATCATCATCATCACTATCACTAACTTTATCATCATCACTATCACTACCTTCATCATCATCATCATCATCACTATCACTACCTTCATCATCATCATCATCACTATCACTAACTTTATCATCATCATCATCATCACTATCACTAACTTTATCATCATCATCATCATCACTATCACTACCTTCATCATCATCATCATCATCATCATCACTATCACTACCTTCATCATCATCATCATCACTATCACTAACTTTATCATCATCACTATCACTAACTTTATCATCATCATCATCACTATCACTACCTTCATCATCATCATCATCATCATCATCATCACTATCACTACCTTCATCATCATCATCATCACTATCACTAACTTTATCATCATCACTATCACTAACTTTATCATCATCATCATCACTATCACTACCTTCATCATTTCTTTCATCATCATCATCACTATCACTACCTTCATCATCTTCATCATCACCTGCATTAACATCATTATCATAAAGTCACAGCACACAGTAAACCTAGAGTAGAAGACAGTAATACAACACAATACCAAAATACAACTTTGACAAAGTGCACATTGTTTGTTAGATGTGTGATATTTTTTTTTATTTTTTAATACCTTTGAAAAAACTTCAGGTTTAATGACCTAAAAACATGTCCCACACACTTTTTGCAATCCTACTACATATGAGTCTATATTTCATGTTACTGTAGCCTCCGCATCAGTCCTCTTATTTATTTTAGTAATAATCTCATTAAACTAATCATGGGACTGGATTTATTCAAGACACACTCCTGGATTGTTCTCCAGACCTGTTCAGCCTAGCATTTCCCCTCACTAACTCATATTCAGCATTTTCACAGCTCTACATACCATTTCCATTCTCCTTAATAAAGGTCTTCTCCTCCTTCACTCATGCCTCCTCGCCTCTTTACAGTTACAGCTCTACCTAATAACTAAGTATCGAAGAAAACAGAATATAAAAATGGGGCCATTTTCCATTTTTCTCATTTTGAAAAAAAAATAATGGGAAACAAGTCGTCTTCTGATTTTGAATTTCCCATCGTTACACAACTATTTGGTGACTGCTATTTTCAGGATCTTAGAAATAAAGGGACAGTTGGATATATGTCTATAGTTGGCTGAAACAAGTCAAGGGCAGGTTTTTTGAGGAGAGGTTTAATTACAGCTACTCTGAAGGACTGTGGTACGTAGCCAGATAATAAGCACATGTTGAGCTTTTCCAGCAAGGATGTGCTAATCAAAGGAAAACTTTCTTTAAGTGATCCCGATGGTATAGGGTCCAAAAGGCAGGTTGAGGTTTTGGATGAACAAATCAACGAGGCTAGTTCAGAAAGGTTGATTGAAGAAAATAAGTCTAGATAGATGTTAGCTCTTTCATCTGTCTCCACAATCTCTGTGTTTGAGGGCAGATCAGTGCTAGTTGTGGGCAAGAGGTGATAAAATCTGCCTCTAATTGTCAGAATTTTGTCATTAAAGAAGCCCATGAATTCATTGCTACCTAGAGCTGCAGGAATATATGGATCAATGGAGTAGTGACGTTCACCTTCATCATCATCATCATCATCATCTTTCTCAGCACCATCACCTTTATGATGATGAACATCATCATTAAGAATATATTATTATCATGTATGATCATTGTGCCTGATGCAGGAAGAAACATACAAACAATACTTTGTTGTTGTTTTGTTTTTTGGTCAAAAGTCATGTTCTCTGCAGTCAGAGGTCATGTTTTATGGAGTCAAAGGTCACATGTTCTCTAAGGTTAAAAGTCATGTTCTATGATGTCAGAGGTCATGTTCTCTCAGGTCAGAACTCACGTTGTCAGAGGACAGAGGTGATGTTTTCTGGGGTCAAAGGTCACATGTTTTCTAAGGTCAAAAGTCATGTTCTCCAAGATCAAAAGTCATGTCCTCTGACGTCAGAGGTCATGTTCTCTGGGGTCAGAGGTCATGTTTATAAGTTTTAAGTATAAGTTTTAGACTGCCAGGACCTAAGGAGACACTCTGACTTTCTCTTGCTTCCATCTGTAACACTCATGACCCACTGATGTACCATTTTTAAATCGGTTTTGTCCTGCCCTGTGTTTTCTCATTCTCAGACCATGCTGCAGTGCAGCCACTACAAGGAGCCTTCAGTTGCTGGAGGGTCTGATGTTGTCCTGGTGGCACATGGAAGCTGCAATGGATCCTGGCACCTTATCCTCCACATACACCACAATTCAATTATTTCTGTTATTCCAATAATGTCATACTCTTTCCTGTTCTAAATGTATTGTTTCCATCCTGTGCACACACCATGTATTGCAGCCTGTCCGTCCTGGAAGAGGGATCCTCCTCTGTTCCTCTTCCTGATGTTTCTTCCTCTTTTTGTCCCTGTTAAAGGTTTTTTTGGGGAGCTATTCCTTGTACGATGTAAGAGTCTACAGACAGGGGATGGTGTGTTGTACAAACTGTAAAGCCCATTGGGGCGAATATGTGATATGTGATTTTGGGCTCTACAAATAAAACTGATTTGACTTGACTATGCTTGATCACGGCCTCCAGTTGATGATCAGGTGGACCCTGCTCACCTATTCAGTTCTTTCTTTATCTGCTGCAGAATTTTTCTCTGAACAGATATGGAAGTGTTTTTGGAAGCCGCTGCTGCTGAATCAAGATGCTTCCTTCTTGATTTCCTTTCTTCATTTCTTCCATTTCTTCATTTCTTTTGTTTCTCCGTCCATTCGTTTTGTTTTTCGTCTTCTTGGGTTGAGCTCAGTTGTTATTATCTGTGGACACATTTTACTGGCTGAGCTGCTGTCAATCAAACTTCATGTCTTCACAGGGGACAGCTATGATGAAACATCTGCAAAACAGAAACGTCTTTTCAAAATAAAACATTTAAAGTCAACTCAACCAAAGCCTCGCTAACAGTTAATTATCATATTAAACACCCATTTTCACCAAGTGACTTGATTCTTTACAGGAAACCTGCCATGAATATATTATCACGCATCAGATGCTCCTGTGAAACTGAATATTTCCTGCTGCACATGAACAATTATTCTGTTCCTGTCTGTACTTATATTTTAATACCTAAAACTAAAAAAGAAATATTTACACATCAACCTTTTATAAAATGAAATACACTGATATTTCAACACAAACTGAAATGGATTATAATGTCAGTCAGTCAGTTCCAGACCCCTGCGACCCTAATGAGGAATAAGTGGGTATAGAAGATGACTTCTATACCCACATGCAAACTCCACATAGAAAGTTCCCAGACCCAGGACCAAGGAGGTCCTGGGTCTGGGACCTTCTTGCTGTGAGGCAACAGCGCTAACCCCTGCTCCACTGTGTCGCCCTGGATTAGAATGTATTTATATTTATTTTTATTTTATTATTATTTATTGATTTGATTTATTTATTTCATGTGAACATAATGTTGTATTTGATAATATATTCCAATAAAAATGTAATGTCAAATAAATCATCAAACTAAATCATGTTTAATCATTTTTTGCAGCTTGTCTGCAGTTGACATTTTAATAAGGATTTAGAGTTTAGACTCAGTCACTAACACATATATTTACTAGGTTTAGTTAGAGTCTTGGTTTGTTTTAGTTTAACAATTTAATCCTGAACATAAAATTATGTTGCTGAACAGTTATGGTCAGAACTTTCATTATCAATCTCTACAACACCTGCACCAACTGACTCATGTTGTAGTCACTATTGTCACTTTGAAATATCAATGGTTACTTTTTGTCACCATTTATATTTAAATGTATACCATCGTCATTTATGTATTTTTACACAATATTCACTTTACTTTACAACACTTTTATATCAGGCTACCTCATATTATCATCAATAATTACTTTTGCACATTTCCTGGATGAAGGTTGATTAGTTGTTTTTTTTATTTGTTGTTTGATTTAGGCCATAACAACAAATCTACATCTAATCTAATCTAATTGAGAAAATTAACTTTGCTTCTTTGCTCATTTTATTTATGATTATTTGTGTGTGTGTGGGTGAATTCAAATAATAAAAAAACTTTTTAGCTGGATATTTGCAGGTTTCTGAATGTAAGAAGTTTTCTGTTATAAAATAACTATGTACTATCTCCATAAATATAATAATAATAACAACAACAACAACAATAGTAATAACAATTCTGAAAAAACAACAGTAGTAGTGTGGTGTGCAGCAGTGTGGAGGTTTGTGCCTGTTACAAACCACAGCAAACTGCAAACAAAGAGACTGCTGCTGTCTGAATGTACTGAGTCTCTGAGGAGGGGGGGGGGGGGGGGGGGGGGGGGCTGAGGGGGGAGGGGGTTGGGGGGGCTGTAACAGAGTGGAGATGTGAGAGAAGAAGAAATGGAGGAAGAGAGGATTTTTTTCCTCTTAAGTGTGAGTTGTGTGTGTGTGAGAGAGAGAGAGGGAGAGAGTGTGACTGCGTGAGTGAAGCAAGGAAGGCCCAGAGCTCCCCCTGGTGTTCAGGAGAAGAACAGCATCACACATACTTTTGAATAATAAAGTAGTAATAACAAGTTTTAAATACTTAAAATAAATGTGTATTTGTTGTCGTTGTGGCATGATTATGTTATAACCAAGCTGCTGAATAAAAATAAACAATAAACATGAACAAATACATGCTACAAAAGGGAAACTAAAATAATCCTAAATCAACTAACTAAAATAAAAGTAATTACAATAATTCTAAATCTATAGATGTTACAGTAAAAGTAAATGTTACAGTAAGAGTAAATCTCCAGTTTTAATCAGCCTGAGATGAAACGAGCTCTCTGATTGGCTGCTGAGTTACAGAATGGACTTTTGTATCCAATCAAAGTTGCAGTGAATTCTGGGTAAATCGCCCAGTTTCTGAAGCATTCAAAAATAAAAAATCGAAACAGAAAAAAACATTGAATAAAAAAAATAAAATAAATAAAAATAAATATAACAAACATTTGTTTGAACAAAGTTTATTCATTGAAGTAGGATTATAAATTAGATTTGTACACTAATATTTAGAGATAAATGTTTCAGTTTAATATTTTTAACTTCATTTCAATACATCTCCTATTCATGGAAACTTCTGACTCTGAAATGAGGAGAATAAATTTACAAATTTTGACCAGAAACAAATCTACTAAATGAAGGCTCGACTATAAACCTGATATTTATTCAGGACTTTTATTCATGTTACAACCATTTCTTTTTTTAAGTTTGACTTTTATTTTCTGAGTCATTAATAAACCTGCAGGTTTAACATGATTCATATTTAAATTGATTAGTTTAAAGATGAATCAATCAATTAAATGGTTTAATTGTAATTTAATTTTAGCACTCAAACATTTTGGATCTGGTCCAAATGTAAAATATGTTAAGTTCAGATGTAGTTCTTTTCTGATTCTTTCTCCATATATCAGTGGTTTTAGTCCAACAACAACGTTAAAATATTCATGATGCAGCACTTAGATTATAGAAAAGATTCCAGCAACTTCTCTTCAAAATTCCTACTCCTCTCCTCTCTCCATCTCCTTCTCCTCTCTCCTCCTCCTCTCCTCCTCCTCCTCTCCTCTCCTTCTCCTCCTCCTCCTCCTCCTCCTCCTCCTCCTCCTCCTCTCCTCTCCTTCTCCTCTCTCCTCCTCCTCCTCCTCCTCCTCCTCTCCTCTCCTTCTCCTCTCTCCTCCTCCTCCCCTCCTCTTCTATCTCCGCTTCTCCTCCTCCTCTCCTTCTCCCCTCTCCTCTTCCTCTCCTCCTCTCGTCCGTCTCCTTGCTCTCAGTAAAATGACATTTAGAGCAGCAGGGTGAGAAAAGCAATCTGCTGTTTCTCCCTGGAGAGAGAGAGAGGAAGCAGAGAGGAGATGTAAATGTAAAATGAGTGGAATAAAAGAAGAGAGGAGGGGGGAGGTGAAAAGAGACAGAGAGAGAGTGAGGGAGAAAGAGAGAGAAAGACAGATCTTTCTTTCCCTCCAGAAACACTCTGATCCTCCGCTCTGTCCTTGCCTGCCCTAATGGGTCAGTGTGTGTGTGTGTGTGTGTGTGTGTGTGTGTGTGTGTGTGTTCTTGCTGTTTGATCCATGTTGTGTTAATTATAAACTAGTTGTCACATGTTCAGCTCTGTGTTTATATCCTGAGAATCTCTGCATGATTCACAGTAAAATCTCAATATTATTCTGATCCTGATTCTTTTTGCAGCTCAGCTCCTCAGTTCAGCCTCTGTCAGAAACAGCAGAGGAAGCCCCGCCCCCTCATGAGCTCGCTCTGTTCTGATTGGTCAGTTTCAGGAAGCTCCTGTGACTCTGGAGGCTCCATAAATAAACTCCAGCAGCAGGATTCACTTCTCCTTTACTCCATGCTAACTTTTATAATTCGTCAGACATGTTGATATAAGATATAAGAGCAGCAGAACCACCTAAGAAACACCTCAGGACCACCTCAGGACCCAGTGGTGGAGCCAGAGCATAGCTAATGGGTAGGCCTGCAAATATCTGGGGGGGCTGATTATTTTAAAATAAATTATTTAAAATTAATAAAACTATTTTTTTTAAAACTGTCGGTAAATAACAGTACGCCTCTTACAGAAATCATAATAGCAGCCTATCAGATAAAAGATATGGAGAGGAGAAGGAAGATGAGTTTCTATATTTAATGAATGCTTATGGTTTGGTACAATGAGATACATGTTTTTTCTGTTAACTACATACATCTTCACATACTTCTGTGCACAGTGAGACAGAAACCTGCACTTCTCCAGACTATGAACATGTTCAGAGCCTCTTCACAGGTTAACACAATGTGTAGTGTTCTGGGCTTGGAGTTAAAAGCATTGATTATGTCATCATAATCCTGAACTGTTAATCATCTCTCTCAATGAAAGGCGTGTCAGGTTGTTGTCAGCATGGATGATCTCAGTCTGGATGCTGTTGGTAGCAGAGAGAAGTCTCTGGGCGCTGCAGAAGGTCAAAGGGAGCATTATGATGGCCCTTAAGAGACTGTTTATATTAGGGGAAATGTCTGCAGGGCAGCTGTCCAGTATTTCCATCAGTGAGGGAACGTTGTCCTGCTTCATTTTCCTTCTGATGTGCTAAATGAACAAACTATGAGCAGCAACAGCTGCTTCAATCAAGTCAATCAAGTCCTACAGAGATTTTAAAATGCTTTTGTCTCCAAAAGTGATTCAGGTGCAAAAACGGTGCTCATATGTGTCCTTTTTTATATCAGTTGTTCAACTCTGACATCTGCCTGTCCAGAACACTATTTCACAAAATAAATTTAAATTTTCATAGAAAAAAGAAATAAAATTAAACCTTTAAAGCAAAGACTATGGTGATTCATATGAAAAAATATTAAGATTTAAATTCTTTTTCATTAGAAAGTAATTTTAATTTTTAATTAAGTAAGAAACCTCTCTTTTCCCAGCGTGACTTCACAGCTGTGTGACGCAGTGCGGTTGTGCTGTGTCTCGGGAGTGAAGACTTTTTTTTCCATTTATTATTTTTTTCTCCAAACATTTTTTAATGTAGTCAGCAAAGTGAATTAATTTAATTTTGCAGTCTCTATAGGTTGCATAAAGCAGAAGTAAACCTCGATATCAGGAACGTATGCACCAGGAGAGCATTTTTCCGGACCGGTATCCAGTTCTTATAATAAATCTATGACCCAGGCCCAACAAGTGACCTCAGTAAAACACTGGAGAAACACAGTGACCTGCTCTTCAGTCCCTTAGAGTCCACCAGAGTCCCCCAGAGTCCATCAGAGTCCCTTAGAGTGTATCAGAGTCCTGCAGCTGTGTCCTCGTGTCGAAATGAAGACTGATCCTCAGTCACCACTTTGACCCAAAGCAGCGAATGAATGAACATTTAAAAGAAACAACCTCAGTGTGTGTGTGTGTGTGTGTGTGTGTGTGTGTGTGTGTGTGTGTGTGTGTGTGTGTGTGTGTGTGTGTGTGTGTGTGTGTATGTGTGTGTGTGTGTTTATCCTGCTGTGTTGTTTGCATTTTCTCCAAGTGATTTCAATGAAAACCCTTTGACACTTCAATATGAGACATTTTTTTTTCCTGTTTTTCTCCTTCTGTCTTTCTCAAAACAAAAATTAAAACCAAAAAGAATTTGTTTTTCCAATGTTCCATTTCGCTCATATTACTGACAACTCACATTACGTTACTCAGTAACTACAGGAGGAGTAGGTGGGTGAGTAACTACAGAAGTAACTGAATAACTGCAGAAGTAACTAAGGGACTGTAGGACTAAAAGCAGGAGTAACAGAGTGATTAGAGGAGTAACTGAGTAACTTCAGGAGTAACTGAATAATTGAGGAGTCTGTAGGTTCGGCCTTGTGCTGTATCAGCGTCTGTAGGTCACTGCAGCTTTTGGTTCTAAACTCAGTGGAAACATCATAATATTAATCCGTCATTAAGTGTCCTGCTGTAATTAGGTTAAACAGCAGAACTCGTCCTCGTTCTTTAATAGAGACTGAACCAATCTGCAGGAACAAAGCACTTATTAGTGTCTTTTGTCTTGCTCAGAAAGCTTCATGCTGCTAATTAACAAGGAGTCTTATCACACACCTCACACTGCTGCTCCTCTCTGCACGGGGTGGACACAATAACAGGAACAGGAGCAGCTAAAGGGTAGATTCAGCCCAGGATCTAATGCCAGAATGTTCTTTGCTGTCTAAGAGTCAGACTGATCACAGGTTTCTTTTCTCCAACACTTAACATCCACTGAGGATGTTTGAACCTCTGATTCAATCTTTCATTAATCATTGTTGTCTATTTAATATAAACAGAGACAGAGTTTACTGATGAAGCAGGGTCATTTCCACAGCTATTTATCTCAATTCCAGTTATAGGTAACAGAACCTAAAGAACCTCCTAATAAAACAAGATTCAGAAAAATACAAAAAAAAAAACAAACAAAGGGCAAGAAGAAAATCACATGAATCCTGAAAGAAAACATGAATTAAATTTGATGACAGGTGAAAGTTCAGGGTTTAATCCCAGTTATTGACTGGAGCAGAAGTTTAGTTTGTGTTGAGGTGGAATCAGAAACAGGCCAAATTAAAAGTCTTATTTCCTCTGCAGCCTGCAGTGATTAAAGGCCTGAGACCTTAATGGGTTAAACCTGTCGTTACACAGCAGCTGTGGGAGGATGTTCCGCCTCCTGTCAATCACATGAGCTTCACCCACGTTCAAACCGACTCATCTCAGCTATCGGAGGGTTGTTCTGAGACCAGGAGGGGTCCTCATATCTGGACCTTGTGACCTCTCCTCTGATCCAGCAGCAGGTCAACACATCTTTTCTGATCATTCAGAGCCGCTATGTTGCATTTGCATGCTCTGCTCTGATTGAACGGTTATTTTCTGACATGGCTCACGTCGACTGTCTTTTAAAGTTCCCGCCCCTGCACTGAGCACACTCAGTGGGCACCAAGTAAACATGGCCGACCATAGACATATATGTCTTCCTTCAAACAACAGTTCCATTAAAGGTACAATTTGTACATACAGGGGACAGCATGTGTGTGTGTGTGTGTGTGAGAGAGAGAGAGTGTGTGTCTACAGGCTGTTGGTGACTGAGGATTTGACGGGAGAATGAGAGTGACGTCTCTCGCTCTGCTGCCCAATCGATCGCTTCTCATCAATACATGTTTTCTTCTTCTTTGGTTTGTTGTTCATGTTTGCTCAGTCGCCCATGATGTTCAATTCTTACCAGTGCCTGTATTTGTGTGTGTGTGTGTGTGTGTGTGTGTGTGTGTGTGTGTGTGTGTGTGTGTGTGTGTGTGTGTGTGCGTGTGTGCGTGTGTGTGTGTGTATGTGTGTATGTGTGTGTGTGTGTGTGTGTGTTGACCCTGGACTTAAAATACACTTTCATAACTGAAATATTGTTTTGGTGATATTGAAATCAAATTTTATTTGTTGTAATTTTTGATTATTTTTTTGGTTTTGATTTTTGAATTTTAACTGTCATCATTCTTTCTGTTTCTGTTCTGAAAGTTTTCTGTTCTGTTTCTATAATATATAATAATAATAATAATAATAATAATATATAATATTATGTATTTATTTATCAAGTTTTAATGTATTTAATGTATTTAGCTTTGCCTTTTGTAATTATTTATAACAATTTAATGTGTTTTATCATTTGTTTTTGAATTTATGAATATTCTAATTTGTGTTTATTGTGTTTTTTTCAGTAATCATGACTTTAAATAGACATTACAGATTGTTAGGTTTATCTTTGATAGGTTGAGTTATAATCTCTTCATAGTTTTAGTTTAAATGTGAAATAATAACTTTTTCATTAAATAATCAATTTAGTTTTTCCATTCTGCAGTTATGGTGTTCTGCTGATTATTAAGTCTCTGTTTGCTTTCTATGTAAAAACACTGAAGTTATTGACATCTGTCAGCAAACACACACACACACACATACACACATACACATACATACACACACACACACTCACATACATACACACACACACTCACATACACATACATACACACACACACACTCACATACACATGCATACACACACACACTCACATACACATACATACACACACACATACACACACACTTACAGTGTTTTGCTGAGTGAGCAGTTCGTTGCTTCATAAATATGATTCTCTGTTTTCTCCTGATTGGCTTTTTTGCTGCCGTGGCGACGAGGGAATTATTGATTGATTTACTCACCGCCTAGAAAATAATTGTATACACACACACACACACGCTCACACACACACAAACATTAGCATTTAAAGAGGGAAAGTTTCAACATTTAATAACCAAACTGATCAATGAACAATTAGAGCTGATGGCTGCTGCGAACACACACACTGATGATGGATGGAGAGTGTGTGTGTGTGTGTGTGTGTGTGTGTGTGTGTGTGTGTGTGTGTGTGTGTGTGTGTGTGTGTGTGTGTGTGCGCGCAGATCAGCAGTAGAATGAAGCATCAGTGACATGAATGATCGTTTATCAGCTGATCAGCTTGATGTGATCAGTCAGATTGATGTTGGATCAAATTCAAAAGCTACACACTAGTGCTGTCACACTACAGAACACAGTAAATACAACAGTACACAGTAAATACAACAGTACAAGCAATACATACAGTACATACACTACAATACATATAAGACAGTAATACAGTATATACTACAGTATAAACAATGTATACTACGGTAATACAGCAAACTACAGTAATACAGTATATACTACAGTATATACAGCAACTTTAACACTTTCTTCTGTCTGAGAAGTTGAAGCTCAGACGAAAAATCTCTGGTGAGAAAAGGGCCTTTAACATTTAACTTGAGAATCTACAAATTAACATAAAGAAAGTAAAATAAACCTAAATATGAATTTTTGCTGTTGTTTTACTCCAGTTTAACTGAAAACATGATGGAAGGAATCAGCCCAAACTGGTAAAACAGAGTTTCTGCTGTTATTAAACTGCAATTTACTTAATAATAATAAGATTATATAAAGAGAAGTGATGGATAATTTAGAGATAACAATAAGATAATTATATTTTATTTTAATTCTTTAATCCTGAACATTAATTTAAGCTGAACCCAAACAAATGGTGCTAGTGTTTGATGTTTTGATGTTCGTCCGTCTGAATGATAAGAAAGTGTCGTCTCAGCAGAAATCAGCTGTTTAAACCTCCCCCTCCTTTATCTCTCCGTCCATCTGTCCATCCCCTTCTTCTTTTATCTCTCTCTCTCTCAAACGACCCTTAAACACTTCCCACTCGACTAAATCTCTCTCTCTGAGCTGCCGGCGCCTCATTGGTTGGCCGCTGACATTTTGTTAGACGTCGTTAAGGCCGGCGGCGCCATAAAGCAGCCGAGGGTGACACCTTCCACCCTGCCAGGTGAGGCACCCGCAGAGTTATAGTTCTTATTTAAGATCTCGATTAACCTTCTTTTCTGTACGACTAATCAATTTTCATGATACGAGCTCCATAAAGTCTGTTAATATTACACACACACACACACACACGTGCAAAGATATGTCTGTAAAGAGCAAAGGTGGAGGAAGAACTCACACACTTTACTCAGGTGAGTCAAGTATCAGCTTCAACATGCAGTAAAGACAAAATATATTGAACTTAAAGGAACAGTTTCTGCAGTAAAGGAACAGTCACATGTTTCTAACCCAAAGGAAGAGCCACATACAGTATATAACTTAGAAGAACAGTCACATGTTTCTAAATTAAAGGAACAGACACATGTTTCTAAACTAAGGAAACACTCAAAAGTTTTAAATTAAAGGTGAAGTTAACATAGAACATAAACATAACATAACACAGAAACACTAACTAGTCTCTAGATATCAGACAAGAAAGAGAACCATTTGTAACACTGAGATTTTTAAGATAAATTATGTGATTGTGTTTTATTGAGTGTGTGCTTAATTTATTGGTGTTTATTCAGGATTCAAAGCAGCTTTGTTTATTACATTAAATCATAATGAATTTGGATATCTTCTTTTTAACTCTGATTGTTTCCAGCCAGTTTTAATGAGCAAAGCTGAGAGATGTCGTCAGTGTGTGAAACTCAGAATCTTTCCAAATGTATAAGTATATTTGATATCTGATAAATATCACAGCCTCTTACTTATTGATTAAGAGTAAACACAAACACAAGTCTACTAGTTCAGCAGCTGAACAAGAAAAAAACTTCCTCAAAGTGTCCTCTGAATGTTTCCTTCCTGTTGTCCTTTCATTTTTGTATGTGGAGTGAACTGATTTTATTAAATGACTAAACTAGCTAACTAAAAAAACTTAAATTGTTTTCTGACAGCGTCTGTATCTAAAGGGCCAATACAACATGTTTCCACATTAAAATATCTCAAAATGAGAGATTCATTTTATTGAGTTGTGTATTTTCTACAGGTTATTATTGTTACAGGAATCTAATTAATCTAATAGGAATTCTTAGTTATTGTCTTTTACAGATTGACTTTATTAAGATGCTTCTGGTCCTTGACCGATTATCTTTGTGGATTGTGTTCATCTGTCCTCAATGAATGAAATGCTTGTGAATGATTGTTTGCTGAGTTTTTAGTACACAAGACATTTTCTGACCTTTTGAATCCTGATAAAACTAATGATAACAAATGATTCTTTTCATGTTGTTTTGTATTAGGGTTGAATACATTACAATATCTGGGACTACAGAAGAAAATACTTCATCTCTGTATCTCTGCTTTTTTGTCAATTTAAAACAGTTAAACATTTTAAACATTTTAAATCTATAGTTGGCATTAACAGCATTGACATATCTGTATCACAAGAGAAACAGTGTGATATATTGCAATATATCTTTGATTAGTCAGATTTATCCGTTTATCCCAAAATCATAGATCACAGATCAGTGTCTGTTCAGCAGCCTGGACTCATGATTTATATGCTGATTGATTGGCCAAGAGGTTAAATAAAAGTTTAATGAAGATTAAATAAAGGTTAAAAATGGTTCAACAAAGGGGTAATCAATATTTTATAATGGTTAAATAAAGGTTTAATAAAGGTTAAATAATGCTTAAATATAAGTTTAATAAAGATTGGTTAAATAATAGTTAAATATAGGTTTAATAAAGGTTCAAAAATGTAAAAATATATATATATATATATCTTCTGTTTGGATTAACACTACTGACATATTGTGTGTTGTGTTTTGAGCAGAGAGGAGTTTATAAATGACAACACGCTGGCTTCTGATTGGTCGGTGACCACTGACTGTGATGAGTCTACAGATATTAACAGTGGAGTCTCTGTTCATTTACTGATGTGGACCCTGAACACATCACATACATATTTGTAAAGAGTTGATCTCCTGGGATCAGCATGTTTGGATTTGTGTTATCTTCCTTTCACATTTAGTTTTGATTACACTCCTTAAATCCTCTCAGAAAAGTTTCCCATCATGCACTGCTCAGCAGGCGTCCGGCGCCTCATGACCTCGACCTTCACCGCCGCCCCGGAGGACAAAACCCTCGTTTTGCAAAACGTCGTTTGGGGGCAGACAGACGGAGATGGACGGGGGAGAGAGGTGCAAATCCATTCAGAGACGTTAATAAAATCAAAGAGCCTGATATGATCAAGCATGAAGTACATTACAAAGGTAATGTGAATTTAAGCCCAGATCCTTTCATTATCAAAAACACTGAGCCGTCGCTCGGCGGCGGAGGAACGCGGCGAATTTATGAGGCCAACTTCCTCAATCTAATAGAAGGATTCAGGTGTTACTAATGGACGAGAGAGGGAGGTAATAGAGGAGAGAGAGAGCTAATATGGAGTGATGGAGACGGACGAGAGAGAGAGAGATGAAGACAGATGAGGAGAGAAAGGAAGAAAAGTTAGAGAAAAACTGAAGAAAGGAGAGAGAGAGAGAGGGAGAGAGGAAGAGGAAGCCAAATGAAGGAGGAAGAGGAGGAGTGAAGCAGGAGAAGATGCAAAAAAGAGACAAAAAAGGAGAAAAGTGAGAAGAAGGAGAAGAAGAAAAAATGTAACATATATAACATAACAAAAATAACAAAAGCTTGTTTTTGTCACTTTTTATTTTATATATAAACTTATTATTTATAAACTTTTGATCAAAATATCTGTGTCGTTTTTTATTTTATGTGAGTTATCATGATGTTTGTGTTGCTGCAAACTGGGTATAATTTTAACCAGCTGATATCATTAAAACAATCATTAACAGCAGATAATTACAAACTAAATGTGACCAAACGTCCTCTTTGCTCATTGGTACCAAATGTCCTCTTGGCCAGTCGATACCAAACATCCCCCTCACTCATTGGTACCAAACGTCCTCTTTGCTCATTGGTATCAAATGTCCCCTTCACCTGTCGATACATAATATTCCCTTCCCTCGTCAGTAACCAATAATGTCCCCTTTGCTCGTTGGCACCAAACGTCCCCTTTACTTGTCGGGTCGGTACCAAACGTCCCCTTCAAGCATGTTCCACTGCAGCTGCTTGTTGACAGAGACTCTGTTTCATCTTATAAGCACAAATAGAATTGATTTAACCTGCGTGTTTGTGATGAAATAAATTAGCTGTTGTGTTTTTGCAGAGGGCAGCAAACATTGTTAAAGTTACAAGCTGATCACTCAACTAAAACTCCATCACTAATTAAAATCCTGCACTGTATGTGTGTGTGTGTGTGTGTGTGTGTGTGTGTGTATGCGTGTGTGTGTGTGTGTGTGTGTGTGTGTGTGTGTGTGTGTGTGTGTGTGTGTGTGTGTGTGTGTGTGTGTGTGTGAGTGTGTGTCAGCCATTTTATGGGTGTCGGCCTGGATTTGAACTCTGGACGAGAAAAGAGACGGGTCAACACACACTTTCCTGTTTTTTTTTCCATTTCTCCATTTCTATTCCTTCTCCTCTGTCATGCTGTCTGTCACCCCCCTCCCCCCCCTCTCTCTCTGGGTCTTGCTGTCAATCACTCAGTTACTCAACCAACACATTACTAGTTTCCGGACACACGCACACACACACACACACACACACACACACACACACACACACACACACACACACACACATACACACACACATACACACACACACACAGCTGACCATCATTACCAGGCTGCAGTGAAGCAGAAAAGCTCAGTAATAGCAGGTCACCGCCCTGTGTGTGTGTATGTGTGCGTGTGTGTTTTGACCGGTTGGCAGTCTATTAGTGTGATGTGATGGACTCTCACACTGTGTGTGTGTGTGTGTGTGTGTGTGTGTGTGTGTGTGTGTGTGTGTGTGTGTGTGTGTGTGTGTGCATGTCTGTGTGTGTGTGATGTCACGACGATCAGGGTGGCAGCCTGTTTTATAAGGAGTGAAATCTGCAGTGAACTTCAGGTGTAGTTGATGTGGTTCCAGTATTTGCAGGTGACAGGTGAACGTTATGACGATTGATGAGACTCGTGTTGGTAGAAACCAGCTGAATTTATGGTTTTGGGTTCTGAGCAGAATGATACAAAGCTGCTGGACACAAATAAACTATTAAACTACACTGAACAGCTTTTTCTTTATACACTCAGAGAAAGGAAACAGCCTAAATTCCTTTAACGTGATGTACTATTAGCCCTCCCTTAACCTGAATATGGATAAAATCATTTCAACTTAAACATTTCTTCTTATTATTTCTTCACACACATTTCTTCTGTACATCAAATTGTGACAGTCAAACCATTGATTGTGAGTGTAGTTTCACAACTGTCAGATGCTGAGTTAGCCTCTTTAAAGTCTTTTAAAGCCCTCACCCATAAAACAAACTGTTAAAATAGTAAAGAAAGTGTTTTTTATTATTAGTTCAGTTATATAAATTTAATTAATACCTTTATAGTGGAGCGACACAGTGTTGCAGTGGGTAGTGCTGTTGTGTAACAGCAAGAGACCTTAGGCTGGGACCTTTCTATGTGGAGTTTGCATGTTCTCCCCGTGTCTGCGTGGGTTTTCACCAGGTTCTCCGGCTTCCTCCCACAGTCCAAAAACATGCTGAGGTTAATTGGAGATTCTAATTTGCCCATGTGTGGATAATTATGGAAAACTGTGGTCCATAAAAGCGTGCAGATGAGTGAGTTTGGAGCTAACAAGAGGAGAGAAAAAAGAAAGCGAGATGACGGGATGGACGACTGCACTTCAAAACTTGAGTGCCCATTTACATCATTATTATGGCAATGAAATTTGATGGTGCATTCAAGTGCACTTCGTTGAAACAGGCTTTGATCAAAGTTGCTGAATGTTTTTGTTTTCATTTTCTGAAATACATAACTCTGTAATTACTTTCATGATGTTTTACCACAAAACTTTTAATGATCAAAACAAAATAATAATTAAAAAAATACTGAAGAAAAGAAAATACGGGCAATTTAGAGTCTCCAATTAACCTCAGCATGTTTTTGTGGGAGGAAGCCGGAGTACCCGGTGAAAACCCACGCAGACACGGGGAGAACATGCAAACTCCACACAGAAAGGTCCCAGACCCAGGACCAAGGAGGTCTTGAACCTGCGACATTCTTGCTGTGAGGCAACAGCGCTAACCCCTGCCCCACCGTGTCGCCCAGGAGTATTTCAATGGAAACAAAAAAAAATTAATCAACTTCAATAGATCCTCCTGCAACAAAATGCTCTTAATGCACCAATAGATTCTCGTTTCTTCGAGGTGCACTTGAATCCACCATGAAGTTGCATAAACAATGTAAATGGACACTCAAGTTTCAAAGTGCCCCGCTGAGGAGGATGCTTCGCTGCTGCTGTGGGTCTGGGCTTGGATCTGCGCTGACGGACGCTGCAACCACCAAAGAGGCAGAGGAGCTAGAATCATAGGGAGCTAGGTCTTATTCACGTCCTGCCTGACTGCTGGTAGCGCCTTCATTATCGCTGCTACGTGGTTGTAATCGTGGGTTTGGATCTCTTTTTTCAAATGCCTGAAAAAGGCTAAACTATCTTTTTGACATTTCTATACTGGACCAGACATAATCATTGCATAGTGGAAATCAAAAAGTAGGTTTTCAGTGATTGGTTTAACAATCAATGAAGTCAGCGAGTTTAGCTGGTTACAAACAAACATCTTTATCACACCCCCTCAAAATATATAAAATTGTTTTTTTTCCTTTTTTTATGCACAATGCATACAGAATTCCAGCTGATGGAGCCACTGGAAGAGGTCAGGAGGGGTGATAGAGGTATCTTTATATTATATTGATCAGAATCAGCTGTGATTACCTTTATGTTATCACATTGATCAGGATGATCTGCAGCTCTGTGTATGTGTGTGTGTGTGTGTGTGTGTGTGTGTGTGTGTGTGTGTGTGTGTGTGTGTGTGTGTGTGTGTGATTCCTCCTCCAGCAGATGAACCAGTGATGCAGATCAGAGCTGAAGTCCGCTTTAATATTTCATGTCATGGCTAGATAATTCATGCACATACACATACACACACACACATGCCTGAGCTGGTGCGCTCTCACGTGCACGTGTAACGAGCTCTGTCAGCTCCCTGCTGCTGAAAAATTCACCGTTTGCAGCATCAAAGTTTAACGAGGATTTTCTCTCTGTCTTAATGAATCTGAGTCCATTTGTTCACATTTAAATAACCAACGAGACCACGTAATTAACATAACACACACACACAAACACACACACACAGTTTTTCTGTGTTGCAGACATGTACAATAACACAAAGTACTTACAAACAACTTTTAGCTGAGATCTGTGTGTGTGTGAGTAGGTGTGTGTTTGTGTGTGTGTGTGTGTGTGTGTGTGTGTGTGTGTGTGTGTGTGTGTGTGTGTGTGTGTGTGTGTGTGATGGTTTATTAATGTGTGTCAGAGTGCTTTGAAACAGGAAACCTCTCATCTCTGTTTAGCTGCAGGCAGAATGCTGTCCGACCCATAACCTGCTCCTCATGTGTTTGTATGTTTGAGTGTGTCTGTTATGTGCATTTTGTGTCCACTATGTGTGTATTGTGTGTGTTTTGTGTGTTTAGTGTGTATGTGTGTGTGTGTGTGTGTTCATGCCATAAAGATGTTCAGATCTCTGTAGGATCTAATGGTCGATGGAGTCAAATGTAGCACTGAGGTTGAACAGAACAAGAACTGAGATGATGCTGCGTTTTATTCACCTCAAAAGTCGGAGCTGAGACGTCACAGCTGAGTTGAAAGCATCCAGTTACAAAGTTTTAAAAAAAATGAGAGAAGAAACGAACAAAAAAAATGTTTGGCACTGATCGGCTGTTGTTAGCCACTGTTAACCACGGTTTGCCATGGTTTGCCATGGTTATTCATTGTTAGCAATGTTAGCCACTGTTAGCTCACGCTGCGTTAGTTCAGACATAAAAATGTCAAAAACACTCAAGCAGCATTTTAATATAAAGTTGTCCAACAATTCTCTCCATTTACGACTGATTTACTGCAACAAAACGAGTCAGAGATGGTGTAAACTAAATATTCAACTCTGCAGCTTGGTGAAGTTTTCTTCAGTTTTCAGTGCAGTTAAACAGGGAGAGAATCGGGTTTTTTTTAAATCTCTGTTTTAGAGGAGCGATTCAGATCTTAATAACATCATCAGTTTCAGACATTGAAGAATCACTTGTTAAATTTAGTTTTTACTCTGTGAATATATTTAGTTATAGATCAGACATGAGGTGAATAGATAACTGTCAACCACAAACTGTCAATAACTGTCAACGCCATTGTGAATATTTAAACTACCTGCTGATTATTTTATCTGTTCTAACATCATAAATACACATCAAACAACATAAATACACATTAAACAGCAAATATACACAAGCAGAAACATCCTATAGTAGTTTGACAGCTCGGTTTCTTCTAGGCCTCTGATGTGTCCTCAGCTGTTTAATGCTTTAGGTTTGCTTCATTTCTCTGCCTGATTTATTCAGGATGATGATTGGACCATTTCTCTGCTTAATATCTCGTCCAAACAGCATTTTTCTGCCTGACGGGCTGAGGTCAGAGTTGATGATGATGTGACTCACTGAGTCAGTTCAGCTGCTGTTTAATATTTAACCCGCTGAGTGTTTAATGGCTGCTGCTTTAACAGCTGTTTGAAGAACTAATGCTGCACCTGCAGCCAGGCAGCCAATCAGCAGTCAGGACAGCTGCACCTGAGGCTGTGACACACAACCCAACCCTGCAATACTTCAACTACATCAGTTCAGACCAGTCTAGTACTGCAGTACTTCCACTACGTTATCGCAGCATACTGCAGTACCTTTGCTAAGATATTTAAACTACATTAACCTCATAATAAATATGGACTTTTACTGCTATACTTCAACGACATCAAGTACTTTTACTGTAGTAGGATTCTTTGTGCATCATTGTAATGATAAATTATAACAAAGAGTTTAGTTTTCAGCTTTCATCTCTCTCTCTCTCTCTCTCATTTCAATTCAATTAGCTTTATTGGCATGAACAAATTTTAAATGAGTAAATGTTGCTGTTTATCTCTCTTCCACCAGCCTATGGTCACTGAGCTGATATTTCGTAGGGATCCATCTCTGCTTCGTGTCTCTGACAGTGTGGAGATAATTAGGGTTAAGTAACAATTTTGTCGACTTTGTTTTTTAGTTTTGTTTCGCAAGTTCTAAAGTTCTTTTTGATTTCCTCATAATGAGTTTAATTGTGTGTTTTGAAGCAGTGCTGACAGGGACCTGGTTGGTCAGTTTGTCCATGAGAGGACAGAGGGGACTGTCCTGGGGGTTCAGCTGCTGGCTTTTTAAATCCCTCTCTTTCTGTGTGTGTGTGTGTGTGTGTGTGTGTGTGTGTGTGTGTGTGTGTGTGTGTGTGTGTGTGTGTGTGTGTGTCGTCCTTCACCTGTCATCTCTCCTCAGGATGCTGAGTGTAAATGAAGGAGCAGGCAATTAATCTTAATTAGTGTGTGTGTGTGTGTGTGTGTGTGTGTGTGTGTGTGTGTGTGTGTGTGTGTAGACAGCTGGACTCTCAGCTCCGGGCTTTTCTGTTGTTTCACAGACTGAACCTGTGACCTTCACCAACTTCTCTATACTAAACCTTCCAACTCTACACTTTCAACTGCTATAGACAACTTGCTGCTGCTTGTTCAACGTCCAGGAGTTACTGATCAACACGATCAAGTCAAGTCACTGCCCAGCCTGTAGCTTCATCACTACTAGACTTACAAACAGGATGTCACCTCTCCTCTCTGACCAGTCTTTACACTTAAAGAAGAAAACATATTTAACGTTGCTTAGAGCTGAAGCTTTTTGATTGACAGCTGGAAATACACCAATTACAGGATGACTTGGAGAAATGAAGGCGGGTCAGCTGTGAATATGATGGACATTAAACCTCAATATCTAACACACACACACACAGCAGGATGATTGACAGAGCTAATTAGCAGCAGTGTATTCATATCAGTCTTCTGAAGCTGATTCCCAGTCTGTCACACACTCTCTCATACACACACACACACACACACACACTTAAATACCATTAAACCCAGTCACTGTGTTTTACCGACTCAGCATTTCGGCGATCTGTAATAACAGTTATGATGATGATGACGAGTCTGACGCTGATGATGATTGATTGTGTTTCTGTGGCAAACCTGCCACCGCAGCTGAAGAGTGTACATGAATGATTAATTTGAGTTTAATTACCTGCGGTGTGGTCTGAGGGCTTGTTAACAGACTCAGTCCTGCTTTCAAACATTTAAAAACTTCCTGAGAGGACGACACCAGGAGCAGCAGAAAATAGGGGCATGTATAAAAAGGTATAAAAAGGAGATGAATTAGTCAAAATACACAGACAACACAAAATAGTAAGTGACTTGTTCAACTTTAACAGATTCCTGCAGAATGTGTTTGCTCAGTAGAATATAAATGTCAGTGAAATCGAGAAGAGAATCCAAATCTTCCTCCCCACCTACAAAATAGCTTGTGTTAGATCACATTGAAATAACACAGATCACATGTAGTCAAGAACCTGTAAAGTCATTCATTCATCTTCTATACCTGCTTATTCCTCATCAGGGGTCTGCTGGAGTCAATCCCAGCACGTTACGGCGAGAGACAGGGATACACCCCAGATGGTCGCCAGCCAATCGTGGGGCACACACACCATTCACTCACACACTCACACCTATGGACAATTTAGAGTCTCCAATTAACCTCAGCATGTTTTTGGACTGTGGGAGGAAGCCGGAGTACCCGGTGAAAACCCACACAGACACGGGGAGAACATGCAAACTCCACACAGAAAGGTCCCAGACCCAGGACCAAGGAGGTCTTGAACCTGCGACCTTCTTGCTGTGAGGCAACAGCACTAACCCCTGTTCACCCGAACCTGTAAAGTGAAGGCTTACAAATGTTTTAAATGGTTTAATGATATTTTTTTGAGTTTCCACAAAAAATTCTTTTTCTGACCTTTTTGAGTATTGCCCCTAATCTAAAACTAATACTAAATTATTTTTAAAAATATAAATTGAAACTAATCAAACTAAAATAAAATAAATAATAACATATAAATAAACTTGATCAAAAACTATATTACTAATCAAAATGTAGACCAATACATTAATACACGTACATTAATAAACATGTCTACAATTTAAAGTTTAAAGGGAGTCTCTAGGTGAGCAGTAGAATGATTTGCCCTTGTCTCAATTTTTCCCTATGAAAAATCGTGTGCAGATTTTCACAACTTATGTCATCTGCAAAATGTATATTTGCAAATGAAAGAAATAGCAAACCATTCCCCATCAAGATGCATACCTTACTGTATATCTAGCTGTAGGACAAATTAAGTGTCAAAATATTTGGAAGAGAAATTAGAAAAAAATCCATGGTAACAATAGAAGCCCTATCTAATAAAACTAATAAAACTGACGTAAAACTATTAACTGAAATAAAACTAAAACTTATAAAACTAAAGAAACTAAACTAAAACTATTGGAAACTAATTAAAACTGAACTGTGTTTGAAAATGAAAAGTAAAATACATAGAATGAGTCTGTTCTAACCATGGTTGTGGTGTTAAATGATTGAGTGACTGACTGCACTGTTCTGGTGTGCACGGCCACATGTAGAATCCTTAGAATCCTCACCGTGCTACATGTGCACTGACATTTCTGAGCATCAGGACTCTGACTGTGTTCAAAGCTGCAGCGAGTGGAGCGTCTCAGCGAAAGAACGTCTTTGGCGTCGGTGGCTGAGCCTCACGCCGCTTCTCTTTCTTCCCCCTCAGCTTCCTGACATTTAACAGGACAGAGGTCAGAGGTCAGAGAGTAGGAGGGACGGGTTCACATAAACTCATCTGAACACAACTTAAACTCAGAGCTATTCATGTCTCTCACATCCTGGTTGATGGGATTTTTGCGTATTTTAATCAAAACGTTACGATTCAGATCTTCATTGAAGTCATTAATTAATTAATGTAAAGGTTAAATAAACCGCTCTTCTTCTCTGATCTATATCCTGGCAAGAGGCAGTCCTTGCACAGAATGCTGTGAAATCCTGATTAATTACTTTACTGTATGAGCTTGTTAGCTTAAGGGCCTTAAGGAGACTCAGGCTGAACACTGACTAAATGATATCAGTGTGTTAACGAACTGCTGGCTCAATTACAGCAAGGGTTCCAACTCTCATTGTAAAATTCTTGTCTGCATAAATAATCCAGTTAAAAGTTCAATTTACGAGGTCAGGCAGGTAGGGTCCAAACTAGTTTGTCAAAAAAACACAGACGGACAAATCCAACAAGGAGCAGGCAATGAGTCCAGAAAACAGGCAGTCAGGGCAATATCAAAGAGTCAGGAATGGTGGGAAGGCTGGGGAGCTTGTCAAAAATCAATCTACAGAGGGCAGGTGAAATAAACCAGATAATGGACATGAGCTGATGGTGAGGAGATGGGCGGGGAAAACTGGGTGAGGAGGATGAGGTGATTGGAGTAAGTGTACACTCACCGGCCACTTTATTCGGTACACCTGTCCAACTGCTCGTTAACACTTAATTTCTAATCAGCCAATCACATGGCAGCAACTCAGTGCATTTAGGCATGTAGACATGGTCAAGACAATCTCCTGCAGTTCAAACCGAACATCAGTATGGGGAAGAAAGGTGATTTGAGTGACTTTGAACGTGGCATGGTTGTTGGTGCCAGAAGGGCTGGTCTGAGTATTTCAGAAACTGCTGATCTTCTGGGATTTTCACGCACAACCATCTCTAGGGTTTACAGAGAATGGTCCCAAAAAGAAAAAATATCCAGTGATCGGCAGTTCTGTGGGCGGAAATGCCTTGTTGATGCCAGAGGTCAGAGGAGAATGGCCAGACTGGTTCGAGCTGATAGAAAGGCAACAGAGACTCAAATAACCACCCGTTACAACCAAGGTAGGCAGAAGAGCATCTCTGAACGCACAGTACGTTGAACTTTGAGGCAGATGGGCTACAGCAGCAGAAGACCACGCCGGGTGCCACTCCTTTCAGCTAAGAACAGGAAACTGAGGCTACAATTTGCACAAGCTCATTGAAATTGGACAATAGAAGATTGGAAAAACGTTGCCTGGTCTGATGAGTCTCGATTTGTGCTGCAACATTCGGATGGTAGGGTCAGAATTTGGCGTCAACAACATGAAAGCATGGATCCATCCTGCCTTGTATCAACGGTTCAGGCTGGTGGTGGTGGTGTAATGGTGTGGGGAATATTTTCTTGGCACTCTTTGGGCCCCTTGGTACCAATTGAGCATCGTTGCAACGCCACAGCCTACCTGAGTATTGTTGCTGACCATGTCCATCCCTTTATGACCACAATGTACCCAACTTCTGATGCTACTTTCAGCAGGATAATGTGCCATGTCATAAAGCTGGAATCATCTCAGACTGGTTTCTTGAACATGACAATGAGTTCACTGTACTCAAATGGCCTCCACAATCACCAGATCTCAATCCAATAGAGCATCTTTGGGATGTGGTGGAATGGGAGATTCGCATCATGGATGTGCAGCCGACAAATCTGCACCAACTGTGTGATGCCATCATGTCAATATGGACCAAACTCTCTGAGGAATGCTTCCAGCACCTTGTTGAATCTATGCCACGAAGAATTGAGGCAGTTCTGAAGGCAAAAGGGGGTCCAACCCGTTACTAGCATGGTGTACCTAATAAAGTGGTATATAAGTAAGAGTCTATATCATCTCAGGACACCTCATATTTATCTGCTGACCTTTTAGAGAGTCCCAACCCCTAGGTTGGGAACCGCTGGACTAAATCAGCTAACTGTATATAAAGTAGTTAAACTAGCTCCACCTCCAGCAGCTACAACAGTAGCATGCTGCTAAACACTGACTCATAATACTGCAATACTTTAACTAAATTGACTCATAATTCCTAAATATTTTAACTAAATTGACTCATAATACGGGGCGACACGGTAGCGCAGGGGTTAACGCTGTTGCCTCACAGCAAGACAGCACAGGTTCAAGACCTCCTTGGTCCTGGGTCTGGGACCTTTCTGTGTGGAGTTTGCATGTTCTCCCCGTGTCTGCGTGGGTTCTCACCGGGTACTCCGGCTTCCTCCCACAGTCCAAAAACATGCTCAGGTTAATTGGTGACTCTAAATTGCCCGTAGGTGTGAGTGTGTGAGTGAATGGTGTGTGTGCCCCACGATTGGCTGGCGACCATCTGGGGTGTATCCCTGCCTCTCGCCGTAACACGCTGGGATTGGCTCCAGCAGACCCCTGCGACCCTAATGAGGAATAAGCAGGTATAGAAAATGACTGACTGACTGACTCATAATACTGCCGTACTTTACGTACATTAACTCATAGTTATGAACTTCACAGCAGTACTATTTCAGCTGTTACTACCTCAGTACTTCATCAGTAGACAACAAGTGTGTTGTTCTATATGCCTAGTGCAGTATCTGTAGGAAGTATTCCTATAGAAAAGTGAATGCCAATGTACAGTTTTCATGTTTGGAAAAATGAAGGTGTGTTGGACTGTTACATAGTCTTAATAGACAAATTGTACATTAGACTTATAATAAATCTCTTACTTTGTACTTTTCCTGTATAGTGTAACAACCTGTTACTGTTATATGTCTTTATAAATAAATGAATTTAGGCCCAGATTCTGTTCTGTTAGGTGATAGTGCTGCGATTTCCTGAGGGTCTCTGAAAGCGTCTTGGAATAAGACCTGTGTTAGCCGGTTAGGTTGCTACTTTATCCCTCATGCTAACGTCTCAGTTTGTGTTTTTGAGAGATGTAATAAAGACAATAAAGCAGCATGAGGAGGAGCCATGATCTGGAGCTTTACACTGTAGCAGGATACATGCTGCTGCAGGATAGTGCTTTGATATGTAAGTCTATGGGATTTTAACTAGATAGATAGATCAGAACATGTTTTTTTTTGCTCACTCAGTGGTTTTGTGTTTTTACTTGAGCAAAACATCCCTCTCTTCTTTCTCTTTCCTTCTCTAGTTTCTCTCTCCATCCCTTTTTTCTCTCTCCATCCCTCTCTCTCCATTTCACTCTCTCTCAGTGTTGTTTCTCTGCGGCTGATTGGCTGCAGAATTACATAGGGAATCACATTGATTGGCAGCTGAGAGCCCACAGTAACAGCTTGGCAGCAAGAACACAAGACTACTAATTACTGAGGAGTGTGTGTGTGTGTGTGTGTGTGTGTGTGTGTGTGTGTGTGTGTGTGTGTGTGTGTGTGTGTGTGTGTGTGTGTGTGTGTGTGTGTGTGTGTGTGTGTGTGTGTGTTCTTGTCGTTAGATGATGTGACGATCATGTCGTTCCCAGCGGTCATCAGAGAAGATTAGCTGCCATAGCCCGGGGACACACACACATATATACACACACGCACACACACACATGCACGCATGCACACAGCATCATGTCAGTGTTTCTGACACATTTTTATCTTCCTCCTTTTGTTTTCAGGATTGGATAGAATAATAGAAACAGAATCTGGATTAAATCACCTGATGTAAATATCTTCAGAGTGAACAAATTCATTCTGAAGATGAATGAGACAACGTCAACAGTGGGCCTTTCAGGTCTACAACGAGTGGGGACATATAAACAGGGACGTATAAATTTCCAAAGCAATGAGAAGTCTTTATGTAAAAAAAGGAAAAATTAAAATATAAAAAATAATGACTAGTGGTGGTGAATATGTAATGAACACCTTGGAAATGAAATGATGAATGAATGGATCCATCCTCACAGACAGAGACAGTGACTTATACAACAGAGGAGACTAGACACACCACTGTGTGTTAACGAGATAACTGTGCAATTAACAACTGATGGTTTCCCCTCATGTTCATTTATTCTTAGATCAGAAGATGAACTGATCAGCTGTGACTGAGACCTCACTTCTGATTTTATGTGATCTTTGGATTTTGTCTAATGATGAAAAACTTGGAATTCTTATTTTTACTGTAGAGGCAAAAACTGTCTCCCTCTCTCTCTCTCTCTCTCTCTCACACACACACACAGGTCATCTGTGTGTAGTGGGGGTGATTGATGGTTGAAGGAGTTCAGATCTATCAGTGAGCTTAGAGTTTAGAGGACGACAGCACCCTGAAGCATTCTGGGAAATATCATATATTCCCTCTAATGTTGACTCTGATCATTCTGTTTGTGTGTGTGTGTGTGTGTGTGTGTGTGTGTGTGTGTGTGTGTGTGTGTGTGTGTGTGTGTGTGTGTGTGTGTGTGTGTGTGTGTATGTGCGTGTGAGTGAATGAGACTGTAAATTAAACTGCAACAAAAGAAGATGGCGCTGTCTGATGTCATATATTAGTTTCTCTGATGATGCAGCGTTTCGACCTTTTAATCAGAGATCAAATATTTTGTTCTTAAAAAGACAAAATCACTAACAGGATCAGTTCAATCGGTTCAATTTCATCCCTTCTATTTTAAGAAAATAATCAGAACAGTTTGTTACTTTTTATGTAAATATTATCAGCAAAACCTTCTGAGACAGGTGACTTTGACAGACATATAGTTTGGGCCAGTGCAACAGCCTCTTTAGAGCATTAAGCCTTATTAGATTATCTATTAAAATAACCATAACTTTCCAATTTTCAACCAATTAAAACTACTTATGAATGTCATTAATGTTGTTGTGATACTAGATAGTTATAATAATGAATAATAATTATAAACTTACATATAAATATAACATTATGCAGATAGTTTAAGTAATAGCTATACACACACAAAGTGCTTTACACAAGAATACAATAGAAGAACCTTTACATAAATAAAATCAGAAACACCATGGAGTGAACCTTATTACAATTAATTACATTGCAATGACAATTACATAAAATATGGCAGGTCAGATTTTATCTGGACCTGCCTGAATGGTTAAATGCAGGAGTTTGATACGCGTGAAAAACATCTTAATTTATGTAGAAGTCCTGATAATTTGGTTAATTTCAGAGCATCAGAACCTGTAGCTTTGAGCCTCAGATGAGCTGAGATGTTTCTCTGAAACCTGACGTTAGATTAAACCAGTCTTTATGAAACCTTCTTGTCACACGTCTGTCTCCTTAAATCAGACAGTTTGTCCTAAAGGTCGACTGCAGCTACTTACTAAGAGCTAATGACAGGGATAAAACTCACATTATACCTTTGTGTGTGTGTGTGTGCGTGTGTGTATGTGTGTGTGTGTGTCTGGGAGTGCATTAGCAGTGCCCTAAAAACATTAACGAGACCTATAAAGGGAAAAAATTAAAGTTTTAATGTGAGATGGTCATACAGCTGTAGTGTGTGTGTGTGTGTGTGTGTGTGTGGGTGGGTGCACGGGGTGTGTCCGGAGGCTGGTCAGTTTGTCTCTTTAATGACCCCTCCCACCTTAATGAGCTAACGAGCTAATAATGAGAGCTCGTTAAGCTCCAACAGACAGACGGACGGTCAGGTCTCAGCCTATAAAACTCAGTCAGTGCTCTCGCTCTGTAACGATCACACCTGCTAAAACCATGGCAACGGGTCCGGGGGGTGGGGAGGGTGGATGCGACAAGCAGCTGTCAATCATATTTCATGTTTAATTGGAGATTGCAAAGCTGTTATTGACCCTAATTGAACACATACAGGACTGAGCTGACTGACACATTAAAATAACATCTGGGAACTGATATGGAAAATCAGGCAGTTTGGTGTTTGGACCTTAAAGATAAGATAATGATAAGTTCACAGGAAAAAACTAAAATATGTAAGTGAAATACATATAGGGTGCTGCTTACTGACTGTTTGCAAGATATAAAAGTCAAGAAAGCAAAATATATATAATTAAATGCACATCTGAATGATTATCTTTGAATAAAAATAATATAACATATAAAAAGATTCAATGAAGTGTAAATGTAAGGAGTAAAACAAGGTGCAGATGGCAAGAAGTTCCCTGTTTCATCTCCATTATTAGACTGAGAAGAGGAAACTTCCTGTGTGAACATCTGATCATTATAATCAAACCTGCTGCAGATCAAAGAAGAACAGATGAATAAAAGATAAGAAAGAGGAGTGGAGGTGTGTTAATGATGGGGCCTTCTGCGTTAAAATTTAAACATTTACCGTCATTATTATTATTATTAGTGGACATAATGTGATCAGAAATGTAATCCGACCCAGAGACGCCGAGAGCTGCTCTTCATTATCAACGGTTTCCATGGAAACGAATTACACAGCCTCCATTCAAAAGAAATGGGAAATAAAATAACTTCACTTTAAAGGAGGAGATTCAACACACGCACACACACACACATCTCAACTGAACACACACACACTCACCCCAACATTAATGGATTAACATTGTGGTCAAATATCAGATCAGACCTGATCAGACCAGTTTCAGTTTCAGTGTTTTAACAACAGATTGAAACAAATTAAGATGTTAAACATATAGGTTTGAAAGTAAAGTAATAAAAGTGTAAAAAAAAAAAAAAAAAAAAAAAAAAAAAGGGAGAGAGAGAAAAAATAGAGAAAATCAATGATAGATTCCTGATTTATTGAGCTGCATTTAACAGGTGAGTTGAGTGGGAGGAACTTAAGCTGAGAGTCAAACTGTTCCACAGGTTATGAGAAGGATGAGGAGCAGTGATTGGTCAGCAGATCTCCATTTAGATGTGGTTCAGGTGTGTCTCAATTTCAACTTCATCCTTAATGAGTTCTTAATCGATGTGTGGGAGGAGCAGGCAGCTGCGGAGCTCCAGGAAAACCTTGTTAAACACGTCAAGTGTCGCTAACGATCTTCTGATTAAACCAGAAACCCTCCAACTTTGATCTGAAGAGAGAGAGAGAGAGAGAGGGAGAGAGAGAGAGGGAGAGAGAGAGAGGGAGAGCTCCTCACCTCTCCTCTCTTCTCCTCCCCTTCATCTCTCTCTTTAACTTCCTCTCCTGACAGAACGACTGATTTAATTGATTTAATCACCCACCTGAGAGAGGGAGACAGAGAGAGGTTAACCCTCTGTGATGAGTGACAGAGATGTTAAAAAGGAGGCGGAGGAGGAGGAGGATTGATCGCTGCAGCGTCTCCAGAGGCTGCTGGATCTAACAGCGAGGACTTGTTAGGCTGTAATGGACTTTCTGTGTCTGAGCTCGGAGCTGATGAAGCAGCAGGCCGAGCGGCGGCTGATGGACTGATGCATGTTGTGTTTAGCGGCTAAGTGATTTGAGATGTAAACGGCGGGCGGACGGACGGACGGACAGAAGCATGTCAGCCGCAGACGGGTCGATATACACTCACCAAGATCAGAGGTCAAAGGTCAGGACTGTTCCAGCTCCACAGCCACAGTAGCAGTAAAAAAAGCTCCCACTTTATTTCAATGGGAAACATTTCAGTTCATGGAAGGCAACACTATAAACTCACCTTCACCTCAGAACATATTGACATTGACCTTTGACCTGCTGGAACCTTTAAATCAGCTGTGTCTTCTTCATATATTTAGACATTGAGACATTTCAGTGTTGGTTTAATGAATGTGTGTGAACCTGTTTCAAACAGGCTTCAGTGTTTCAGGCTTTAGACGCTTATTATTATTATTATTATTTGTATATCATATATATTTTTATATATTATGATTATGTGTATCATTTATATTTTCATATTTGAAATTATTTAATATCTTTGACATATAGAGAGATTGTGATGCCATACTTCTTCCTCATCAGACTTTAGATGAGATGATGCAGCAGTTAGTTTGATCACATCCTGCTGAGAGAAACAAGCTGTTCCTCCATATTCCTCTGCCTCCTCTTCACCATCTTTATTTCTTCTTCTCCTTCTCATTCTCCCTTTATTCTCCTCCTCCTTTTCCTTCTTCTCTCATTAAACCAAAGCTTTCTGACCTCTGACAGTCTGAATGTGACCTGAGCAGAGAAACACACCAAACCTCCTCTGATTTTAACATGTGTTATTGATCACACTGCAGCTCTATGTGTGTGTGTGTGTGTGTGTGTGTGTGTGTGTGTGTGTGTGTGTGTGTGTATTCTGTTGTCTGAATTAATTATTGACCCAGCAATAAGTTCAGCATTTGGAGCCAGATTAAAGAACAGCGGTGAGGCTCCTGACGCAGGTGGAAACTTTATTTCCTTTATGAGTGTGAAGTTGCTCATTACCAGATGACCTTTGACCTCTGGCTATGTTTTACAGTACGTTCAACTCACACACTCTCACATACAGAACAGTCAGTGGGTTCATTTACCTGATGCAGATTCTATAGTGAGCGAAGACAAACTCTGACTACACCATGTTCTTATTAAGGCTGACCTCTGACCTTTGACCTCAGATAGGTCACCTGCTCGTCACTACAGACTCATCAGTTGCAGCTTCATCCACAGCCGCAGGGACCTGGTCTCCTGGACCTGGATCCTGTACCCGATCACCATGAAACAAAGACTTAAACAACTACTAACTCTGAATATGAAAAAACATTACTTTACTGTGTGTGTGTGTGTGTGTGTGTGTGTGTGTGTGTGTGTGTGTGTGTGTGTGTGTGTGCGACAAACACATTACGGAATAAATTGCAATCAGTGTTTTTTCAGTTTCTTCATTTCAGTTGTAGAATTAATTTCACTACAAAATGATTATAGAACTAACTGAATGTTCAGCCCAAACACAGATGATCTGTCTCCTCCTCGTCCCCCTCCTCCTCCTCTTCCTCCTCCTCCTCGTCTTCCTCCTTTTATGTAGCAGAATTCCCTTTGAGGATTATAATCTGGTGTGTTGGCTCTACACCTCCATCATCCCTCCATCTGTCTCTGTACATGTAGATTAACCATAACCACCATAAAGTAGGTTACACACACACATACACGACACATCATGTCAAATCCATCTGTCATGTCAGAAATGAATCAGATCTGAAATAAGAGTGGACAACCATGGGAACACCTCAGCAAAAACTTCAACAATTAACTCATCAATAACCTCAACAACAACCTCAGAAACGACCTCAGCAAATGGAGATCTACAGAAGAGTGTAGATCTACAGACTCACTGTGGGTCAGATGCTCTGCAGGAAGTATTATTAGTTATTTATTAATTATAATTCCAGGTCAGAGACATTAAAGTGATGCAGAGGATTAATAAAAAAAACTGGTATAAACACCCAAATCTCAGAGATGATGATTCACACAGAATAATATGATCTCATGATCTGTTTGTGGAAGAACTTTTGCAAATATGGTTAAAATCATGATTAATTAATTATTAATCGCATGACATCTCCAGGTCTGGATAAGGGTCAGGTTCAAGGTCAGGGTCTGGCCTGGGTCTGAGTCAGGATCAGGATCATCATTTCTGTAGAATCAGCTGCAGTTTCTGACCTTTGACCCTGTTTAACAGGATAAAATAACAGAAAAACACTGGAAGAAGAAGAAATAAATGTTACCTTCTTATTAACAAAAATTCACAAAAGCAAAGAATTTATACAAAGATCAAAGAGTCAAAGATCAGATGATCATTCAGTTGACTGATCAATCAATAAACCCAACATCTGATTGATTGATTTAACTTTTGTTCGGAGGAAAATCCTGAAGACAAAACTCAGGGCTTTAAAAGTAAAATAAATAAATAAATAATTCTGTATTTTTTTTCTAAATAAATAAATATATTATTCATATATTATTTGTAGTTTTATTATTATCATGTTTTTTATATAATTTACCATATCTTTATGGTTCGTGTGTGTGTGTGTGTGTGTGTGTGTGTGTGTGTGTGTGTGTGTGTGTTCCAGCACAGTCCCCCAGGTACACTTTGTCCTGTGTGATAAACACACTGTGGCTCTGCTCCAGCTTCATGAAGCTATGAGTCTTTGTTCTCCATCCCTCAGGTCCTCTAGGATCCAGGTTTCTCCAGGATCCAGGATTCTCTAGGATCCAGATTATTCCAGGTTCCAGATTATTTCAGGACCTCTGTGATGTCTTTTCAAGGTGAAGTTATTGTGACTCGCAGCCAGAAACCATCTAAAACCTGAGGAAATAAAAGCACAAACACACTGAGCTACAACAAACTGCAGCAAGGAACCGTCCAATTAGACAACATCTGCTGCAGAGATTAGATTTTTGATCAACTCACTTTATATTATAGATCATTTCACTTTAGATTATAAATCACCATTAGATTATAGATCAGTGAGGGTGAGGGGCATGCTGGGAAGCTACCTAATGACATCACAAAAGGAAGAAAGAACAAACAAGCTGTGAAACAGCAGTTTCTGAATCCAGACTGTGAGTATTTCTGCTGTTTTCTGATGCTGGGACGGTTTGCATCATATTACAACTTTAAAGTCAGTTTACTTTTGGTTATGAAACAGTTTAATTTTAGTTTGGGTGAAACCAGTGAACAAAATTCAATCTTGATGCAGACTTTTATTTTGCTTCAGACAGGAAACAGTTCAATGAGGACTGATGGATTCACAGATTGATTCAATTATTAAATAATCATAATAAATGTTGCTTCTTGGCAGTTGAGAATACTACATGAATACAGTATAACTGCGTGTGTACATGTAGTACTACTGCAGTGATACTGTATATGTGTAGTATTACTGCAGCGATGCTGTGTACATGTAGTATTACTACAGCGATGCTGTGTACATGTAGTATTACTGCAGGAATGCAGTGTACATGTAGTATTACTGCAGTGATGCTGTGTACATGTAGTATTACTGCAGGAATGCAGTGTACATGTAGTACTACTGCAGTGATACTATATATGTGTAGTATTACTGCAGCGATGCTGTGTACATGTAGTATTACTGCAGCGATGCTGTGTACATGTAGTATTACTGCATGAATGCAGTGTACATGTAGTATTACTGCAGTGATGCTGTGTACATGTAGTATTACTACAGTAATGCTGTGTACATGTAGTATTACTGCAGAAATGCAGTGTACATGTAGTATTACTGCGGCGATGTTGTGTATATGTAGTATTACTACAGTAATGTCCGTTGTAATTTATGGAGCCACAGCTCCACCTACAGGTTGACTGCACAACTGTAGGTGAAGTGACAGAAGCTACAAATTTAGTTTTCTACACATTATTAAATGCTGGGAGATCACAAAAGTTCTAAAGGGTCAGGTAGGTGCTGGGGTCAGATAGGTTCTGGGGGGTCAAGTAGATGCTGGGGGGTCAGGTAGGTGCTGCCAGGGTACCAAAGTCAGGACCCTGTACACTCTTAATGGACCCTGATCTATGCCAGTGCATGAAGTGTGTGACTAACTAAACCATTTTGGGCCTCCAAAAGGGGGCCTCCAGAATGTCCAATAAATAACCCTGTGGCCCAAAGTTCATTTTCTCATGATGTTATCTATATACTTGACACCATATTAAATTATGACACCAATTAATGCAATAAATCATTAATTTAACAAAACAGAAAAATATCAGGATTTCTTTAGTCAGGTCTACGTTTCTCTCAACTACTATACCCATGGGTGCTGGGGGTCAGGTAGGTGCTGAGCAGTGAATATGATGCCAGGGTTAGAGTCAATTAAAGGAACAATTCAACTGATTTACTTTAAATGGTGAAGGATTCTATTTTGATTATTGTTGTTGGTGTTATTATTTTTGTTGTTGTTATTGTTTATGTTATTTCATTGTTGTTATTGTTAAAATCTCTGTATATCAACAGTGATTGTTGTTCCTGAAGCTGTGTGTCTGACCTCTGACCCCAATGACCTCACACTGTAATAGAGACTTCACAAAGTCTGCTGACACACACACACACAACAGGGCGGTCCTACATGTCAGACTCTGATTGGTTGGAGGGTAATCAATCATACTGCTGTCAGACCTGTCAATCACTGTGACATGAACCCAATAAACACAGGCACACACAACACACACACGAATGCATGCGCACACACATACACACAAACATACACGCACACATCAGAGAAACACACACCCAAAAAGATGTGACAGCTCTCTAAATTGTTTTCAAATTTAATTAATGTGACTAATTTTTTTATTATTTGTTGTTTTGATGCTTCTCTAAAGTTCTGAAGTCAATAGAGCCTTGATAAATGTTTGATTTACTTATTCAAATCACAAAATGATGCAAGATTTTAAAAGTGTCACATATTTATTTCTGTTATTTTCTTTTATTTCATAGTTTTATTATTTGTTTCTTTGTTGTACGTCTGGTGTGTTAGCACCTTCTGGTAGTTTCAGGCTTGATGACTGGTGAATGATTTTCCACGTTCTCAAGTTAGTGTCAAAAATGATTTTTCCACCCTGTACCCTACGTTGTCTTACTAATGTCTAAATAAAATAAAATCCGAACCTCAGACACAAACATCACAGAATGTCGCGATATTTGTTGGTTACCTGTGGTTGGTTGGCTCTGCAATGACGTCACATCATTTGAAATTTAGGGAGGCGTGACCGATGAGGAAACGATTTGTCAAATGAAAGGAATCCAGCTTCCGGTCTGATGAGTGAGGCTTAAAAATAAAAACATAAACCTGAACTCTTTTTCTGATCATTGAATAAAGAATGAACAAATCAGATCTGTTGTACTATGGAAAATGTTCACAGATATCACATATGCTAACAATTTATTTTTTGACCTTCAGCTGCAAATAAATCTGATGACGACTTTAATAGATTGTTTAGATACACTATATTGTTCACCTACCAATGAAACATATTGAATTGTGTATACTTATGATTTTTAGTACTAATAATAATAATCTAATTTGTCATCCACTTTATATTTGAAGTGCTACAGTGGAATATCGGCCTAAAGAAACAAGGAAATTAAATAAATAAAATTAAACAAAACAACAGCAAGAGAGTTAAAGAAAAATCTCTGATAAATTGTTTTTATAATATGATACAATATATTATAATATAATATAATAACAACGCATATCTATGCGGTATATCTGTGTCCAACATCTCTCTAAGGTTGAATAACATAATAATAAAAGCCGAACCGCTGGTACTTTATTCTGAAGAACCCGGCTCGTCCCAGGCCGGAAGTGTAAGTGTAGTTGTTGTGAACTTGACGCTTTCCGGTCAACAGAAGGTCGAACAACAACTACAACGCTTTCTGTCGCACATAGTTTATTAATAAACAATCGCCCAGCGGCGCCGTTAGCCGGACACTTCTGGCCGCGGATTGAACTAACGATCAGCTCTGATGCTAACAGGCTAACCGGCTAGCTCCCGTGCTATCTGTTAGCTGTTAGCATGCAGTGCGCTAACATGATGAAGAGACGGCTGGAAGCTGAAGTGGAGCCGTGGAGACAGGTGAGAAACAGGTAGACTGATCAGTCATAGAATTATATTATATATATATTACATTATACAAATAATCAGTTATAGAAATGTTCAGTTAGACGACTGATCAATTATATAACTGATCACTTATAGAAAAGTTCAATTATACAACTGATCACTTATAGAAAAGTTATACAAGCGATCCATTATAGAAATAATCAGTTATAAAAAAGTTCAATTATCCGACTGATCAATTATACAAATAATCATTTATAGAAACGTTCAATTATGCGACTGATCACTTATAGAATTAATCAGTTATAGAAAAGTTCAATTATATGACTGATCAATTATACAACTGATCAGTTATACAGCTGTTCAATTATAGAAATGTCCAATTATATGACTGATCAATTATACAACTGATCAGTTATACAACTGACCAATTACAAAGCTAATCAATTATATAACTGTTACATATGTTCTTAATGATGGTCTGAAGTGGTTTAGTTGGACTTTGTGCTGTAAACCTCAAGAATCCAAAGGTTGTGACTTGAAGCTGAAACAGCAGCTTATTGTGTTAACGTCATCACACCAATCAGTTTCTGACTCACATCAATACTCCAGCACTGAAAATCTGACTAGATGATGATGATGATGATGATGATGATGATGATTTTTCTTTTTTTTCAGAAGCGGGTGTGTTTGGGGGCGGGGCTACAGACGGCTGAGTGTCCAATGGAAACAATGGACATTGAGCCCAATCAGCAACAGGAAAAGCAGGTCAGAGCTTAAAATATGTTGATTAATGGTTGATATTTAATGTTTTATTATGTGCTGTGGTACAAAGGTGTGTGTTGCTATGGTAATGTGTGTGTGGCTACAGGTGTTTCCGGTCCGGCCCCGCACGGCTCAGCTCTGCTGCTCCAGGTGTCTCGGAGGAGAACCGGTAAACTGCTAATGACTTTTTTTACAGCAGCTTTCATACAGAAATGCAGCTTAAAGTTCAACAAACTTGACATAAATGTAATAAAAGAATAAAGAGTGATCGACAATTGAAACCCTTTAAGATGCTGAGGGAAGATATAAAACATGAAAAATAATGGAAAATTGAATAAGTTTTAACTGTAATATTATTCCTCCTGGCTGCTCGTCTTTCTGTAAGGTCAAAAAATAATAATAATGATCTAAAATTAGTGTTCTATTGTAAGATTTTTCTTTGTGGATTCCAAAGTTTTTGTGTCAACACACGCACAACGTTACCAGATGTATTTGCATCTGCATGGTAACGAGTGATAAAGATGTATTACATATGCCACACCGATAGGTGTATCAGGGTCGGTAAAAAGAAGAAGAAGAGTTATTTCCAGCTGGATCAGCCTCTGATTGGTCAAAAGTTTCTCGCAAAGCATTATGGGAAACACATATGCCCATTAGCGACAATGCAAGATGCAATATATGATCGATAATCAGGTGATTAATTATTAGGTGAACAAAGCAGAGTCATGTGATCAGTGATTCACAGGAAGTTTGTTTTCACCTGTTTCAGGGTCACATCAACCACATCATGGGCATCTGAACAGATGATGATCAACACTCCTACAAGACGAGGAAGAACCGCCCCCCACCTTCTTCTTCAGGTGTTTTACAAACTCTATTGGATGATGTCATCATGGCCACACCCACTTGCACTTCAACACATCTGTGTATTTTTCTGTATGTTGAAACTGCATATTGTAGTTTTTCATTGCTGAATCATGTCCTCCATCAGCTGGAGTCAGAGGTTATTTATTTCTCCTCAAACGCATCATGGCTCCTCAGCTGTTGTTCATTAGTAGTCACTGAGACGGTTTAGTTGGTATTAACTGACTTAAAAATGAATTTATTCATCTAAAAATGAACTTGCAGGAAAAAAATCTGTCAAAAGTTTGTTTTATTTTGAAATGTCTGCGATGTCTGACAAGTGAGTGATGGAGCACCAACGATTATAAGATCAGGAAGTGTGGAGAGAGACAGGAAGTGAGAAGAGGGGGTGATATACAACAAAATGAAATTCAAACAAGACTCTCCATGTTTTCATCATTATGATTTCTCCTAACCGCTATCAATCACCCAAAGAATTATCTTTAAGTGAAAATCAAGGAAAAATGTTAAAATCATTCCTGTTCCAGCTCCAACATTTGTATTTTCTTGTTTTCATCATCACAGAAAATGTTTTTTTGGGGTTTAGACTGTTAGTCAGAGAATAAGATTAGAGTATAATCAGGAGATTAATTGATAAAGTAACGTTTAGTTATTTGGTTCTGGTGTCTCTGTGATCCCCTATAGCTGCTCTTAAAGATGTCAAATGTCCAAATGTCCTTGAACATACCATTAACAGGTGTTTGTCCTGATTTAAATCTTTATGTGTTTGTGGTTTTATGTAGAAACATCAAATTCTGTACAAGTGTCCTTTTAATAGAATGGGAGTTGTAGCTCCGCCCTTTCTGGCCTTCACATCCAATCAAAGCCTTTCCCTTCTGCCTGCCTCGATTCTGATTCGTTCACACTTTGTCAGGAGCACATAAACCCGAAGGTCTGACTCTCTGTGAACTCATCAGTTCTGTTTGTTGATGCCTTTTGTTTACAGACTTTTACTCTGAAAAGACCCATCAACCTCATTAACAGTCAAAGGGACAAAATTCTTCTTTGTGTTTGTGTCTTTAAATCTTTGAATGAACCTTTAAACTGAGATTTTACTACAGTTTTAATCAGGATTCATCTAAACAACTTAAAGGGATATAAATAAAAACAGCATAATTTCTTCTCTTGTTTGCAGATTTATATTTTTATGATGTAGATTTTTATATTTTGAAACATTTTGTATGACTGCAGAAGTTCTATTTTTGATGACATCATGTCCTGTTTTCGGTCTAAACTACCAGCGCTCAGCATTTGTACTGCAAACTGATTTAAAATGAATTAATAAAAAAAAACACTTAACAGAAAACTGATCAGAGGTCTGTTTTCTTTCTGACACACGCACACACACACACAGGAATCTCTGAACCTGAGGGTCATTAAAGGTTCTTATTATTCTTCTTCATGCTAAATATCTGCTCACAGGATTCATATTTAAATATGGTTTGGTGACTTGGTCCAAGTCAAGTTTATTATTACGGCTTTAGCTGTAACAGCCGCTAATCAAATACGCAGCAACAATAGTCAGATACATGTTGGAGCATCAGAGAATAGGACTGATCAATGCAGGAAGATCAATATAAGGAAGAAACGGTACAAATCAAACACAGAGAGCATTTCCTCCCAGGTCTTTAAAACCTCCAAAATAAAAGCATGCATCTATATTCACAGCAGCCAAAAACAGACAAAAACTTGAAACTGAAATCCAACTTCCTGTTTGTGTCATTTTAATGAGAAATGATAAAAAAAAAAAAAAAAATTGTTGGTCTTCTCCAGAAGCCCCGCCCACTTCACCTGTCCATCAGTGGGAGTCAGTCAGGTCAGTTCTGGCTCTCTTGGCTGCAGGAGCTTCACCTACAGAACAACACCTCAAAATTACCTGAAGCACAATCAATACTGTTATTGATTACTCCGATTTGTGTCTAATAGCTAAATCATACTGTTGATGAAATGTTTGAATAGCTGCTGAATCAAAAATAGTTTTTCAATTGATTCAGTTTATCAGTTTATTATTTTAGCTCCTGATTGGCTGTTTAAAGCCCACCTGTGTGTCATCAGGTGAGGGAGCACTCTGATTGGCTCTCTGTGTGTCACATGCCTGAGTGAACCTACAGGGATCAGCGTCTGGCAGCACCTCCTGCTGGTCACTCTTCATCGTGTAGACGATGCCGCTCGCCGTCTTCCTGGTTTCTGACGACCAACAACAGACATAACATCATCAGGTCAGCTGGTCAGGTGACCACAGCTCAGTACATCTGTGAACTATCTAACCTGATATAAGCACATCTGGATCAGTACTACTGCAGTAGTAGAGTAGCAGTAGTACTTAGTACAGACTGCAGAGTATTTACCTGCGTGTAGTAATACTGATCGACAGGTGGAGGAAACAGCTTCTTTTGCGTCTGCGTCTGACAAACTGAACAACAAACCTCTGAAGAAGCTCAGGAAACAACATGATGACTGATACACACAGATTCAATCCCCCTCAATTACAAACCAGTTGCAAATATATATTTTATTTATTTTGAAAAAGCTCTTAAAGCCTTTAGTCTTGTCTGCAGGTTTTTCCTCTGAACAGAAGTTAAATCAATCAGCTGTTGATTTCATTGATTGATCAGTCAACTGAATGATCAGCTGATCTTTGACTCTTTGATCATTTGTTAAATTCTCGTGAATATTTGTTTGTAAGAAAGTGAGTTATTTCTTTTTATACCAATGTTTTTCTGTAATTTTATCCTGTTAAACAGGGTCAAAGGTCAAAAACTGCAGCTGATTAAACATAGAAATGATGATCCTGACTCAGAACCTCACCCTGATTTTGACCCTGATCCTGACCTGGACCCAGACCCACACACACACACCTTCAGACTTATTTTTGGATTAAACAGCAGGATACAAGTTGATGACATCGTACGGACCCCTGAGCTCCAGAGACTGAAACACACACAGACACACAGATCAGAGATGAAACTTCCTGTGTTTTCAGGTTTTGTGTGCAAATTGACCATGTGAACTGAACTGATCAATCACACACCTTCTCTGCTGCGCTGGACAGGATCACATTCTGAAAGATACAGGCCATATTTACAGGTGAATCACACGTTTCAGGCCCCACCTCCTCTGACATCATCATCCCAACATAGAGAAACTGATGAGGTCAAAGTTCAACACGTACCTTCCCCTTGCAGCTCTCCATCAGACTGACGGCGTTACTGATGGTGTAACGTCTCAGAGATGAATCTCTGATCGCTGCTGAATATGACACTTCAAACACCAGACCTCTGTCTACAGCCTACACACACACAAAAAAACAAAGTCTCAAATGTATTTAAGGTCTCTTTATATTAAGACTTTTATTCAAATATGATTCTCTTACTGGTAGACAGCTTGATTTATGATCTTAAAGGGGCAGTGACACATTTACTGAGCAGTGACATGTTTTACACTTTATACTTCACACACTTATACTTAATACTTCACAGGGTTAGGGTTAGGCTATCTCCATAACACACACACACAAATGATGTGTTCAGACAGGAAGCAAATTTTTGGCACAGCACAATTATATATAATTAGAGAGGATCTTACCACATTGACCGGTGCACGCTTGAAGAAGAACGGCAGCTTCTCCGCTACTGACAAGCAGATGATGTCAACATCATACATCATACAGGCTGCCTACACACACACACACACACAAATAACATCATGGGCAAAGTACTCTGATTCTTTACTTAAGCAAAAATACTCTGAAAAAGTGTTTGCCCCCTTTCTAATTTATTATTTTTTTGCATGTTTATCAAACTTGAATGTTTCAGATCATCAAACTAATTTAAATATTAGTCAAAGACAACACAAGTGAACATAAAATGCAGTTTTTAAACTTTTTCCAAAACTACATGGTCCTGTGTAAAAAAAAAAAAGTAAACCTAATAACTGGTTGGACTCTTAGCAGCGACAACTGCAATCAAGCATTTGTTAAATCTTCCAATGAGTCACAATGAGAGTGTGTGTGTGTGTGTGTGTGTGTGTACTCACATGAAACAGTTTTTCATTGGTCGGCTGAACAGCCAACAGGTCGAAACAACGATACTCTGGAGCAGTCGGCCTCTGAACACACGGCACTGATTAATACATTTGATCTATCACTGATCAGTACATCTGATCAATCACCAGATCAATGACACTCACAAAGTGACTGGGGTCTGACATCACAATGGTCAGTCTGTTCAGCACTTTGATTGGCCGGGACCGACCCTGACAGAGACAACAACACGTTAACACAATGAACAAACAACCAATCATCTTCACCTTCATCCTACCTGTACAATGGGCAGCTGATCGATCAGCTCATTGATCGGTTTCGGAGAGGGAATTTCCTGCAGACAGGGAGTAAAGAATTTACAAAATAAGAGACACTGAAAGCGGACTGAATTCATCATTCAGAATAAAATAAGCTTACAATTTTCTTTTTGGCCACGGGTTCAAATATGTAGTTGATGGCCACTGTGGAGAAACCAACTGCAGCAAGAAGAAGAAACATTATTGATTATATTGATCTTGATAACAATCATTGATCAGTGTATTGCTTCATTACAGTTGCTGTCATTCACCGAACAGGTAATCAATAAGAAGCTGATCAGCCAATTAAATTAGACACTGAACACTAATCAAACCAATAGAAACATTGAGCTGCGGACTCTGATTCCGAAGGGGTACCAATCATTCAACATCACAGCTCCCTGTCAACTCTGATGTTTTCTTCAACAATGTGACTTTTTCAGTAATAATTATGTTTTATCTCGCGTGTAATACCGGGTTTCACCTGCTGTACAGTGAACCGGAGCTGGGGGCGCTGTGGAGCACATTACATTTATAGGGGCACACACACTTTATTAGAAAAATACACAATACTGAAGAAAACAAATACATCGTAGGTTCGGACAACAACGTGTCTGTAAGGTAAAGTCGGTTTATTTATGACTGGTATGCAAGAAAATAGCAGGGGTGAAATGAATGGAGGCTCTTTATCATTTCTGAGGAGCTGTGAGGGCTGTTTCCTATTCCTGAGCCCCAGTAGCTGCAGATGCTAAGTGTTATTAGCCCAGTTATCCCAGTTAGCCCAGTTATCCCAGTGGGTGCAGGACTCACGGTGAGCTGCGGTCTCTATCATACTCTGCAGGCGGTCTTTCTCCGCCGTGTAGCTCAGGTTTAGATCCATAAACAGCGACATGATGACTCCAGTCTGAACATGTGTGGGGAGCCGAAATGCATGCTGGGAACTGTAGTCCTGAGAAGAAGCTGTTTAACCCGGAAGAATTCGGACAGCAGTGATGACCACTTCCACCAGCTGTTTACAGTCACCTGCTTCCTGACACTTGTTGGCTGCGTCCATTGACCCTTTAAACGACTTCTCTCCGCTACATGTTAATATCAGCCTTTAGCCTTTAGCCGTTAGCCGGACCAGCGGCAGGCGCGGCGGCTGTGACCAGCAGCATGAGCTCCTCCGCGGCTCTGCACACCCAGCTGGCCACCGTCATGGAGTCGCTGGTTCACGCCGCGGTGGCGGAGCTTCAGAAGCTGGTGGAGAACAGCTCAGCCGGAGAGGAGGAGGGGAGCCGGGGGAGGATGGTGAGGACGAGGGGGGACTTTCCCGGAACTACCGCGACTAATGGGCCCTACACATTTTCAACACATGTCCTACACATGTACTAAAGACGTTCTATCAGTGCCAAACACGTCGTTACCATGTCCTGTCGGGCTTTAACATGCTCTGTCACTCGTCCAGTCGGGCTTTAACATGTCCAGTCGGGCTTTAACATGTCCTGTCGGGCTTTAACATGTCCTGTCGGGCTTTAACATGTCCTGTCGGGCTTTAACATGTCCTGTCGGTCTTTAACATGTCCTGTCGGGCTTTAACATGTCCTGTCGGGCTTTAACATGTCCTGTCGGGCTTTAACATGTCCTGTCGGGCTTTAACATGTCCTGTCGGGCTTTAACATGCTCTGTCACTCGTCCTGTCGGGCTTTAACATGCTCTGTCACTCGTCCTGTCGGGCTTTAACATGCTCTGTCACTCGTCCTGTCGGGCTTTAACATGCTCTGTCACTCGTCCTGTCGGGCTTTAACATGTCCTGTCGGGCTTTAACATGTCCTGTCGGGCTTTAACATGTCCTGTCGGGCTTTAACATGCTCTGTCCCTCGTCCTGTCTGGCTTTAACATGTCATGTCGGTCTTTAACATGTCCTGTCGGGCTTTAACATGTCCTGTCGGGCTTTAACATGTCCTGTCCGGCTTTAACATGCTCTGTCCCTCGTCCTGTCGGGCTTTAACATGTCATGTCGGGCTTTAACATGTCCTGTCCGGCTTTAACGTGTTCAGTCAGTCTTCAAATCTAATGGGTTATACACATGTTCTAAACATGTACTAAACACGTTCTACCAGTTTGAAACATGTTGTTGACATGTTCTGTTAGTCTTCAACGTCATCTTTAGCTCTGTGTGTGTCTGTGGTGTCAGGTGCGGTTCGCCTCCATCATGGAGACTCTGGGGAACGAGGCTCTGGGGAAGATCCTGAACATTGTGGATGAAGCCAAGCTGCTGGATGAGTGGAGGAGGGGCAGCAGGAGGCCTCAGACCAGCATCCTCAGCATCCTGAACAAGGCGAGAGTCGGTATGTACCCTGGCCCCGCCGACCCAGTCAGCATCACCTGGTGATGATGTCATAGCTAACATGGCGTGTGGTTTGCTGTCACAGAGGTGGAACACTCATACGGAGTCCGGCCGCAGGGCCCCCACACAGATGGATCCGCTCAGGTAAGACTCACATGCTGCCTCACCTGTCAGTCCACGACGCCTTCACTGACCTGATCCAGGATTGGATTTTTGTCACTGCAGAGCAAATCAGAGGAGGAAGGAGTGGAAGCGCCATTCGTCCTGGCAGTCACAGTTAAAGATGAACACGGCAACATCGACCTGGGAGCCATTGCAGAGAGTCAGTATCTGATCAATAATAATCAATACATTTAATTCTTACCATTATTTAGTACTTTACTGTGACTCAAAGACTTTTTACACAGGGACAAACATAACGAACAAGGATTTATCTATATTCTCCCCTCAGGAGCTCATGTTGAGGCGGCTCAGCCGGTGACCTCTGAACCTGATCGTGGGAATGATTTTGTGCTGCGGAGCGTCGCGTTGAAGTACTTCATGTGCCCAGTGTGTGGTAAATCTTTCACGTGTCAGAGCAAACTGAACTCTCATTACCGCGTACACACCGGAGAGAAGCCGTCGAGTTGCCACGAGAAGCCGTCAAGTTGCGGCGAGAAGCCGTTGAGTTGCGGCGAGTGCGGTCGGGCGTTCCAGCAGCAGAAAAGACTGCAGGGCTACCAGCACTCGCACAGCGGCGAGCGTCCATACAAGTGTCTGCAGTGCGGGAAGTGTTTCAAGAAGCAGGCACAGCTGACGACGCACGCCATCATCCACACGGGTGAGAAGCCGTATGGCTGTGAGGTCTGCGGCCGTCGCTTCAACCTGCTGCAGAACCTGCAGCGCCACAGCCACACCCACACCGGCAAGAAGATCTTTGTGTGCGATGTGTGTGGGAAAGGCTTCAACCGCGCCGTCACACTCAAATCACATGGGCTCATCCACTCTGGGCAGAAACCCTTCAAGTGCAAGGAGTGCCCCAAGGCCTTCCGCCACGCTGTCAACCTCAAGAACCATGAAAGGACCCACAGCGGCGAGCGGCCGTTCACATGTGATGTCTGCGGAAAGAGTTTCCTCCAGGTGGCGAACCTGAAGATCCACCGGCGGATCCACACCGGCGAGCGTCCGTACAGCTGCCCCGAGTGTGACAAGACATTCAGCCAGCGCAGCAGCCTGATCTCGCACGGCCGCACACACTCCAAAGAGAGGCCGTTTGCCTGCTCCTTCTGCAGCAAGACGTTCAACAACAACAACAGCCTGAAGCTGCACCAGCGCGTCCACACCGGAGAGAAACCGTACGGCTGCGATGTCTGCGGCAAGACCTTCAGCCAGTGCAGCCACCTGCGCACACACAAGAGGCACGTGCACGCCGGCGGCAAGCAGTACATCTGCGACAAGTGTGGGAAGAGATACTCGGACCAACGCAACCTGAAGCTGCATAAGTGCGGCTACGCTTGACGATGCTACGCTAACACTTGTTCGACAAGAAGTGTATCTGTTTTAACCACCTGAGGTCATATCTGTGGAGGTGGGCGGAGCTGTGGAGACACCTCCATCTGGAACTGACGTCAGTCCTAGAAAATGAGTCTGAACAACAGAAATGTGAATATTTCCAAATTCTGCAAAGACCATCTGCAGGGAAACATCTGATTGGATGGATCACAGCAGAGCTTTCTGGGAGGTGGAGTTGTTACAGACAGTTTATGCTCTTTTCTGATTTTGTCTGAGGCTGCGTCTGAAACCAATAACTACCGACATATGTTTTCTACCATTCAAAAGTGTTGGGTCACTTAGAAATGTCCTTATTTTTTAAAGAAAAGCACTGTTTAATGAAGATGGATTACATTTAAACTAATTAGAAATACACTCTATACTTTGTTAATGTAGTAAATGACTATTCTAGCTCAGAAATGTTTGTTTTTGGTGCAATATCTACATAGGTGTATAGAGGCCCATTTCCTACTATCACTCTGCAATGGTACAATGTGTTTGCTCGTTGTGTCAGAAGGCTCATGTAAAAAAAAAAATCGATTAATTTTACAACTCATGGTGGTAAATAAGTGACTTTTTTATGGAAAACATTAAATTGTCTGGGTGACCCCAAACTTTTGAACTGTAGTGTAGGAGGTAAAAATGAGAAATCAACTATCCAGGACATTTGAATAGTAGGCTTCCAGCAGGTGGCAAACAGTACCCAGATGGTTTACTACATATTTATCAGTGTGCAAGCAAACCACATTCCACTATCCCAGAAGTCACCAGGATAGTAGGATGCTGTTGTACATCTGAATTGTACCATCTACTGTCTGAGTTCCTATATAGAAGCTACTACTGGGGCAGTGCAGTAGTAGCTACTGGTTAAAGGGTAGTGATACTAAGGTTTCAGAGACAGCCTCAGGGTTTGTTTCCATCAGATTGCCACCTGATGTAAGCCCGCCTACTGGGATGCTGTATTCTGACTGGTCAAACCCATCACTTTAAGTTTTGTTAATTATAATGCTGAAATGCACATGGTTGCTTTTTATAATTATATAGACAATATTTTTTCATGATTTGAAATAATAAAATCTATCAACAGTCTCAACATCAACATGTCTGTCAGCCTCCGGGAGCTTTTTAAAGGACCAGTTCAGACCGAATACACACAATAATACACACAGAATAACACAGGCACAAACAATAATACACGCCTACAATAACAGACAAAAAACAATAACACATATACATAACGGTAATACATAATAAATTGATTTATTAAAATGAATTATGTTGCAATGACAGTGAAAGAAAAAGCTGCAATTTCAAAATATTCAGTCATCCTGTAAAATAGCTACACTAATAATATGGGAAAAACCAAACCGTGAGGAAATCAGTCATAATTTCAACGTAGCCTAATTAGGCTATGTGCCAACATCCCTCAGGGGTGGCCATATTGTGACAGGCCAGCTCTGGCTGTTATCTGGTTTTCTAACCACAATAAAGTGAGAGATCTGCAATGAGAAAAATACTTGTAACTCACTGAAATTGTGAAGGTTCTTCCTTTGCAGCGCTGGGTGAGCCATCAAGTCGTCAATCAGCGAGTCCTCCTCTATTGGAAGTTAATATACAGCCATAACTTCACACCAGTTTGGAATAACAGGTACATATTGTTTAGTAGAAAATCAGGCGATTGCACATTTTACGGATGATACTGGAAACTTTTTACAACATGAGGATATTTGTGTTAAATACCATCTCCAAGGTAATATTAAATATTAAGAAAGGATTATAAAAAATGTACCATTTTCTTTTAGGTCAATGATTAGAGATAACATTAAATTCACAGGTCTCACCTGAACTGAGACAGCTCTGCATTGGAGAAGTGGAATTTTGTGATTTCAAACGTACCAACAAAATGATAAGAGATATTTTTCAAAAAGAGATTTAGCCTGATCCAGTTAAAAGAATGTATATTCTCAGGGAATTTGTAGGGGGGGAAGAAATAATTGCATCTCATTTCCACTCCCACCTAATACTTCATTGATATTTGGTAATTTTTAAATTCATAAATGTAAATCTAACCATGGTGAACCAATTGTCAGAATGAGTTTAAACTCTGATGTAAATCAATGCTTTCTTTCCTTTAAATTAAATTACACTCTTTAATTATTGTCTCTGTTTGAAACATTTAAGTTACCATGAGATAGCCGCTGTGTTGTTTTGTGTTTTTACTTTAAGTCATCTAACAACAATGAATCCATGGCCTCGGTGGTTTCAGTTTGTTCCTCCCACCGCTGGTGTCGCTGTTTCCGGTCTAAAACACGAAGTGTTTCCGGGTCATTCTGAGTTGATTCTGGTTCTCTGGTCAGCACGCGTGTGGCAGTAAACTGCAGCTTCTCCTCCTCACAAACAACAAACACCGAAACACTCCACAAACACCGAGGAGCTAAAACACCTGCCGCCATCATGGCTCCGGTGAGTAATAATAACCCACATTACTGCAATGAAATGCTGCTGAAGTACCGCAGTACTATAAGGTGCTGTAGTTAGAGTACTGTAGTAAAGTACATCAGTACTATGACATGCTGTAGTATAAGTACTGTAGTAAAATACATCAGTAGTTTGAGATGTTGTAGTATAAGTACTGTAGTAAATACATCAGTACTATGAGATACTGTAGTATAAGTACTGTAGTAAATACATCAGTACTATGAGATACTGTAGTATAAGTACTGTAGTAAATACATCAGTACTATGAGATACTGTAGTATAAGTACTGTAGTAAATACATCAGTACTATGAGGTGCTGTAGTTACAGTACTGCAGTAAAGTACATCAGTACTGAGGTGCTGTAGTTACAGTACTGTAATAAATATACCAGTACTATGAGGTGCTGTAGTTAAAGTACTGCAGTAAAGTACATCATTACTATTTGGTGCTATAGTTGTAGTACTGTAGTACATACATCAGTACTATGAGATGCTATAGTTACAGTACTGGAGTATAGTACATCAGTATAATGAGGTGCTATAGTTACAGTACTGCAGTATAGTACATCAGTATGATGAGGTGCTGTAGTTACAGTACTGTAGTAAATACTGTTCTATGAGGTGGTATAGTTAAAGTACAGTAGTACTAGAGTATACAGTGCAATATAGCAATGTTTAAAGACAGTCGTTGCTGTGACGTTCTGTTGTTGCTATGACATCATTCTTTTGTGCCATCATTCTGTCGTTGCAGCCTCGCTCTAAGAAGCGTCGGCCCACGTTTCGCCGCCTGCTGAAGACGAGCGGTGTGAAGCTGGAGAACAAGCTGAAGAATCGTCAGCAGAAGCAGCAGAATGTCGCCAAGAAACAGCGAAAAGAACAGAAGAAGCTGCGGCAGGCAGTGAAGGACGCCGCCATCAGGACGCCACGCCCACTGGAGACCTACAGAAAGAGACCCGGTGAGAGGAGGACACAGCAAACACACCAATCAATACATTAGTGATCAATACATCAGTCATCAGCTGATCAATCCATACTAAAAAACAACCAGAGAAGCAGTTTATTAAAAAGTGTTTTTGTATTTACTTTGAGTTACTGATCCAGTGTGACTGCAGCTGTTTGACAGGTTGCTATGGTTACAGGCATGTTACAATCTAAGAGACAAACAGGACCCAGATAGAGACTCTATTTTCAGACTCAGATTCTTCCTTGATTGGTTAATTGATGGCTGGTGTTCATGAGCTGCTCAGCTGTTGTTACCTGTTCTCCCATGATACACTGCTTCCTGTCACCTGTGCTGGTATTTGGTCACATGACGGTTGTCTCTGACAGAGGAAGAGGAAGATGAGGAGGAGTTCCTGGAGACTCTGCCAACAGACATGATGGAAGACAGCGACCTGCAGCAGATGACCTCGATGGCTCGCCAAGCGTCCTTCATCACCAGAGACCTGTCGTCATGGTAACACACAAGCACACAGATGCACAGACACATGCAGCTGTAACAGATGAATTAAAGGTGCGCTTGTTTCTGGTGTCTCAGCGCGCCTGTGCACAGCGGGAAGAAGCGGAAGTCAGAGGTCGTGCGGAGTTACGAGAAGGTTCCCAGAAAGATGGCAAAGACAGAGGAGAAGGAGGTGATTCACCTGCTGCCAATCAAAGACAAGACCGGCGTCATCCCGCAGAGTGTGGAGAGAGGTGACATCAGTGCTCATCAGTGATTGGTCGATTGACAGTGTGGATGGTGTCAACAGCTTCTGTGTGTTTACAGTTAAAAAACAGCAAGAAGAGAAGGAGCAAGAGGAGCAGGAAGAGGAGGTGGAGGAGGAGGAGGAAGAGGAGCCAGAGAACGGTACGATGACCCTTCTAACACCAGGTTTGATTCCTGCTTCTGAAACTGTTTTATATTATGTTTTGTGTGTGTGTGTGTGACCTCACAGAGGAGCAGCTGCAGAGAGATGATCAGCTGACTGATGAGGAGAGAGAGAAACTCAGAGAGCAGAAGATCAACAACCTCAAGATCCGCATTGCAGCTTTGGCATCAGCTGTCATTACAGAACCCAACAGCCATGTAAGCGCGAGCACACACATACACAGACATGTGTGGAGAGGATCTTCATTATAGTGAATGTGTGTGTGTGTGTGTGTCAGATTAAGTGTGTGAAGGAGCTCCGTGGGATGCTGATGGAGTCTGACCCATCTGTTGCGGTGACGGTTCGGAAGCTGGTGATGGTTTCTCTGATGGAGATCTTCAAAGACATCACCCCCACCTACAGGATCCGACCCCTGACCCCCGCAGAGAAGGCTGCCAAGGTGTGTATGTGTGTGGGATCTTTGGGATCTGAAAGGTGTGAAAGTGTGATGTATTTCTAACATTATAATTAACAATGAGGTATTTATTATAATATAAATTTAATAGTTTCTCAACAAGATGCAGCAGCTGGTTTCAGTCAGCAGCTAAATGCAGATTTATTGATTTATTATTATAAACAGTATAATATATAATGTGATGTGATATATGATATGATACCTGTTGCTGCAGGTGAAGAAAGAAACTCAGCAGCTCCGAGAGTTCGAGGAAGGTTTGGTCAGTCAGTATAAGTTTTACCTGGAGGACCTAGAGCAGACCATTAAAGGTGAGTTACACCTGTTTATACCTGTATCACAGGTAGGGCTGTAATGATGCAACAACTCAGGATTCACTTTGTATCATGACTTTTGGACCAATGGTGCAATACACCTACAACTGCATGTCATGTGGCGAGACAAAATCTCTAAATGCACAAAAGTAGCAGCATGTCACAGTCAGACGACAGTCAAAAGTCACAGTGCGTTTCCGTCACCAAGGAAACATGACATTCGGCTGGGTGCACCGGCACACAGGCACGCCACAGAGCACCATGTTTCCTTGACAACGAAAACAGACAACAACTTCAACTGTGACATGCGTGGTTATCTGCTTGATATCACATCATGTGTCTGGATCTGGCCTGAAGGATAGCTGAAAGTTTGAAAGGGTGTGTTTTGATTCTGCTTCTTAGCCCACATGTGTATGTGTGTTTGTGCGTCAGACTGGCAGCAGCAGAAGAAGAAGCGGCGGCAGGCCGTGAGTGTGTCGGCGTACATGGGTCTGGCTGAGGTTGCGGTCCGTTGTCTGTGTGAGCTGCTGCTCGCTCTTCCGCACTTCAACTTCCACAACAACATCATCGTCGTCCTTGTGCCGTTGATGAACGATGCATCCAGCAAAGTGAGACTGACCACCTGTCTCCAGGTGTATGTCTGTATTACAGGTGTATATGTGTGTACTACAGGTGTGTGCGTGTCCTACAGGTGTCAGGTATGTGCTGTGATGCGTTCAGGAAGCTCTTCCAGCAGGACAAACTGGGTGGGGCCTCGCTGGCGACTGTGCGGGTCATCTCTGGTCTCGTTAAGCGTCTCAACTACACCGTCAGACCTGAGGTAACCAATTAACCAAAAGCACTGAGCAGACCCCTCACGTAGCTGATGAAATGACCTGTAACACCCCACCCCCAGGTGCTCAAGACACTGCTGAGTCTCAGGATTAAGGAGGTAGAGATGAAAAAGGACATTGAGTCCACAGCACCAAAGAAGAAGTTCATGAACAACAAAGAGAAGAAGAAGAACTTGTCCAGGATGCAGAGGAAGGTTCGTTCAGCAGGAGAAACAACTGTCTCACTGTCTCAGGTGTCTTAGATGTGTCAGATGAGAGGAACATTCATTTCCTCAAACTGTGTCTGTGTGTTTGTCTGTATGTGTGCGTGTGTACAGTGGAAGAAGGCAGAGGAGAAGCTGGAGAAAGAGCTGCTGGAGGCTGAAGCTTCAGAGAGCAAAGACAAGAAAATCAAACTGGTGAGACAAACATTATATATGAAGAAGAAACATTAATGAATGAGAAAAAACAGTGAAGTAACCTTCTTCTCTTCCTCCTGCAGCACACAGAGACTCTGAACATTGTATTCCTAATATACTTCAGGATTTTAAAGAAAGCTCAGAAATCTGTTCTCCTTCCTGCTGTACTGGAGGGACTCGCCAAGTATGACACAAATAACGCACACAGAAACACACATTCACACAGACCTTTGATGCTAACTGTGATGTAATTTCATTTCAGCTTTGCTCACCTCATTAACCTGGAGTTCTTTGATGACTTGCTCAATGTGCTACAGAACCTCATCCAATCAGGAGTGAGTATTCACCTTGGCCCTGCCCCCTACCAGCCTGCTGTTACTACCACAAACTGATAATTGATTGATGATTGATCTCTGCAGGATCTGACCAATAAGGAGAGTCTGCACTGCATCCAGACTGTCTTCACCATCCTGTCAGGACAAGGTGTGTGTGCATTTTGTTTTGAAAAGACCAATGCACATACTGAAATATACTCCTTCAGACCCATCTGAATCATTTCAATTTTTTTATTTTTTGTGTGTGTGTCAGGTGACGTTCTGAACATCGACCCACTCAACTTTTACTGCCAGCTCTACAAGATGCTGCCGATGCTGCATGCAGGTCTTTACAGTTTGATATTTTATTCCGAAAAGCAAAGTCTCTGTAGCTTTATCCTGTTTAATATTATTCTGTCTAAACTAGGGAAGCCCAACGATGACATCGTCATCGTGCTTCGGTGCCTAGACGCCATGCTGACGCGCCGCAGGAAGCAGGTGACCCTGCAGAGGGCGATGGCGTTCGTCAAACGACTGAACATGCTCAGTCTGCACGTGCTGCCCAACGCCAGCGTGGGAATCCTCGCCGCCAACAGAGCCACAATGAATGTGAGTCTGAAAACTCTCAGTCAGATACACACACAGATACTAATGCATGCGTTATATCACTCATATTGGCTATTGCAATATCCTGCTTTCTGTTTTTTTCAATTATAAAAAAAGATTGACATGTTTCTCTGTGAATATGGTTTATCGTGTGTGTGTCAGGCCTTCCCTAAGTGTGACCTCCTGTTGGATAATGAGGTTCAGGGCAGTGGCTTCTACCTGCCTGAGTTGGACGAACCTGAACACTGCAACGCTCAGAACACAGCACTGTGGGAGCTACACACGCTGCAGGTACACACACACACACACACACACACACGCTGCAGGTACCCACATGCGCTACAGGTACACACACACGTTGCAGGTACACACACACTGCAGGTACACACACACCTATCCAGAGCTGTGTGTGACATCACCATGTGTTTACAGAGGCATTTCCACCCAGTCGTGCGGCGGTTTGCAGTTCACCTGAGTCTTGGGGCTCCTAGTGAAGGATCAGCGGCACTCAGTGTGGATCTGAGCCGCAGGTATGAACAATACATCTCCAGTTGCTATAGTAACCACTGTCTGAATTTTCGAGTCGAGTTCTCGTGTTGAGTTTTAAAAAGCAGTCAGGAGTTTAATTTGTTTTATTTTGTTCTCAAACTATTTTTTAAGTATGAATCTTCTATCTATGACACTTCTGCTCTCTGTCATTTCCTGTCCAGGTCGCCAGCAGAGCTTTTTGAAGTTTACAGTGTGCGAGACATGACCTTTAACCCCGCTGTAGCAGCACCCAGCACCAAGAAGAAGGTACAGCAATCAAGCACCTCAATAAATACAAGGCATTCTATTGTCATTAACTTTTACCAAAAGTGTTCACATCCCCAGATTTATGCATAAAGTTTTATTTTGTGTTCATTAGGATTATTTCACGGTTGGAGCAACATTGCTGGATGAAAAGTTACAGCAACAAGCTGAGGATGCCCTCATCGTTACCACGGAGACAGAGCTGGACTTTACTACAGCAGACACATCGACACAAACACACTGACACACACATGCACATACTGCAGAGCTGAAAATAAAATAATTTCTGGCAAATATGAGTTTAAAAACATGTCATTAATGTGATTGTGTTAATGAGTTTAAATCTGAAACTTTGAACTTATTTATGATCAGAGTTTTGAGACATTACTGACAGAAAGACAAAGTCAAAATAAACATCAAGGTTTTATAATGATTAGTTCATCTTCTTTGACATTTAAAGAGCTTCAACTTTTTCTTATGTTTTTGTACACAATGCTGTAATTTTTAAATAAAGTTTGTTCATTGATGTTTGTAAATTGAATTTGTAGCATTTGTTTATATATATATATATATATATATATATATATATATATATATATATATATATATATATATATATATAATTATTTAAACGTTGAAGTTTGACAAACTGCTTGTTGTAAATGATTATTGCAGTGCCCGTAGGAAATATGTGTACCTATAGAAAGTAGAAGCTTAAATAGATTTTTATGTTTGGCCAAATATGGGTGTGTTGGACTGTTACAGTCTTAATAGACACATTTTACATTGGTTAAGACATGGACATACATTGAGATGAGGAGAGATGCAAATACAGTTATTAATACAGTTATACAGAAAAAGGCTCCAATTTATGTTGAAAGTGCAGATCTCAATATATACATATCAGTCATCACGTCCTCTATGGATATACATGTATTACCTATCATGCCCTGCAGGAGGTGGCATCAGACCAGCTGTGCAGAACATGTTTCATTACTGTTATAATATCTATAAATACATGACTAACTTTATTAATTAGAAAACTAACTTTTATCATAATTATAAACTAACATTTAATATAACTATAAAACCTATTATACTGTGGTTTACATAAATATACGGTTTCCATCTTTCCTCAGACACGTCTTACAGAGCAGGAAGTCCTAATTAGGGCATGGTGGGTAGGACATGGTGATGTCACGGGAGGCGGAGCTGAGCTCAAAGGTCAGAGCTCTAACTGGAGATGGTGAAAATGTTCCCAGAAACTGATGTGAAGGCAGTATGCTGCAGCCTCTCAAAACCTTTGTGCTGACACTCGTCCCTAATGCGCTCACCTGTGTCCCCCGTCCTCTACTCGCTTGCCGTCTACTTTAGTTGTTGAAGGATCTGTTTGTGGTAAAAACACCTTTATTATGCAGTAGCCAGACATGAAGTAATGGGAGACATGCAGCAAAGGACCGCTCCACCAGGGACCTAAACGAGGGTCTGCTGCCTAAGAGTAAGTCTCTAAATGGCAAGTGCTCTACTGCTACAGCATACCTATGGGTTTTTATTTTTATGATAATAATGATGTTTTCAATATCAAAACAATCCATAAAAAAGGATGCACACCATCATGCCATGCGCAAGTATATCCAAAAGTTGAGGTTGATCTGTCAATAGGTCAGAGAGACACGCATTAGTGAAGTTTATTGGTAAGGAATTTATTCCTACTAATATTCCCTTACTATTTAATAATTTTCACCAGTATTATCATCATCAACATCATTATCATAATGATCACCAAGACCATTATCATCACCTCCTCCTCTGGATAAACATGTCTATTACCTACCTACCAGACCAGCTGTGCAGGACATGTTTCATTACTATTATTTATATCTCTAGATACATGACTAACTTTAATAATTATAAAACAAACTTTTATCATAGTTATAAACTAGCATTACTATAACTATAAAAACTTAATAATAATAATATAGTTTATAATTACATTCATATACGGTTTGGTTTCCTTCTTTCCTCAGGAAACCCTAATAAGGGCATGGTGGGTAGGGCATGGTGATGTCATGGGAGGCAGAGCTGAACTGAACTGAAAGGGTAGACCTCCAAGTAAAGAGAGTGAAAGTCTTCCCAGAAACTTATTTGAAGGCAGGATGTTGCAGCCTCTCTGGACCCTTGTGCTGAGACACTCATCCCTAATGCACTCACCTGTGTTTCCTATCCTCTTCTCACTTGTTGTCTACTTTTGCTGCCTGCTGCCATTCCTGCTGCTGGACCTGCTGTCCTGCAGGTGGGCCCTGGTGCGCAGGTACAAGGTGCAGCCTCAGAGCTCCATGAGCAGGACCTCTGTGTGGAGCTGCCTGATTCTGACGCTCTACAACCATCTGGTCTACATCTTCCCGCTGACCCTGGTACACTGGTACCTGAGGCCGCTTCACCTGCCTGAGGAGGCCCCAGCCCTGCCTAAGTTGGTGGCCCAGGTGCTGGTTTGTCTGCTGCTCTTTGACTTCCAGAGCTTCGTCTGGCACCTGCTGCACCACCGAGTGCCCTGGCTGTACCGCACCTTCCACAAGGTTTGTACTGACAGCTCTCTGCCTCTTTTTACACCTGTAGAGTCTTCTTCACCCGCAGAGTCGGTTTTTAATTAGTAATCTGTGTTTCCTGTGGCTGCTTCACAATAAAAGATCTCCTGGGTTTGTCCAGGTGAAGGTTTTTTAATGAGAAGCAGTATTAGAATAAGAATAAATAAAATATTTTCATGTTTCTCATCCTCTACATCCCTATTGTCTCTAATGCCTCAATTGTCTCTGCTGTCTAATATTTTTATTGTCTCTAGTGTCTCCAGTGTCTCTACTGTTCTACTGTCACTAATATCTCTAATGTATCTAGTGTCTATACTGTTTCTGGTGTCTCTACTGTCTCTATTTTCTCTAATGTATCTAATGTCTGCGGCATCTCTAATGTCTCTAGTATGTCTAATATCTCTAGTGTCTCTATTAAAGCTAGTGTTTCTCATTCTCCTCCAGGTGCACCACACCTACACCTCCACCTCCGCCGTCACTGCTGAGTTCTCGGGTGCCTGGGAGACCATCAGCCTCGGCTTCTTCGCCACGGTTAACCCCTTGATGCTGGGCTGTCACCCGCTCACCGAGCTCACCTTCTTCATCCTCAACATCTGGCTGTCGGTGGAGGATCACTGCGGCTACGACCTGCCCTGCTCCACCCACCGCCTGGTGCCGCTCGGACTGTATGGAGGAGCCCCCCACCATGACCTGCACCACCTGAAGTCCAGGTGCAACTACGCCCCCTACTTCACCCACTGGGACCGACTGGCAGGGACACTGAAGACACCAGAGCACACAGGACTGAACTGAACAAATGGAGACTCTCTGGGGACTTGATAGTCCGAAGAGTCATTGTGAGGATTCTGAACTGAGTCAGAAATCAACCACTCAGATCATCTTTTACATTAAAAGACAGAGTTGGACACTTTCTGAATGTCTGTATATTCAAAACTATAAAATATTATATTATCTATAGCTTATATTACTTGTCAAATTCACAAGTTGAATCCTGAAGTCAGATTATTTATGTAAATCTTAATTATTTATGTTGAACATTTCTGTTCCATGTTATTGACATATTATTAATATATAATAGAGAACTATAACATAAGGTAAGGTAAGTCTGAACAGAAGAGTTTTGAGTTTAGATTTAAATATGTGTAGGGTGTCAGAGTTGCGGAGGTGGGGTGGCAGAGTTCCAAAGTTCCAGAGCAGCTAGAGTTCTGGCACAGGTAGAGGAAGTAGTGAAGTGGAGGGAGGAGGATGTTCTGAGGAACAGGATGGAGTAACAATGTCAGAGAGGTATGAATGGGTGAGGTTCTGGATGGATTTGTCGGTGTACAGTAGGATTTTTGTAGGTGATTCTATGGGTAACCAGAAGACAGTGGAGTTGGTTGGTTCTGAAACCAACTTGGTTCTGTACCAACTGGAATTCATGGACAGACTTTTGAGGGAGGCCAAAGAGGAGAGATACAGTAGTCAAGGCAGGAGGTGACAAGGATTGTGGTGGTGTGGGAGGTGAGGGAGGGACGGAGACGACTGATGGAGCAGATGGAAGTAGGCAGACCAGGGAATGGTATTGATGTGGGATTGAAAAGGTAATGTACTGTATATGACTGTAATATTCATGTATGGCAGCTAATTGCAGGTTGTTGACTGACTGAAATGTGAAAAATAGGTTATGCTAAACAAACGACAGAATAAACTTCATGAACTAAACTAAATGTTTTTTATGTTGTTTCTCCCTTTGTATCAACACCAGAAAATATTGAAACTTTTGAAAGCCATTGACACAAACAGGGGCAACTCAGTGGTGTGGGGGTTAGTGCTGTTGCCTCACAGCAAGAAGGTTGCAGGTTCAAGACCTCCTGGGTCTGGGACCTTTTCTTTTTTCACCGGGTACTCCGGCTTCCTCCCACAGTCCAAAAACATGCTCAGGTTAATTGGTGACTCTAAATTGCTGTAGGTGTGAATGGTGTTTGTGCCTCACAATTGGCTGGGGTGTATCCCTGCCTCTCGCCGTAATGTGCTGGGATTGGCTCCAGCAGACCCCTGTGACCCTAATGAGGAATAAGGGGGTAGATGAGATGAGATGACACAAACAGTAATAAATGTAGAAATATTCTCTTTCATATTGCAGGGGACTTCCTGTGTGTGTGTGTTAAAGTGTGAATCAGTGAATTATATTGAATCAGTGACTCAAAAATACTTTTTTGATTACGTCATCCAGCAGGAATTCATCCTCAGTCAGAGACACTCATTCTGTCAATCATTTTAGACAACAACCATCCTATGGAATTTAACATTGAGCACACAGAAACATGAGGAGCAACAACTTAAAGGTGGAGTGGGAGATCTTGGAAAAAACGGTTACAGCTATTCAACACAAGTGAGATTTAGAAAATATACACTCCCTCCCCTCCTCCCAAAGGCTCGGCCTCCTCCTCTTCAGCTCACCCCTCAAAACCACGCCTTCACGATTCATGGATACATGAACGCGCACACTCTCGAGGGGGGGGAGTTCACGAGCATTCACGCCAATAGCATGACAGACAGTGACCGCTTTGCTAACTTCAAGCAATGTCGTCTTCACAAGATTTGTGAACATCGTAATGAACGTAAACAGTCTTTCATTATTGTAATTTCAAGAATATTGACATAAAATTCAAACTAGAGTATCTGTTAGATTTCCACTAGTTGATTGGATACGTGTGTCAATTACTTTGTTATTGCAGGAATGATACGATGTACGTAGCCTTCTGTATCGTGTCCCTAGCCAGCCATCATAGGTTACAGTCACAGACATGGATTATTTTATAAGTAGTATGCATTTGCCCGTAGTAGCCTACCACATACCTGAATTTGAATGATTTATGTTACTGACTTATTTACTTGCGGGCGCTTTATTTCACGGGCAACAAACGGAACGACTCACACGGGGGTATGGGGTATCTCTGGGATAAAGGCACCTTTCTGTTGTAGTCACCATAAATTTGCGATAATCAAATTGCGGTAATCACAGTATTGTTCACGTGTTATTTTTGTATTCAGAGTTTTCATGACGAGAGCTCAGGCTCAGACTTAGCTTAGCCTTGTAGTTGACAGAGTAGGTAGCTTAGCGAAACATGCTGGAATTATGCTTATGTCACTCGATTGACAATAAGTTTGTCATCATCTTTCATTTTCTCACTGACTGGTTGAATAGGCCTACAATACCCGTAACCGACCAGTATGTCAAAATATTATGTAATTAGAAGACAACATCTTACATATCCAGTAAAAATTTGGCGACTTTGGCATCCGTCTGGAGCCCCTTCTCACTTTTTAGCTGCACTGGAAAGCCGTACCGAGCCGTGCTGCACTCTTGTCCTGTTTCGTTCTTCTGTTAGCTTCCGCATGGCTGTTGCTTTTTCAAGAACAGTTTTCCCCTTGGTTTTGCTGCCAGTCGACGTCTTCTTCTCTGCCATTGTTGCAACGATATATCTGTGCGAGCTAACTTGAATGTTGGCTTTCGAAGCTGTGTCTGCTCACCTGATTGCCAGAGCTGTGGGGGGTCGAGTGACGACGACACAGTGAACGCGCAAAATGGGGGGAGGGGTCGAGTGGGAGGGGGAGGGGGGTGGAGCGGGGAGCCGTTGGGAAGGGAGGGGTGGGGGTGTGTGCATAGGTATTTGATGGACGTATTAGACAGCCAATGAATGTAAAGATGATCAGTACATTGATTGGTCAGTTTTCCTCTGAATACACCCTCTAGACCGGACCAAAATGTTTCGAGTTTTTTGCAAACATTCTATTTTAGTGTGTGCAGTGGGAATGTGAAAAGGTTTTCAGGCAATATTTTAAAAAATGCTGTAAAAAAGAATCACCCACCCCACCTTTAAAGGATCCTGAAAGTCTTCAAGCACTAACAGCATTAGAACAGATTCACAGATCTGTGATCAGCTCAGAATATTTATCAACCTGTAAATAGGAAAAAACAGAAACACGACTTTAAGGTTGTGACACAAAGTGTCATAGCACAGAAACTAATGACTCTACTGTCCTTAATGTCTTTAGTGTCTCTAATGTCCCCAATGTTTTCAATGTCTCTGTTTCTAATGTCCATAATGTCTGTAATATTTCTACTGTCACCAATGTCACTAATGTCTCTACTGTCTCTGGTGTCTATGTCCCTAATGTCTCTAGTGTCTATACTGTTTCTGGTGTCTCCACTGTTCTGCTGTTCTACTGTTCTACTGTCTCTACTGTCTCTACTGTCTCTACTCTCTTTTATGTCTCTACTGTCTCTACTGTCCCTAGTATCTCTACTGTCTCTGGTCACTTTTCTGGCCTCTGATTTTTCCTGCTGGAGCCTGCCTCTTAAAGGTGGGGGACATGGACTGGCCATAGAAATAGATTTATAAGGTCCCTTAGTAGACGTTAGTTCTAAAAATCCATATTAGCTGCACCGTTGTATAGGCAGGAGGGTTCAAAGCATGGGGAAGAGAAAAAAACTACTGGAGAATTATGGTATCTACTGTCTCTAATGTCTTTACTGTCTCTAATATCTCTACTGCTTCTAATGTCTCTACAGTCTCTACTGTCTCTAGTGTTTCTGGTATCTCACTCTAATGTGATGTTGAAGGTTCAGGTATCTCTGCTTCATGATTATGAACGTCAAACTGATCTCAACACGCACACACACACACACACACACACACACACACACACACACACACACACACACACACACACACCACACCCTTTAGCCACACAGGATTTTCTTCCTGCCTGAACATGTACAAAACTGAATCAGTCTGTTCATGAATGTGAAGACGTCACAATCCTTTGACTAACTAAAGACTAAAGTGTATGTATGTGTTCGTGTGTGTGTGTGTGTGTGTGTGTGTGTGTGTGTGTGTGTGTGTGTGTGTGTGTGTGTTTGCGCACGCGCTATTAATGATGTAATGTCCCCTGCCCTCTTTTTGTTTTAAATCTCACTTCCTGTTGGAACATTTTCTGGGAAAGTCCAGGATTGTTTCTTGTCAGTCACATGACATTGTCTGATAATTTGTTAAAAAAAAAACAGCATGAACACCATAAACACCATACACGCCATAAAAACCGTACACCAACCAACAACACAAATACCATAAAGCACATGAACACCAAAAAAATAAGACCATTGCAGGTCTCATAAAATCTGGATTTAAAGTCTTACGTCAAGTTTATTCAAAGGATTCAGTTTGTAGACAGAACAGCTCAATGCTGCCGCCTGCTGCTGGTCCACATCATCACACTGGAAACAGAGGTGGCCTGGGAAATCTGTTCAGAATTGTGTTCACAATTTCTGATCATGTTATTTAATTTAAGTAAGGATATGGAGGGGCGAGGTTATAGATGGACTTGTAGGCAAACAGAAGGCCTTTGTAGGTGATTCTGTGTGTGTGTGTGTGTGTGTGTGTGTGTGTGTGTGTGTGTGTGTGTGTGTGTGTGTGTGTGTGTGTGTGTGTGTGTGTGTGTGTGTGTGTGTGTGTGTGTGTGCGTGTAGTGGATTCTATCCTCTAGACCAGGGGCAGGCAAACCTGGTCCTAGAGAGCCACAGTGGGTACAGGTTTTTGTTCCAACCAAGCATTAAAACACCTGATTCTACTAATGAAGGCTCCAATCAAGGGGTCCAGTGGTTTATTAGTAGATTCAAGTGTATAAATGCTTGGTTGGAACAAAAACTTGCACCCACTGTGGCTTTCTAGGACCAGGGTTGCCTACCCCTGCTCTAGACTGATGTTGGGTGGTGGTGGACTGAATGTGGCTTGTTTTTGATTGTCCCGTCACTATTCAAACTGGGTATCTATTCTTATCGATTTACGGTACATAATAGATGCTCTTTTTTATTCTAACATTCCCTGGTATCATGATTCTATAAACTGTCCCAGTGACAACACTCTGCCTCACAGAGTTCAGTAGGTTGAATGTGTTCAACCTACCTGCTACTACCAACCTAAGGCATTTTGCATTATTTATTTATAGAGATATATAACATGGAAGATCTATAACATCTCACTCTGAGAGAAGCTTATTGGATGAGAAACACAGAGCGAAGATAATAACTGTCAATTAATAACTATCCATTAATAACTGTCACTCACTCACTGTCAATTAATAACTGTCAGATGAAAACTGTCAATCAATCACTGTCAATCACCAATTATTATGAAAAATAAATATTAAAATCATAGTTCAGATAAAGATTCAGAGCAGATCATGAGTCAGAAACACAGCTGATCAGTAGGAACACATGTCTGTGTTGGAATATAAACTGTGAAGCTGTAACATGTCACAGACACAGAGATTTGAACATGTAGACTTAATCTGAACAGCAACATCTGGAAAGACGAGACAGTTTAAACAGGTCAAACAGCTGCAGATGCATTACTACATCTATCCAGCAGGGGGAGCTCAAGGAACACACAGGAGGAGAGCAGAGTAACTAAATACATTTACTCAAGTATTGTACATAAGTACAATTTGTGAAGGGTCTGTGATGAAGTGAAACCTTTGGCTCAGCAGCAGTGGCTCAGTTCCTCAGTTGCTCTGTATCTTTCACAGAATATACATTGTCAGCAGAGTCTTTATGACGTGTTCTGACAAATTCTTTGTGGTTTATATTTGTGTTATTTATTTTTACTGTTGTGTTGTTGTTCTATGAAGGTTTATTATTCTCAGACATCTTAACCCCGACCTGCTGTATTTATAATGATTCAATAAAATAAATTGATCAACATTTTTCATACATATAATAATAATAATCCTGGTATCCTGGTACATCAGCATGTTTGGAGACATTGTTTTGGAGACATTTTGACATGTGAAGTTTCCCGGATTCATTCAGACTTTTCAGATATGAAAAATACACCTCTTATAGTCAGTCAGCCAAAATCAGATGGCAAACTGTCTGCGAGTATCCCTGCATCTTGCCCGCAATATGCTGGGATTGGCTCTGGCAAACCCCCCTCTCTCCCTAGTGAGGAAAAAGTGGCACCTCATTTGCTTTAATAAAACATAGCTACACCTGTTTAGAACAGCCTTAACCACCAGGTCTGGTGGTTAGTATCAATGAAGTATCAATGAATTTAAAAACGTGCCTTTCTCCGGCACACCCAACAGATTCTGCCCTATCCCTCACACACAATGGGACTTTCACACCCCTGACAGACTGTTCCAGACTGACACACATCAAGGGGACCGCCAAAGTGGCCTTCATACATCCAACAGACTCTGTCATGTCCCACACACATTCAGAGGACTCTACCCCACCTTGCACGCTCCAGGTGGACTCTGCACTGCACCTTACGCACCCGACTCTGTGTTGTCCTTACATATTTAGAAATTGTCCTTTGTCAATCAGTTTCGTTGATTACCTTTGAGCATTGTTGAGATATTGTATTTTGTTGCCACTTTTCTTTTCTTATTTCTGTTCATTCCAAAATCGTATGCACCGTCAGATCCCATTTGACCTTTTACAGCCATAGACGAATGGTTTTATTGTATCATTGGTCAATATGAACATATACATGTTAAAAAAAGAATTATAAGCATGATAATGGAAACAAATTTCTATTTAGTTATTATGTATTTGTTGTTAAGTATTTCCATGAGGACCTTTTTTTCCCCAAAAATCCTCCACACACTTCTCATGTGTAGGTGTTTAGAGGAGTTTTGACATATAGAAAATGTTATCGCATCAGCCTTCTGACACAATGAGCAAACACATTGTTCCATTAGAACACTGGAGTGATAGTTCCTGGAAATGGGCCTCTATACACCTATGTAGATATTGCACCAAAAACCAGACATTTGCAGCTAGAATAGTAATTTACCACATTAGCAGTTCATAGAGTGTATTTCTGATTAGTTTAAAGTTAACTTCAATGAAAAAAATAGTGCTTTTCTTTTTCGAAAAAGTTTTCCAAACTGTTGAACAGTAGTGTATAGTGATGTGCAGAGATGTTTTGACATGTGTAAAGATGTTTTAAAACACGTGTAGACATTCTGACACGCATAGAGACCTATAGAGACATTTTGACGCATGTAGAAACATGTAGAGATGTTTTGACAGGTGTAGAGACAGGTAGAAGTGTGTAGAGACAGTCTGACCTACACAGAGATGTATAGAGACATTTTAACATGTAGAGAAGTTTTGACACATGTAAAGACATGTAGAGGTGTAGACATGTAGAAACGTGATGCCGAGAAGCAGGTAGAGACATTCTGACCTATGTAGAGATGTTTTGACATGTGTAGAGACATGTTGAGACATGTAGAGACATTTTGACATGTAGAGATATGTAGAGACCTGTAGAGACGTGTTGACAGATCTCTGACCGACACAGTTTCCTCAAAGCTGCAGTTGTTCTTTGATTTCTTCTCACTGACTGTTTTAATGCATCTGGAACCAGAGAAGCTGATTGGCTGCGTCTACAGAGAGCAACACACATACACATACACATGCATGCGCACACACACACACACACACACACACATTCCTGAGCTGGTTGTGTGTTGCTGATATAAGTCGGCCAATCAGAAACAGTTTCAGACCATCCCTGTAAGTGTTTTCCCATTTTCGGTCAAAGTCCAGAGTGTATGTGTGTGTGCATGTGTGTGTATGTGTGTGTGTGTGTGTGAGCTGTAGAGTAAACTCGCCCCATATAAAGAGCAGTAGAGAGTTTGTCTCTGTGAACTTTAGATGGTTGTAAAGGTTGTAAACATCAAGCTTCCCTGTGACGCTGAAGAATCTGAATCTGCTGAAAATGGACCGAGCAGCAGATGTTTATATGATTAAAGCTGCAGACAAAAATTGTTGATGAAGCATCTTCCTGCACTTTAAGAGAGTTTGAGGAATGTAAAGCATCAGTCAAACAGCTGATTGATAGACTGTTTATTTCTAATCACTAATCATTATTCGGAATTTTCACATTTTATATGCATCTTACACATCAAACAGTAAAAAATAAAGATGAAAACAATTCTGACACATTCTAAACATTATATATATATATATATATATATATATATATATATATATATATATATATATATATATATATATATATATATATATACAGCTAGAATAGTCATTTACCACATTAGTAGTGTATATAGTGTATTTCTGATTAGTTTAAAATTATCTTCATTGAAAAAACAGTGCTTTTCTTAAGAAAAATAAGAATTTTCTAAGTCACACAAAACTTTTTAACATTATGTACAGTATGGGACAAGGAAGAGTAGGAGGACAACTTAGAGACACAGAGACACAGTGTCTCTTGTGTCTCTGAATCGCCTTCCAGTTCCTCAGTATCTTGACTGACATTTCAGATGTTCCTGGTTCCTTCAAGGCCACAGGGACATGTCAGCTGTGACATTACATCTGTTGTAGCTGACAGAACCATCAGAACCAGTGGTTTGAGTTGTGATTTTATTTTGCGTTGTGTTGTGATTTTGATTGGACTGTGATTGCATTGTGTTTATGTTGTGTTGTGTCTTAGATAGACAGACTAGTCTAGGGCTCACCACCCCTGATCCTAGAGAGATGCTGTGGGTGCAGTCTTTTGTTTCAACCAGGCAGTAACACATCTGATTCTACTAATCAACAATTAGCCCTTGCTAAAGACCTTCATTAGTAGAATCAGATGCGTTACTGTTTCGCAGTCACTCTCTAAGAGCAGGGTTGGTGACCCCTGGACTAGTATAAATGCAGGTTTGGGGGCGGGGCAACTGCAGGGCAGGAAAACCAAGTCCCTTTAACAGCACATTTAAGTTCACTAGTGGCCAAACCTTGAATTACAACGTGTGTGTGTCTGTCTATCTGTCTACAGGAAGTTGTGTCTTCCTTGTAGTACTTTTCCTTTTAAGGGAAACGAACCTCAATGACTAAACCAATCCTGATTCGTCTCCATGGACAGAAACACAGAAACATTCCTCTCAGCTGCTGCTGTAAAACAACAGTAAATACCTGCACATGCTCAGCTGCTGCTACTACTAACACTGCTGCTGATGCTGCTGCTGCTGCTGCTGTTAACACTGCTGCTGCTGCTGTGGCAGTACAATTCATTGAATAATTGTTCCACAGATTGTTACAGAGGTTCACTGTAACAGTCAGAAACAAAAGGTGAATTCATCTATTGAATGAGACTCTTAATTTTTTCGTCTATATGATAAAATCAATGTGTTGATCTTCTGTAATGTAATATGCAGTTTATTTTATTCTAGAAACACAACATTTGTGGCATATAAAGCATGTTGTGTGTAACACTTAACACAATACAAACAATAGTAAAAGATACAAGTATCAGCAGTTAGGAAAAAGTCAAACGATAAAAGTGAGTTTTCAGAAGAGATTTAAAAGAGGACACTGACACTTTTTTTGCCTGAGATCTGCAGGCAGTTTCCACAGCTGGAGAATCCTGGAGGATCTCAGATACACAGCAGCCTGATAACTCAAACATCTTAATATCAGTTCTAAAACTCACAGGTAACCAGTGAAAGGTTGGTGTGATGTGGTATAAAATATAAAATAAAATGGATGTTGGTGAAAGTACATTACAGTAGTCAAGTCTGGAAGTGATAAAAACATGAATAACCTTTTCTAAGTCTGCGGGGGAGAGCCATGATTTTATCTTGCCTAGTTTTCTGATGAAAAACATGACTACAGAACTGTGTTCCCTGGGTGTCAAAGGAAGGTTTTGAGTCCAATTTGAAACCCAATTTTCTGGCACCATTGCAGACGTTTGCAAAAAGATCAGATATCAACTCCCACAGGGTGGAAATAAGTCTTACAAATCTTTAAATGATATTAACAGAGCAATAAATTGACAGCAGATTGATTAGAGTATAGATGTAAAGACTTAAATAACTCATCAGAAACAGACTCATAGAGAAGTTGAATAGTTTGCTCTCTGCGCTTCTGCCAGATATTTCAAACTCACAATGTGGAGCTGCTGATTGTGAACAAACATTTAGTCTATCAGTCTCCTACTGTGAGCCTGACATTGCCTACATTTCCCAGAATTCTTTCCATCAATGACCATGAAAGGGACTTTTCTGTACAGTGTGAACAAACAGTGAATCTGAAATGTGACATGAAGAGACAAACACTGAAAATATTCAGAAACAGCAAACATTCCCCTGTTTGGATCAGCCTGGCCCCTCCCTCTGCGGTGTTTGTCTTTTTAAGGAGATAGACCGCTGCCCCTCCTCAAACGGCTCTACACTATTCCACAGAAGCATCAGACAGCAGTGCACATGTTCTAAAGCTAATAATAGTAATAATAACTCATGTCTAATCATGAAATTCTAATGATGAAGTTTGAATAGCATTACATTTATACTACTGAAACACTATTTTTGATATGCATGGATACATGTGCATTTTAAGTTAAAATAATGGCTTTGCTGCTAAAATTCAACCAGTTAAAACACATGAAATAATTTGAGTGGAAGCTGAATGGTTTCTGTGTCATGTAATGAGGTCAGTGTGTCATGTAGTGAAGTTGTTGTCATGTAGTGAGGTTGTTGTGTCATGTAGTGAGGTTGTTTCATGTAGTGAGGTTGTGTCATGTAGTGAGGTTGTGTCATGTAGTGAGGTTGTGTCATGTAGTGAGGTTGTGTCATGTAGTGAAGTTGTTGTCATGTAGTGAAGTTTTTGTCATGTAGTGAGGTTGTTGTGTCATGTAGTGATGTTGTTGTCATGTAGTGAAGTTGTTGTCATGTAGTGAAGTTGTTGTCATGTAGTGAAGTTGTTGTCATGTAGTGAGGTTGTTGTGTCATGTAGTGAAGTTGTTGTCATGTAGTGAGGTTGTTGTGCCATGTAGTGATGTTGTTGTCATGTAGAGAGGTTGTTGTGTCATGTAGTGAAGTTGTTGTGTCATGTAGTGAAGTTGTTGTCATGTAGTGAGGTTGTGTCATGTAGTGAAGTTGTTGTCATGTAGTGAAGTTGTTGTCATGTAGTGAGGTTGTGTCATGTAGTGAAGTTGTTGTCATGTAGTGAAGTTGTTGTCATGTAGTGAGGTTGTTGTGTCATGTAGTGAGGTTGTTTCATGTAGTGAGGTTGTGTCATGTAGTGAGGTTGTTGTGTCATGTAGTGATGTTGTTGTCATGTAGTGAAGTTGTTGTCATGTAGAGAGGTTGTTGTGTCATGTAGTGAAGTTGTCATGTAGTGAGGTTGTTGTGTCATGTCATGAGGTGGTTGTCATGTAGTGAAGTTGTTGTCATGTCATGAGGTTGTTGTCATGTAGTGAGATTGTTGTGTCATGTCATGAGGTTGTTGTCATGTAGTAAGGTTGTTGTGTCATGTAGTGAGGTTGTTGTGTCATGTAGTGAAGTTGTTGTCATGTAGTGAAGTTGTTGTCATGTAGTAAGGTTGTTATGTCATGTAGTGAGGTTGTTGTGTCATGTAGTGAAGTTGTTGTCATGTAGAGAGGTTGTTGTGTCATGTAGTGAAGTTGTTGTGTTATGTAGTGAAGTTGTTGTCATGTAGTGAGGTTGTTGTCATGTAGTGAGGTTGTTGTCATGTAGTGAAGTTATTGTCATATAGTGAGGTTGTTGTGTCATGTCGTGATGTTGTTGTGTCATGTAGTGAGGTTGTGTCATGTAGTGAAGTTGTTGTCATGTAGTGAAGTTGTTGTCATGTAGTGAGGTTGTTGTGTCATGTAGTGATGTTGTTGTCATGTAGTGAAGTTGTTGTCATGTAGTGAAGTTGTTGTCATGTAGTGAGGTTGTTGTGTCATGTAGTGATGTTGTTGTCATGTAGTGAGGTTGTTGTGTCATGTAGTGATGTTGTTGTCATGTAGAGAGGTTGTAGTGTCATGTAGTGAAGTTGTTGTGTCATGTAGTGAAGTTGTTGTCATGTAGTGAGGTTGTGTCATGTAGTGAAGTTGTTGTCATGTAGTGAAGTTGTTGTCATGTAGTGAGGTTGTGTCATGTAGTGAAGTTGTTGTCATGTAGTGAAGTTGTTGTCATGTAGTGAGGTTGTTGTGTCATGTAGTGAGGTTGTTGTGTCATGTAGTGAGGTTGTTTCATGTAGTGAGGTTGTGTCATGTAGTGAGGTTGTTGTGTCATGTAGTGATGTTGTTGTCATGTAGTGAAGTTGTTGTCATGTAGAGAGGTTGTTGTGTCATGTAGTGAAGTTGTTGTGTCATGTCATGAGGTGGTTGTCATGTAGTGAAGTTGTTGTCATGTCATGAGGTTGTTGTCATGTAGTGAGATTGTTGTGTCATGTCATGAGGTTGTTGTCATGTAGTAAGGTTGTTGTGTCATGTAGTGAGGTTGTTGTGTCATGTAGTGAAGTTGTTGTCATGTAGTGAAGTTGTTGTCATGTAGTAAGGTTGTTGTGTCATGTAGTGAGGTTGTTGTGTCATGTAGTGAAGTTGTTGTCATGTAGAGAGGTTGTTGTGTCATGTAGTGAAGTTGTTGTGTTATGTAGTGAAGTTGTTGTCATGTAGTGAGGTTGTTGTGTCATGTCATGAGGTTGTTGTGTCATGTAGTGAGGTTGTTGTCATGTAGTGAGGTTGTTGTGTCATGTAGTGAGGTTGTTGTCATGTAGTGAGGTTGTTGTGTCATGTAGTGAGGTTGTTGTCATGTAGTGAGGTTGTTGTCATGTAGTGAGGTTATTGTCATATAGTGAGGTTGTTGTGTCATGTCGTGAGGTTGTTGTGTCATGTAGTGAGGTTGTTCTGTCATGTCGTGAGGTTGTTGTCCTATAGTGAGGTTGTTGTCATTTAGTGAGGTTGTTCTGTCATGTCGTGAGGTTGTTGTCCTATAGTGAGGTTGTTGTCCTGTAGTGAGGTTGTTGTCATGTAGTGAGGTTATTGTCATATAGTGAGGTTGTCGTGTCATGTCGTGAGGTTGTTGTCCTGTAGTGAGGTTGTTGTGTCATGTAGTGAGGTTGTTGTCATGTAGTGAGGTTGTTGTCATGTAGTGACGTTGTTGTCATGTAGTAAGGTTATTGTCATATAGTGATGTTGTTGTGTCATGTAGTGAGGTTGTTGTCATGTAGTGATGTTGTGTCATGTAGTGAGGTTGTTGTCATGTAGTGAGGGTATTGTCATGTAGTGACGTTGTTGTAATGTGGTGAGGTTATTGTCATATAGTGACATTATTGTGTCATGTAGTGAGGTTGCTGTCATGTAGTGAGGTTGTTCTGTCATGTAGTGAAGTTGGTGTCATGTAGAAAGGTTGGTGTCATGTAGTAACGTTGTTGTCATGCCGTGCAGTTTTATGTAGTGAGGTTGTGTAATTGCAGTCTGTCTAATAAAAGGGTGTTGTATGTATTGTTGGTGGGATCATTTGGACAGATCTCTATGTGTGGTGTAAGGCAGTGGTTCTCAAAGTAGGGTCCAGGGTCCCCCAGAGGTCCTTGAGGTGGTTCTAAGGGGTCCCAAGCAAAAAGGGAAATAATTCATTTTAGTTAGTTCATCCATAAGTAACACAATGACATTTTTGTTATGGGTTTAATACAATTGCTTTAATATCTAAAGGCAAAAAATCGTATCAAATGGGGGTCCATGGTCTAATTTGTGCCAGTTTAGAGGTCCTTGACATTAAAAAGATTAAAACCCACTGGTGTAAGGAGCCTGTGATATGATTTATTGTTATGTGACTTTATAAATTAAGGGTTATTAAAATAAAAACTGAAATTTCTCTGTCTGTCTTTGTCTTTCTCTGTCTCTATCTCTGTCTTTCTCTGTCTCTCAGGAATGCAGTGAATGATGGGAGAAAGTCTGGTGGAGCCCGAAGCCATCTGATTGGCTGCATCCCTCAGGGCCTGCCCTATAAGGATTGAAGCAGGGGAGTGAGGAAGGAGGAGGAGGAGGAGGAGGAGAAGGAGGATGCCCTGGCCATGTTTGGGATGGAGGGATGGATGGAGGAGGTGGAGAGTTGTTAAACTCACCCGCAGCAGTTCAGAATCTCACTTCTGTCTCTGTCCTGTCCCCTCACGTCCCAGCAGGCCCCGACTGCCACGGTAAGACAGCACCTCCTCATCTGCAGCACCTCCTTATCCTTTCTGTTACCTCCTCATCACCTCTGTTGAGGAGGTTTTCTCATCATCTCTGTCACCTCCTCATCGCCTCTTCATCCTCTCTGTCACCTCCTCATCCCCTCTGTCACCTCCTTATCACCTCTGTCACCTCCTTATCCCCTCTGTCACCTCCTTATCACCTCTGTCACCTCCTTATCACCTCTGTCACCTCCTTATCCCCTCTATCACCTCCTTATCCCCTCTGTCACCTCCTTATCACCTCTGTCACCTCCTTATCACCTCTGTCACTTTCTCATCATCTCTTCATCCTCTCTGTCACCTCCTCATCCCCTCTGTCACCATCTTATCACTTCCATCACCTCCTCCATCACATTCTCATTCCCTATGTCACTTCCTCATCCCCTTTATTACCTCCTCTGTATTCTCCTTATCACATCTATCACCTCCTCATCTCCTCTGTAAGTTCCTCATCACCCCCTCATCCCCTGTCACGTCCCCATCCCCTTTATCACCTCCTCATCATATCTATCATCTCTTTATCGTCTTGATCACCTTCTCATCACCTCTATGACCTCCTCATTCTGTCCAGCACCTCCTTATCATCTCTATCATCTCATCATATCATCACTTCTATCACGTGCTCACCACCTCCTCATCATGTTTATCACCTCCTCCACCTGTTCTTCTTTTCTCTCCTCCTTATGTCTCAAGATCACCCCTCCTGTGTCTCCCGCTGAACTGTTTGTTCTCCTTTTCCTCCTCCTCTTCTGTCATTTGTTGTCTTCATTTGTTTTTTCTTCAAACCAGAGGATACTTTTTCTGTGTGCATGAAAGTCTGTGTATGTGACTGTGTGTGTGTGTGTGTGTGTGTGTGAGAGAGAGAGAGAGAGAGAGAGAGAGAGAGAGAGAGAGAGGAGAGACTGTGAGAGAGTGTGTGTGAGAGTGTTTGTGAGAGTGTGTGTGTGTGTGTGTGTGTGTGTGAGAGAGAGAGAGAGAGAGAGAGAGAGAGAGAGAGAGAGAGAGAGAGAGAGAGAGAGTTTATGTGTGTTAGAGAGAGAGGAGAGACTGGGAGAGAGTGTGTGTGAGAGTGTGTGTGTTATTTTCTCCCTGAGCTGTGACTTCCAGGTGCAGCTGCAGGTTCATTTTAGCTGCAGCAGAGATTCTGTTATTTTTAAGGTGACTGAACTGCAGCCTGAAATTTACCAGTGAATTCACCTTTAAATATCAACACAGACACTAAACCTCACTGAATTCACATAGACATTTAAAGCTATTTCTGACATTAACCTGTGCAAATAAACCTGAAATTCACAAAGCCTTACTCAGGGTGAAACACTGATAAATGAATCACTGTCATCACCGTGTCTCCGTGCTGATTGTGAGTATTTAAATTAGGCAAAAAGGGCGGAAACCTTCCTATTTCCATGCAAATGAGCCTCATTACAAACACAGTCTCATTCACAAAGATCAGCACTGACAGCACCACACCGTTAAAAAAAAAAAGTCAACATTAATTCAGTCATGTTGTGACTCATCCAGTGTTAATGTGGAAATGCTGCTGAACATACTGATGCAGCTGCTGTGACATCACATCACATCGCAAACAGAGCATCAGCCTGATGTTTCTGACCAACATTAATCTAACATATTTCAGACAGAACGGTCATTGGTGTCATGATGATCAATGATGATCAATGATGATCACTGATTAAACACAGCCTGTGCTGGCTCCAGTTTTCATTATGGATCAAGAAAAGCCTGAAAAACTGGAAATTTCTGGAAACATCCATTTCAGTACCAGTATCAATATTAATAATAATATCAATAACACCTGTAACACCTGTGAATGTGGAGCAAATAGCAAATAATGCTGAAATTATGCATCAATCAGCTCCGTGATGTATCTTTGTGAATTCAGCTTTAAGAAGCCAAACCAAACTGCAGGAGACACTTAATCACCACAGTTTGTGTTTTTTAAATCAGTATCCTGAGAAACATATTTTGTTATTTATATACAACATTCAAGTATCATCTCAGTTTTCCCTAGAAGCTTCATTCACTCACCAAAATACAATTTAATAACTTGACCTATTGATCTTAATAGTTCATGATGACACAGAAAATCCTTGTTACTAATAGTTAATGTCTAGCTAACTAGATAACTAGTTATTGTCTTCTGGAGACTGAGCTGATGTTTCCTTCTGTCCAGAACTACAGTGAAGGAGCCCCTCAGGGTGTTTCAGAGGTGATTCACGTATTCAATAGTTTAAAAGGAAAAAACTTATTTGAACATAATCAGACAATACTTTAAAATCCACTAATAGTTAACTTCACACATACATATACAAAGGCTGTAAATGTATATTAAATTCCACAAAACTGTATTTGACCCACAGTTAGAAGTGACTGTACATGTACATGTTTCCAGGTTTTAATCCTCAGTCTGTTTAATAAACTCACTCAGTCTTTAAGGGCTTCTTGAGTCCAACAGAAAAACTTCTTAATGGTTTAATATCATTAGATTATATTTCTTCAGTATGTTTCTGAACTTCATTCACATCATGTCAGTTGTGATTCAATCAACAACATTGATAAGTTAACCCTTTACAGGCCTGTTTCTGTGACAAGCTGCTACACTACCATACAAAAACACACCAACATGGAAATAGTTTCAATAAAAAGTATCTGAAGGGATTTTTTTTGGTTCTGACTATCACCATCTGACATCAGACAATGTTTATGGAGAATATTAGTTTCCATTTATGTTTACTCCATAGAAAAATCAGACTTTACCTGAAGAACTCTGAGTTACTCCCATTCATTTTAAAGAAAAACAGACATTTACAAGTGGAGAAGACATCACACATTTTAGAGGCTCAATTTCACTCAGTTCTAAAACTTTTGGGGAAGATTATTTTTAATCTGCATCTAGAGACTTAGATCTGTCCACAGAGTTTCACTTATTGGGATTAAATGTTGTTGGAATGATGCTCTGAAGTTCTGGTAAATTTAAAGTGAATCTTAAAAAATTAAATTTACCAGAACTGCAGAGTATCATTTCAACATTTTAGCAACATTTAATCTCAACAAGTGAGTCTCTGTGGACAGATCTATGTTTCTAGATGCAGATTAAAAATAATCTCTCCCAAAAATTGTGTAACTAAGTGAAATAGAGCCTCTGGAATGTGTGATGTCTGCTCCACCTGTAAATGTCTGGTTTTCTTTAAAATTAATGGGAGTAACTCAGAGTTCTTCAGGTAAAGTCAGATTTTTTTATGAAGTAAACATTAAGGGGAGCTAATTTTCTCCATAAACATTGTCTGACATCAGATGGTGATAGTCAGAACCAAAAAGAAATCTCTGCAGACACTTTTCATTGAATATATTTCCATATTTGTGTATTTTATTGAATGAAAGTGTAGCAGCTTGTCACAGAAACATGCCTGTGAAGGATTAATTTATCAATTTTGTTGATTGATTCATAACTGACATGATTGGAATGAAGTTCAGAAACATGCCAAGAAAAAAAAAATTAAGACGTTTTTTTCATCAGATTCAGACAAAAGAAAGGAAACAGTTTTTTTGAAAAAACAAAAAAAGTTTTTTTTTTCCATTTCAACATTCATTAAAAAAAATCCAACAAATAGTTTTTCTGCAGCCTGATCACAGACTAAATACATTGATCCTGGGGCTCAAAGAGCCCGACAGACTGAGGGTGAAGATGATGAAGATGCAGTTGGTGTTTGGTGGAGTCACAGGTTTATACTGAGACAGAAACAGACAGAACTCAGGGCAGAATTAACCCACGAATCAGACTCCTGCTGCCACAAACATCACAGAAATATTTGATTCCAAACTTCATGACTAAATATGGTGTGAAGTCGTCTGACGGTGAGGTGGGACGAGGAGCGAGCATAAAAGGAGCGAGGCAGAGGGCGAGCGGGCTGCAGTGGACACAGAGAGAGAGAGCAGACCAAACACAGGCAGGACGCTGCTTCATGCCCTAATTAGGAAGTTTTCCCAGGATGCTTTGCTCATTCAGTAAAGGACAGTAGTAGTGTGTGTGTATATGTGTGTATGTGTATACTTATATGTGTGGGGGGTGGGGGTGGGGGGTTCAGGTTTGATGTTTGGTGTTCTTTATTCACTTCTTCATTTTTTCCTCAGTAAAATTTGTGAATCCTGAACCTGCAGAATAAACACAGCTCGGACTATAAATCAACATGTTGGATCCTACAGTTTTTATTACGGTTCTTTAAGATTAAAGAAGCTTTTGCTTCTTTATTAAAATATTTGTTTTTGAAATATTACAAATTGACTAATCAAATGTTCATCTGGAAGGAAGGTCCACATTAATAGTCTTTGAATAGAGGAAGGTCTAACTGTTTTAAAATCAAATGTAAGTGTAGTAACAACAAGTTTACCTATAAACTACAATTCAGATCTCCTCTGCAGGGGTTTGTGGGTAATGAAGTCCTGTCTTGTCCCTGCAGTGACTCGGAGTCCTAGTGTCTTGTGTCCACTTTCATCCCGGCATCATGTGTGACGATGAGGAAAGCACCGCTCTGGTCTGTGATAATGGATCTGGTCTCTGTAAAGCCGGGTTTGCTGGAGATGACGCCCCCAGAGCTGTCTTCCCCTCCATCGTGGGCCGACCTCGCCACCAGGTGACAGCTGACCTGTCTGTCTCTACCCTGTCTCTCTCTGACTGTCTCTCTCTGACCTGTCTGTCTGGCCTGTCTGTCTGTGACCTGTCTCTCTCTCTCTCTGACTTGTCTCTTTCTGATCAGTCTCTCTCTCTGACCTGTCTGTCTGACCTGTGTGTCTGTGACCTGTCAGTCTTTGACCTGTCTCTCTCTGACCTGTCTGTCTGACCTGTCTGTCTGTGACCTGTCTCTCTCTCTCTGGCATGTCTCTTTCTGATCAGTCTCTCTCTCTGACCTGTCAGTCTGACCTGTTTGTCTGTGACCTGTCAGTCTTTGACCTGTCTCTTTCTGACCTGTGTTTGACTTGTCTGTCTTTCAGGGAGTGATGGTGGGTATGGGACAGAAAGACAGCTACGTGGGGGATGAGGCTCAAAGTAAGAGAGGAATCCTGACCCTGAAATATCCCATCGAACACGGCATCATCACCAACTGGGACGACATGGAGAAGGTTCCATAGCAACACCAATCAATAACATCACTGATCAATACAAACACAGATCAATAACTGATTAATAACAACACATCAATAACAATACTAATCAATAACAAGATTGATCAATAACACCAATCAATAATGACTGATCAATAACCGATTAATAACAACTTAGATCAATAACAACACTGATTAATAATACACATGAACGGACCAGTATTTCTCCTGATAGTCCTATTGATCAGTATCTGCTCTGTGATTGGTCAGATCTGGCATCACTCTTTCTACAACGAGCTGCGAGTGGCTCCAGAGGAACATCCCACTCTGCTCACTGAGGCCCCGCTCAACCCCAAGGCCAACAGGGAGAAGATGACCCAGGTACACAGAGTACTGCACAGAGTACTACAGAGTGCTGCACAGAGTACTACAGAGTACTACACAGAGTAATACAGGGAGAAAATGACCCAGGTACACAGAGTACTGCACAGAGTACTACAGAGTGCTGCACAGAGTACTACAGAGTACTACACAGAGTAATACAAGGAGAAAATGACCCAGGTACTGCAAAAAGTACTACAGAAAGGACTGCAAAAAGTACTACATTGAGTTATACAGAGTACTACAGGGAGATTATCCAGGTACACAAAGTACTGCTCAATGTACTACAAAAAGTACATAGAGTACTACAGAGAGTACTAAATAGGCTACTACATAGTACTGCAGATTACTAAAGGGAAAAGATGACTCAGGTACATTGGGTACTACAGAGTTTGAAGTGTGTGTGTTCACTAACTGAAGTTTAACGTGTGTATGTGTGTTTCAGATCATGTTTGAGACCTTTAATGTTCCAGCGATGTATGTGGCGATTCAAGCTGTCCTCTCCCTTTACGCCTCTGGACGTACCACAGGTTGGTCAACGCACCTCATATTTCTCCTCTTGTTTCCTTCATCTCTACCTGAATCATTCCTACATCAGAGTAGATGTTGTCTCTGCATTAATGTTACTGACACACACACACTGTTACTATTAATGACCCAACACAGCAGAAAATGCTGAGTCACTGTCCTATTGACTGGCCTGTTAAGTCAGCTCTGAAGCTGCTGAGTCAATAACAGAGATTAGATAAATAAACGATCACAGCTGCTTTATTTCAAACCAGACACATATCAGACATTGTTGTCTGAGGACGATCAGTAAAAACATTTGGATGCAATTTTTATATTTCAACATATCAGAACGTGTTCAGACTTCACCTGCCAGAGAAACATTCAGTTCACAGTTCCTGTCTGTATCTGTAGCAACTAGGATGCAACCAGGCGTCTCTGAGAACTGATCTAGTTTCAAATGTTTTAATGCATCATTTCTCACAGTATGTGGTCAACTCAATAACTTCTAATAATAAAGTAACAATCAAATAATTATAATAATATCTAATATATGTAATTAGGTGATTTTATCTTAATTTAACCTTCTTTCTTTCTGTCCTCCTGCCTGTGTGTGTGTAGGTATTGTCCTGGACTCTGGTGACGGTGTGACCCATAACGTTCCGATCTATGAAGGTTACGCGCTGCCTCATGCCATCATGAGATTGGACCTTGCAGGACGTGACCTCACCGACTACCTCATGAAGATCCTGACAGAACGAGGCTACAGCTTCGTCACCACTGGTGCGCAGCTTCTCTCTGAAGCCATCTGTCTTTTTAAACCTCTGTCACTCTCATCCTATCTATCTTTCTGAACCCGTCTGTCTCTCTATGTTTCTGTAGCGGAGAGAGAAATCGTGCGGGACATCAAGGAGAAGTTGTGCTATGTGGCTCTGGACTTTGAGAATGAGATGGGAACAGCAGCCACCTCGTCTTCTCTGGAGAAGAGCTACGAGCTTCCTGATGGACAAGTCATCACCATTGGAAACGAGAGGTTCCGCTGCCCCGAGACGCTGTTCCAGCCCTCCTTCATCGGTCATATGCTTTTCTGTCTATGTGTCTGTCTGCCTGTTGTTGTATTAACTAACCTGTTTCTTGCTGTGCAATGAGAGAAATCACCACCCGACACGTCTTCTCTTGTGCATAGAGTTTTATTCCAAAAAGAACAGGATCAAACAGTGTCTTCATGATGTTGAATGTTGGAGAGTCTCTGTGCCAATGTGAGGTCTCTCCTGGAGAGCATCTCTCTTTCACCTTCAAAGTTCTTCCATTTATACAGTCCTTAGGTTCCCTCCACCTGACATTCCAGAGGATCTCTTTTTAAAGAGAAACATCTCACCTGTCCTATGACAGTCAGCCATATTGGGGACAACCTAAAGAAAATAGAATGAAGGCCCCTCAACTTCTAACCTTGGCCGTAGACCTTTTGACCACTCTCCCAAATTAGTCCCCATTGCATGTCCAGTTCACATCCTGCATGGTTTTAAATATAGGGCTTCTCTGAACAATTGGAACGAACAATACATGACACTGTCTTTGTATTGTCTTACCTTGTATTGGTTGTATTAACTCACCTGTCCTAGTATTAACTGTGATTGTTTTTTCTAACCTCTCCTTGTATTAACTCCCCTGTCCTGGTGACCTGCAGGTATGGAATCTGCAGGAATCCATGAGACAACCTACAACAGCATCATGAAGTGTGACATCGACATCCGTAAGGATCTTTACGCCAACAACGTCCTGTCGGGAGGAACGACCATGTACCCGGGAATAGCCGACCGGATGCAGAAAGAGATCACGGCGCTGGCTCCGAGCACCATGAAGATCAAGGTGAGCTGTTGCTGTCAGCTTCTTGCTGCTTTTCATGCTAACAAAGGCTTTTGAATTAAACTCGTATCATTCCTGCAGATCATCGCCCCTCCGGAGAGGAAATACTCTGTGTGGATCGGTGGCTCCATCCTGGCATCGCTGTCCACCTTTCAGCAGATGTGGATCAGCAAGCAGGAATACGACGAGGCCGGACCCTCCATCGTCCACCGCAAGTGTTTCTAGAAAGATCCGTCAGGGTCCCCCCCCAGCACCACCTCACAGGTTCCAGATCAGTTCCACAAAAACATCCACACAGGGCAGCACTGACATTTTTGGTATTTAGGAAGATGCTAAAAATCGTTTTCTCATCTAATCAGAAGGAAGTGACGTCATCATTTTGTGCCTTTCAGATGTTTTTGGTGAACTGAACCTTTAAAGTATTCAGAACATCAGAAAATAAACATCCTCCCTCTGCTCACCTGTAAAACTGTGAATGTGGCGTTTATCCTCCATCTTTAACCCCCCCCTCCACCTGTGACCCCACACCCCACTCTTCACCTGTGGCTCCGCCCCCCACTCTCCAGCTGTGGTCCCACCCCCCGCTCTCCACATGTGGCCCCGCCCCCACCCTCCATGTTGGTATTTTTTTGTCTAAAGGTGTGTTTTTATTTTTGATGACTAAAGCTTGGACACTGCCCACTGGTGTTTTCTTCCATCACACGGGAGCAGAAACACATTCACAGAGTATGCTGATGTCACACAGTGTGTGATGACGTCACAGCTGTTGAACTCTGGGTAGGTGAACAGGAGGCGTGGCCTCATGGTGCTGTCTACAGTGAATCATGTTAAGAAGTGAAGATGGATGTGATGTGATGTTTTGGCCCAGAATGACAATAAAGAATAAAAAGCTCATCCAACCCAACTGTGTTTGTCTCCTTACTGACACGATTACACTTTGTCTGCCTCTAACTGAGCGAAGCCTCAACACCAGCTCATAGAGAAATAATTTTAACCCACAAGCAAAGATTTTAATCAACAAATCAAATATTTTAACCAACAGATCAAAGATTTTAACCCAGATTTTAACTAGAACTAAAGACAGAGAGAAGGAAGGAGGAACTTTTCTAAGACAACAAAATAAAGAACAAAATAAAGCAGCAGCACTCTCAGCTTGTGTTTTATTAACAAAATGGCAGTTAGCTTTAAAACAGTACACACACCTGCGCACACACACACACATATATACCCAAATACACACACACACACACACAGTGCCTCCTGTCTGTCACCTGAGGTCCAGCAGTTTGATCTTCGAATCCCTCACCACCACATGTTTACACACCTGAGACAGAGAGAGAGGTATTTTCATATTTAGAAAAAGTCAAACATTTTAGTAAATCCTCTGCACTACACAATACAAATTATATATATATATATATATATATATATATATATATATAAATATAATTTTAGCTAGTGAAATATATTGTTTTTGATACAATTTAACAGGGAAAAACCTGGCATTTAATGTCTGTGTTTTCAGGACATGTTTAGCACAAAGACTAAACACAGATCCTCAAACATATAAAAACAGCAATGATAAACGACAAATGAGGTGACGGAGTTTCTCACAGTGAACAGAGGAGGCTCCTTGGAGTGGGGATGGAAACCTTTCAGTCTGCAGCAGGAAACCTCTGACATGCCCGAGCAGGTCAACCTAAACACAGCCGCACTGAGAGAGGAACACATGTTCTCCGTCTGAATCTGTTACAGGACGTGTGGTGAAAGGCCTGATGGGAAGTATCTGTGTGTGTGTGGTGCTTTGAACCCACTCGTTGAGTTTGGGAGCACAGACAATGGCGATGGCCTCTGGCAGCATCAGCTGATAAGAGCAGTGAGTGTGGAGGTCGACGCTGGACAAGAAGGCAGTCTGAGTGGGATGAGTCTGAGGTCAGAGGTCAGCGAGAAAACAGACAGAGGATACAGCTGTGATTGGACACATGACAACATTCATCTGCCTTTAAGTATTCATACTGAGCTTAAAACTTCACACCGCTGGTTAAAATTTAAACTGAGTTTACAAATCACGTAAAATGTTTGTAGTGTGTGCGGCGTGTGTGCAGCATGTATTCATACATGGATCCAACCCAATGTCAGCAGGTTCTGTTGGTCCTGGAAGCTGAACAGCTCCTCCACGTTCTCCATGTCGCAGAAATCCGGACCAGCCGACTGTTTGGGGATGACAACGTGGGTCAGCACGAACTCGTTGTGTTGCTAAGGGTGAGAGACATTTACACAGACAGCAGAAAGAGAAAGAGAGAGAGAGAGAGAGAGATTGATTCATATACATGTTCATGTTACTGCAGAGACATTTGGACCCATTAAACTTCCCCAGTGTCCACAGTAAAAACACAACAGCTGACTTATAATAATTAAACAGCTTCATTCATTATTATACAGTCTGTAAAACAGCTGCAGGAAGCTATTATTGACCTGTCAGTAAACAGCCAGCCAGCCAGTAAACAGCCAGACACCCGATAAACAGCCAGTGAACAGCCAGACTGCCAATAAACAACCAGTAAACAGTCAGTAAACAGCCTCACCAGCCGTCCACAGAGGACTCCACAGGTCTCAATCCCTCTGGTTGTGTTGCAGTCGGCCAGCAGCAGGAAACGATGCGTCAGGTCTCTGGGAATCACAACACGCCTCAAACCCTCCACCCTCTGAGCTGCAGGTACACAACCAGCACACGTATTAATAATAATAATGATGTAATATAGCATTTTGTATAGCAGTTTAATGATTCCAACAGGATATTTTCATTTCAATAAGAAGAAGTTATCAAATATGAAACATCAGACATCTTTGAAGATGTTGCTACTGCTGATTTACAGATATATAAGATATATGTGTTTATTAATGTATAACACAGTATTGCTTGCTGCTGCATAAACAAAAATATATTTATAATATAAAACATGTCTTCATGGGTAAAGTTACAATAAATTAATAAACTCACATTATTTTAAACAGGAGTATAGACAGAAAACTGCAGGGGGCCGAAGGCGGAGCCTTGATGAACTCCATGTGTGAACTCACTGTTTACTCCAGCCAGTGTGGCGGCTGGTTGGCTGATGGGAGGAGGCGGTCTGTTCCTGTTAGGACCCGCCCCCTGGGATCGTACTCTGTCTTTGATTGGCTGCTGAGACAGACAGGAGCCGTCCGTGACCTCAGGCACTTTGCTCTCCGACTGCAGGACAAACACTTTACTGCAACAAAACTACTAAACGCAAAAGTAGTAATAAATAACTGTAGTATAGAAGTGATAGTACTTGTAGGAATAGACAGACTTGCAGTTGCAGTTGTAGTACAAATAAAAGTAGTAGTTTCAGTGGTTTAAGTATTTGTGGTAGTGCAGTAGTAGTAGTAACAGTAAACAGAGTACTAACAATAGAAGTAGTTACAGTAGTAATCGTACCAATACTAGTATTACAGTACTGTCTGATGTCATGACTTGTCACCTTTTTCTCTGTCTCCTCTGCTTTCTTATTGGCCAGTTCCTGACGCCTCAGCTGGTCTTCAAAGTAGCGAAACTGCTCGGATTCGATCTGCATGCGTCGCAGCACGGCAACACGCTGACGCTCCGCCTCCACCTGAAGGAACCGCTTCCTGTCCTCGTCCAATAGGGAGAGATGATGGAGCTGCTGGCTACACCCACTATCCACCACCTGGCTCTGAGGAGCCACAGGTCACATGATCAGGGCTGTGGCCAATGCCTGCTGTCATTTCAACACCATCTTCTTAAAATCCATTTTAAAGGCTTCAGCAGTCACACACACACAAAGACACACCTGGGCTGTGAGGTACTCGCTGTGTTCTTTGCCATATTTCTCCTGTAGACGCTTCCTCAACTCGTCTTTACGAGGAAAAGCCACTTCCTGAAGTTTCTACAGACGGTGACAGTACACATATAAATACTGCAAAAATACTATTAATATTACACTACTGTTCAAAAGTTTGGGGTCGCCCAGACAATTTTGTTTTCCATGAAAAGTCACACTTTTATTTACCACCATGAGATGTAAAATGAATAGAAAATATAGTCAAGACATTGACAAGGTTAGAAATAATTTGTATTTGAAATAATATTTTTTTCCTTCAATCTTTGCTTTCGTCACAGAAAGGTCGGTTTTATATCTTCTATTTGTATTTGAAATAATAATCTTTTCCTGCAAACTTTGCTTTTGTCAAAAGGTCAGTTTCTCTAACCAGCTAAACTGTTTTCAGCTGTGCTAACATGATTGCAAAAGGGTTTTCTAATCATCCATCAGCCTTCTGACGCAATGAGCAAACACATTGTACCACTATAACACTGGAGTGATAGTTGCTGGAAATGGGCCTCTATACACCTATGTAGATATTACACCAAAAACCAGACATTTGCAGCGAGATTAGTCATTTACCACATTAGCAATGTATAGAATGTATTTCTGATTAGTTTAAAGTTACATTCATTGAAAAACAATGCATTTCTTTCACAAATAAGGACACTTGTAAGTGACCCCAAACTTTTGAACCGTAGTGTACCTTTACTAGTAATGATAGTACACTACTACACTACATATTAAGCTGATAATTAATCAATATTCACCTTCATGATGAGCTGTTTCTCTGGAACTCTGCAGTGTTGATAATCTCTGTGAGCCGGAAGCTTCTCTACAAACAGACTGAACAAACAGGAAGTCCACACTGATGCATACTGATGTCACATAGAGGTGATATCACTCAGGTGCGTTGTGTCTCACGTGATAAACTTGGTGTAGAGGACGTAAGCGTTCTCCAGGCTGCCCTCCTCCAGGTAAACTGCCGCCATGCGCTCCATCTCCACACCGGATCGGAAGTATCGCCAGGGCTCAATGTCCTCATTGATCTCCACGCTGCTTCCCATCTTCCCCAGAGCCCGGACACGCTCGGCCGGTGTCAGTGACACGTCGGTGTAGTCCGCCTCCGCCGCCAGCTTCTTCTGCAGCAACACAGGAGCTTCAGGTTAGCCACATGTGAACAGGTGAGTGATAAGCATGCAGGAACCATGGAGAACAACCAATCAGAATAAATCAGTTTGGTAGAATTAAGCAGCAGCAGTTTCCCAACTAATGGGTCGTGGTCCTAAAGTGGACTGCCGCTATTCAGAGCAGGTAACAAGCAGAACTTTTGTTTTGAAGTAGAAAATAGTAACTAACAAAGCTGGTTCTGTGAGTCCATGACCCTCTACCTGCACTGAAAGAAGCATTTAACTACTACTGTTACTCATGGTCATCATATTTATCATCATCTTCAGCTGCAGCTTATGGTTTACGATGTTCGTCATTTACATGTTCTGCTGTAAAATTTACAAATCACATTACTGACACACACAAACACACGTGGGCACGCACACACACACTCACTCACTCACCAGTGTATGTGAACTGAAGCCTTGTTCCATGATTTGCATGTGTGTGTCACTGCTCGGCCCACGCCTGGCTCATCCATCTGCCACCTCCCATGATGCTTCACTGCAGGAGACACAAAAACCAAACTGGAAAAAAGCAGACAGACGTCTGTTCTAGTAGGATTTGTGTAGAATGTTCCTTTTTTTTTTTTTATCAGTCCACTTCCTGTGTGACTTCTCAGTGCAGCACAGTGGCTCTGCTAACTGTCAGTAACCAATCAGAACCTCTGAATCACGCTGGCTTGGCCTTCAGATGGGGGTCTGTGGTTACCATGACAACCGGTAACTAACCATTCAGTGACTCATCCACTTCAACAACAGAGAAGAGACTCGGGCAGACCTCCCACTCCTCACCGCTTTACTGAACCAACAGATTCTGCCCTTCGTCAACAACATTTGGTACCTGCTGGATCTGTCTCCATGGCAACAGCAGCATCCAGGCTGCAGAACAGGTGAATACGGAGACTTGGGTCATGTTTGCGTGTTCTCATGGCCCAAACTAAGGGTGAAGGTACCCGAGGGTTCCAGCAGTGAGAGATTGAATGTACCCAAAAGGTACAGCATTGAGCAAAATGAATCATTTTTTCAGTGCTGTAACACTCTAGGCTTACAGTGAAGGGTGGATGTACCTGTGTGTTATAGCAGTGAGAGGGTGGATGTACCTGTGTGTTACAGCAATGAGAGGGTGGATGCACCTGTGTGTTACAGCAATGAGAGGGTGGATGTACCTGTGTGTTATAGCAGTAAGAGGGTGGATGTACCTGTGTGTTATAGCAGTAAGAGGGTGGATGTACCTATGTGTTGTATCAGCAAGAGGGTGAATCTACCTGAGAGTTACAGCAGTGAAGGGGTGAATGTACCTGTGTCAGGTGTTGTCGGGTCTATGTCTCCATCCCCGCGGTAACACGGGGTCCTGGGAGGCTGGAATGAATCGGGTTCTCCTGAACCGGGTCGGTCTGGTCCCGGACTGACTGGCGGTAAAGGTCCAGTGATCTGACGGAGGAAGCCGCGGAGAAAATGGCTGAAAGCTCAGGAAGCTTCCAACGGTGATTGATGGTGGAGCTTAGAGATCGTATCTACCCGGAAAGAACGCTCACACCTCCCGATTTAACAGAAGCGGGTGTTTCTCTACGCGCATGCGCTTTACTGCCGCCAAAGAGAAGCGTAAAGCCTCACTCTGACACGTTTTGCAGACACCAAACTGAGGAATCAGGCAGTCGCTGATCATCTATTCCCGTTTATTCCTCATTAGGGTCACAGGGTTCTGGTGGAGCCATACACCCCGCACATGTGAAGGTTTATTATAAGGAAACACTAACCTGCAACACTTATGGCATCACAATTTGTGGCCGAAACAAAGAAACACGTGTGATTTGAAGCCTCCAGAGGAAACAGCTGCAGGCAGTGATGGGCACAAGTACTCGAATACTTTATTAGAGGAAAAGTAGAAACAGCTGATCCTCTTGAAAATGACTCAATATGCTGTGTTTGAATCTGAATTTTCTGAGCTGTTTAGGCTTTTCGTTTTGTAAATCAAATGGGTAAAAGCTGCTTGAATCTTGTAATGCATGTTAATAATTGTTTGTTAATAACGTGTTTGACGTGCTGCGTCTGATCCCGAATGAAGCGGATGTTACATGATATTCATTAAATGTGCTGTAATTGTATGAAATGCTGTGAAGTTAAACAATCACACTTAAAATAAAGATTAGTGCTAGAGTGTGTTCCAAATGACAGTTTGATTAAATATTAGTTTTAACTTAAAGAATAACACTGCGCATCTACTTTTTAGAATATCCATATTGTGCAACAAGAGCAGCAGGTGATGTTAATCATTACAGCCGTAAAACAAGAAGATGTTTTATTTTGAAATCTGTTCCCGGAAGTACTGTCAGTAGTGTTTCCGGTCTTTTGACAGGTCCAGGTGTGTTCCTGCTGTTCCTCGGCGGACATGGGGCAGGTTTACTCTGAGGTAAGAACACATATTTTAGTATTTATACAACATATGTTAGATTTAAACTGATCAGGTCTTCGTGATCACTTCCGGTTTGTATTCCAGCTGCTCAGGTGTCTCACCTGAAACTAACACCTGGAAAAAAACTGAAACTAACAAACACAGGAAACAAATAACATTATCTCATATACTTTTTTTTTATATATCGAAGCATTTTAGCTTTTAAAGTAATCATTATTCTAGCTGTTTCAAAACAATAATGTATATATATGTGAACAAAAAGGAGAAAACATGTTGGGCAAATTTCAGAAGTAGAGTTAATTTTAGAGATTTTGATCGCTGATGCGGTTTTCGATATGAAGGTGGAGTCAGAGTGAACCTAACCCTCTGAAGCTCCTCTCCCTCAGGGACAAGTTCCTGTTGGCTCTTGGTGATGAACTGTATGCCAGTTAAGAAGTCAGTCTGCATATGTGTTGCAGATATCTGTAATTTAGTTTTTCCTACAGTCAAAAAGAACATTTGAGATATCTACAACTATATTTTTCCTATTTTTCCCACAATTGCAATTTCAGATCTCCAGAACAACAATCTTTCTAGGACAAATGACGTCAATTTTGCCATTCATCTATATGGAGATACATATATGGACATCTGCAATTCACTTGGAGATATATAATGTAAATTATGGATATCTGTAACTGAATTACAAATAGTACTAATTCCAGTTTGAGATATCAACAATTTGATTCTGTCTAGTCATAATTCCAGTTCAAGATATCTTTGATTCACCACAGTTAAAGATATATGCATGGCCCTTTTCAGGTATCTGAAATTAGGTTTCAGCAAGGCAAAATGAAGCTGTAGAGTTATAGATATCAAGTTATAGATATTCAGTCCAAATTGATTTAATCCCAGTCCTTCTCCATAAATTATTAATATTAATAAACAATTTTTTAGCTCTTCCTCTTTGAACTTTAGTATTATTGAAACACAAAATATGTTCCATATATGCTGGATAGAAACTGCAGAGGCTGAAGTGGCTGTTGTTTTGCTGTTCAGTCAGTTGTTTAGCTACCCATTTAACAGTGGGGGAAGTTAGCATAGTTTAGCACAAAGTTAGCCTAGATTAGACTTTGAGCAGGCTAACTGTTATCCATGTCTGCAGGCGGCGTGTCAGGCGGCGTATGACGGAAACGTCCGTCAGCTGTATGACCTTCTGAAGAAAAACCCGGAACTCCTGAATGTGCAGGACGAACACACTGGAGACACACCTCTTATCGCTGCCTGTCGCCATGGCAACCAGAAGATGGTGTCCTACCTGCTGGAGAACAAGGCCGACATCCATCTAACCAATAAGGTGGTTTAACCTATCACCTGTCTGACTGTCACTTGTCTGACTGTCACCTGTTTGACTGTTACCTGTCTGCCTATCACCTGTCTGTCTGTCACCTGCCTGATTGTCACCTGTCTTTCTATCACCTGTTTGACTGTTACCTGTCTGCCTATCACTTGTCTGTCTGTCACCTGCCTGATTTTCACCTGTCTTTCTATCACCTGTTTGACTGTTACCTGTCTGCCTATCACCTGTCTGTCACCTGCCTGATTGTCACCTGTCTGTCTATCACCTGTTTGACTGTTACCTGTCTGCCTATCACCTGTCTGTCTGTCACCTGCCTGATTGTCACCTGTCTGACTGTCCCCTGTCTGACTGTCACCTGTCTGTCACCTGTTTCTCTCTCAGAAGCAGAGGACATGTCTCCATTACATCAGCAAGAAAACCTTTTCTTTTTGGGAGTATCTGATGATCTGCGTTCTGATGCCAGTTCTACTGCTGGGATACTTCTTCATGGTACATATACACCTCCCTCAGCCAATTAGCAGCCTCTCTCAGGATGACATGACGACAGGCTAAAGTGTGTGTGTGTGTGTGTGTGTAGTTACAGAAGCAGAGACAACATGCAGCTGTGATGGACGAGCTGCTGAGCAGCAACATCAACGTCGACGCCACCGACTATGTGAGTTTTCTAGAAAAACCAAAACCTGCAAATCAGACGTATATTCTGTTGTTTGTGATGTTTTTGGTGTTTGTTGTTATTGTTGTTTATGATGTTTCATGTCTCTGCTGCAGAAGGGAAACACAGCTCTTCATTACGTCTGTCAAAGGAAAAATCATCGTCTGGTTCCTCTATTGCTGCACAGAAACGCTGCTGTTGACATCAAGAATAATGTAATAATAATAAAGATAATATTAATAAAACAAAGAAGAAGATGCCCTGACACTGTTTGATTCTGTTTCAGGCTGGAGAGACGCCACTGGACATCGCCACCAGACTGAAGTTCAAAAAGATCATCAGCCTGCTGAAGAGCCAGTGACGCACAGGAAGTGTGTATGTGTATGCGTGCATGTTTGTGTGTGTCTGTGTGTGTGTGTCAGCAAAGATTCTAATCAGAATGATTATGTTTAATATACATTAAAGTAAACAGCTGCAGATCCGACCATGTTGATTATTAAACATAAAACATTAGTCTGAAGAAAAAATTATTAAAACAATTAAACCCATCAGTGCCCATAGGAAGTCATACAGTCAGTCAGTCATTTTCTATACCTGCTTATTCCTCATTAGGGTCACAGGGGTCTGCTGGAGCCTATCCAAGCGCGTTACGGCGAGAGGCAGGGATACACCCCAGATGGTCGCCAGCCAATCGTAGGGCACCCATAGGAAGTATTTATTCCTATAGAAAATTGGAGGCTTAAGTAGATTTTGGTCAAATGAGGTTCAGTTGGGCTGTTACATAGTCTTAATAAACAAATTGTACATAGACATATATTGGATGGATCCAAGAGGAGCACTTCAAGTATCTCAGGGTCTAGTTCCCAGTGAGGGATGGGGGGACATGGACAGGCAGATCAGGGTTGGACTGATGTGGACTCTGCTTCTGTCCATTGTGGTGATGAAGGAGCCCAAAGGTTCAGCTCTGGATTTTGATCTACGGCCCCTCTCTCAGCTACGGCTAGAGCTGCGGAGACTGAAGAACCAGATCAGACACAAGCAGCTGAGACCAGTTTCCTCCACAGGGGGACAGAAATAGGGGAGGAGCTCCATCATCAGGAGAAACCGCTGCTCCTCCACATCCAGAGGAGACAGAGCAGAAGGTTCAGCAACTGCTGAAGACCCACTAGACAGACCCTGTCTCTTTGCTGGACTGGAGAGACCTTATGGTTCCAGAAAAGAGCTGGACAAAAAGGACAGACTGGGCCTCTCTACTGGACTCAAGACCAAGACCAGGACCAGCAGGAGATGGATGATGGTGAATATTAAAATATATATTCATCATCTGATTAAATGCCACAACAAATATTTATATAAATTATAATATATATCTTATTTCTGGTTCAGATTTGACTCCAACAAAGATGTTTATTTATTGATACTGGTATTGATTTTTTTTTTTATTATGATTGTAGATATTACACAGATCATCACAACAACTTCATTCATAAAACATGTAAATGATGTTTACAATCGATCAGATGCTCATTAGTTTATATAAGAAACCTGATTCATTGAGAATCAATTATTCAACACAAAATAATCAATAAAACATTTTTTCCAAATTAAAGCAGCTTCAGGACCAGATGGTGTTATTATGTGTATAATACACATTGTAAAATATAACATGAACATAAAAAAGGTGTGAAACAGCTTTAGGTTAAATATTTTCTGTGAATTATAAAAAGTACCAGGAAAAAAATATTAGTTTATGTTTCATCCCTGAGTTCTATCTGCAGGGCTTATTAATGCAGGCTAAGGGTCACAGGACTGATGACACATGTCATGTGACCGGTGTAGACAGCAGGATGACGTATTAGAAGAACTCACAGTGAAAACTGCTGCTCTCAGAAGCATCTTCAGGAGTGAACCTACAGGTTTCTGGGATGTCACATATTTTAAAAACTGATTTCTCAGCTCAAGGAAAGACTTATAAATATAAAACCTTCATGGATTGAAGATCCATGACAAGAACAGTAACAATGATATGTGCAGTTTCTTTTATATGCATCACTTCTCCCATTATCCAGAGATCAAACTATGCATATGAAGGCTTTACTTTCAGCTCTTTCAAATGAACTCAACTTGATGAGTTCAGTCTGAGGTTGTTTCAGGTTGTCTTGATTTCACAAACAATATTCAAACATTATTTAAACGTTTAAAAATATGTTTCTTTCTCTAGTGGTACTTCTGCAGCAGATTCAGAATGTCAGGAAACATTTGCTCAGGAGCATCCAAACCCCAAATAAAGTCTAGATGTTCCCAGTGTTGAATGTTCTTATGGAAGACCAGGTTAGACACCTGTAGACAGACAGACAGGTAGAGAGTTAGCATCATATTAATGAATAATATTAAAATGTTTTGTAATGTTTCTGTTTGTCCGGATGGATCAGAGCACTGACCTGAGTGAGGAGGACTGCCATGTCTTTAGGGTCTGCCAGCGTATCTTGTCCCCCTGAAAACAGGGCGGTGGGAACCTTCATGTCCTGGACATGGTACTGAGGGGGAGTGGACTGAGGACGTAACAGGAAGTGAAGACAGTTGGCTTAGTGTCATCTCAACGGTTTTTGAAAAGTCCTATAGATACACTACCGTTAAAAAGTTTGGGGTCACTTAGAAATGTTCTTATTTTTTTTAAAAGAAAAGCACTCTTTTTTTCAATGAAGATAACTTTAAACTAATCAGAAATACACTCTATACATTGCTAATGTGGTAAATCACTATTCTAGCTGCAAATGGTTTTGGTGCAATATCTACATAGGTGTATAGAGGCCCATTTCCAGCAACTGTCACTCCAGTGTTCTAATGGTACAATGTGTTTGTTCATTGCATCAGAAGGTTGATGGATGATTAGAAAACCCTTGTGCAATCATGTTAGCACAGCTGAGAACAGTTTAGCTGGTTAGAGAAACTGACCTTCCTTTGACAAGGGAAAGAATATTATTTCAAATACAAATCAATATTTCCAACCTTGTCAATGACTATATTTACTATTTAATTAAAAAATGGTAAATAAAAGTGTGACTTTTCATGGAAAACACTAAATTGTCTGGGTGACCCCAAAGTTTTGAACAGTAGTGTATATACCTAGTATTATTAACATTACCAAAAACAATGATTCTAAATGACGATGATGCTAGTATAATGCAGATACAAATAAAACAATTACAAATAAACCTATTTTGGACGTTATGCCACAGCTTCCTGTTTACAGATATTTCATAGCAGCATATTTCCACATGACTAAAGTTTGTACTAATTGATCTCTGTTTGGACCCTGTGATTGGCTCAGGCTTCATCTCACCTGGTTGTAGTGTTTCATGTTTCCTGCAGAACCGAAGTCAAACGCCATCAGTTTCCCTCTATGAACCGCCTGAAATACAACAGTGTGTTTACTCACCGACATCATGTTCACTCACCAAACTAAACAACATGACTCATACAATTATTGGAAAACATGAATAAATATATGTTGGCTTTATAAGCAAGACAAAATGACAGACATGATGTGTGATACCTGAGCCCAGTGGACCATGTTCTGCACCGAGGTCCCAGCAGGACAGTGAGTGGTGTAGACCGGAGTCCGAGTCTGAAACAAACAAGCTCCATGTTAGGAAATATTGTTAATAGTATTGAAAATAATGTTTTAAAAAATATAGAAAATAATAATATTGTAAACATCGTTATATGATGTCTTAAATGACTAAATAATAAATAATATTGAATGAATCAATACATCATGTGACTAAACAATAGTTGTGATTAGGTGTCTGATATGAACCATGTTGAGGTTTTTTTCATCGAAGCCACAGAGGATGAAGAAGATGTTTCCACACAGCTCGCTGAGCAGCGTCTTTGCACACACGTGCTCTGCCAACCACTGGATCATGTGACTCTGAGGCAGGAAGTCCCGCCTACCAAACACGTCCTGAGGGACACCAAAATCAGTAAGTTTTTGTTTCAACAGCTCATATTGACTTGTTATCCGGTGGTTAGTCACATAGCTCGTATAGCAGATATAATACTATATCGCTAGCTAACTGATTCTTACCCAGATCAGGAAGTCTGGCAGCACCGACAGTTTGGTCATGGGGCTGTTGGTGAATGCCACGGTTGCCACGGGAGCCAAACCGAAGAACAGCTTGATCTTACTGGCCAGTTCTGGCAGCTGTGAGAAGGCTATGAATGCTGGGAAACCAGAGACAGACACAGAGAGACTCTGAGGATGAGGATGTGGATGGGGAGGAAGATAAGGTCGAAGGTGAGTATGTTACCTATAGTTGTTCCCTGTGAGTGTCCAACATAAAAGATCTGTTCCTGACCCGTGACCTTCAGGATGTGGTTTACGACAGCTGGAAGATCCTTCAGAGCCATCTCATCATAACTACAGACAGACGGGTAGAGAGACAGACAGGTAGACAAATATTTAGAGAGAAAGATAAACTGAGACCATATAAACCTGCAGGTGAACTAAAACACAGCAGCAGGTTCTGCCTGCTGGATCTAACACTGACATCATAGGGGGCCGTACCTGAACCTCCAGAAGTCTTCCTGGTCTGGGCTGAGAGTCTGGTGTTTCCTGGACCAGGTGTTTCCTCGACTGTTTCCCAGCCAGACGTCATATCCAGCGTCAGCCAGCACGAACCCCAGACTGCAGTTGGGCAGGTTGGTGACCCAGTTACTGCCAGCAGCCAGAAGACCATGCTGCAGGAGGATGGCAGGACGGGGACCTGAAGACAGAGAAAAACCTCAGGGTCAGGACTCACTCTGACCCCCCACAGAGACTGAGATGGACCTCACGGTCAGGACTCACTCCACCCCACATAAACCCCCTACAGAGATGGATCTCAGGATAAGGTTTGACTCTGAGTCATTGATATGAAAATAAATTCTGTTCCTCAGTATAAAAGGGAAGTGCCATCATCACATGATCATTTCAGAATAAAGTTCAAACAGCTCAGATATTAACTTTATTATTAACTTTTAAATATACATGTTCTCCTGAGCTCATAACTGGGTGTTGATATGTGTCCTCTATGTTCTTAGTGGACGGGGACCCACAGGGACAGAGATGGACCTCAGGATCAGGACTGACTCTGACCCTCCCCCCCACAAAGAGAGAGACAGACTTCAGGATCAGGACTGGACTGATATTGACCCCCCAATAGAGACAGACCTCAGGTTCAGGACTGACTCTGACCCCGTTGATATGAAACACAGTTCATCAGTATAAACAGAAGTGTCACACATGAACATTTCAGAGTAAAGTTCATCTGTTAAATATCTGAGGACCGAAAGGAACAAATTCCAGTTTCACTTCCTACTTTAAACAGCTCAGTTATTTTCTTTTTTTGAATATATCAACTTAAATTTGGAGCAATAAAAAATTCTGTTTTCCCACATTTACACATTTAAACTTCAAAACATATATGTTCTCCTGAGATCATAACTAGGTCTTGATATGTGTGTTCTATATGTTCTTAGTGGGTAGGGACCTGAGGACACCTATGGAGACAGGGCCGCAGGATCAGGACTGACTCTGACCCTGTTGATATGAAAATAAATGTAGTTCCTCAGTATAAACAGAAGTGTCATCATCACATGAACATTTCAGAGTAAAGTTCATCTGCTAAATGATGACTGAAAGGAACAAATTCCAGTTTCACTTCCTGCTTAAAACAGCTCAGTTATTTTCTTTATTTGAACATATCACAACTTAAATTTGACCAATAAACAATTAAGTTTTTCTGACATAAAACATTAAAACATATGTTCTCCTGAGCTCATAACTGGGTCTTGATATGATTCCTGTATGTCCTGTGTGTCCTATCTGACACTGATGTGATGTTAACCTGTGATTTTACAGAACAATTTTCTAACAGAAAATAATATTGATTGATTGATCAAGTTGAACTGATGCAGTGAATGTATAAAGCAGCGGTGGTTACCTGTGTTTGGGGGCGGAGTCTGTGGGACCCACAGGTAAACTGAGAGCTGGTTAGTGTGTGTTGGTATTCAACTGTTACCTGCACAGATCTTTACTTTGCAGTGGCTCAGTGAGCCAAGCTTAGGCGGCAGAGACTGTTTAACCTGCAGGAAACACCTGCAGCAGTTTGATTCTGAACAACTGCACAGAGCTAATTATAATGCTGGACTTCACCGCAATATGTGCGATGGAAATTCTGTTCCACACAAAGAACCTGAACCACTGTGCATTGGACTGGATGCAATGAGCTCATTATTTCCATTATTTTTTTTTAATTCATTGATGTGATTACAGTGACCCAGCACTTTCAGTCTTAGTGCTGAGTCATTGTATCTGGATCAATTAATTTTTTTGAACCATCAACGTAAAATCTTGGATAAAAGTTCTCTGTTAGCTCATCGTCACATCGCTGCTCTGATTGGTCCTCACAGAGACAAAAGGTCTCACCTGTGGTGTGTTTGAGTCCCTGTGGGATCCTGTTGATAGACAGGATGAACCCATCCTCCGTCACCACCTGGTGCTCCTCCGACGGATAACCCCACCTGTGGATGATCTCTGTCTACACACACACACACACACATTCAAGTTTTACTACACTTCTCAGAACAGAGAGTCACTTCCTACATTTATCAAACTGATCAATTGGTGAAATCTTCATGTTTCTGTTTTTACATCTTTAATTTAAATTGAAATCTTATTTCTGATGACATCTGACACATTCTTACATCCAGAGAGAAACTCTGAGTCAGCAGATCCTCATGTTTTGCTGACTCAGGGTTTGAGTCCAGCATACATCAAACAGTGTATGGTTATTTACTGTGAAGCCACACAGGAACATGACCTCTGACCTCAATAATCAAACTCACCATGTTGAGTCATCAGGAGCAGTTGCAAAACATTTCTAACATAAAGGAAGTAGTTTCTATTGGTCAGATCATCAACTCAAATATCCAATCAGGAGACGAGGAGTGATCACTTGAGGAAGAACACATATGACCAAACTCTTCATGATGCAGAGCAACATGCAGCACCATTTGCTAATATGCTCAGTATTAGCGGATGGAGACACTCCATACTCACAATGTTCATGTGCACTTCAGGGTCCAGTTGGTGCTGCAGGCCAGCGGAGTGTCGGTTGAATCTCAGCGGGACGTCAGCAAAGTGACTCAGAGCTTCAGCTGCTCCAAGGAGGAGCAACACACACACCACAACACTCTGCATCATCTACACACACACACAGTTCTGAGTGTCAGCAGTCTAAATTCATGTGTTAGTCTCAGTTATGGTGTCTGTAGTGTCACTGTGGGCGGAGCTTCTGTCAGTAGTCAGGGGCAACAGCAGAGACTCAGAGAGGAAGGGGGTCACTGCTGGTGGTAGAGTAACCTGTGATTGGTCCCTGCTGACCAGAGGAATCTCGTAACACCTGAACAGCAACAAACATTAGCTGAGGCCTAAACAACCTGTTTACAGCCCGTTTGTTTACATGCTGTTTGTTACAGACTGTTTGTTTAAAGGTTTGTTTACAGGCTGTTCATTATATGCTGTTTGTTTACAAGCTGTTTGTTTAAGGTCTGTTTCTTACAGTTTTTTGTTTACGGGTTGTTTGTTAACACGCTGTTTGTTTACGGACTGTTTTTTACAGGTTGTTTGTTTATTGGCTGCTTGTTTACAGGTCGTTTGATTGTACAGGTTGTTTGTTTGTGGGCTGTTTGTTACAGGCTGTTTGTTTACAAGTCTGTTTCTGTCAGATTTCTTTCTGTATACACCCCTCCCCCTAAGTTTTATCAACAGTTCAAATTGTACAAACAATTCAGGCAGTTCCCATACAATAAGCATAGATGTACATTTGTGTAGTTTACAGTTTTTATTTTAGTTTAATAGATTTAAAGTAGAAACCAATCAGAAATAATTTAAATTATGGCAATTTTGAAATTTACATTTACAGATATAAATTTACATAAAAGGATATAAAAATATGAATAGAGCTTAATTTCTTGTTTATTTGTTCAAAATAATAATAATAATCCCTTTAATATTAATTATATTTGTTTGTTTTATATAATATATAGTTTATATATTTTAGTTATAGTATAGTCCAAATTTTACCAAAATCTACTACTGTATAAGCAATCATAAAAAAATCAAACATGTCCAGATTTATTAAGGTACATTTGTTACATTTGTTATCACAGAATCTATAAATATAGGTGTTCGATGGATATATGTTAAATAATATCTTTAAATGCAATTATCTTACTTTATTTAAAATAACACTATTTAAAAGGAGCAAGCCAAGCCAATTCATATCTCTAATAGCATTCAGTAACAAAATAGCATAGACTTTGTAAATGAAATGAACGCTTTATATTTGATAGAAAATGCTTTTTGTACAAGAAAGTCTTCATAACGTAGTAGTTGGCTATCAGCTAACAAAACTATGTCAACTTTGGACTTTACACAGACTTACAGTGTAACTCCTGGCCATTTCCCACCAATCGTATAATCCGATAACTACCAGACTTTTTGTAAATTAAATAGTCTACTGTACATTAGGAGCACTGCTTTTGGCTGCACATGCAGTCTGTCTGCAGCCTGTCATCCAAGGGCAATCCACAAAAATGAATAATTTGGAGTCCAAACCAATCCAGAGACTAAACAAAGAAAATGCAGTTGATGGTGCAGCATAGTAATACCTCTCTTTCTGCACATATGATATTTTTTTTCAATATGCTGTGGAAAATGACATGTGGAGTTTCAACCTGACAAGTAAGATGGCGAGCCACCTATGATCCAAGGAGCTGGATCAGGATCATCTTTTAACCATACATTCCTCTGTCTCCATCACCAGGTATCACAATCCAGTGTGACAGATGTGCCAATAACTTGAATGACCAAAGGGATCTCAATTATAACAAAAGACACAAAAGTGAACTTAAACATAAATTTAAAAAACGTAGATATCTGTTATTTTATCTTCAGTTTGTATTACTTTACTTTCAGAAGATGTTATGTCATGAAACATTTAAGTAACTGCGTTCTAACTCACTGGCTCTACCAAGACAGTAATTACAGTGTAGTAGACTGTACTTTCACACATTAGGAGAGGATAACAGTATACACCTGATAATACAGCCTGCTACCCTGCAGTTACTCTGTAACTGCCAAGCTACTACAGTGTAGTTGCACACTAAGAAGAGGGTAACAGTGTCGTGTGTCATGTGTTTTCTGATTAATTAAATAGTGAACAAACATTTTAGGAATCTGAACGACTAATTTATGTGTATTTATTACTGTATAGTTTTGCCCATGGTTAGTTAGATTTACATAGATGTGCATTTTACAGAAGTTAATTTGCTACCTCTTATATGTGCAACTTTGTATTTTAATTGAAGAGCCTCACGTTTCTTACACAGCTGAATACATATAGCTTTTGCGAAATTGTAATGTAATTGTATAAATTACAAAATCATAGAATCATGAAGAATCATATTATCCAATTTTAAAACCAAAATAATCAATCTACCCTTGTCCGAAAATAAAGATTCCGTAATAATACTTAAATTTGTTAAAAAGAATAGCTACAAAATGCTCGAGAGGGATGAAAAATAACACTGATCACGCCATTGTGTGTTTCCAGCAACTTATTAACACTTAAATAAGGGGAACTTTGCATTTGGAGACTATTATATTATAATAAAGTGCACAAATTTCATTCATTGAGTAAAGGATTATGTCACTGAGAGCTAGGTTTTAATACTACTACTGACTTCTGTATTCACGTCCACCTCCACGTTTGTTTTCTTTGTGACGTTCTATCAGTAAAAGTCAGTTGAAACTGAACAAACCGGTTAAAACAAACAGGGTTTTTGAACCACATTCAGAAAACAATGATCCGGTAAATAACATTCGGTAATAACGCAGTAATCATCTCACCTGTCCGCGCTCCGTGTCTCAGATCATCTGACGCCTTTTTTCTGTTTTCGCCTGAAGTGAGTAGAGGAAGCGGCTGTGACGTCAGATGGATCGCCGCTCTGTGATTGGTCGATAGGGGACTGTTCGGTAACTCCTCATTCTTCAGTTGATTGATCACAAAGATTAATGATCGGATTTATTACCTGACAGAGATAAGCTCAAACCAGAAATCAGCTGAATAATCAATAGAATCAGCTAATTATATAACTATTTAAATTAAAGACAAAACATAATGCGGATAAAACTAATCAAAGGAAAATAAAAAAAAATACAAAAAACAGATTTAATTTAGGGATTTTGTAGTTTTAGAGTTTTATAGTCGAGATGTACCTTCAAAATAAAAGCACAGCTGACAGCAAAAAACAAACAAACAAAGAAACGTGAAAATGCGATCTGATAAAGCAAAAGTACACACAGTCTGATAATCTGATATAAAGATACAAAACAAACATCATCATACACAATAATACATTTAATACATTTTGGATGTTTACCGAAGTATGCAAGCATGTAGCATAAAGCACACACACATACAGAGCTATATAACACATGTACACAAAGTCTAAAGTGATAAAGTGATATCTGTGTAGATTCTCACTCATCCAGGTCATTGTAGTCAAGGGGTTTAAAAAGTAGGCAACTGGACTTTTTCTTTGAGCTTGAAGACGTTTCACCTTTCATCCGAAAGGCTTCTTCAGTTCTAGCCTGATGATGGAAACCAGGAGTTATATCTCTGGATCACAGAGGGTGGAGCTATAGACCACACCTCCCATCCCATAACAAAGGGTCACATAGGTCACCCTTTAAGGTGTGAATTTGGATGCGTGCAATTGTGTGCAATTCAAGGTGTGACTTGGAATGAGAGTCATGGTGACCTATGTGACCCTTTGTTATGGGATGGGAGGTGTGGTCTATAGCTCCACCCTCTGTGATCCAGAGATATAGCTCCTGGTTTCCATCATCAGGCTAGAACTGAAGAAGCCTTTCAGATGAAAGGTGAAACGTCTTCAAGCTCAAAGAAAAAGTCCAGTTGCCTACTTTTTAAACCCCTTGACTGATAAAGTGATAGACACGTGCTGAATGTACAAATCAATTCATGAAAAAAGGAAATAGATAAAACAAAAAACAATGAAGGCTTAGAAAGTAATGGATACAAAAACAATGAAACTATTAAAATAGCATCATATAAACTGCTGTGTAACACAGAAGTAACAACACTATAAGAGCTAACAACCAAAGTAGTCAAACAATAACGTCAAATAATTTACTTCGTCATTTAGGCATACTAAATATATATTGAAAATCTCAGCCGGAAGTAGGACAGTTTGAACCCCGGAAGCTGCTTCATAGCGAAGGAGGAAATTCAACCTCCAAAGAACCAACAGCCCGGACCCGGTTTGGCCCGGTTAAACCCGATTAGACCCGATTAAACGGCACAGGCGGTGTAATCACGGTGACCCGGGTCACCTTCAGTCCCGGTTCTGGTGCTAAAATGACCCGGATTCTGATCGTTGGAGCAGGTCTGACAGGAAGTCTCTGCGCATGTCTGCTGAGGAGAGAGTTTCAGAATAAAGTGCAGATCGTAGTATGGGATAAAGCCCGAGGCTCAGGTGAGTCACAGAGCAGTTTATTATTATTATTATTGTTGTTGTTGTTATTGTTATTATTATCATTATTATTATTATAGGGAATTTTTCTATTTTTGAGCCTGACACAGGCTAAAACGATTCCTTGAGCAACTTCAATTACTTAAAAGCCTATAGTGGTTTAAACTGTTGTGTTACACTGTGTATGATTATTACCAACATGTAACGCTTTACAGACTTACGTCAATAAACACAACTTGTTTAAACCCCAGCTGGATGATCTGAGGGTCCTGTGGGTGGAAGTAGGGGTCAGAGGTCAGAGACACAGGAGGGCCCAGGGCAGGGTTACGTTCATGGTCACGGATAGGCTGATGTGGTCAGAGCCTGCAGCGGTGTTCTGGAAGGGGGACAGGACCGCTGCCTGATCCCTGCATGTGTGATTTTGTTGTCTCACCGGTCTTGCTTGGAGGTGGACCCTCCGATTGGCTGAGCTGAGGGCAGCTAGTCCAGTGATCCACAAGAAAAATGCAGATCAGCCTTCAGAGTCTTCACCTTGCTGCTGCTACACTGCTGCACCCCTACAACCCTACACTGCTGTACCGCTGAACTGCTACACCCAGCAGCAGCACTGGTAGCAGCAGCAGTGCTAGTGTGCATATATGTGTCCAGCAGTGAAATTTGGTGCAAAAGGCCAAAAAAAAAAATATTTCAATTCATTAGACCTTTTAGACTTTAGACTTCATTGTCCCCAAGGGGAAATTTGTTAACATAAAGAGTCAGATAACATTGCACATTAGACCGGACATTTGGACAGACATAACACGAGACATAAACACAAGTTGTAGGTTGATTGCTCACATAGGTTTTTAAAAGTTTTGAAATTGACTCTGTTTGTATGTGAGAAAAGCTTTTCTTCAAAACAAAGTAAAAGGGCACTTTCACTTGGTTCATTTTGACAGATATTAATACAAGTCAGTTCAATTTTATTTATATGGCCCAATATCACAACATAGTTGCCTCACTGGGCTTCACAAAATTCAGTCCAATTACAGTCAGTCAATGATGCAGATGGATGGATAATCAACCTCTAGAACCATTGCCAAGGCCTTCATTAGTAGAATCAGGTGTGTAACTTCTGGGTTGGAACAAAATCCTGCACCCACACCGGTCCTCCAGGACCAGGATTGCCCACCCCTGCTATAGATGAACCAGGACTGACAGACATGCATCTGATGATGACGTATTAGTCTGTAAAGATGTTTCAGTCTGTAGAGATGCTGTAGGGTGGGGGCAGAAGGGTGGGTCCAACCAGGCAGGTGAAGGAGTATTATACATTGCAATTTAATCAATAAACCACTTGGTTCATTTTCATAGACTTGTCTTATTTTCTCTTCTCTATTTATTAATAAATTAAGTAGTTTTTATCCAATCACTCTACTATCACTGTAATAACTTGTAGAGTACTTTACTATTATTATTATTATTATTAAATTGTGTGTCTGTCTCTGTCCCGTCTGTCTCTCTGTCTGTCTCTCAGGTGGCAGGATGTCTACCAGTCGTCCTCCTAACAGCTCGTCCCGGTCAGCTGATCTGGGAGCTCAGTACATCAGCGCCACGCCAGCATATGCTCAGTCACACCACAGGTAAGACTCACCTGTCTCCCTGTGAGGACAGTAACATCAGGGCTGCTCTTATTGTGAAGGTATGTCTCTTATTGTGAAGGTGTTGTGTGTCTGTCAGTCTGTACTCAGAGCTGCTGTCTTCAGGAGTCCTGCAGCCTCTTCAGGGTCTAGTTGAAGGTCTGCAGCAGAAAGACGACATCAAGAACTTCATGACACCACTGGGCATGGGCAGCGTGGTCAAACACTTCCTGTCTGAGTCAGGTAGACGTCTGTCTTTCTGTCCATCTGTCTGTCCATTTGTCTGTCTATTTGTCTGTTTACCTGTCTGTCTGTCCACATGCAGTAACAGTTTTATGACTAAATTGTTGTTATTTATTGTTTGTTTCAGGAGCTGATTTGCTGTTTGAGCATCATGTTGTGGGTCTGTGCCACCGTGATGCATCATGGGAGGTTCAGAGGAAACAGGGAGACAGCGAGACATTTGATGTCGTTGTCCTGACGATGCCTGTCCCTCAAATCCTACAGCTGCAGGGAGACGTGGAGAACAGTGAGACACATACTAACACCATCATACTGAGACACAGACTGACATCATACTGACATTTGTTGGGGGTTTATATTTATGCCTACACGGTGTGTATTTATTTAAATAAATAAATAGAAAGTGCAGTGACATAGTTTCACCTCTTGGTGGCAGCAGCTGGTAACTCTCCTTATGAATGCCATCAAAACTATTTAACTATTTCATGACTTTTCTAAAATATTCAAGACTATATATATTTATAGATTTATTATTATTATTATCATTATTCTCATTGAACTGTTCATGAATGTGTGGTTAAAGAGTTAATATACTGTATTTATGGAGGCTCAGAATATGATCGATATATACATCATATATATATTCACATTATTAACTCCAATCAGTGTGATCATGTTATTGATCTTGAAATCAATCTGAACTCATTAAATGTTTGTTGTTGTAAAGTTACAGGTAGAGACCCAAAAATTAATTAGCTGGACTTTTACTTTGGCGAGATGACTTCTTCTGCTGCATCCGCCACATCGCACACAACGCAGGTCTGTGTGTGTGTGTGCGCGTGTGCCTGTGTGTGTGTGTGTGTGTGTGTGTGTGTGAGTGTGTGTGTGAGATGATGATGATCATGATGTCATCTTTAGCTCATCTGATTGGCTCAGAGGGGACAGCGCCCACTTCCTGCCTGCAGACCCACAAACGTCTAATAATAACTTCAGATTGCTTCTGTCAGGAAACTGAAGCAGCTCTGAAACATGAAACTGAGAAGGAGGATTTATTTCATTTCATTGTTTTGTTTTGCAATGATCATCAATCTATAACTTCAACAACATCAACAGCCAAACTGTAACTGAGCCAGAGACTGAGCCGGTTTTCATCTGCTGTCCCCAAACATGTTTAAAGCAGATCATGATTCATGAAACAGAGTTAAAATATATATTACTACAGAGACAGAACAATCTGTTGACACAAGGGACAAAATAAAACATGTCACTGCAACACAAGTATGATACTGCCCACATGTATTTAAATATTGCAGTAAAAGTATATAACTAATATGAATTGATGGAGTTGGATATCTGTCTGTCACCTGTCTTCCCTCAGGTCTGTCTGTCTCTCAGAAGCAGCAGTTAGACGGGGTCAGGTACTCATCTCGTTTTGCTGTCGCTCTCTTCTTCAGTCCAGACACGGTCTTCAGCTTCAGTTGGACGTCTCGTTACATCTCCGACAACTTCTGCATCCGCTACATAGCACACAACACAGGTGTGTGTGGGCATGTGTGTGGGAATGTGTGTGTTAATGGACAGTATTTATATTGCAAGTTATGTGTCTTCAGGTGGTCCTGGTCTTGGTCCCTCCCTTGTGGTCCACACCAGTGTTCCTTTTGGTCTGCAGCATCTGCATCAGGACAAGCAGGATGTTCAGCCAATCATCCTGCAGCAGCTGCACCAGCTGATGCCCGGTCTGCCTCAGCCAATCAGCATCAAGTGCCATAAGTGGAGGTACTCGCAGGTGAGAGAGAGAACCCTCTGCCCCTGAACTGCAGTCAGAGGGTTGGGGTACCTGAGGGTTCGGGTGTGATCGATCGGGTCCTTAGCTCGCTTGCTGTCACAACAAATATATATAAATGTGTTTCTTTATTTGGAAATTTATTTTATTTTGAAAATTGATGGGAATTGAAACTGAATGGTAGGCTGTTTCTAGCAAAATCTTGACCACCATGAATCATTTTCCTTCCATTTCACAGTTCTGCTCTACTTTGTGTTTGTCACATAACATTCCAATAACAACATTTAGGCTGCCTCATTAATATTAATGGACCTCTTTTTTGATTGGTTGACTGTTTCTGAGCAACAGATGGCTGAGGCCAATTGGGTAAAAGCTCAGCAACCCTGAAAGTAACACAAGCAAAAACAAATTTAAAGCGGTCAGGTGTAAGACTGAAGCCAGGCTAACAGTTAGCCTAGCCAGGTTAACATCATTAACAACATAGCTAACATAGTAATATTTAATAAATATATATGGGACTGAAGCTTACACCTGACAAACACAGAAAGAGGTGTAAGCTGGAGGAGTGAAGCTAACGTTAGCCTGGCTAAGATAGCATTGCTAATGTTAGCCTAGCCTAACTTGGCCAGAGAAACATCCCGTGTGGTAGAAAGTGTAAAGTGTTTCATGCTGTAAATAAAAATTAAAATACAATGACATTTGCTCTGATCACATGCATTTAGGTGATGAGCAATTTTTATTGGCAAGTTGTCCTAAACTCAAAAATGCAATAAAATAAAAATAATCAAATGGCCACTGAGGCTCCAGGGAATTAAATTACACAGGAGAACAAATCATTGTCCAGGCAGGAAGACGAAGTTACTGAGGTTTATTTTATCCAGTTTATTGAAAGCAGATGAATGGTGACTCTTCTTCCATAGAACCATCTTTAATCTGGTGCTTGCTCCACGACTCTCCCTCCGACCTGTAGGTGCTGACCTCGGTGCCCGACTGTCCAGGTCACATGACCGTCCTCGAGCAGCCACCACTCGTCCTCGCTGGAGACGCATTCAGCCATTCCAACTTTGACGGCTGCGTGGAGTCTGCACTGAGCGTGATCCGCACACTGAAGAATTCGCTGTGACACAACCACAGGAAGTGACTCCGTGTCTGTTAACGTCTCATTACCTCTGGTCATGTTAATAATTATCTAATGAAATGTTGCTTTCAGATGTTTCCTCTTAAATTTATAATGGAATATATTTCTCAGTGAATGTAATTATGTTGTAAATGTCATCATTACATTTGATTGAAAAAGTCAACATGTATTCTCTTGTGAGTTAGATGTTCACATGGGGGCATGTTAATTTAGGGTAGCGTCAAGACTTGAAACGGGAACTGCCCAATAGCAGCAGCGTCAGTCTTTGCATCTGGTTGCCTGGCAACTGCCACGACAGGACTCCAGGACCTGGAGAAAAGTTGAGTACATCATCTTTTAGGGGACCAGAGGCAAATTGGATTAGACTCTGGGTTTAAAAAGACAATTAGTCAAAATGTTGGGCAGATATTCTCCTTTAATGATTCAACACAAGTGTCATGATTGAATATTATCACCTGCTTCTACAATTTCATTCAATAAAATGAGGTTCCATGTCTGAACGTGGTCTAAATTCAGTTTCAGAGACTTCTGAAGCTCTGAAGAAACATCGGTTCATACGAATATATCAGCACAGATTGAAATCTGCTGCCTTCAAAGATCCACTTCAAGACTGAAGTTTAAAATGAGCCACATTTCTACAGAAAAATAACTTTTGGGCTGAAATGTTTGACGTTGGCACACAGAGAGAAGAGTCAACACTCAACAAACACAAGTGAAGACTGAAGATACAAATAAAATTGGTCTGCATATAGTTTCTAAAACTGGGCAGGAAGGAAGGACAGAAATCCGTCACTAAAGAGTCTTTCAGTTTGTTTATATTCAAGTTTTACTCCTTTATTTTTAATCCTCTGTCCATTCATCTGTCTTATTGTCCATTCACCATCCGTTATCACAGGCTGGCCCCGCCCCCTCGCCGCCATGTCATGTGATCATGTGATTGTCCAGCTGAGCAGAAGATTGGGGGGAGGGGGTTGTGTCTGTTCTGGTCCACATATTCTCCCCCATCAGCGAAGCGCAGTCTCAGTTTGTTCCTGTATATGGAGATTTATCTGTGATCAGACTTTCGTGATCTGATTGTGATGGTCCTCGTCGAACGGCTCGTTCTCCGGGTCCGAGTCCGTTGTGTCAGAGTAGCGGTAGTGATCCGGTTCGTTGTCGCTGATTTCCTGCGTCATCGAGGCCGATGTGCTGCTTGCGTCACAGTTCGCTCCTTCCTCTACGGTCTTCGTAAAATACAGCTTCACCTGAAGCAGAAAGGCAAAGGCATAAGTGTTCAATTACATATAAATATAAACACTGCATTAGCACAGCTGAGTAGATGATAACCAGATTGAATGTAACCAGATTATGACCTCACTATTATCAGACTATAACCAGATTATGATCAGACTATAAACTGACTATACTAAGATTATAACCTCACTACAGCCATATCATAACCTTTCTGTAACCAGATTATGATCAGACTATAACCTCACTATATTCAAATTATGATCAGATAAAGAGAATATACCCATATTATAACCTCACTACAATCATATTATAACCTCACTACAATCATATTATAACCTCACTACAATCATATTATAACCTCACTACAATCATAAACTCACTACAATCATATTAATATATAATCAATATAATCAGATTGTGATCAGAATATAACCACATTAAAGGAGATGTTACCTTGAAGTTGGGGGAGAAGTTCTTGTTGGCCTTGTCTTTGTTGGCCTTGTCCAGGTCGTTCTTGGTGAGAGTGAGCACCAGATAATCCCTGTCGTTCATTTCTCCTCCCTGCGTTGCGTCGGACGGTTCCCTTGGCGACCCGGCGCTGCCGTTCTCCAGTTTGTCGACGTTCTCCTCGGGGCCGGGGATGAAGAAGGTGTTGACCCAGAAGTGGAACATCTTCTCCTGCAGGGACACAAAAAAAAAAGTAAGACCGTCTCACTTTCCTTAGCTCAGGTCATGACCCCTATAATCCTCCTCCTCCTCACCTTCTTCATCATCTTGTTCTGTTTATGGAAGAACTCCACCTTGATGTCTCCACACACAGGAAGTGGCTGCGGGAACTCAAACAGCATCAGCTTATCTTCCCGCCGGGTGAGTCCCGGGTTGGAGGTGTGGATCTTCACCTTTAGCTGGTACACCACGAACTGAGGGTCTATGAACAGGTTATAGGTATTAGTGATGTTCATTTTATTGATCTGATTGTAATATGGTCATGTGATGGTGTCTTACTGCAGCTGCCTCCAGTGAACATGGGGATGGTTTTGAACAGCATCTTGTGGAAGAGCAGAGCGACGGGTTTGTACAGCAGCTGATTCTTCAGCAGGAAGCTGTAGTAGATGACGTAACGCCGCTGGCTGGGGATTGTCACACCCTACACACACACACACACACACACACACACACACACACACACACACACATACAGGTTATCTCACCTATTGATGGAGCAGCTGATAGCAGGAGGCAGACTTATATTTTCAGTATTTGTGCCTATGACAAAATATTTATTTTGAAGTTTATCATTACTGTATTACAGTAAGTAAAGTATTTGCTATTTGTTACCTTTTGTGCTAATTTGATCATTACATTTACAGACATGTTCTACTCAGTGTAATGACTGAGGGTTTGTGTCAGATCTCGTCATGTTTCTGACTGAATGAAGCTGGTTGAGTTCAGATCAACTTCAGATGCACATTATATCAGAATTATATACAATTCTCTCAATAAGTTATTAACATGCATATCATATACATCAACGGTATTGATACAATTTTTACCTTAAATATAATAAAGGAAACAATTTCTAATTCATTTTATACATTTGAATATAAAACATTGTGTTTAGTTTAGTATTGAAGCATTTTGTGATGCTGTCGCTAAATGTTTTGTATTTTTTCTAATGAATTTTTTCTGTTTTAAACAAACTGTTGTTGCCTTTTCCAGCTGAAGCTGGAGCTTTTTTAATGGTTTTTAATGGTATGCTATTGAACTTTATTCCCATCATGACAGTTCTGATTCAAACAAAGTTAATTTGTAAATCTTTTTTTTCATGATCAAATATATATATATATATATATATATATATATATATATAGCGAATATTTTCAATAGTTACCTTAGTTAGTTCAGAAGTTACCTTCTTGTTATTATAATCAGCGTAGCCATGGTTACTTTCCTGTTATTATTGTTAGAATCAGCATCACCTTATCAGCGTTGCCGTTAGTTACCTTCTTGTCGCGGGTGCGGACCTCTCCGTAGAAGTCCAGCGCCTTCTGAGCTTCGTGGAACTTGCCGCGGTGCAGCAGGTAGGCGCAGATCATCACACCGGTGCGACCTTTCCCCGCTTTGCAGTGGATGGCGGCGACGTGCTGCTCGTCTTCACTCAGCCACTTATCCAAGTCCTCGCAGAAAGGCTTGATGAGCTCCAGCTGCGGCGGGTTGTGGTCCTCGAACGGATACTGAGCCACTGGGCGGACAAACAGAATCACTTCCTGTATCTGCTGAACTACTGATTGATTCAGGATTTATTTCAGCTGGTTCCCCCCCCCCCGTGTTTCATGACGTGTGTGGAAATAAGCATCATTAACCCTGATGGCTCTTTAAGTAGCTATTTGAGTCAGACAAACAGCCAGTCACAGACAGTCAAACAAGTGCTTTTGTGATGTCATCTTACCGCGACAATTGAACTTGGTTGTGTCGTAGTGTCGCTCTGCACAGCTGAGAATAGAGACAGACAGGATCAATCAACTCAGTCTCTATTGAAGCTACAATAACCATCTTCCTCCATCACTGATCAATAGCCTGATCATACAGCTATTTGCTTTAATGACCATTCATCTCATAATAGTTATAAAAACTGAATTATTACAATTTAATATAACCAGACTCAGTAGAAACATTTAATAGAAAATACTTACAGATTGTAGATTTTATAGTGATCCCTGTGCTTTGCATCTAAAAATCTGACAGACAGAAGACAGACAGAGACACAGTTTGCTGAAAAGTTCATCTCTCAAACACAAGTCAAACATTTGTAGAATATCAGCAGGTATCTAAACTGTGGCTCAGGAGGCAGAGTGGCTCCTTCCCACTTCTTTCTAGTCCCTGAACCTCATTCCCGCCGCCTCAAAATCCTAAACTCCTCAAAGCAGCTAGGATTCAAACCCAAAGCTCCTGATGATCTGTAAATAGGTTAGGGTAGGAGCTTCACCATTAGTGTGTGAACTTCAGTCATTAAGTTACTGTCAATCAAGATTCAACTTAAAAGCCAATCAACAAGAAAACATGCATCAATACTGCTTTATGCACCAAAAGTTTTCATTGATCATGGGACCAAAAACATATTTTAATTCCATAATCAATCCCTTCTTCAATATTACCAAATCACTGAGTAAAACAAGGCAGAGCGGCTGTTTCCTTTCAGTCTCATTGATCTGGATTTACAGTAATTAATATATTTGCTGAGCTTTAGGAGGGTTCAAAGGTTACCAAGCAGAGTTTCTTACCGGACGACTTCGTCGATGTTGTTCCTGTAGACTCCTTCCAGACGCTCAGCAGGGAAACCCATCGCAATGATATTTGGATAGATATCTGATCAATCAGTTAAAGATCAATGATCACAATTTACAAACTTAACATCTGATCATCTTCTTTTTCTCTTCAACATGTCTGCCATGTGGCCGTTTGATTTCTTGCAGTTTTGTTGAATTAAATGCAGCAGATTTATGTCGGCGAGTCAGCTTCTATCTCCTGTTCATCACGAAACATAAAATCAGGTCAATACAGTTTGACAGAAAAAGACGGTCTCCTTCCTTTTCAATAGATCCAATCAATTTGTTTTTGTTGCATTTACAATAAAGAGTAAAGTTTTCAACTCTTTTCTTCACACAGCCCCAACATAAAGCCCCGTCCTCACTGATAAGGAGCAGGTACAGTGTACTTGACTGTTCATACATCAACTGTTGACCTGTTTCCCTTCAGCTCAGCAGAGTCTGTGCTGCGCTTCCTTCTTTTATTGTGGCTGTCGGTTCTCTGCTTGTTGTTCCTCTGTCACCATGAGGATGAAGCTGCTGCTGCTGCTGCGGCAGCAACACACAGGTGAAGTAACTCACCTGTTAACGACTTCAGTTATTAATTAGTGAGGAACCCGGAGGACCAACAGATCCGGTCTGTAATCGTCATCAACTCTTCTGGGAACATTTACATATTAAAAGTAGGTCATTAAGCATAAAATTTACTCCCCAATAATTACTGATACCGATCAATATAAACATATCTATTGATGGTTTGTTTGTTTTTTTAAATCACCCAGCCCTTATCGAGTGCCATCAAATGTTATCAGGTATCATCAGAGATTATAAGGTGTCATTAGGTGTCATCAGATATCATCAGATATCATTAGATATCATTAGGTATCAGGTATCATCAGATATCATTAGATGTTATCAGATATCATCAGGTATCATCAGATATCATCAGGTATCATATGTTATCAGATATCAGATGTTATCAGATATCATTAGATGTTATCAGATACCATCAGATATGTTATCAGATATCATCAGGTATCAGATATCATTAGATGTTATCAAATGTCATCAGGTATCATCAGATGTTTTAGGTGTTATATATGCAGCAGCTTCAGGAGAGCGATATTAAATTCAAATATTAGTGAATGGAGTTTGCATATATTGAGCTAGCAGCATGCTAAGATGCTAATAGCAGTTAGCTGCAGTTTAAAGGATACAGGTGAGGTCCAGGTCGAATCCGTCCTCCTGGTATCTTCTCTTGTTCCTGCTGACCATCTCTTTAATCAGAGCTGCCGCCATGATGAGACTACCAGCAGGAGAAGTGGCGGAGAGGCGGCCGCTGTTCTTCCCCCCGCCGCTGCTGCCGGGGAGAGAGGCTAGCTGAGCTAGCAGGAGCTAACAGCTCCAATGTGTGTTTTTCAGGTTCAATGTGGGACTAAACCTGCTCCTGGATCACAACAACTCATCCGCTCCTGCTGGGGGATCAGGCCGCTGTCCGTCCTCCTCTCCGCCGCCCTGCGGGCTCCGGAGGGGCCCGTGGCTAGCCGGCCTGCTGGTTGACAGGTAGCCCGGCCGTCGGTGCTGTATTCTGGGTCAGAACCAGACGGCGTCCCGCTGCGGGCCCGGGGGTCCGGGTCCATCCGCGACTTCCTGATCGGTAGAGATCCAGATTAGCCCTCCAGAGACGGGTGGATCTGGTCCGACGCGTCCTGGCCTCGCTGTGCAGCAAAAGACGCAGACCAGCGGGCAGAAAATCTCTCCGAGGCGGCGGAGAACCGGAGAACCGGAGAACCAGCGGTGGCGCTCACTTCCGGTCGCGGCTTTCAGAATAAAGGTCTGATTTAGAACGCACTGCCGAAGCTGTGAGATAATAATCAGGAAATTTGAATAAAAGAAACAAACTCTAAATACACACTAAAGGAGCTGGTGTCGTTTAGTGGTTTAATTTGACTCGGTCTGAGTAGATACAGTAAGTATAAGTACTGTTATTTAGTAGTTTATTGTGTGTAACACTGGTCACAATAACAGGCTTTTTGCTGTTATATTGACAGTAACTGGGTTCAGTTGTCACCCAGTGACATTTAGTGTGAGCTATTTATATAATACAGTATGATTAATTATATATCAGAAAAATGTAATGAAACAATATACATCACCATCGCAGGAACTGAGTTGTGCTTTTATCTTGTATCATCCTTCGTTTCCTCATGTGAGACACTAACTTGACAAAACTAGCTGTTAGCTGCTAACTACTGTGAGATTGACAGGTTGTCAAACTGACGGGAAAAAGCTAAAATAAATAAATAAAGTCAATCAATACATGGCGCCCCACAGTTTCTCTGACATCCCATAATACACGCCCCCTGCTTATTATCTCTATTCAGAAATAAAGAGAGAAATAATATAATATATTTTAACTTTTAAGTTTTATTTATTTTTTATTCGAATGTCTTTATGCTCAGCAGCTGCTCAGATGCTCTTCATGAGGTTTTGTTAAGGAGGACAGATAAGGAAACACTGAAGTTGAAACTCCTGTGTACCGGTGTTACAGCGCCGCCTGTAGGATGGATCAGGAGGGAAGCACAAACCAATACAACTGATTCAAGGTTTCATATCGTATAATGGTTGATAGAATTATTTTGGTGCTTAAAACCTCGAATATGTTGTTATCATATCTTGATATTTATATCATAGCTTTAATTAAAACCCAGGAGAAGTGAACAATATGGACCTTTGTACAGGGGAGACTAGTGCTGCATTTATGTGGTGTCTGAATCATTGGAAAAGTGAGTTTCTGACCTGTAAAATTCTTGTGAACGCCTCCTCAAGTTTGAAGAGAAAGTTGGGATGCGTCACTGATCCCTAACTCAGTTATACCAAACCATAACATCTGAGCCAGTTACCTAAAGCCTAGTTGATACTTCTGTGGATGTATCTATGCCCTCAACTTGACGTTCTGTGTTGGGGGAAGACATCGCTCTGCAATTCACCACCATGCCACTAGGAGGGTTCCATTGCTATTGTTTACTGTGAAGTAAGCAATGGCAACCAGGATGGAGCTTCCATGCTTGGAGCTTATCACTGTCCAAGGGCAAATGGTTTTATCGCAAATGTTGAAGCGCAGGCAACAGAGAAGATGTTTGTGGAAGAGGCATGTACAACCACCTAAGCAATCGCGGCTGAGTGGACCAATCACAGTCCTTGTGGTTCATGTCACCGTGATGCATGGTGCTTGCACATGAATAAAACATTTAATAAAGTATAAAACATATGTCAGTTAGTCATTTTCTATACCTGCTTATTCCTCATTAGGGTCGCAGGGGTCTGCTGGAGCCAATCCCAGCACGTTACGGCAAGAGGCAGGGATACACCCCAGATGGCACACACACCATTCACTCACACACTCACACCTACGGCCAATTTAGAGTTGCCAATTAACCTCAGCATGTTTTTGGACTGTGGGAGGAAGCCGGAGTACCCGGTAAAAACCCACGCAGACACGGGGAGAACATGCAAACTCCACACAGAAAGGTCCCAGACCCAGGACGCAAGGAGGTCTTGAACCTGCGACCTTCTTGCGTGAGGCAACAGTGCTAACCCCTGCGCCACCATGTCGCCCATAAAACATATGTATAATGCAATTTATAAACCTCAGTCTCTTACTATTAAAAATACTCTCCTCTCTGTCTGCAGACACAGACCCACATCACAGTCCCTGGGACAGATGGATGGATGAATGGATGGAAGGATGGATGGATGGATCAATGAATGAATGGATGGATGGATGTATATAGAAAGATGAGGAACAGAATGTCACTGCTTTCTACACCTCCACTTTCCCGCCTGCGTAGTAGGCAAAAATGAGGAATCCACTATCTAGAACATCTAAATACCTTAGTAGGCAATAAGTATATGAATGGTATCCAGATGGTTTACTATCTGATCATATATTATGCAAGCGTACCACACTACACTATCCCAGAAGTCATGTATAGATCTAACAGACGTACTACATTGGTGCTGTACTTTGATGTTTGATGTTTTATATGACGGGCACAATGGAGGTGCTGTAGTATGTTCGAATTGTGCCTACTACTGGCTAACTTCCTACATAGAGACTCCTACTATGGCTTTGGAGTAGTAGCTACTGGTTATTAGGCAGTGCTACAAAGGTTTCGGATGCAGCCAAAGTCTCTCTATGGAACAGGAAGTCTCTGTGTAGAACAGGAAGTCTCTCTATTGAACAGGAAGTCTCTGTGTAGAACAGGAAGTCTCTGTATTGAACAGGAAGTCTCTGTGTAGAACAGGAAGTCTCTGTATTGAACAGGAAGTCTCTGTGTAGAACAGGAAGTCTCTGTATTGAACAGGAAGTCTCTGTGTAGAACAGGAAGTCTCTCTATTGAACAGGAAGTCTCTGTGTAGAACAGGAAGTCTCTGTATTGAACAGGAAGTCTCTGTGTAGAACAGGAAGTCTCTCTATTGAACAGGAAGTCTCTGTGTAGAACAGGAAGTCTCAATTCAATTCACTTTATTGCCATGACAAATTTGACATTTGTTGCTAAACCTTATAATATAATAGTAGCTACTAGATAGTAAGCAATGCATACTAAGGTTTCAGATGCAGCCAGTCTCTCTCTTTAACAGGAAGTCTCTGTATGGAATAGGAAGCCTCTGTGGAACAGAAAGTCTCTGGCTGTGTCCAAAACCGGCAACCTCCCTACCTGTGTCGTAAGCATGAGGAATCCACTATCTAAATATGTCTGAATATGAACAGTACCTGGATGGTTTCCTACATCCGGTCATACTTTGTAGTGTGCTAGTGAACCGCTCTACGCTATCCCAGAAGTCACTGGGGGGGCAAGATAGCGGTGGTGTAGTACAATTGTGCCTTCTACTGGCTAACTTCCTACACATGAGTAGTAATTACCAGTTAGTAGGCAGTGCGTACTAAAGTTTCAGATGCAGTGTCTGTATGGAACAGGAAGTCTTTCTGTGAAACAGGAAGTCTCTCTAAAAAAGGAAGTCTCTCTCTGGAAGTGGAAGATGCTGTCTTCGGCAGATTCAAAACATTTGTACAGCAACAAGCCAACAAATAAATCATTTAATTTAATTCACTTTAATGAAATTTGACATTCATGTTGTTAAAGCTTATAATATACATGACAATGTATATTAATTGAGGAAAATGGTGGAGGAACACTTAACGGTGCATTAACAATATAAAAATCTGTATGAAATGAACATGTGTGTGTGTGTTTAATCAATAGCACAATAGGAAAATGGAGACATATCAGCGACAACTCTCACTCTCTCTCTCTATCTATCTGTGTGTGTGTGTGTTTTATTGGCATGAACAAATAAAAATAATCTTGTCAAAGCAATGGAATATATAAAACTCATATTACATATAACATGCATATAGTGGTGTAACAGCCGCATATTCATATTACATTACATCTATCTATCTATCTATCTATCTATCTATCTATCTATCTATCTATCTATCTATCTATCTATCTATCTATCTATCTCGGGAATTTACCGTAATAACAAATATGCAATTTCTCAGCTTTCAGGAACCGTTGGAATTTTGTGGAAAGCGGAAATAGTCGAAGAGTTACGGTAAAGCAAAGATGACGTGTGCTGTAGTTGGTAAACGGCTTCGGCTTTTATTTTGGAAAGTATTAAACGGAAGCTCTTTTGTGTATTTATCGGAAATGGATGATGCGGCTGTTTCTGTTATTTTAAAGCAGCTTGAAACAAACGGATGGTTTCCTGATCGATATCAGCAGCACAGGGACAAGTCGTGATCACCGATGTATTTATTAATTTATTTATTCGTAGTTTTATGACAAATGATCGATTTAAAAACTGACAGGAGCTGAGTGACAGTCTGATCAAAGGTCAGGGTCAAAGGTCATGGTTCGTTGCCGGAGCTCCGCCGGTATGTTGCCCGTTTTTCTGCCGGGAAAAGGCGTCCTGACGGCGGCTCTCAGCCTGCTGCTGACCCGCCTGTCCTGCTCCTCTCTGGCGGTCCCGGACGCCCCGCACATCCCGCACATCGCCTCCCTCTTCGGGACCAAGACTCGGTACGAGGAGGTGAACCCGCACCTGCTGCGGGACTCCGCCTTCGTGAATCATTCTGTGTTAAATCCGCCGGACACCGAACGTTGCTCCCCGGTACACCTGACCGCCATCATCCGGCACGGCAGCCGCTTCCCCACCGTCAAAAACATCCGCAGGATCCGCAAACTGAGCGAGCTGGTCCGCAGGGAGACCACCGCAGGCACCGCAGACTGGCTGCGGGACATCCAGAGCCGCTGGGAGATGTGGTTCACTGACGACATGGACGGTGAGAAACAAACGGGTCAATGCGTGAAAAACCTGAGGTTCGATTTGAATATATAACATGATATCATTTAATATGTGACTTGTTATTATGTATTCTCATGTAAATGTAATATAATTTAGTGCCATGTAAATGTAATATATGATTTAATGTAATGAAGCCAGTCTCTATTTAATTTTTTTTTCCTTGCTGACAACACAAATCTAGTTTACTGTTTTTTATCCATCTTCTGGTCACCTCCTGGTCCTGGTCTTGGGTTCAGCAGAGAGGGGCAGTCTATCTCTGTCCTCTGCGTCCAGCTCTTCCCTGGAACTCCAAGGTGTCTCCAGTCCAGCAGAGAGAGAGGGTCTCCATAGTGGGCCCTGGGTCTTCAGGAGCTTCCTCCTGGAGGGATGAGCCCAGAACTCCCCAACAGATGCTGAACCTTCCATGTCCTCAGGAGGTCTAGGAGCAGCAGCTGTACTCTGACTATTCCTGATGATGGAGGCATCAGGCATCCCTGGCTGCTCCTGGAGATTCAGTCCATGAAGGTTTGACCCGAATCTGTCCTGGAGGAGATGTTTTCTCCAAGACATTAGACGAGACATTCTCAAGTCCACAAAGCAAAAGAGACTTGTTGGGTGAACTCCCATGAACCGTCCAAGACCGGGCTAATGGGTCTATGACTAGGACAAAAATGCATTGCACCCAAATCTGAGGATCAACCATCCTACAGATCCTTCTCTCCAGGACCCCGATAGACCCTGACCAGGGATGCTGAGGAGTGTGATCCCCCTGAAGTGGGAATTTTTCAAAATAAAAGCCTTTTGCCACTTCCATGATTTTATTTGAGACAAATGCACATGTTCTTGATATTGAAGTTGTTAATCAGTTAATGAGTTAATAATGACCCCCCCCCAGGTCAGCTGGTGGAGAAGGGCAGGGACGACCTGCGTCAGCTGGCAAAGCGTCTGTCCATCTTGTTTCCGTCTCTGCTGTCTGAGGAGAACATGGGGAGGATCAGCTTCCTGAGCAGCTCCAAGCATCGATGTGTGAGCAGCATAGAGGCGTTTCAGGAGGGTCTGCAGCAGCACTGGGGCCGCCACGGTCAGTTTCTACACACCTGAACTCACCTGACTTCTCCTGAACACATACACCACTCGCTGTGTCTGGCTTTTCATAGAAAACCAGCTAGAGACTTGTGAGATAATTATTGTGAATCAAAGCAGCTGCTGGACAAACTGAAGTTTGTCTCTGCAGACTTACACATACAATGGTAATAGAAGAGTAGTTAGCAGCACTGAGCCAACACACAATCATCTTGTTCTCCATCTTGTATTTCATATACATGTTTGTATTTTTTTGCTTGATTACCCGAGTTAAAAATGTTCAAATGTCCAAATTCAATCAATTTTGCCTCTCTCAGAGTCATTTCTGAGTGATCGTTTGTCTGGAATCAGTAACACGTTTAAATTAGGTTTGAAAGCAACTTTGAAAGCAACTAGAGCTGGTTGTTGTCCTTTTTGTTTTCAGTGTCTCTAACTTATGTTCTTCTGTGTGTGTGTGTGTGTGTGTGTGTTGTTTCTCCTGTTTGACTCAGTGCATGATCTGTGTGATATTCTATTATTAAAGGTGTTGGTGTGACCTGATGAATAACATCTGACAACACATTGGTTTTAGTTCACGTTACACAACTCTTATTATAGAACAGTTTAACTCCAATGCCAAAAACTCTTACACATGTCCTCTAGTTTCTGTTCTACCCAGAATGCATTGTGGTTCTCACCATCTCTTCCAGGTAGAGCAGCAGTTCCTCCTTCATCTGCGGGTTGATGAGCGGGATTCTGGGAAATGTAGGAAACAAAGGCAGCAATGCTGATCTCTCTCTCTTTGCAGAGCTGAAGTACAGCCATGAGCTGGATGACCAGCTGATGCGTTTCTTCGAGCGTTGCCGTGGTTACGTGGAGGGTGTAGAGAACAACCGCACGGCGCTCGCAGAGGTGGAGAAGTTCAAACATGGGAAGGAGATGGAAGAAGTGAGGAGGAAGATATCTGAGAGACTGAATGTTCCCCATCAGAGACTCACACCAGGTCACACACACACTCACACACACACACACACACACACACAAACTGGATCAGAGTCTGCATTTCAGTCTTCAACCTTAAGACTCTATTTCTGAAAAATGATGTTTGTTGGTGTAGAAAAAAACTGAAAAAAATCCATGAATCAAACACGTGATGTTTGTCTGTTTAAAATCATTGAAATCATTGTGAAAGTCTCTTCATAACTTTTCTTCACAGCAGCTTTGAAGGCTACAAACTCTGAACTGAGACTCAGCAGTTCAGAGTTTGTAGCCTTCAAAGGTCTAAAAAGGTGAATGAGAGTTTGGTTTCTGTCTCCATCAGGCGCTTGTTGCCGAGCAACTCACTGCTGCAGAATTCAAAAATATAATAAAATAATAAAACTGCCATTAAATCATTAACAATATATTAAATCAACATTCCCATTTTTTAAAAATTCACCAAACCTCTCAATAATAATTTAATTAAATTCTCTCAAGTGGAGAAAAACCTATTTCTTCTCCTTTGACCTCCTGCTGTACCTGATAATTAATTGTGTCAGTAACAACATCAGCAGCTAAATAAATATCAGCAAAAGGCTTTATTGATGTTTTATGATATATTTATTATTATTTTCATTTTTAGTATTTGTTTATTTTATGTTGTGCTGATCACAATAAATGATTCAATCAAAGGTGATTAAGTAAATGGATCATTTATTATTCAAACTAACCATTGATCTGTGATTAATTAAATGGTCATTGATCAATGTAAATTGAACAGTCATTAAACAGTAATGAATCGAACAGTAGTTGATCAGTAATTTAATTTAATGCTTATTGATCATGATTAATTGAGCATTCATTGATCAGTGATTAATCGAATGGTCATTGATCAGTGTACTGGTTTGTGTTGCTCCCGCAGATCTGGTGGAAGCCGCCTTCTTCGTGTGTTCCTATGAACTTTCCATCAAGTCTCTTCACTCTCCATGGTGCTTCCTGTTTGATGAGAGTGACGCTAAGGTGATTAAACAGCACAACGTCCCTTTAATGAAGAGCTTTAATGAAAAGTATTTAACTGGCTTCTCTCTGCAGGTGTTGGAATATAAATCTGACCTGAAGCAGTACTGGAAACGCTCCCATGGTCATGTGATCAGCAGCATGTCCAGCTGTCCTCTCTTCCATCATGTCTTCAGGATGCTGGACAAGGCCGGACGTCCCCGCAGGTCCAGTATCTGAGTATCACACAAACAGAGGAGGCATATAATCAGAATTCAGATTTAAAATGTGTGAGATGTAGCATCTGCACAAGAGACTTAGACCATATTCATGACTATGTTTTAATTATATAATTCAATCTAAGTAAGAATTATGTTTTTTATGACTTTAGATTTTTTCCCTCGGTGACAAGGACTCAATGAGTCTTTAACAGGTTAAAAGTTTATTAAAACCTAACATACATGCAACTTACATGTAACATCCTTAACAGGCTGAAACAGTTAATTCAAACAGTCTGAGTGTATATTTGGTTTAATGGTTTTAGACAGTTGTATGAACTGTTTAATCATCAATGAATCCTTTGCACATTGATTTATTGATTATTGATGACAGATACACCGGGTTCTTCGGCTTACTCCCACAGTCCAAAAACATGCTGAGGTTAATTGGAGAGGCTGAATTTCCCATAAGTGAGAGTGTGTGAATGGTGTGTGTGTGTGCACCACACGATAGCCTGGCGACCATCTGGGGTGTATCCTTGCCTCTTGCCTGTAGTGTGCTGGGATTGACTCCAGCAGACCCCCATGACCCTAATGAGGAATAAGCAGGTATAGAAGATGAATGAATGAATGATAACAGATATTTAAAGGTCTGTCTGTGTCAGGTCCAGCGAGGCGTCGCCTGAGCCCGCCTCCATCCTGCTGGGCCACGCCGAGACGCTCCTCCCCCTCCTCTCCCTGCTGGGACTCTACAAGGACAAGACTCCGCCCACCGCAGACAACTACGACACACAGCACAGTAAGAAGCCACACCCCCATCCTGACGCCCAATCAGAGACGAGGATGTAAAGGAGTTTCTCTTCTGACTGTGATGATTGACTCACATCCATTTGGCTCAGAATAATGTAACAGATGAAAATGTATTGATTGATTGATTAATTAATTGTTTCCTCAGTGTTTCGGGGTTTAAACTTTCCTGTGTTGTCTCGTAGGCCGAAGTTTCCGGACCAGTGAGATCGTCCCGTACGCCGCCAACCTTCTCTTCGTCATGTACGACTGTCGGCGAGGTCCCAGGTTGCAGCTGCTGCTCAACGAGGCGCCGGTTCGATTCCCGGGTCTGGAGGAGGACGCACCGCTGTACCGGGATGTACGGGCCACATACCGCCACCTGCTGGATGGCTGCGACTTCCACAAAGAGTGTGAGGGGAGGCGGAGCAGCCGCGGACCCAACACTGAGCTCTGAAAAGACCTCTGCCACAGCCTTAATCAATATATTGATCTGTGAATATCAGAATCAATTCAGCTCAGATGTTGCTGTCAATCACAGCTCAGCAACAGCAACTGGTGACAGCAGGTGAACATACAAGCTGAAAGCTGTAAATCTGGTGATTGATTGGGTGATTGATTGATTGATTGTTGCACATTAGTGAACGGGTTGATCCCAGGGCCAAATGTTCAGACTCTAATATTATTTATTGAGGCATTAAAATACTTTTGGAGGTTATTCAACTTTCTTTCAGCCTGTTAAGGATTCATTATGATTAACATTTTATTGCTTTTATGTTTTCAGATTTTTTTGTCAATTATAATTCAGTCAACAAAGTTATTAAATCAACCCTTTACTGGCCTGTTTCTAAGATGAGCCACTCCTGGTTATACAAACGGACTTTCACCATGTGAAGTCAGGAAATGTTTATGGTAGAGTTACAGTTAGACGAGTAATCAATTAGTTTCCAACTATTACACTAATCGCCAACTATTTTGATAATCATTTAATCAATTTGAGTCATTTTTAAAGGGAAAATATCCGCATTCTCTGGTTCCAACTTTTCAAATCTGAATGTTTTCTGGTTTCTTTAGTCTTCTATAATAGTAAACTGATGATCTTGTGGACTGTTGGTCTGGACAAAAAAAGACGTTTTACGTTGAATCTTCAGGTTTGGGAAACTGTGACCAACATTTTACACCATTTCATGAACCAAACAACTATTCAGTTAATCGTTTAAATAATCAGTAGATTAATCCACTATCAAAATAGTTATCAGTTTCAGCCCTAGTCTAAGAAGTGTTTCGAAAAATTTTGATTTAAATAATTTTTACTTTATAAAAAAATATCACACTTAACCTGCAAGGACTCTGATTACTCTATTAAGTCTCACTTGAAATGTCCAGATCTTAAGAGACTAATTTTGACACTTTACCGACATTCCACATTGACAGTGGATCTCTAAAGGTTTAATTTATTGATTTCATTGATTGAATTGTAACAGTTTATGTGGGAATGAAGTTCAGAAACAAATCATAAACAAGTATCTGAAAATATTAAACCATTAAAATTGAATTCACTCAGTCATCACAAAGACTTGATGAGTCTTTAACAGGCTGTATATTTATTGAATCATTCTGTGAGGGTTAAATACATACATGTAATATACATGTTTGTTATCTTTGCTGGTGGGAAGAAACCAGACACACAGACTCACTCAAATGAGACATAATGAGACTCAAACACTCCAAATCAGATTATTTAGTTTGTTTAGACCTTGTTTGTCTCAGCCTTTTATTTTTAAGGGAGTCAGGTTTCTTTTGGTTGACTTCCTGTGGAATTGTTTGGAAAAGACAAATGCCAAATGTTTTTAACTGAAAGCTTTAATAAAATATTTTCAGGTAAACGGAACAAAGTCTCCTGTCTTCAATCTTTGTTTTTTTCATCAAAGCAGGTCAAGTTTTATTAGTACATGTATTAGTCTGTACAGCAACATTGGCTGATCTAGCTCAAGGAGAAAACAAGGAGAAGGTATTCTGAGCATATTGAAGTTTATTGAAGAGTTTGTTGGGTGAACCGTGGAGGATGATGTTGCAGTAGTCTAGTCTTGAAGTACTAAGGGCATGGACGAGGGTTTCAGCAGTGGAGAAGGACGGGGGGACAGAGGTGGGCAATGTTCCTGAGGTGAAAGGAGGCAGTTATGGTGATGTGACTGACATTGCAGGAGGATACCAAGGCTATGGATGTGGGTGTAGATGTGATGGAGCCATCAATATTGAGGAAAGAGTTTTGGGTAAAGAGTGAGGGAATTTGGGTCTATGATTTGGATTTCAGATTTATTGTAGTTGAGTTGTAGAAAGTTTTGTTGCATCCATGTTTTTATATCAGCAAGGCAGGCAGTCAGGGTGGAATGGATGGTTGGGGTGATGGTCTTGGAGCAGAGGTAGAGTTGGGTGTCGTTGGCATAACAGTGGAAACAGATGCCATGGTGATGAAGGGTTTGTCCAAGGGGAAGTGTTTACAGAATGAAGAGAAGGGGGCTGAGCACTGAACCTTGGGGGATACCATGAGTGCCTGGGGCGGTGGAGGATTGACATTTATTGATGGAAACGTATTGTTGTCTGTCAGAGAGGTAGGAGGTGAACCAGTGGAGGACAGTGCTGGACATACTAATGGAGTGTTAAAGGCATGAGATGAGGAGGGAATGATGGCAGTATAGAGGTCGATGAGGATTAAAATGATGAAGGAGCCAGAGTCAGCAGAGAGACGTATGGTGTTGTCAATGGTGATTTTGATCAGTGCTGTTTCTGTACTGTGTTTGGAACGGAAGCCAGATTGGAATGGTTCATAGAGGTTATTGTTGTCAAGGTGGATGTTGAGTTAGGCAGCGACAGCTCTATTAAGGATTTTGGACAAGATGAGGAGGTTGGATATGGAATGGAAGTTGTTGACCAGATTTTTTTTAGGATGGGGGTAATAGCAGCAACCTTGAGAGTGGATGGAACAAGACCCGTAGTGTTGCAATTCTGCTGCAGGTAAGGGTGTGTGTGTGTGTGTGTGTGTGTGTGTTTGTGTCTGTATAGAGTAAATAATCATGCACAACTTATTATCCTCTATTATATTGTACTATATGTAGATATCATGGATCCAGGGTCAGGTTCTATATGTCTGTATTTGTATTGATCCAGGATCAGATATAGATGTTACCCTCCGGTTCGGCAGGTGGCGGTGTGACCTGTACAGGTCGATTTACGACGCACCAGACACATCAGAGAAGAAGAAGCCCCGCCTCCAGATTCACCCGCCGACACCACAGAGGAAGAATCCCGGAAGAGGCGCTGCTGTCAGACTGAAACAGGTAAAAGTGATTTTATGCATTTCACCGTTAAACGAAACATTTGCGTAGTTTCCTCCGGTTTGTACCAGCTTGTTAGCGGCGGGTTGGCGGACGGTTACCGGACCCGAACCTTCCGCGAGCCGCAGAGCGAAGAAGGTCAAGCTAAAGCTAACGTTAGCCTCACAGTCCTTTCGGTTTTATAAGGGGAACACCGGAGGGGCCCAAACTGTGGTCCAGGGACCTCAAGTGGTCTTCAGCTGGGTCCCGGAACCTCAGCTGTCAGCTGAGACCCGGCGGTACCCGAAGTTTCACCGCCTTTTACTTCCGGACAGAAAGCTACTAAAGCGAAAGTATTCTGAACAAGCTCAGTACCCCATCGACTGGATCCAGAACCAGCAGAACCTGACCCAGAACCAGCAGAACCTGACCTAGAACCAACAGAACCTGACCTAGAACCAGAACAACCTCAACCAATCAGTTAATATTTATCAGAAGCTGCTTCCACATCTGACTCAATCTAATCACTGAAGCTTCAGCATTTGTTGTTTTGTTATTAATACTAATGTAAAATATAAACCAATTTCATTGCCGTTAAATAATCTCTTTTTAGCATTATTGGATTGATTGATATTGGTATTGATTATTGGTGCAGAGACCATGGTTCTGCGGGAGGTTCCAGCGGAGAACATCACTCGTCCTCTGGGCAGGAACGAGGTCATCGGGCTGTTGTTCCGCCTCACGGTGTTTGGAGCAGTCACCTACTTCACCATCAAGTGGATGGTGGACGCCATCGACCCGACCAGGAAACAGAAGGTGGAGGCCCAGAAACAGGTGAGACTGTATATGTTTACAATAATCTGTCAATTATTTTCTATATTTATCGATTCATTGTCATAAAATATTATATGATATTCAGTTTAAGCTCACAGTATGAGATGTTTGTTATAAGGGTTATTATATTTATGTAATAATAACAAACATTATATTATTAAACACATTTAGATTTTATCTCTATGTCTAATTTGTCTCATTTGTGAAGTTCATGTAATTATGAACTTCATTTAAATGTGCCAAACTTTCCTTCCACTGCCAAACAGTTCATCCTCCTGCTGGTGTTTATTTGTTGGATGATTAGCAGCTGATTTGCAGCTTTTTGGTGACTGATTGGCAGCTGAATGACAGCTGGAGCCTCCGCTGGTCTGATCTGATCCTGCTTAACTGGACATTTACTGACCAGACTCATCCTAAAATGTCATTTATTTATTCATTAAAAAAGAATGTGTGTGTCTGTGTTTGTTTGTGTCTGTCTCAGGCTGAGAAGTTGATGCGTCAGATTGGTGTTAAAAACGTGAAGCTGTCTGAGTATGAGATGAGCATCGCAGCTCACCTGGTTGACCCACTGACCATGCAGGTAAACATACACACACACACACCTTCAGTCTACAGGTACACACACACACACCTTTGGTTTGTACATCAGAAACCTGACTGAACAAGATGTTGTGTGAGGATAAAAAAATAGTATGTGTAGTAATGAGTTGGCTGAAACTTCCTTAATAACATCATCTCTGTCTTCTTTTGCAATGGTTTAATGGCACCGAAAATAAACCAATGGATGCAACTGATCAGTTGTCTTTCTGGTATAAAGGCCTGATAAATCAAGTTTTAGTATTACAAGTATAGATATAAAGGTATAAAATATAGAGCTGTGCCCTGATACAGAGGTGGTGATGTCATTAAAGTGGAGGCGGGGTCACTCCTGCTTGTTAGAACACTTTAATGTTTACAGAATAGAAGTTGAGCTCAGCAGTTAAAGTGAAATCTCTGGATGATGCTGCTAAGTGTGTTCATATTAAACTCTGATGCCATAAGTACAGCAGATAATCCAGCTAGATGTTTACTGTATTAAAACTATCACATTAAGAACATCATTACAAAGAGATTTCAGGGAGTTTCAGACAACCGTAGGATCTTAGAATGGTGACCTTTAGGGATATGTGTATATATATAATATATGTACTTATACTGTACAGGCACACCTTCTCATTCAATGTGTTTTCTTTATTTTTCATGACTATTTACATTGTAGATTTTTACTGAAGCATCAAAACTATGAATAAACACATGTTCATGGTGTTATGTACTTATCAAAAAAGGTGAAATAACTGAAAACATGTTTTATATTCTAGTTTCATCAAAATAGCCACCCTTCGCTCTGATTACTGCTTTGCACTCTCTTGGCATTCTCTTGATGGTTTTCACTTCATAGTTGTGCCTTATCAGGACTAATTAGTGAAATTTCTTGTTTTATCAATCAGAGCAAAGGGTGGCTATTTTGAAGAAACTAGAATATAAAACATGTTTTCATTTATTTCACATTTTTTTTGTTAAGTACATGACTCCATGTGTTCATTCATAGTTTTGATGCCTTCAATGAGAATCTACAATGTAAATAGTATTGAATGAGAAAGTGTGTCCAAACTTTTGGCCTGTACTGTACACACACACACACACACACACACATATATATCCTGCATTACTTTGATATTCTATATGAACTGTGCAGATCACCTGGAGAGACATTGCAGGTCTGGACGAGGTGATCACTGAGCTGAAGGAGACAGTGATTTTACCTGTTCAGAAGAGACACTTGTTTCAGGGATCCAGACTGCTGCAGCCCCCCAAAGGTCAGTCCACTAATCAGCTGTCAAGCATATTTATTATTGATTGATGAATATTAACATACATACAACATTATGAAGATAAAAGAAGGAAGGAGAGACTGAAAGAAAGAGACTATAAAAGAGAAAGCAGAAACAGGCAAGGAAAGAGAAACTGAAAGAGGAGAGAAGGAACAGTGTGTAACCACCTATCACCATGGTAACAGGTGTGCTGCTGTACGGACCACCTGGCTGTGGTAAAACGCTGATCGCCAAGGCAACAGCCAAGGAGGCGGGGTTTCGCTTCATCAACCTGCAGCCAAGCACCTTGACAGACAAGTGGTATGGAGAGTCGCAGAAACTCGCCGCTGCCGTGTTCTCATTGGCTGTTAAACTGCAGCCATCAATCATCTTCATCGACGAGATCGGTACGCACACACACACACACACACACACTCACACTCACATTTGTTCAGGACAGGTGAGTCTCACATTCAGCACATTCTGGTTGGTTTGTGGGACCCTGACTCAGATGGTTCTGATGGATTTGTATACTGGATGGTTCTTGTAATCTGTTTGTGGTTGAGGGGGAAAAAAAGCTTCTTTTTTATATAGTTCTTGTTTCTTTTCTTTTGTTTTCACTTTCTTTTCACTAAGTTTGTGTTGAAACAGCTGATAGAAACTTTACCAACTGTTTTCAGGGCTTTTACAGCTTTTAAATGAAGTGTCTTCTGGGCTTAGCTTTAGATATGTACAAAAGCTTAGTGTTCGTTTTTGTATATTTAACAAGTCAAGTCAGTTTTATTTGTTCAGCTCAAAGTCATTAACCAGAGATTGTCCTCAGGGTTTTAAAACCTGTAAGAACATCTGTTCTCCTGTCAGATCTTCAGACCAAACAGGAAAAACGTATCTATTATTCAGAGCTGATCTTTTACCTCACTCACCATTACACTAATACATGAACCATTATCATTAATTGAGGCAGAGAGGAAACTTAACATTCAAAACCCTGAGCAAGAGAAAGCAGAAAAGGAAGAGGAATGGACAGAAGCCATTACTAGCTAAATTAGTCAAGTTAAATAATTATTGACTGGGAGATTCAGCAAAAGAAACAAGGACACAGCCAGCAAATTCAGAGTGCTAAAACTAACGTACATTTAGCATATTGTGGATAATTTTGCTTCAGAAATGAGATAAAACAAAGAAATCTAGGTAAAGATGCAAATTCGCTGCATCACACAGCACAGAAAACTGGAAATGATGCAATACACTCACAGAATCACTTAGCTGCAGAGTCTGTAGAGACTTGTTGGAGCAGCCTGATAATAGAAGAATTACTGTAATCAGCCTGGAAGAAACTAATGTGTTTAGACAGAGGAAACATGAACAAACTGGAACTGATCTGAGAGACAGGACTTAAACAAGCTTAATGTAGTCACTTTATACAGAGAATAGAATATGATTTATACAGACTGATGAATCCTTTATCTGAAGCAGAGAGAAGGTGTTTGATGCTCTGAATCCTTAATGCAAATCTTCATGTTAACCTTTGAAGTCACACAACTGTTTGTGCCTGTTTCTCCAGCATCTGAGAGACATGAAGGTTGGTTTTAGGTCTGTAGTTAATTAAATACCTGAGGTTTAATTACAGCTGAAGGACTGAGGGACAGAACAAGGTAATAAGGACATAAGGACATGTCAATGAAAGGACAATGTCCTTAGAAGCCAGATCTTTCAGGGTCTATGAGACAAGTTGATATTGGATGAAGATATGACTGCAGCTGTTTGAGGAAGGTTGATTGGAGAAAATGAGTGCAGTTAGATGTTGGCTCTTTATCTGTCTCTGGTTCCTGTGCTTGAGGACAAATCAACAGCTGAAGAATATGTCTCTGACAATCAGAAACTTGTTATTAAAGAAGTAATGACCCATTAGTCATACTCAGACCTGTTGGTAAAATGCCAGGATGAATATTTGAAGGCAGATTCAGCTTGAAGCGTTAATACTTTATAAATCTGAGCTGCACTTTTTCTCCTCAGACTCATTCCTGAGGAGCCGATCCAGTTCCGACCATGAAGCAACCGCCATGATGAAGGCTCAGTTCATGAGTCTGTGGGACGGATTGGACACGGACCACCACTGCCAGGTGATTACATCAAACACACCTCTGCTGCAGAATCATATCAAACGCACCTCTGCTGCTGATCATATTCTGATAATGTGTGTGTGGGTCAGGTAATCATTATGGGAGCCACCAATCGTCCTCAAGATCTGGACTCTGCTATTCTGAGGAGGATGCCGACCAGGTTCCACATCAACCAGCCTGTAAGACAACAAATACATACACACACAATACGTATCTGTGGCTCAGGATCAGGTTGTGGATTAGGGTCAGTCAGACGCTGTGGTTCAGGATCAGGTTGTGGATCAGGGTCAGTCAGCTGCTGTGGTTCATTATCAGTTTGTGGATTTTCATCCTGGTTCAGGGAGACATAGATCTGTGGTTCTCTGTGAGTCTCTGGTGCAGGAGAAGCTGTTTTGTATCAGACCCAGGTTTTTATAAACAAAGAAATGTCCTGTTTCATTTGTTTGGTTTCTGAAAAGTGAACGTTTGAGCAGCTTCATGAAGCCTGAACATGATGTTTGGTTTGTTCCTGCAGAGTGTGCAGCAGCGAGAGCAGATCCTCAAACTCATCCTGGAAAATGAGAACGTGAGTTCAAAACTTCCTGCAGCAGCTTCACGATAAAAGAATTTCACAATAAAAGCCAACCCTTTGTCAACCCTTTGTGCCCATGACCTATAAATCCAATCATGTTTTATTATACATCATCCATTCATCTATAATCTCATTCTTGTTTTATTAGACACTGATCTGTAATCTCTTGTGTTTATCAATGAAACTGATTATCTCTTTGTTTGCAGGTGGATTTGTCGGTCGACCTTGTTGATATTGCCAAGGAAACGGACGGATTCTCAGGAAGTGACCTCAGAGAGATGTGTCGCGATGCTGCGCTGCTGTGTGTTCGAGACTTTGTCCACACTCAGAACGACAGGTACCAGTCTGTTTCTCTACCTATCTGACTACCTGTCTGACTTTTTTTTTTTTTTTTTTTTACTTGTAAACCCCAATAAAAGGTCTAAATAGGCTTGAAACAAAAATTAATAGAACTTGTGTGCATTCACAGTGTGCATTCACACTATGCAGCGTGCGAAAATGTAGTGCCATCTTGTGCACATCTATTGTATGCCTGTGCATCCTGGAAGAGGGATCCTCCTGTGTTTTTTTTTCCCCATTAAAGGGGGGGGGGGGGCAAAACACAGGGCTGTGTAGTTTTTTTTCCCACCCTTAATATTAAAAACCCTCATATAAAACTCCATATTTATACATGTGTCGACATGTGTTGTTTTTGACTAATATTTAAATTAGTTTGATAAACTGAAACAATCATATCACTGTACCTGTCTAACTCTACTGGAATATCTCTTTATCTTTCTATCTGTGTCTCAGCCTTCAAGAGGATTTCATTCGTCCAATCCATCAGTCTGACCTCCAGAGGGCGATCAGTAAGATGAAGAAATCCAAAACAGCAGGTGGACATGGTGCCCTGCTGCATGCTGCTCTTGACTGAACACACACATGATCACATGTTGACCTCAGCCTGAGGTTGTGGTTTGATATCTGGTCTCTTTATCAGTACAGTGTGTACATACTGACCTGCTGTTTCTACAACTTTATTATTTTCAACTTGTGCCACTGCTTTTTGTTTTTATTGTCTGACTGTTTCACTCTTATTTTTAGAAACAGAAATAAATCATAGAAAACTTTGTGACGGAAACTAAATTTCTGTTTCTGAAGATAAAGTCGTAAAGAATCTGTCATGACAATCAAGTTTCTTTTTTTAAAGATCACTGATTACCCTGCAGAGTCTGAACAGGGCTTTTATTGTTACCTCCTCCCTCAGTCTGACTTTGTATTTATTTCCTCTTCACGTCAATGCCGTCAGTTTGATCACAGCAGCCTCTAGTGTATGTTAGAGGAAATGCAGCTAAAATGGGCTGAAATACAATTTGTTCTACAGGTGTGAAAAACCTTTATTTTTACACATGTCTTTCATAATCATTTCCTTAAAGAAACCTTGTCATATGATGTCAGTTACAAGTTAAATAGAGACACAATTCTGTTGATTGTTTACTCTGGTTTCTCTTGTAGGACAATTTTGATTTTACCTCTGATTTGTGCCAAACTATGGAACCCTGACTCAACCAAATGGAATAAATGTTTTCTGATAAGTCACTGAACATAGATAAATAATGTGAGTGTAATACATATTTGTAATCAAGTAATCATAGTCCTTTAAACAACAGGTTAAAGGAAAAGTCCAAAAGTTTACATTTCTTTTTAGGAAATGATTTGTGAATTACAGATGTGTAAAGTTGGATCTGATGTCTGACTTTGGATGTGATGAAATTTTCACTGTAAATAAAAATGCGAACATATTTGAAGCATAAACTGAAAAGGAGCTGAACTGTGACGACGGCTTTTCCATGAAGTGTACTTTATTTTTAATTTGTATTCTCTTCTGATGTTTGACCGAGTGTGAAGATCTGAACTGTGCTTTTACTTTGTGAAGTAAAAGTTTGTTGCAGAAAGGATTTTTTTTTTCTCCAATTAATTGTTTGGTTTATAAAATGTTACCTAAAAATGAAAATAAATATGAAAATATATCAATAAACCATTTTTTCATGGTTTATAAAAATGTAAAATCTGTCACAACACCCAACTCAAGGTGATGTGGGTAAAAGTCCGTCCAGCAACAAATTAAAGAAATTCTTTTTTCTATGTATTTGGGTTGTTTTGCTTTGAAAGAACAACTCAAAATAGATTGTTAAAATAGATGCTGATTAACTTTTCATCTACATACATACAGTAGTGTAAATAATAGCAGTCCAACGTGACTAACCAATTTAATCCAGGTTTTTATTATATTTTTATTGCTACAATTTACCAGTTGGTGCAGTAGATTCTCAGAAAACCAACAAGACCCAGCATTCATGATATGCACACTCTTAAGGCTGTGCAATTGGACAATTCATTAAAAAGTTGATTGAAGAGGGGAAAACCTATAAATAGGTTAAAAAATTATTCTGTTCAGCTAAAATGATCTCCAATGCCTTAAAATGGAGAGAAAAACCAGAGACACATGGCAGAAAATGGAAGACAACCATCAGAATGGATCAATGAATACCCAGAATGACAAAGACTCAGCAAATGATCAGCTCCAGGATGATCAGAGACAGTCTGGAGTTACCTGTAAGTGCTGTGACGGTTGGAAGATGCCTGTATGAAGCTAATCTATATACAAGAATCCCCAGCAAAGCCCCTCTGTTAAAAAAAAAGGCATCTGCAGAAGAGGTTACAATTTGCCTAAGAAAACATCAACTGGCCTAAAAGGAAGTGTAGGAACATTTTGTGGACTGACAGTTTGTGAGATGACCCCCAAACTCTAATTCAAGCCACAGTTCACTGTGAAGACAGTGAAGCATGGTGCTGCGAGCATCATGACATCTGCATGTTTCTCCTAATATGGTGTCAGGCCTATTTATCACATACCAGGGATCATGAATCAGTTTGCATATATGAAAATACTTGAAGAGGTCACGTTGCCTTATGCTGAAGAGGAAATGCCCTTGAAATGTGAGTTTCAACAAGACAACAACCCCAAACACACCAGTAAACGAGCAAAATCTTGGTTCCAAACCAATAAAAAGTAACTTTATGGAGTGGCCAACCCAATACCCGGACCTTAATCTGAGAAGTTGTGGGGTAACATAAAAAATGCTGTTTCTGTGGCAAAACCAAGAAATGCAAATGTTAGAAAGTTATTAAAAAATCTTGGAGTAGAACAACAGCTGAAAGGTGCCACAAGGTGTTTGACTCCATGCCATACAGCTGTGAAGAGGTGGTCATACGACTAAATATTAGTTTAGTGATTCACAGGATTACTAAATCCTAGAATAAAAAGTTTGTTCAAAATAGTTTTGAGTTTGTAAAGTCAAAGGCAGACACTGCTGTTGTTTTGAATACACCCCTTTCAACTAATTGCCCAATTGCACAGCTTTAAAAGTCTGCATATCATGAATGCTGGGTATCTACTGCACCTACTCGTAAATTGTTAACCATGTAGCAATAAAAAATAATAATAAATAATAATAATAATAAAATAATAATAATAAAAATAATAAAAACCTGGATTAATCTGGTTAGTCACTTTGGACTCATGTCAGTTAATTATCTGATTATCACAGACCAACATTACACAAACAAGTGACAACTTCTTTTAAAGTTTTATTAGTTAGGTTATGAAATGCTTCTGAATCCACAGTAAATTTAGATGCAGAGAAATTATTTTAAAAAAAGAAGGTTCCAGGAATGATGAGTCCTGGTGAGTGGATCAGGTCCTGATTAGATGTGGATCAGAAGTACTCTGAGGGATCGCTCCTGTCACACATCTGAACGTGGACGTGCGAGGTGATTCCTGGATAAACGCTCTGCATGGGCATCATGGTGCCTATACGCTGGCCCTTCCTCACTGTTCCAGAGGTGCGATCAGGGTTCACATAGAACAGCTTGAAACACAGACCTGCAGGACAGAAGAGTGGAACCAGGATCACGATCAGATCAATAACAGATTACAACAGTTCAATAACATGAATTAGCAGTGTGATGGACTGACCCCCCCCCCTCAGGTTGATCCCGCTGTTGATGGCGGCCTTCTTGGGGTCAGTGTAGACCGTCAGCCTCCCGTTCAGCGTCACGTCGAACGGAGCGATGACATCAGAGCCGTCGCTGCACACAATGTCTATACCCTGGTGCTTCCGGCTCCCCCTGAACACATCAGCTGATCAGGTGAAATGTTACCTCTAGGTGTGTGTGACTCTGCGTGTGTGTGTGTGTTACCGTCCAGCTCCATAATGTCCTTGTCCCCAGCTGTCTGACGTCCTCTTGTTGTTGTTTGTGTTTCCCCCGCAGAGCTGGCCAAACTTCACCCCTTCACACACACACACCACAGCTGCACAAACACACACACACACACACACACACACACACACACACACACACACACACACACACACACACACACACACACACACACACACACACACACACACACACACAGGCTCTTGTACTCATTTTCATAATCACAAACTGCTGTTCAATAAAATGAACTGTACGTTATTGTAAATAGAGAGTTTCTCACCCAGCAGAGCACTGAACAGAGCAGCAATATGTCTCATCTTCATCTTCTTGTCTTCACACTAACGCTCTGCAGCTTCATACACACTTTATATACACTCTTTATCTGCTGCGTCATCAATGAAAACCTAATCTTACAACATACTAAAAAGTCCAGACCAAAGTCCAAACATGAAGAAATAATGTTCCAAACAGTTCAAGGAAGTTCAGCCCAGACTCACACTGATTATAACATGAAGCTAATGAGCCTCTGACTATAACAGCAGGAGAAACGAGCTGAAACTCGTTTCTCATGCTGTTGTAGATTTATAATATGACAGTTCTTCCTTTTCTATTATTGATTATTTATCCAAAAACAGTCTAATCATTTGGAGCAATTATCTAACAACATAATAATAAGACTTCAGGAAGTCCTTGTTTGATTCTTCATATTTAAAAGCAGATGAAGTCGAGGAAACATTTGTTTTATTAATGTCTTTAATGAGCTCTGACTCATTTCTGTTTTATTCAGAAATTTGAACTAAAATGCATTAAGATGATGACAATACAGCACAGTAATTATAAGGAAACACAAATATTTACTTCTTGTTCTGAGAAGCATTAAAACACTCAGACTTTGATCTGATAGGTCAAGGAAGTAATCAAGCTGTCACGTGACTGATAGCTGAATCTGATGTGATTATTGACCTGCTCTTGTGCCATAAATCAACAAAAACAGGTAAAATTCCAGCAGTACAATTGTGACCTTGGAGATCAATACAGGTCAGATGACGATTTACAAAATATATCCGATCTGCTCTGAAACAAAAAGTCCGGAGTTTGATTGATAGTCCTCATGAAAAGGACCAATCAGGTTCCAGGGAAAACAGTCTGTGGTTGGGTGGTTTGTAGAAGTCGGTTGTTTTCTTGCTGTTCTTTACAGACACAAACTTCTTCCTGTGTTTATGCCGCAGACGCATTAGACCAATCACAGCAGAAGACATGATCACCTGACTGTCACAGTGAAAAACACCTGAACCCAACTTAAAACTAATTCAAAACAAACAGTATAAAGGTTTTGAGCTGCCGTCTTCCACCCTGATGGTCTGTTAAATGAAGGCGAGACCACTTCCTCTACAGGTCCTAAAGCAGAAGTGGACAATCCTGGTCCTGAAGGGCCAGTGTGAGTACAGGCGTTTTGTTCCAACTGAGCACTAACACACCTGATTCTATTAATGAAGGTCTTTAGCAAGGGCTCTAGTGGTTAATTAGTAGAATCAGGTGTGTAACTGCTTGGTTGGAACAAAAGAACAAAAGCTCTAGATTCTAACAGCTAGTTTCAGATGATGTCTCACTTTGAGAAATATCTACATATTTTTATCACTGAACAAAAGAAGAAGTTATTTAACACAAGCTGAAACACAAAAGCTAAAACTGAACATTAAGGTTTAAATGAAGAAAAAGTTATTTGCTCCTGCCGCCAGCTGCAGGTCTGAACATTGAGGGTCTTAGTCAGGGGGTCTCAATCCAGGGGTCTTAATCAGGTAATCTCAGTCCAAGGGTCTCAGTCCTGGGGGTCTCTGTCCAGGGGTCTCAGTCGGTGGTCTCAGTGTGGGCCTAAGTCAGGGGGTCAGTCCAGGGGTCTCAGTCAGTGTCTCACTCTGGGGTTCTTAGTGTGGGGGTCTTAGTCATGGTCTCAGATTGGGGGTCTCAGTCAGGGTCTTCGTTGGGGTCCTGTTGGGGATCTCAGTTGAGCGTGACCCCCTCGCTGACGGGCATGTTGATGTGAGCCGTCAGTAGCGGGATACTCCGCCCCTCGTGCAGGACAAACACCTTGATGATGTCAGAGATGCCCTTGTCGCTGGTGCACTCCACAAAGGTCTCGACAGGGTAGATGAGTCCAGGGACCAGCAGCGGGATCCTCATGTAGGGGGTCCTCATCTGGTACAGGCTCTCGTCATACAGGAAGCTGATAGCCAGGTTCATGACAGGCCGGCACGCTGCCGTGTTCTGCACATTCAGGGTGAGTTTAAAGGACGGACCCAGACCCTGGACCACGGCGTTCATCTTAAGGGGCTCGGTGAGGCTGGAGGACACAGGGGTCAGGCTGGACTCCAGAGCCTTCACGTAGGCCTTGGCGGCAGCCAGGCGCAGGCGGCTCAGGTCCATCTGGAAGGCACGGTGCATGGCTACACCGTTCTCACGCTCCCGCAGGGTCTGATCCACATACAGCTTGGTTTTCTTGGGCACATTAAGGCGGACACTCTGGGCCGGCGGTGGGCCAGGGGCGCTGTCCCGGTCCTCGAAAACTGCCGTCCTCTTCAGGATCTTCACCATCAGGCCGCCCCCTTTGGTGGTCATGATAAGGGTCCCGTCTTCACGCCCGTACCGGCCAAAGCAGATGCTGCTGACGGTATCCGGTGTCCTAATGGTGCTCAGCAGGTTCTTGTCCCGGTACAGCTGGACCTCACAGTTAGCCAGACCCACTAGAACCGCCTGGAAGCCCCTGGTGGGCAGGTCCATGGATGCCATGGTGGTGATGGGAGCTGGGAGGACCACGGACCACAGCTTCTTCCCCTGGAACAGACCAGATACAGTTACAGTCGTTACCCAGGAAACACCTTTTATAGCCTTGTAGCCTTTTGGTTTTCATCATAAAGTGGTGCCTGATTTCTCTGGCTTTTAATTGTTTGTATTTTATATGTTGTTTGTGTTGTGTGTTTTATCCATATATATTAATGTTGTTGATTTGTTTGTTTGTACCTATTTATGTCTGTGCTTTGTTTGTATTTTGTTATATTATTCAAGTGATGTTGTTTGATTGTAACCATCAATCAAATAATCATAGAACATGATTTCACTATTTAGCAGCTTGTCATCATCTGCTGTGTTTAATGTGAAATCAATGACTTGACTTTTTGCTCAGTTTTGTTTACCTTCTGGGTGAAGCCCTGCAGACTCTCGTCAGCACAGCCCACCACCACGTTCTTCCCGACCCTCACCAGGCCCACAGGGTGAGACGACAGCTCGATACAGTACTTGGGTTTGTCCGAATCCCTGATGAGCAGCAATACGTCAGATTCATCAGATCCATCTTTCATTCAAACACAGTCTACGGATCAGATCAACGTCAACCGAATCAATATGTTTTGTGGTTGTGACCTCATATCAGCACCTGTCTACCGGGCTGCGATGCTGAGTATATCAGGTTTTAAAAATGATAACATACAACAGCAGAAATAAGGTTATTTCTGAAATGATTGACCCAGATGTCATCACTTACATAATAGACATCTTCTATTAGAATCATTTTCAAACAAGAAAAACTAAATTATCTTTCATTGCAGCTGATTGTTCTTCTAGTTGTCTCAAAGGACAGATCCTGACCCAGAAGATGAATCTTTAGATGTGAATCTTCAGGATGAGTAATATCAGTGTCTCACTGCAGATACCACGCTCTGCATCTGTGAGTGTTTCTGAAAGGCATTCTGGGAAATGTAGGCCTGATTATCAGGACAGGTGTTCATCTCACCTGCGTAAGATGTAGATGTTGCCATTGCGACACGCTACTGTGATGCGGAACTCCACGTCGAACTGACCCGTCACGTCCATCATGGTGGGAGCATCGGGCAGCGACATCTACAACAGGCGCAGACACGTTAGGACTCAGGAGGCTTTTGACAAGATTCATGGTTCCTCAACTTTCATGGGGAGAGTTTTCTTTATCACTTGACTTAAATACACACACACTTTAGTCATATGACAACAACTAAAATAGTCATGACCTGAACAATCTGCTGAGGAAACTGAGAGATCAATGGGTTCACAACACCTTTTAGTCTTTTTACACAGAACCTTATTTCATTTTATCAGCACATTAGAGCTGCCACAATTAGTCAATTTAAGGGTGCGATACAGGTGTGATATAGGTGTGATTCAGGTATGATATAGGTATGATATATGTGAGATACAGGTGTGATATGGGTGTGATACAAGTGTGACACAGGTGTGATACAGGTGTGAACAGAGCTGACCTTGGAGAGGATGATGAAAGCTTCGGGGTCGAGGATGTACACATCGCTGCTCTCTGTGCCAATCACCAGACAACTGACACCATCCTCATCCGCTGTGCTCTTCTTCAGAGTCCCGATGCAGGTGATGACCGTCTGAAACACACCGCAGCAGGTGAGGATGCACTTACTTTATGTTTCTATGGAAACCATCATCCACAATCAGTTGCACTTTTTGTATATGTATATTGTACTTGCTGCCAGTCTTTATGTCTCCAATGTTCTTTTCTAATCACATGTAGATTAGATCTTTTTCATGACCTCATCATAATAACATCATCAATTTATCAGGTGAAGCTGTTATGTTCCTGAAACCTATAAATGAGTTCTGATCAGGATAAACAGTGAAGAACAGCCACTGATAAATAATGACATATTCAAACCTTAATAAATGGACTGCATTACAAACATAACTTGTTTGTTTATCAAGTTTAGATGTTTTTTAATCTGCTCGGCCTTTCTCAGTTTGAGTTGTAGACAGAAAGACAGTCATTCATCATCAGCTGCCATCTGATTGACTGATATCTGTGGGTAACTGCTGTCTGATTGGCTGATATTGGTGTATGAAGCATACCTGCCGTCTGATTGGCTGATTTTTGTGTAGCTGGACAAACTCGTCAGTGTCGTTGGTGTCCAGGGCGAGGAACCGCAGTGAGCGGACGGACAAGGGGACGTCGGCCTTCTTCCTGATGCTCTCCAGCATCTCCTTCAGGGTCACGGGGTCAATGTGGCCTTCCCTCACCTGCTGCCACACGTCCTGACCAATCATAGCGTGCCACACGTCAAAGGTGCTCTCGGCTTAAGACTTGTTCCACCCATTACCATCACATTTATCAGATAAGGGTAGAATTTATATGTAACAAAAACCAACATAAAACTGAGGAAAGTAGAACTTTTTATTGTTGGTCTGATATTAGGGGGTGAAGACTTTTACCCCTATAGCATGATATATGGGTCAGTGACAAAACTGTCACGTGGTGTAACCCTAAAAACTTGGTACCAGATAATCGAACTCTCTTAAAAAGGTTTTAAAATGATACAAAACACATGCTATTAACAAGTTTTATATTCTAGGTGGATTATATGGTTAAAATCTATCATTCTTTTTCGGTCACACGATTTGACATTTTGTATCATAAAATCACATAAAATCATGATTTGTCAAAAAAAATTGACACAAATGGACTTTAAATAACAATAAACCAATATGAACACAAAATCTTTGTTTGGAGAAACCTGACGAATGCTTCTTAAAACTGTATTTTAAAAATATTTTGACTTTCTCATCTTGCTGCTGTAGTGTTGACAGTCACCTGTTCCAGTGTGTTGACCTCTGATCCTGGCAGCGTGAACTTGAAGTACGGCCGCAGGTTCTTGTAGACGTAGACGCAGGGTCCAGACGCCACGGCGATGGCGGGGATGCGCGGCTCATGCAGGTCCATGAAAAAGGCGACGAGGCCGGCGGGCAGGTCGAGCAGTGAGCTCTCGCTTAGCAGCGCTGTGCCACGATAAACCTTCAGCTTCATGCCCGCTGGCCCACCAAGGTCGCCCACCACCAGGCGGGTCTCGCCGTCCCCGCTCAGGTCAGCCAGGGCCACGCAGGACGAGAAGGTGTTCAGGCATGCCACCGGGTCATAGTGAGCGTCCAGCCACTTCCCCCCGTCTGCACACGACTCCATGACGTTACCTACAGAGAGGAGATCACATCACATGACACGTTAACCTCAGCAACCATTAATCCTTTAAATACATCACCTGCACATACACAAAACAAGCCCTTTAAACAAAATACATTTTCTATACACAATGCAGTTTTTTTAAACAGATTATTTTTTTTTTCCAATTGCTAACACATTAAAATGACATCCACATCACAATTATTTTAAGTATTTTTTCAAGTCTCATTAAACACTTTTTCTGCTTTACACACACTTTGCAATTCAAAATGGCACTTTTTAAAGGCACTGAACATGGTTCTCTGCATAAGACACAACAATATGACATTAGTTCGGATCAGTGTTTGCAATCTCAGAACACTGGTTCAGGTGAGCACCTTTTTTTTTTACAACAATGAAGGATGTGGCAGAGAGAGGAAGGGGAAAAACGAGGGCTCTTCTTTTTTTGCACATTTTTTCTACAATTTTCTTTTTCAGTTTACTGTTTTTTGTGAGCATGTTTTTGTTCACTCCAATGTAAATATATATGCCTGCATATGTTGCACTGACTTGTTTGATGAAAAATAAAAAAGTAAATGTTTAAACAGCATGTGTGTGTATCTGCAAATATTCCGTGAATGTGAACAAGCTGAAGAATGTTGTACAGTTTGAACTACTTTAATACTATGGCAAATAATACTAAAGATGGGAGTTCTTTTCATTATGCCCAACATTGTTTAGGTGATTAGACAAAAATCTGTCCATTTGGTGCAAAAGTTTGATTTTGATAATGCTTTGGTTTGTAGTTTGGTTGCAGTGATTCATTTTGCAGGATATATTTTGCAGTTTGGGTGTGTAGTTTTGTGAATTGTGCTAAGTACTTTGATAAAAAAACAGCCTAGTTTGGAAAATTGTGTTTTAACTATTGGAAAAAAGTAATTGATCACTAATAGTCCATTAATCTATATTGATATACCTCAGAAATCTTGTGAAGTTGTAGAGAAAAGCAACTGGACTTCTTATAGCCTGTTCTTAGCCTGTTTATACACAACACAAGAAAAGAAGTCCAGTTGCTTTTCTCTACAACAAAATAAAGATGACCTGGATGAGAACCTTCACATATACCTCCGAGAGAAATCAAAGTCTTGAATTAATCGTCCTATAGTTATAATATGTGCACCAATAGATGATCATGACATATATATGTACAGAGTAAAATGTTTGATCATTGATCGGTGGTGTTATCCGCAGGTGATCACTCACCGTTGTCAAGGAAACCGTGTTGAGCGTCTCCTCGCGGCTGCTTTGTATTTGGTTTATCGCGAAGCCGAGTGACGTCAGCAACGTTCAGTTAGAGGAATACATAGATTACATATTACCGATTCATTATCGATATATAGATACCTATTTAATCAATTGTAGCGGCTTTTGTGAGGAGATAATCTCTCAATCCGCTTCAGATAAATCCTGCTCTGCGTCACACTCACGTCCCCATCTGATGACGTCACAGCACAGTTGGGATAATTTTGTTTGTTTTGTATATAACTATAATATATAGTATAGTAACTATAATAATAATTATTATTATATATTACTAATATATAACTATAACAATAAATATAACTATAATATATAGTTAGAGTTAGTATAACTACAACTAGTTTGATACTGACTAGTAACAACTAAGGGTTTAGTCATTTAGAATTTATTAGTGATAGTGACAAACTAAAGAGCACATTATATCTGAAATATCCGACCAGATTGTGTGATCAATGGCAGCAGCCAGACACTTTTCCGCAGGTCCTTGTTACATGTGGGACATTTGAGACAGAAAGAGAAAGAATGATCACTGAAATAAGGAAAATTAACCATCAGAAATTTTAGTAAAGACTGATTTAGTAAAGTTTGGAGGCAAAGACGTAAAGACTCTGGAATTATTAAAGGATAAAGACGTTATTATAACTGGATGAGGAGGCCGTAGAGTGGCAGCAACGCAGCAACGCAGCCGCCGTGAAACTCCGGAGAAGAAGAACTGCGTGACGTCACCACGTCGTCTCAGTTTAAAAAGTAAAACCGCGGAACGAGCACGAGCCGCAAACGTTAGCTCCCAGCTACAGTCGACAGGCGGGAACCGTTCTCGGTGTCCGGTAAATAAGGCTAGGAAGTGTCGGGCGGAGAGTTCACAGCCGTTTTTATCCATACGGTTTCTAAAATTGTGTCAAAATTGAACGAACACCGTGTGTTGTTGCTATTGAGGATGAGCTAACTGTGGCTAATGCTAACAACAGCAAAGCTGCAATCCAACCTTCTGTTTCAATATAATATAACCTATTATACTATAACGTATCATAGTATAATATTAATCAGTACAGATATGCGTGGAATGTAGATTATATATTTATCGCTATAGATCTGTGTTGCAATCATTCAAGCCGATAACTGAAACGATTGTAATGTAATGTTGATGTTACACTGTGTGTGTGTGTAGATGAAGATGATGGAGTCTTGTTTCGCTGGGCAGCCGGTCCGAGTCGGACCCGTGGAGGTTGACGACATCAGGAGAGACCTACTCAGTGACTTCTCTAATTTACCAACACAGGTCTGTCTATGTCAGTTTTCAATTCAAGTGTCTTTATTGGCATTAAAAAATAAAAACAAAAACAATGTTTGCCAAAGCGGTTTACAGTACATAATACATACGTTTTATATAGCGCTTTCAAAGACACTTTACAAAAACAATTACATAACAAAAAACAGATATAGGGTTGGGGATTCAAAGAAAGAAAATTGGGAAAACAGCAATGGAGACAGGATAAGGGAATAGTGGAAGAAAATGTCAGGTGCAGTATGCGATTTTAAAGAGATGGGTGTTGAGATTCATCATGTTCATATTACCATATAACACATTAGATACAGTGGTGTAAAAATCACATTAGTATTATTACAAATTATTAGTATCATATTGCATATAATATCTGTGTCTGTTGTGTTATGTTATCTGTTTCCAGGAGAGTGCTCAGTCTCAGGTGGAGAACTTGCAGGTTTATCTGAGGGTTCGTCCATTCACTGCAGCTGAGAGCAGCAAAGGACAACATTCTCAGGTGAGGACATTCTCAGTTTAGGACAGTCTGAGGTAAGGATAAGGTGAGGGTATCCTAATGTGAAGACACCTTTGTCAGAGTCACTGACACTCGCATAAACACTTTTCAACAAAACTTGCTTTAAACATAAGATTCAATGATCTGTTGAAAAGAAGAACATTATCACAGGTGTGATAATATTAGCCCTGTCCACAGAGTTTATATATACAATTTAACATAACATTTGTAGGTGTGTTGAGTCTGCCGTGGTTTGGACAGACATCTCTGGGATCAAATTTTGTTCTTTTTTTACCCATCCTGTATCCAAATATATCCATAATTTAAGTGTTTTCTACTGTCCTTGGGCTGATTATATTTTGATAGAAGTTTATCTGACATCTTGAAGGTTGTGGCAGGAACTTTTGGGCTGAAAAACAGAAACAAATCTGGGTAGAACATTCATCCGAATTAGTTCTATTCTTATTGAACAGTGGAGTATAAGTCCATCTCATAATGTCTGATGTGATTTGTTAAATCATTTTCTTGTAGTTTGCTTAATATAACAGATTTCTCCTGGTAGTTTGGGTGAGTCGGATATCTGAATCCCCCTGTAGCCCAATGGAAGGTGTTATTTTGTCCAAATGAGAACTTCCATCATAGCTGCTGATTTCATATCATTTGTCTTAAAGCCTGACAGCCCTCCATCATTTCCAGAACTATTCAATAAGACTCTGTATCAGCAGATTTGATTTTATATAATCTCTTTACACACTTACTCTGGATTTAGGATGTTCATATAGAATGTTTGTCCAGTTATTAAACATGTTAATCAAACCAAATATATTCCAGTTTTAGCGCGAGAAACAGCCAATCAATTCTATCAAACGCTTCTCAGTTCTGAAGCCGAGAAGTAGTTCATCTCTAGATTCAGATTTAGAGCTTATCTAATGTTGTTGGTGCCTGGTGTCTGATCCAGCTGGATGAGTGTTGCTGCATTTTTTAATACATATATTAATATTTAAAAGCAATTGCACTGCATTTGAGGTATTCTGGTTTTCTTTGTATGTTATAACAGCCTTTGATCAGCTTCATGTGGGTTAAATTCCTCTGGGAACACATCTGTACCGAGTGATGTATTATTTTTAAGCAGCCAAATATTTTAGTTCACAGGGGGAGACTACAATTCTTCAGCTGCTGCTGCACTAAGTTTAGAGAGTATTTCTTCTGTTTTCCTGTTTTTCCTTGTGCTTTATAAAGTTCTATATAGTGGGGTACAAAGGCATCTGTGGTTGCTTGTGGTTGCATCACCACTGAGTGTGAGTGTTGACCTGATTGTATTTTGCAGAGCTGGAATACCAACAGCTTATTCACCCATTAACCATCTCATAAGCCCACTGGTAAATCTCAGGGGTCTAGTCTGCTTTATATGGTGACAGCTACATGTTTGTATGTCCTTAGCTTCTCTTCATATCCAAACAGTTTCCCTCTTCCAGTATTTTTCTGTCTTCAGTCTCTGTTTGGAAGTTTATTGCAGTAAAGAGAGTTTGTTGAGTTTCCTGACACCTTCAGCAGCTGTTAAATTCTCAGCCTTTATCTCAACCTGTAACCTATTCTGTGGAGGGTCTGCAAGCTCCTCGATCCAAGATTACAGAGACCTGGTGATCAAATTCAGCACAACATTCACGTCTAAATCCAAAGAGAATCTGGACTCTGCAGGTCCAGATTATGGTTCAGCAGATTCTAATAATAAAACTCTGCTACTGTTTCTGCCCAGGACTGTGTGACCCTTGAGGGTCTCGACACTGTGGTTCTGAAACCTCCCAGGACCGGTGACAAGCCCCTCCCACAAACCGCTCAGAGGTTCACCTTTACACAGGTACTCTGTCACCACCTTCTGTCTGTCTCCTCTTCTGTGTCATCTCCTGTCTGTCATCACATGTCTACCTGTCTGTCACCTGCCTGTCTGTTACTGCCTGTCCGTCCGTCAGTCTGCCTGTCCAGGTGTTTTTAATGTCCCTCCGGGTTGTGTTGTCCAGGTGTTCGGCCCAGAGTCTAGTCAGAAGAAGGTGTTTGAGGGTTCAATTCGTGGTTTGGTCCGAGATGTTCTGAATGGAGGAAACTGTCTCGTGTTCACCTACGGAGTCACCAACGCTGGAAAAACTTTCACCTTCCTTGGTCAGTATAGCTGTGTCTCTCCCTTTAACTGTCTCTCTCTATCACTCTATTTAACTCTCTCTGTATCTTGCTTTAACTGACTCTCTGCCTGTCTGTCTCTCAGGTCCAGACCATGACTCGGGTCTGTTGCCCCGGTCTCTGGCGGTCATCTTTAACAGCATTGAGGGTCGTCAGTACATTGGCAGTGATGTGAAGCCTCATCGCTGCAGAGATTTCATCAGATTGAGTCCAGAGCAGCAGGCGACAGAGAGAAGCAGCAAGAAGAATCTGCTACGGCAGCTGAAGGAGGTCAGAGAGAGAACTGAAACAATGCTGTTTTATTTTATCGCCTAGATTCACAGATTTGTCTCAGGGGGCTTTACAGTTTGTCCTCAGACCCTCTCAACCAATAAAAACATTTAAGTATGGATGCACAGATTAATTCTTAGCAGAAATTAACTGGAATTTTTCTGCTGAAAATGGGGGAAAAAAAGAAGATTATTGATGTTTGGTGGAATAGGTGAAAAGTGGTTCATTTCAAATGTTTGATTTCTTTGATTCAAATAATCTGCTGTTGACTGACTGTTAAAATAAATATCTACAGCGGGTTCAACTGCAAGGACTGAGCACGTCTAGTTTAATCTGTCATTGAAATCAAGACTCCCTAAAGGTTTTGTCAAGTACAAGGGGTAATGAAAAGAAAAACTCAGCGTCTTTGAACAGTCTAGAAGGTTTGCTAGAGCAAAGCAATCCTGTTTCTCTAGGATGTGAGAGATAATTTTCCTTCCACTCACAATTCTATTTACTCTGTGTTGGTCTCTGACATAAAATTTGTGTGTGTGTTTTTCTTTGCAGAGCGACAGAAGTGTGTCATCCAGCAGATCAACTTTTCTTGATGGTTAGTGACTCTTTATTACAAGACTTTCAGTGTGGTGGAGCTATTGTAACGAGAACATTGTGTGTGTGTGTGTGTGTGTGTGTGTGTGTGTGTGTGCAGGCTCTCTAGGCTCTGACAGCAGTTTGAACAGCATCTCTGAAGACAGTTTTTGCCTGGATGTTGGCTCAAATGTGCGATTCTCTATCTGGGTTTCATTCTGTGAGATTTACAACGACAACATCCACGATTTGCTGGAACAGGTGACATGACATGCACACACCTGCTTTTTTCCCTCCTCTAGGTGTGAGGACATTAACATAATACATCATCATCCATCTTTATTCTGTTCTCATGTTCAACATGGATAAAGTCCAGAAACTTGTATGTAGAAATGCTACCTGTAAGATTAAGTTAAGAGATTCAGCCTTTTTTTAAACACTTTGTTCATAAAGTTTTTTACTTGGAGAATGGAATTCCTTCTACTAGAGTTTATGTAACCTCAGAGCTGGAGGAAGTTTCATGAAGCCGACCAATCAGAACAGAGCGGTTCAGACTGAATGTCAGATTTAGTTTTCAGTCCACAGTAGTTGTGGGTGGAAAAAAATACATCTTAATTTTGGAAAACGGTGATTGACAGTTTTTACATTTTCTGGGATTTTATGGACCCTAACATGTTAATAATCAAAAGTAATTAACAGATCAGTGAATCAAAACAACAATCTTTAGCTACGATTTGAATTCCCTTTCGGGATTAATAAAATTGTTTGTCTTTGTACATGTCTGTATTTGTTGTAATAAGTTCTAATCATTTCTTTTCACTAATGATAATTATTTATTCAAAAACAAATATCTAAAGTCAACTAATAAAATTATTTAAAAAAAGTGCTTTAGAGTGCAGCAAAGAACTAGTGCAAGCTAGTTTTGTCAGCCAATCAGAAGAGATGACATGAATATTAATGAGACTGTCTGTAGCATAGTTCTTTAAAAAAACATCTGTAATGTTCAGGTTCCCAGTGGACACCACAAACGGACAGTGCTGCGTCTTTCTCAGGATGTCAAAGGAAACTCCTTCATCAAAGGTAATTCTGTATATGACATAAGCTTCACAAAATCAGTCAGTGTGTTTCCATACAGACCAATGACCACATTTCCTGCCTGCACCATAAATTGAAATTAGAAACCCCTGCCCCCAGCTGATTTACCTTTTTGATCTTGCCTGATTGTAAATGTATTTATATATATGATCTGTTTGTTGTCTTCATCAGGCCTGAATGCAAATCTCCCCTTTACCTTAAACACGCCCCGTTCTCCTTTGTTTTCATCAATTGGTGATTTCACTGTGTATATAATACACCTAGATCATTATCTAGGTCAGTCACACCACCTCAGCAAACTTTGAAGTAGGACTTAAGTGATTTTCTTCCTGATGATGGAATGTGTGTTTCAGGACTGCGCTGGGTCCAGGTGAACAGCTGGGAGGAAGCTTATACCGTGATGAAGATCGGAAAGAAGAACCAGAGCTTCTCCTCGACCAGACTCAACCAACTGTCAAGCAGGAGGTTCAGAGACTGAGACTTTATCAGATACATACGCTGCCGACAGTTTTCTGAGATGTTTCTAGGAAATTAATAATAAGTGTTTAGATACAAAATATGAAAGAAAATGTGTTTATTTGTAATTTGGTTGAACTGATCCTTTTGACAAAGCACCCACGCAGGTGTTTAGTTTACACCTGCGTGGGTGTAAGTTTACAAAAGTAATTTACATCAGCAAGATGTTAAGATTTGAACCTATGTGATCAAAGAGAGAAACTTTGAGCATCAACAATTTCTGTGTTTTGACTCTGCAGCCACAGCATCTTTTCCATCCGGATCCTGCAAGTCGAAGACGTCGCAGTCCCCAGAATCCTCAGCATCAGCGAGTATGTCTGAAGCTCTGCTTTATCCTTTCTGTAACTTCAGCATGGAGAATTTTTGATTCATTACTGTTCTGTTTAGGTTGGCACTGTGTGACCTGGCTGGCTCAGAGCGCTGCTCTCGCACTCAAAACACCGGAGAGCGTCTGAAGGAAGCAGGAAACATCAACAGCTCTCTGCTCACACTTGGGAAATGCATCAGCGCCATGAGACTCAACCAGAATGCCAAGTAAGTCCTGTCCACTTCCTGTTCTTCATGATGGAATCTCCTTGCTGAGATGTTGATGATTTAAGTCCATAGACATAATGACTTAATTTATATGGGTGAAGGATTATTTTATTTTGAATTATAAAATATAAGTATCCTTTAAATAAATGACAAGTTCATGGATAAAAGTTGATAACTGAATAAATCTGCTGTAAATAATGTATTAGTATAAATTGTAATTGAGTCAAACAGGCCAGAACCTGTAACTCCTGTTTATCACTGTCCAACCAACCATCAATACCTGATCAATCAATGACTGATTCCAGTTAGTGTCTGAGGTCAGAGTTAGTGTTTGGGATGGGCCTTAGCATTCGGGAGAGCCTTTAGCCAGGCTCACTGATTGCTGTTTTCCACAAATAAAGTAAAACGTTTGAAGGTCTTCATCTCTTCACATTCTCATCCAGATTCTCACCAGAGGACCAGAAGCAGTCAATAAGTATGATGGTACTAATATTAAACAATGTATTGATTTAAAATGTAAAAGAATTCTAAAGTTCATCTTCAATGCTAGAGAAAACCAGAGCAGAGACATTAAATCTGGAGTAACATGGTCTTTGTGTGTTTGTTGTAACCCTTGTACACATCTGAAATGAGTGTGCAGAAAACAACCCACTCCTTTACAAGAATTGATTGAACTGGTCAGATGACTGGATCTCCTATTAATACCTCAGAGGTTCAGAGTCTGACATGTTGATCAATAATCTGTCTGCAGGTTCCAGCATCATGTTCCCTTCAGGGAGTCCAAGCTGACGCACTTCCTGCAGTTCTTCTTCTGTGGTGCCGGCCGGGTCTCCATGGTGGTCAACATCAACCAGAACCCATCCTGCTTTGACGAAACCCTCAACGTCCTCAAATTCTCAGCCCTCGCCCAGAAGGTCAACACACGCACTTGTACACACACTCCTGGGTCCGGTCCTTGGGTTCACCCCTGGACCCGTGTAGACCTATACTTCCAGCTGCAGTCTGGATTTGTCTTTAATTTCAGCTGTTGGTGTGTTTAGTGAGGAGATCTCTACCTGTCACTCCCTCCAGGTGGTGGTGTTGAACTCCAGACCCGTCGTCCAGGACGACGCCTCCATGAAGTCGGCCATGGAGCTGTCGATGATCATCGATGAGGCTGACCAGCGCAGAAACGTGTCTGGACGGGGTCGCAAGAGCTCAATGGTCGCCTGGGAGACAACTCTGGAAGATGTAGTGGAGGATGACAGTGAAGAGCTGGAGGAAGAAGACGAAGAGGAAGAGGAGGAGGAGGAGAGTGTGATGGAGGGAACTGTGCTGGAGGCAGGAGCAGAGGATGAAGAGGAGGATATAACCATGGAGGAAGAGCAGAAGGTAACAGCCTGTTCTGATGATAAATCCACAGGTGTAATTTAAATGTGTAAGTGTGTGTGCTTTGTGTGTGTAGGTCAGTGAGGCAGAGCTGCGTTTGGCTCTGGAGGCCCAGATCAGAGAAGAAGTCAGTGCTGAGTTCATGGATCTCTTCAACAAGATGGAGAAAGATTACAGGTGAGTTATGCTTATTTTTATTCATGTTTATTTTATGCTAAAATTACTCTACTGTGAATTATTGCCACATTTCTACAAAAATATATTAAAATTACCAGACGCATGTGTTTCGGACTAAATCTAAAAATAATGTCAAGGGTCAGTGTTAAAACTGTGTGTGTTTGTGTGCGTCAGTGAACGGCTGGAGAAGGAGAGGCAGATCCTGGAGGAACGAGCTGAGAAGAGAGTGGAGATCCTGAAGAATCTGGTCAATAAAACAGTGACGGTGGATAGATCCACTGAGAGCAACAAGCAGGTAATTAAAGACACTACTGAGATGTCAGTTTACGCCTGAGGGTTAATGATTATTAACAACTAGGCTGTCAAGGCAAGGCAAGTTTATTTGTATAGCACATTTCAACAACGAGGTAATTCAAAGTGCTTTACATAAAACATTAAAAGCATCAAGATACAATTTAAGACAGTTGATTAAAATAAAAATTAAGAATTAAAATTTAAAATTTTTAAATTAAAACAATACAATTTAAAAGTTGATTAAAATAAAAAATAAAAATTAAGAATTAAAATTTATAACTGAAATTAAAACAAAGAACAAGTTACAGTGCAGTGTAGAGTAATTCAGAATGATATTAGTAGTAGGCAGCATTGAACAGAAAAGTCTTCAACTGTGATTTAAAAGCAGTGAGAGTTGTGGCAGACCTGCAGGTCTCTGGGAGTTTGTTCCAGATCTGTGGGGCATAGAAACTGAACGCTGCTTCTCCATGTTTAGTTCTGACTCTAGGAACAGAGAGCAGACCTGATCCAGATGATCTAAGAGGTCTGGATGGTTCATAAGGGATCAGCAGATCTGCAATATACCTAGGCCCTAGACCATTCAGGGCTTTATAAACCAGTAAGAGTATTTTAAAGTGAATTCTTTGGCAGACAGGAAGCCAGTGCAAGGACCTTAGAACTGGACTGATATGGTCTACTTTTTTAGTCCTAGTCAGGACTCGAGCGGCAGCATTTTGAATCAGCTGCAGCTGTCTGATTGACTTTTTAGAGAAGCCTGTAAAGACCCCGTTGCAGTAGTCTAGTCTACTGAAAATAAAAGCATGGACAAGCTTTTCCAAATCTTGCTGAGACATAAGGCCTTTAATCCTTGATATATTCTTCAGGTGATAGTAGGCTGACTTTGTAACGTTTTTTTATGTGACTATTGAAATTCAAGTCTGAGTCCATAACTACACCCAGATTTCTAGCTTGGTTTGTAGGCTTTAACATTGCTGATTGAAGATGAGCGCTGACTTTCAATCGTTCTGCCTTGGCTCCAAAAACAATTACCTCAGTTTTATCTTTGTTTAATTGGAGAAAGTTCTGGCACATCCAATCATTAATTTGTTCAATGTCAATTGATTACTTGAGGAGGAAGAGGCAGCTGTGCTGGAGGGAATCATCAGCTCAGTGACCAAAGACCTGGAGAAGATCAGAGAGGATGCACAGTGTGTCCAGGACTGTCTGTCTGAACACACACTGACTGCAGAGCTGGAGACACTGCGATTGGAGAAGCAGCAGTCACATGACCAACTGCAGGAAGCCAAGGAGGTAAAGTCATCTTCTTCCCATTTGGTGCGTTTGATAAAACAGCTGTTTCTGTGTGGACATCAGTAACAGCTGATCGGTCACAATAACAGATGATTAGTAGCAGCTTATCAATCAGTAACAGTCACCGCTGCTGACATCACATACTCATATCTGTTCCACAGCAGAATGTACCTGCTCTGTGTAATGAATCTAAATGGAAACTGTTGTACCTGTATGATAAATATCTTCACACGCTTAATAAACCTGCTCTATTTGTAGCTTCTGGAGCAGCAGCGACAGAAATTATCAGAGCTGACAGGCGTCATTCAGCTAAAAGATGATGCCATCAAGACGCTACAGGCAGCGGTGGACAGCAGCGTCCAGAACACCTCTACAGATGTAAATCAGACCCCTCAGCTCATCCTCTGATCATCCATCAATGTTTCCATTTCAGATCCACCAATCAACAAGAGTTTTTATTGTCTTTCAGAAAGATAAGCAGACCAACCACTGTTTGAGGAGGACAGAAGGAGAAGAGGCGGAGAGGAGGGGGAAACGGCAGCGTGATGACGAGGAGGAGCAAAGTGGAAGACCATCCAAGAAAAGAGGTAGGAGGAGGAAGAGGAGCAGCAGGAGTAAGAAGAGCAGCAGGAGCAGGACGAGTAGGTTTACTAAAAAATGGTGATCTTCTTTTCAGTGGTTCTGGAGGAGGAGATCTGGAGGCTCCATGAAGAAAATGACAAGAAGGAAGAGACCATCATCCAGCTGAGAGAAAGAGAGGAGAGGAGGATGAGGAGGGAGGAGGAGCTAAAGAGACAGGAGGTGGAGGTGGAGAAGGAGAGAATGAGGCTCGAGGGCGAGCTGAGGAGACAGGAGGCGGAGCTGAAGAGACAGGGAGAGGAGCTGAGTACACGGGAGAGGGAGCTAAGGAGACAGGAGGAGGAGCTGAGGAGACAGGGGGGGGAGCTTAGTAGACAGGGGGAGGAGCTGAGAAGACAGGAGGAAGACCTTAGGAGACAGGGGGAGGAGCTGAGGAGACAGGAGGGGGAGCTGAGGGGACGGGAGGGGAAGATGGAGAAGGAGAGGACGAGACTAGAAGAGGAGGTGAGGACACAGGTGGAAGAGAAGGAAAATGAGAGATCAAGGCTGGAGGAGGAGCTGAAGAGACAGGGCGAGGAGCTGAATAGACGGAAGGGGGAGGTGGAGAAGGAGAGAATCAGGCTAGAGGAGGAGCTGAGGGGATGGGAGGAAGAGAAGGAAAATAAGAGATCCAGCTTGGAGAAGGAGATGAAGAGACAGGAGGCAGAGGTGGAGGAGGAGCTAAGGAGGCGGGAGGAGGAGATGAGGAGACGGGAGGAGGAGCTGAAGAGATTTGAGGAGGAGGTGGTGAAGGATCTGAAGGAGCAGAAGCTGACAGGTTGGAGATTGAATGCACTATCAATACTAATATATCAATATGTAACTATGAATACTAATATATCCATATATAACTATCAATACTAATATATCAATATGCAACTCTGAATACTAATATATCCATATATAACTATCAGTACTAATATATCAATATGCAACTATATGAATAATTATATAATTAGTCAAATTTAATATGTAACTTTATAACCGAACTTTACTAATAAACTTTGGGGCTGTTGCCCCCCTCAGGTCCTGGTCTATGTTGGGAACCCTGCAGTCTGATGGAGAACAGAGCTCAGCAGCAGACACAGGTACTGCTCTTCTACTCTGGTGGAGGGGTTAGGGTGGAGCAGTAGCAGAGGTGATTAGATGACTGATTGATTATTTCAGGAGAGGGAGGGGCGGAGCACCAGCAGCAGTTTACGCAGCGTCCTGGAGCAGCTGAGGTTGAGGAGTCGGGCTGCGGTGGAACGATCAGCTCAGAAATGTGAACAGCTGGAGCAGCTGCTGACAAAGAACCAGCAGCTGGAAGAAGCTCTGACCAACAGGTACACAGATGATTTCAATCAGGTTCATTGATTAATATACAACCGACTACTGATGAAGTAAAGTTCACAGTGAAACTCCTCCTGCAGTGAAAAAGGCTGTTATCGGCTAAGGGAGGAGTTGGCCAATCAGAAAGCAGAATTTCCCCGTCAGCTGCAGAGTCTGAGGACGGAGCTTGAATCTGAGGGCAGAGCGAGGGAGAAACTGGAGAGAGAGAGACAAGGTGAGAAATTGATCCAGGGAGAACAGAATAATAATCCATCACCTGCCCATCACTTCCATGTTAATCAGTTAATGCTTCTCAATAAAATTTCTCCTTAATATTGATTCATTTAAATCACTTCATCACCAAAGATGTTTAGTATACTGTCAAAGATGTGAAGATTTTCTCTTTCTTCCACTGGTTCTGTCATGTAAATGTTTCCAGCTTCTTTGCTCTTTGTTTGATGTCAGCTCCTCAGATGTCACATGACCATAAACATGTAATAACTGTGTTGTGACAGAGCTACATGAATTCCTGTCGGAGAAGGAGAATCTTCTGGAAGAAAGTGTCACGCAGATGAAGATTCTGAGACAAGGTAAACAAACACTTATTTTATCGATGAGATCAATTTGAACTCTGAGATTCTTATTCCTGGTTCTTCTCTCTGACAGAGTTGGAGCGTCTGAAGGAGAAGCTGCAGAACAGGGAAGAGGAGGAGGAGGAGAAGGAGAACCTGCAGACCATGGAGGAGAAGGAGGAGAGAGAAGCTCCTAAGGTGAGAAGATTCCTTCAGGCTGATTCATTTTACTCTGATGTTCTGGAAATAACTTAACATGCTTTGATGAATTCCAATTTCTCACAGATGCGTTTTTTTTTAAGTTTCTGTCACTGAAATATCTGTCACCGAATCATGGAACAGGATGAATTTGAAATCAGACCTGTGATCAGTGTTTTATCTCATCAGTGTTTAGCTGCAGGACATTTTCAGGACTTATGGACATTGCTGAAACTAGAGTATTGTTAATGTAAACATGGAAGCTGATGTGTGAGGCACTGCTACAGCTGACTGTGTGTATATGTGTGTATTTGTGTCAGAGTGGGCGGGGCCTCCATTCAGAACAGGACATTCCTCTGTCTCCTCTGAGGTCCAACATTGCAGACAGGAAGAGAACCGACAGGAGGAAGAGGAAGAATTGTGAGGTGGGTGTGATGCTGTTAAATAATCATTTCATCTGTAGATTTGCAAAGTTTGAGGAGTTTCTAAGCTGCTCTTCAGTTTCTCTCTCACAATGCGTTATATCATACATTTGGTTCGTTTAAATTCTGTTTCAGGAGTTGATTCTCTTCATTTACCTGTATAATCTAAAGTTCCTTGAATTTCTACTTTACTCCTGGGACATGAAACAAAGAATGATTTAATTCCTTTTTGTTCATGTAAAAAATAAGAAACCCGATAAAAGCAAACCCAAGAAATGAATTAAACAGATATACTACATAGTCTAGGTTATTGAAAAGGAGAAGGAGGAAACACTTAGTGTTTTATTACTGCAATATAAGTATGAACAACTTCCATAAATGTCCTTTAGAAATGTTTTTGTCAATTCAATGAAATTGAGTGTCACTTGAGACTGGGCAGCAAAAGATTTGATTTCTTGAAAACAGAAACAGGTTTTGTCAAATGAGCTGAAGCTGTTGTTTCTGGACGTGTGAATTAAAAAATACAGACAATGCAATAATTGCTGAGCAGAGGTAATATGTTTATAGCCGTAAAGGCTGTGGATTAGAGGATGTTTGGCTTTGGTTATTCGTTGCGATCTGTAATATCTGCAGGGGTTAATCAGATGGGGAATATAACAACAATATGCTGAAGGCTTTATCTGCTTTGCCTTCAATCTTCCCCTCAATCCAGTTCCATTAACACATCACGTGTTACCTCGGGTGAAAGTGAAATGTAAAACAAATGAGTGCTTTCAATAAATGAATTGATTCTTGGTACAGATGAAGACGGAAGTTCTGTGGTGAACATAGGGAAATAGCTGAGGAGCAAGTGAATGAGAATCATTGAAAAGTGGCTAAATTTGAGGAGAAAGATTTGCTTCCTTTAACAGTTGAAGCCAAAATATCATAGAATGATTTATTCCATCTTAATATGGACTGAACATATTTTTAATGTTTTAACTCCAGCTCCAGTCATTTCACGCATTTTTCATTGTACCTATATTGTTTTTTTTGTTTAAATTCTAACCCCCCCTCATTGCCTGATGAATGATTTCTTGCTTTAATTTAACGTGTGCAGACTCATCACAGTAATCCAGTTAAACGTCTTAAACTATGACTGTTCCGTTTGTGGTGAAATCTGTCTTTGACTCTCTTCTTCTGTGGTGAAGGAGAACGACGGGACCCTTCAGAAGATGGGAGAGTTGATCCACAGCTCACCTTCGATCCTGAGCAGCAAAGGTGAGTTTAGATTCACAGCAGAGAGGATTCCCCAGGATAAAGAAGTAAAATATTAAATGACAAATGAATGTTGCACATCAGATAAAGGACAGAATCATTTTTATTTGAGAAAAAAGCGGCTACTCTTCTCAACCTTTTAGAAACCGAAGTACGGTCAATCACAGGTTTGAACTGAGTAGCACATTAAACTGCAGTTAACTTTCAGAGAGAAAAGACTTGAGGAAACTAAGTGCTCAGTCTGAAGAGTAGTTCAGCGTTCACGCCTGAGAAACATGACAAACACAAACCAGTCGAACCATCATCATATCGTCCTGTGACTTCACACCTGTGGTCATCGAGCTGTCAGCCAATCAGTGTTCATGAGGGTTACTAAACACCTGAAGAAGTTCAGAGTTGGATACAAACGTCCTGTTCATATCGACCAGCTGAAGTTCTGATCATCTTTTGTTTCTATAGCTAAAACCATCATGGGTCTAGTTAGTGGACACCCCGTGGAGAAAGAAACGGTTACCGGGGCAACCAAACCCAGACGAGGACGAAAGAAGCTATATAAGACGGGCATGTCATCTCCGCTGATCGACTCTCCACAGCAGGTCAGTATTTGAACGTGTGTGTCTGTATGTGTGTTTGCTGTTTCACCCTCAACACTTTGAAGAAATGGTGAAAAAAAAAGTGCTTCAGTCTTTTTAAAAAACTCTCATTCAGTAAACCAGTGGGTTAACTCGTGTCTCTTTGTGCTTGCTGTTCAGGTGGCGGCACAGGAAGAGAAGGAGAGCGATCACCTCATCATCAAGAGACAGCTGCGCTCCTGCAGGAAGTGACATCACCATGATGTCACCACGCTACAGTGACCGTTTTAAATATTTTTAATTCAAACATTTCTATTGAATGTTCAGTGGCATAGATTATGGATTGCAGACATCAGAATCACCATTACAATTATTACATCCATATTCTAGCACACATCAGCTAAACAATAAGACAAGACAAAATGAAATGGACATTACTACATTACTACAGCAGAGACCGTGGGGTGGGGGTGATTTTTAAATATTTGTACAGTTTGATTTGAGTTGCATACTTTTTGTTTTAAGGATGATAAATGTTGCTGCAGATCAATAAACTGAAGAGCAACAACACATTGTGTCTATTTTTTTGGCTGTTCATTACTTTAGTAATCCAATCCAGTGCGTGACAGATATTAATCAAACCTTTGTAGATATATTCATATTTTGTTTCATACTGTCATGGTTCGATCATGGTATGAAATAAAATCCTGATTTTTGCTTGGCAAGAGACTCAAGGATTTAAAATAAATGTACTGGGAGCAGGTGTGCTTTAATTACTTAAAAAAAAACACAAACTTAATGTTTTTACAGAAATGATGGAAAGAATCTTCACCCTCTGTCTAACTCATTGATCCTCAGGGTTTGTTTTGAGGCTTTTTGTCTGTGATCAGGCTGTAGAAAAATGATTTATTGAAGGTTATTTTTTCTTTTGTAAGGAATGTTGAAAAGAAAAACATTTTCAGCCTGTTTCAGCTCAGTTTATCAGTCTTCTGTCTCTTGGTGGAGACAGTATATATTTCTGCACATTTCAGAAGCTCTAGTTCACTCATTCATGAAGCTTTGATTATTTTTAACCTCTGTCCATAGATGTTTCTCCTTGTTGGTTGATATAAGTTCCAGTAAATTTGAGATCTTTTAAAAATTAAATTTACTGGAACTTCAGGACATCATTTCAACACAGTTCTAGCTATACATTAAAAATAATCTCCTGAAAAATGTTATAAATGAGGGAGCTACAGTCTCAAAGTTGTGATGTCTGCGATACCCACAAATCTGATTTTTTTCTCTAAAACAAAAGGAACTAAATATGGGATTTAAGTGGTTCTTGCAGCTGTCCTTTTAACTTGGAGCATTTTGCATATTCCACTGCAATAATGATGCAAAATAAGCATTACTGATTTTCTTCTAAATATGCATTTACAGCTTGTTTTTCTTAGCACAATTGTGCTGATTTCAAGCTTGAAACTAATTAGTCAATTAGTCATCATCCGCTGAAGTTTTGGTTGATTCTGGTTCATGGTTAGAGGCTTGATGAAACACTTTAGTCCAAAATCGGAGTCTTTTTTTTTTATAATGTTGACTAACTTTAGATGCCTTGCTGCTTCTGCTTCATGCTCATGAAGTTATCCAAAATTTTAGGTGTTTTTTATATAAAAAACAAGTGGCAAAATCATTGAAGCAGGCTGCTAAAGGGTCAGTTTTTCAAAGTTGATTAAATCATAACTAACGACAAAAAACAGGTGGAAAAACCCTCTAATGCTTCAATTAACCAGGTTTAAAATACATTTTTTTCTGTTATTTAAAGTATATCAAGAATATCTGCAGTAAGATGGTGTCAAACATCATCTCCTCACTGGAAACTGTTCTCCTTCATGTTTTTTTTTTTTTGATAGGAATAGTATAACAACAGTTTTACAAATTCATATATCGATACATAAGTACACAAAGAAGACTGTGGCAGGAACATCATGTGACTTTCGGCGGTGAGATTTGTGGCGCTTCTTGCTCCACCCAGTTTCCCAAAAACACAAAATATTAATGACTTCAGCAGAAATCAAAATTTAAAACATCTTTAGGTATATTTATTAAAAGGTCACAAACTCAGTTGGAATTTTATAACCCAACTGAGAAAAACAATGTCGTGTAAAAGAATAAAAATGAGTTCAGGACATCGTTGTAGATGTTTGACACTCGCCATGAACACATCTGAACTCTCAAACTTGCAGTTTGTGTTAATCAATACCTGAAACTGTCATTGTTCATCTGACCTTTACTGAAAATGTGAAACTCTTCTTCAGACACAAGAGTCCAGTTTTTATCAGCAGCAGCACAGAACTAATAAATAACTGATAGGATCGACCTGTTCATAAAATTAATCAATAATGTGATAAAACAACTTGTTTGGCTTCTTTTTTATTTAGACTTGAATCACTGCTGAATCAGTGAGTCATTTTTTACTTTGATAAATTATAGCTTGTTTTTCTATGAACTCATATGAACCCGGTTTCTTTTTGAAGTATGAGACTTTGTCAGCTTGTGAAGCACAATTACCTGTAAAAACCTGATATTCCGTTTTTTAAAAACTACACAAATTGATATTTACTTGATTTTCTTGCATTTTTAGTTCTAGTCTGTAGACTTTTTTATGAGTAAAGAAGCTGACGAAGAGCAGAGGGAAAGCAGCGTTTTCACTGCTCCAACATGATGATTTTGTTCATGATCAAGGCCTGATGCAGACCCACCATGAATCAGTTCTTGGATCAAAGTGACTAAACTTCTGATCTGTTCATTCACAGTTCTTATGGATTAGGGGTCAGCTCTAAGGGGTCAGGTCTAGGGGTCGGGTCTTAAGGGTCAGCTCAGACAGGTTGAGTGTTAGCGGTCAGAGATAAGGGCTTCTCCTTATCTCAATGCCCTTAAGCTCTTAAGGTCAGGTCTGAGGGGTTAGGATCAGGGGTCAGTTCTTAGGGTTCAGCTCGAAGGGGCCAGGTCTTAGGGGTCAGGTTTAAAGGGGTTAGGTCTAAGGTGTTTGCATCAGGGGTCAGACTTCAGTGACTGAAGTTAATTTCCTGTTTGTCAAATGTCCGAACACCTTTGTCGTCCATGACGTTGACAGTTTCCATGGAGATGATCAGGGTCAGAACAGGAAGTTGTAATCTAAATCTAAATAATTCCAGAATAAAACAACTAAACTCATCTCCTCTGAGCTACGAGTCGACGGACACGCTGACAGCTTCCTTGTTGAAGGAGACACAGCAATCCGATTGGTCAGATGAACTGAGTGGGAGCGGCTCGTGCTTGGCGTCCTTGGAGACCGTGGTCAGGTGACCCTTCCTGAGGCGGCGGCAGCGTCGTATCCCGTTGACGGTGGAGAGGACGAGGGCACTGGTCAGCAGGGCCAAGCCGCTGAGGAAGAAGGTGGCTGTGTAACTTCCTGTGACGTCAACCAGCCAACCTGCAGCCAGAGGAGCAGTTTTATTTTAAGCAGCCTGATAACGTCATAGTGTAGTTAAAGTAGTACAGTAGCGTTATAGCAGTGGTTTGGTCTCTGATTGATATATTATTCTCTCTAACATGATTAGATTAATAAGATGCAGCATTAGGGTTTAGTAGCATGTTATTCAGTATATTTACATTAAAATTAAAGAAAACAAATTATTGCGTTAATGTGACAATAGTCGGACATTTAAAACGCATGTATACACCTTAGTCAGAATGAAATCTGACCGAGTTAGACTTCTCAGAGTCAAATTACCACACCTAGATAATGCGATTGGAATTCGTATTTCTCTGGCATATAGTCGGACTGAAACTAGACAACGTGTACTGTTACACAGTAACATAACCAGTAACATCGCCAGTGTTAATATAACACATGAAGATTTAATGAGTTAACTATTTACTATTTATACTAGCAGTGTAAAATTAACTCCTATACTATAACATTATAAGTGTTATATTAACACTGGCGATGTTACTTTGGAGAGACGGGACAAAGTGGAGCAGAGAAGCCACAAGAACTGGCCAAGTAAGGAGGAAAAAAATGGTGTTGGTGCAGATTCAATGTATTTTCACACAGCGTGAACAACAAATTAATTAAAAAGAAAGGGAGAGAGAGACAAAAGGAAACCTGTATCCTATGCTCATTGTGGACAGCACCGGCCCAGACTGAAGCATCGCATTGGGAATTGTAAACTGAATATTATTTATTAAACTGATTAAGATGTTTATATTCAGTATTTGGTGATAGAAAAGTCAACAGCTATACATGTGTATATATATCTATCTCCGTATGAACCCACTGAAACCACATGAGGGGGCAGACCCCTTCACTTATTAGATTTTCTCTGTTGCATGTAAACTGATACAAAGGCAGAAGTCTGACTCGATGCAAAAATGGAATTTTGACCACAGCTTGATAAAGCTCTAACATACTGACTGTTGTAGCTGCTGGAGGTGGTTCTAGTTTAATCACTTTATATACAGTTAGCTGGTTTAGTTCAGCTGTTCCCAACCTCAGGGTCTGGCCCCTCCAAAGGGTCAGCACCAGTGGCGATTTGTGATCTTTCAAACAGGGGAAGCTCATATTTACCATACATCATAAATGTGTTATTTACAGACATCCCAAGTTCCAAAAAGTCATTTCAGGGAGATGTTTGTCATTTATCGAGATGTTTACAGGAACTTCTGGGAGACTTGGCCCAAAGTTAACATTGTTAGCCATCATGATGCTCGCTGGTCACTTGGACCTAGCCGAGTATGATTGCACTATGGAACAAATGGTAATTAAAACTAGAACAACAACAATAACAACAAGAACAAGGAAACTTTAATATTTATAGAACAATGAAATATGTGAGTGTGATTTATTTACAGTGTAAGAGTGAATTATTTCACTCTGGAAAGGCCAACAAATAGTCTCTGGTTGTCATTTGACTTCACATGGAACGTGGATCGCTTCGATTCGATTGCGCAGGCACGCGAGAGAGAGAGCGCGAGATATATATACATAAATATATATATATATATATATATATATACGGTGTCTGCTTTATATAGTTTTGAAACCTGTCAGTCAAACTACATTCTGCTTTTCCTCCAATCACCATGCATCACCACTACATTCTGATTTTCATCCAATCACCATGCGGACGCTTAGCGTCCAGGCCCCGCCCACACTCCATTCACTCCCAGAGACGCTCAGCGTCTATGGGGAAATGCATTGACCAGAGACCAGGAAGCGGTATGGGAATGTACGGACATGTCATTTATTTATTTATGATAAGTAGCTGATTCTGAAAGAACTCGTCTTCAAGATGAACATGTTCTAACAGATTTATAGTCAATAAAATGTTAATACAGCTGCACACATTTGGCCATTTATTTTTTGACAGGGCAGGGGAAGTTCAGCTTCCCTTGCAGTCTTAAAGAAATTGCCAAATGTGAGGGGTCCCGAGAGGCTTAATGGAAAAGAACAAACAAAGTTCTGACTCACTAATTAGTTTGTCTCTAATCGCTGAGTTTTGGTCAAATATTGGATCATTTGAACATTTAATTGAAATGAAACCATATGAGATGTTTAGAGGGAAAACTCTGTATTTGTTGCAGCTGATAACAATCACAGACATAAGATGTGAAATGTGAGCTGACTACCCTGGTAAGACGATAAGACTGAAAGGTTCAAACCACTACTTTCATCGTTAACATGTTGGATTTTAAATCTTATGATAGTATTACTGAGTCAAATCTGCATCTGAAGGAACTAAAGCTGCAGATAAATGTAGAGGAGGAAGTATACTATTAAATCTGAGTATAAATTAACATCACATGGAAATAGTCAAGTCAAGTACAAGTAGTTCAACATCGTATTTAAGTGTAGATGCTGAGTAAATGTGTGGGAGACAGACATTGACTCAGTTTGTTGCTTCACTCACAGACATCAGTGAACCTGTTCTGGCCATTGATTGACCAGCCGGGATCTGAACATTATGTCATGTTATGTCATATGTTGATAACGTTACATTTGTTCAAGGACAAGCCAAAACTGAGCCGTGATGTCAAAAAAAATCATACCTAGAATAGCCTGAAACAAGATGTATGATGAGATTTTAATATTTTTCAAAAAAAATAATAACTAAGTGAAAACAAAAACCCATGAAAATAACCAAGTTTAAACTTTTAAGCCAATGGTTGACATGATGGAGGCTTCCTCCATTATTTATACACTCCAAAGACATTTAGTTTACCAACAGAAAAAAGCTAAATGTCATTGCATCTGAGCAGTTAAGGATTATTTAAAGTAGACTAGTGAGTGTCCCTCACCTCCGATAGGTGGGCTGACCAGGTACGGGATAGCATGCAGGAAGTAGACCACACCCAGAGCCGAGGAGAGGTAGGGGGCTCCCACCACGTCTGACGTCACCACAGGAATCAGTGCCACGTAGGCGCCATCAAAGTAACCGTAGAGGACGGCGAAGGGCACGAGTAGCGGGAAGGAGCGCAGCAGCGGCATGAAGAGGCAGCTCAGACCCTCCATCCACACAGAGAACACGTAACACGCCACACGGTGCCGCTTCAGACACCTGCAGAGACACAGGCTTCCAAATCACTATCATTCTATAATCAATGCCTCATGTTTTAAGGACTTTGTTGTACCGTCCTCTTGTGTTAGTTTGTGTTATTATGCCTTATGCTAAGAGGTTGGTTGCCTTAAATCAGCTGTAAAATACATTTAAAACCATTATCTATCAACCAATTTGTTTCTCATCTCTTGGTTACTTTCTTAGGCTTCCTTAACCATGAAAATACAACAATCTACTAATATAATGGATGTTTGTTCAAATTATTTAGATGAGAAGGGAAACTTCATTTTTACCTTCTATGTAAATGTCCAATTCAAAATCTTTGGACAGATGTTGGACTAAACTTATAGACTTTGGACTTCTACCTGCCAGGAGAACTATAGCGCAGGATCAGGAATATCATGAAGATGGAAATCTAGGTAAATGATATAAGGAAATGGTTCATTCCATCTGTATTATATCCAGTATTCGTGCAAAGTAAGTGCGTATGTCTATTAATTATACTGAAACCTATGTAATAATAATAAAATGCCTCCATACGTGACTGATCACTGTAAAACTGTACCTCCTGTCTGTCAGCCAGCCGAAGGTGATGTTGCCCATGATGTCAATGACTCCCAGGATGGACATGAGGAAGGCAGCATGCTGGTGGCTGACGCCCACGCTCAGCGCGTAGGGCACCAGGTAGACAAAGGGGAGGCTGCAGCCACTGGCCAAGAACAAGAAGGACACAGCAAGGCCCAGGAAGTCCGGCAGCAATAGGAACCGGTACTCCTGACTGGACAGGAAGCCTGAGCTGAAGTACCGCCTTCTCGTCTGCTGGGGGGCGGGGCTTCCTGGCAGCAGAGACGGTGATGGCATTGATGGCAGAGATGGTAATGAAGATGTACCAGATGACAAAAGGAAGTCCTCAGATTCTTTTGAAGGTTTTGTGGTGAGCTCTGCATCATTACCTGCATGAGCAGGCAGGTGAGGAGGAGGAGGAGAAACTTTACTGGTTTTAAAGTACATTTGTGTAACTTTAACTTCAAGAAAGAGAAAATCATGCTGACTGATGTAAGGCAGACTATCAGTCTAATAACTGTGTCGTTGGTGTTATGGCTGCACCTGCAGGTTTACATGCTTACAAGGTTACATGCAAGGCTTCAAGGATTAGGCAACAAATTATAGGCAGACAAAGTAGTATGACCAAAAAAGCAATTCAGAATCTCAAAAATATTACATTTCAAAGATTAAATGAACTCTATGATGCACTACTACATAATAAATGGGGCCTAAAATATGGTTACTAATGTAAAAAATTGTGGGTGTTAGGCTGTATGCGATAATTAAACTGAAGGAATTAGTACTATGGTGACTGCTACGATGGGAGAACGGGTGCCATGAGGACTGATACTATAAAGGCAAGTACTATTGCAGGACTGGTAATATGACAACTGATATTATGGGAGCACTGGTACCATGAGGACTGATGCTATGGGAGGATTGGTACTATGAGCACTTGTAAGGGGACTGGTGCTATGGAAGGACTGGTATTGAGGACTGGTATTATGTGCAGACTAGTGCTATGAGTAATGGTACTATGGGAGGATTGGTATTATGAGGAATGGTACTATAGCAGGACTAGTACCATGAGGACTGGTGCTATGAGAGGACTGGTACTATGGGTACTAGTACTATTAGGACTAGTCCTATGGAAGGACTGGTACTATGAGTACTGGTACAATGGGGACTGGTCCTATGGGAGGACTGGTTCTATGAGACAACTGATACTATGAGGACTGGTACTATGGGGACTGGTACTATGGGGACTGGTGCTATGGGAGGACTGGTACTGAGGACTGGTAATATGGGACAACTGGTACCATGGGTGAACTGGTGCTGTGAGGACTGGTACTATGGGAGGACTGGTACTAGGACGTATGGTACTGTGGGAGGACTGGTGGTATGAGGACTGTTGCTACTCCCAATGTTGAACTGCCACTGCAGGTTAGGGTTAAATATGGAGGTATGAGTGTTAAAATATCAGCATCACAGTGAACAGAAATCCTAATAAGCACATGTAACAAATCAAAGGTTTTGCCTACTCACCGAGTTGCTCCTGCCCTGTTGTTGCCCTTTCCTTCTGGTCTTCCTCTCGCACTTTGATTGGTCGAAGCAGTGCCCCACAGACGCAGAGGTTGCTGATGAATGCGCTGAGGATGAGCAGCGCCCCCCTCCATGAGTACAGATCAATGAGCAACTGCACCACAGGAGCCAGCACAAAGGTGCCAATTCCGCTGCCTGACATGGCAATGCCATATGCCAACGCTTTCCTCTGATGAAAGTAGCAGCCAACCATGGAAATGGCTGGAGTGTAGCAGAGAGCGAAACCCAGACCTGAAAGCCAGGATACTTGTATAAAGCTGGGATATTTGTATAAAGGGGGCTAGGGGCGGAGGAGCTGTGTTACTGACCTGTCAAGACTCCCATGCTGAAGTAGAGCATCTCCAGACTGTTGGTGAAGGAGCTGAGCAGGAGGCCGCAGGATGAAAGGAGGCCACCGAGCATCACTGCCACCCGACAGGACCAGCGGTTCCCCACCAGGCTCCCCACTGGAGCTGTCCATGTTCAGAATATGAAAGTGCTGCTAGTGCCCTCTACAGACTGCAGTACTACTTATACTACTAGCCATAGTACTTCTTCTACTATCCATATTGGATGGGAAACTGTACAGTTAGTTACACACAGGGTTAATTGTAATAACTTTGATCCAGCAGTACAGTGACTGTCCTATATGAGTACTGACCAAAGAGCATCGTGGTGCAGTCCACAAGGCTGTGGATCCAGGCTGTGGCTGAGTAGTCGGCTCCAAAATGAGCCTGAAACTCCACAAAAAAGATGGACACACACCTGCAGACACACAGAAAGTAGCAACAGCTCGTGAGTGATGATGGTTAAATGATTATTGGCTATTAGAACAGAAAAGAATAACCATTTATATCAGCAGTGTGAAAACACACACACACACATACAGCCTGGGCAGACAGGTGTGTGTGTGTAATATTTGCTGTCATGTTGTGTACTGTGTAACATTGACGGGCAAATAAACACAAACCGGTTTCAGCCGATATCTGTTCTGGGTGGAAATTAACTGGTTTGAGTGGGAAGCCATGAACTCTTTCCACCTGTTGAACTCTTGAAATCTGACACACTGATAAATGATCTGCAGTACTATGCAGAAATTTAGACACTTGATCACTTTGACACTCTCCTCATTTGGTCCACTACAAATGGACCAGAGTTCATTTCCTTAGATAATCCTCAGTTTAGTGTGGACCAAACAAATGAACTCTGGTCCAGTTGAAAACAGGGGTCTCAATTCTTTTACAAGTGAATCCTGTTGCAGTTCATATGCGAATGCTCACCGGACACACAGGACTGAATGTATGTTTTATATTTTATTTATATATTCCAGAACCAGCATTTGTACAGAGGGAGAGTTTGCCTTGTGTTTACTTTCTGGTGGTCATATTGCACGGTTTGCTGAGCCATGTGCAACTGATAAATAAAGAAAAGAAACATCATCCCAACAGCTAACTTCACATGTTGCTGCACATTTACTGAATCCAGCAGATCAGTTGGATACAGGCTTCTATTCCAACATTTAGACATTGGTGTCTAATTTCCAAAGTAGCAGCATTACCATTATTTTTCAAGAAACCTACTTTTTTTCATTGTCAGAGTAGTGGCTACTATTTTTCAAACATTCTGAAATGAATAGACTTAATATAATGTGAAAGCCTATTATACTTTGCACTCCCATATATCATAACATGCTTGCAATTGATTAGAGAATAGTTTGGCTACATAGGATATGAGACACTGGAAAAATGTCATAACTGATAGCTGTGGGAATACTACCAAATGTAATGCAGTGATCTTCAGTGTGAGGTCAGCCCTCATTTATATCCTTTAAGCACAGGAATTTTACAGTAAAAAAAGCATAATTTAAATGTCACAAGTATATTCCCAGTTTACCTACCTACCATTTGATATGCTGCATTCAGCACCATAGACAGCAGCCTGATTATGCACAGGTAGCCTAATGGAGGGAATAATGACGTGCCTGGGTATCACAATTAAAAAAAACAACCATGATGGAATAGTGATACTAAAAATTGTCGGAAAATCGGTGTGTCTAAATAGAGCCATGTTACATAAAGGGATGTTGGAATGGCCAGAATATGCTACTTACTGATATACACTGATATTAAATATAGCAGAAACAGTGCCAATTTTTCTACATACATACTTGAAGTGAAAATATCCTGTACTTACAGGGTTTTTACTTGCAATGTCCCTACTGAAAAGAACAGCATAGATCCTGCTGGTGACCAGCCTTTGGTTGTGTTTTAGTTGGTGACCTGCTATTTGAAGCTGGTGTTTTCACCCTGGAGATGATGGATGATCATGGTAATTGATTATGACCATTCAGATATTTTAGAGTATTTTTTTTATTATTTTAGTTGTTTAAAAAACACTAACAGTGAGCATATTGTTTACATCAGTTGAAAGTGAACCTGTGTGTGTGTGTGTGTGTGTGCATACGTGCATGCATGCGTGTCAGTGAAATAAGTGTTGACAGAAACAGAAGTTCACTCCCATCATCATTACATTAGTAAACCACACTGGATGGAAATAAATGGCTCTCCTATTTTAACTATTCATAGCCTGTTTGACCCACTCAGCTGAGCTCACATGGAGCTGTAGTTTTTATAGGTGTTTTTGTATCTGTTATAGCTGTAGTGTTATAATTGTTCTATAGTTGTTATGTTATAGCTGTAATGTTATAGTTATAAAGATATATTTGTAATGTTATAGCTGTAATGTTATCCATAAGTTGAAATAAGCAGATTTTCATTTTCAGTATTAAAGAATAACACAACACAAGCCCTGCTAAATATAAATCAATGTTTCTTATTTGATGGAAAATGACGTGCCCCCCTATTACTCAAAGTGGTTTAGTCCAGATCTGTTTTCCAGTGGGCGGGGCCAGTGCCTAATGACAGATTTTGACAGTCAGCTAGCAGCTAGCCTCGTGGAAGAAACCATTTAAACAAATATTTAGAAGCCAGTAAGTCTGTCAGTAAGTTTATCACACCACTTGTTCAAAATTTGTCCAAAATCAGCTTTTTTTTTAACAGTATGCTGGTTCAGATCAGACCTAATGATCATTAACAAGCTCAAATGATGTAAGTTATGGTAGCGGCAACAATTAAGAGGTAGGAAGAGAACCCAGACTCAAACTCAGCTCCATTTTGCTGAGTCCTGTTCTTTTGATAAAGGTTCATGAAATGAAACCTGTCACAAGGACAGAAAGGATAGAAATCCAAATGTGTGAGTTACCTGGTCACTGCTCGTGTGCAGACTGTCACCATGAAGCAACAGCCGACAATGACCCATCCCCACCCACCGTCCAGAGGCAACTCCTTCACATGGACCATCGCTGCAGGAACAGACTGAACCTGACCCCGCGAGCAGATCTCTGGTCCTGGTCTTGATGCTGAGGTTGTGTGGTTCCAGGAAATAAATAGATGAGTTGGTTGTGATGTGATCCCTGCAGACGTTGGAGGATGTGTAAGGTCTGGATCTGGAGCTGGAGCCTCCCCCCAGACTTCTAGGTAGAATCTGGAGTAATTACTTAAGGTGTGTGGTTGTGGAGAAGAAGCGTAGAGGGTTGAGGAGGTCTACATGGAGGTGGAGAGAAGAGTTTAAAAAGGAGAACCTTCTGGTTTGCATCCTGGACCTCTGTCTGTCTGAAACTTCAGTCAATAAGTCACCAGCTGACCCTCAATCATTAACTGACCTCACTGTGAAAACTCAGGGGGTGATGAGATATTAACTGAGTACACCCACATCCACGGGAGAGTTTGATTTTGGACATTCATCCTCCAGCTACAGTCAGCCATCTGCTGTGCCCAAACCGAGCGCTCCCTCCTTTATAGCATCATCAACATGTGCAGCCACATGTAAATACACAAGGAGTATTTCTTTCTCGACACCCAACACCCTTACTTCCCAGCAGCTCCTCCCATTCGGGTAGTCCTGTACTAAGTGTCAGGTGTCAGAAAAGAAGCGTGCCTTGAAGGATGGGACAGTATTTATGTCCCACAGCTCAGCACAGAGTTTATTTATGTCCTGAGACATGTTTACTGTCGGAGGGGCAGTAGGTCAGGACACACAGGACACAACTAAACAGGACGTTCCTTAAACACAGGTGGTGTCTGAAACACGAGTTTCAATAATGTAAATCAGAATTACCCAAGTCATCACATGACCGCTGTTGTCTAGACAGTGAGGAGAAACTCAAACTACAGAGAAGTCAAAGATCTCATCAACAGGTAGGTTTGGAATATGTTTATTCTAGACTACTTTATTAGTAAAGATATGACTCTATTAACCCTCTTAGAAACAGCTATGCTGTTCTGGGTCAATTTGACCTGGTGCCTGTTTAATTATCCAAAAGATGTCTGATGCCAAAAAGTCCACACAAGCATTGTTAATATTTCAATACTAACTCAATTACTAAATATTCTATATTCTATATATTATATATAGTCTATATTCTAAACTATCAATATTTAGTGCAATGGTGTTCACTCGTATTTCGTAAAACATAAATACAAGTTCATAACTTTTCTTAACCACTTAATTACTTTTGAAAGACCAACATATAAAAAGTAATTATTTTACATAACAGTGAAATATTAAAATTTTGGTTTACGTACATGCACTGGAATGAATGAATGAAATAACGAGAAATAATAAACCTTCATCACTGATGGTGTGGTCAAATCATCCAAAATCAGCTATGAAATCAGATCAACGTAACATTAAATGTAATGTTAACTACTCTAAGGGAATTGGATTTAATGCCTGAGTAATATTTTCTTCCTATGAATTATTTTATCAGCAGTTGTTCTATCAGGCTTTTCTCAGCTCCTTTCAGCTGTGGGAAAACTCTGCAATGTAATCTACTTTAAGAGCTTTAAAACTATAATTATCCTTTAAATTTGACATTGAAGTTGACATTTTGTTAAAGCTGAGACTTCATTAATTCAGAAATTCACAAAAACCCAAAACAGCTGAAAATTAATTATTTCATGTAAATACGTGTTTTTACTAGAACGGGCTGTTGCAACTTCTGACTGATTTTTTCAGAGTGCTTCACATATGTGAGATAAACCATGATCATATTATTTATTAATTACACTAATTAAGATAACAAGGAGAAGTTTCATACTTTAAAAAATATATTTCCTAAAAGTTAAAACTTTAAAATGGGTCAATTTGACCTGGAACATAACAGTGGGGTTAATGACAATTAACAATTCTGGGTCAGGTTCATGTGTATATTCTTTTTAATATAAATCTTTATTTTTAAAATGTATGTCAAGCATCACAAAAGAACAATGCAGTATCCAACATAAAATGATTAGTGTTCCCTATAATATTACACTAGAATCATTTAAAATGGGAAATAAAATCACCCTTAAAAGGAGCATCATCTCCAAACAGCTCCTTCAATATGAAAGTTATAACATCATTATTATTATTATTATTACTATTATGTTATTAATTAATACAGTTTTATTTGAGCCATAACAATGGTATGGTCTTCCTGACTGAACTTTCCCTAAGCTTCATTAACATAAACATAAAACAGCAGAATGTTACTCTGTACTTCTAAGCAACAAATCAACAAATACATTTCATTTGAATGGAGAATGACAAACATAATACAATACAATCAAAGACTTATCAGAGATAAAGGATCTGCAGAGGATGTCTGGAAAAACACCTGTTAGGAGGAAAACCATGGAAACTCGAGGTCATCATTTCTAAAAAGGTTCACATTTTTTATTTAGCCCTGTTGGATCTACAGTTTTCAGTAGGAATCCATTTCCTCTCCACTGATCTTTGGGCTGTGGTCCATTTCTTCTTTCTCTCCGACTGTGGAGTTTAAAATGTGAATATAAAACTGTTTATAAAATAAAGCAACTCATATACATGTGTTGCTTTATTCTAAAATAATTCCACTCCCCCTTTCCCCACATAGATCTTGTGGTAGGTCCTGCACCTAATAAACATAAACTGCATAAACTGCATTTTCAGTTGAGGGCTTCAAGGCCTGTCACAACAATTAATAGAGGTCTTCATCACTTAGGATATTTACACACATGCCACATGTGTGTAAATATCCTCAGACCAGACCCAACCCTAGACTCTACCACTCAGGTTTAATGTCTAACTCTAGCACAACCATAACTTTAACTCACCCCTCAAATTTGGTGACAATGTTTTTCAAATTTGTCTAAAACATTCCTCCACAAATTGCACCGATTGACTTTAATTGTCTTAAACATGGTCTAAACACCTTCTGTGTGTACGATGTGTGCTGCTAGTGTTTAGTGAAATTTGGACCTTCCTCCTCACATCCATGGTTTGCAGAGACCTAATTTCACTCTTCTAAACTCCAGAATTGTTCCTGACTCCATAAAACCTTCAGTTCCAGAAATACATGTGTTTTTTAAATAACATCATTGAGAATCAATGTGCAGTGGTTTTTCAAATTCCACTAAAAAATAGTAGCTTCAAAATATTTGGACCATTTTAAGTCAATTGGTCGTACTTTTAAATAATGTATAAGGCAAATGTTAGGTTCACTATAAGCACCAAACCTGACAGGTGAGTTAGAGTTGGGTATCAACTGGTCACAATAGGTAGAACATCCGCCCCATCTGTAGGTTTTTAAAACCTTTTTGCATCAATTCATATATTTTCCAGTGCCAGTGTCCATGTCTGTTGTTGTTTGTATGTGGTGTTCTACTTTTATCTTGTTTTCATCATACATCATGTTCTTTTAACATATGAGATATGCTCTATAAATTAAGCTTGATTTGATGCAATATATTTTATAAGTTAATATTAATCTGAACATCACATTAAACCTGACTCCTAACCTTAACCTCAGACATCCAGCCCAAACTCTTTTTTTAAATCCTTACTTGACTAAAAATACCTGAAATGTGTTCTAAACACTTTCTGTAGCTACATAAATCAATATCAAATCATCCAAATCAAATCATTCTCAATCAATCAAACTGATCTATTAGACTCACCTATCTAGGTGCTTGAATATTGTGTGCAGCAAGTCAGTAGAATTGTGGCTTAAGTTGTGTTTTCTCTTTACAAATTTAAGTTTTTAAAAATATCGAGAAGTAACTCAAAATCTTTTGAATGTCTAAATAATGATCAGAATCAGAAAGCCCTTGAAATTTTACCATACATTGTTGAACAATAGTAATGTATCTTCCCAATGAGTCATACACATATAGGCATCAGATGAAGTGGGTTTCTGGTAGATAGTTGTCTCCATAATTTGGAAATTTGGAACTTTCCTTACTGAATTTGCAAATTGGAATTTAAATGTTTGTCAAAATACCATTTGATTAATTGTAGATTTCTGACAATAGTTGTGGTAGTATTGCAGTAACTGTGTTGTGGGTCTAGTGGCTCTTGTCATGGCCCACCTGGCTCCAGGATCTTGGAAATGTGTCAATAAAACAATAGTTCAGCACAATGTATTTCTTCAAAGCCTTTATACCACCTTTTCCCTGTAGACAGGCTTGAATCAGAACCCTGGCAGACGTTTGCTGCCCTCGCTGCACCCTGGAGCTGCTACAGGGTGCAGTGAGGGCAGCTCCAGGGTGCTGTCCTCGCTGCACCCTGGAGGTGCACTGTGTTCTGGGGTTGACCCCTAAAGGCCGGGATGAGCGTGTGCTAATCTGAAACATTGGCCCACTGGATCAGGAAGGGGGCATGCCCAGAAATGGCCTGAGGGAAGCTGTCAATGGTTTATTCACTGGGTTAATGTATAGAGCCCTTGAATCATTAAATGTTATTGGTGGTTAGTGTTAAGCATCAATCCAGACTGGTTAAGTAACTTTGGTTCAGCAGTAATCATAAACAGTGTTGGGCAAGTTACTTCAAAACTGTAATGTGTTATTTATTACTTGTTACTGTCATTTCAAAGTAATTTATTACATAGCAATAGTATTGTATTTAAAATGTAAGGCATTACACTCCAGTTAACAACTGGAAATATGGATTCATCAATCTAAATATAGCTCACCTTTGACATTATTGCTGCTAGTCACAACAAGGATCTTGCTGACTAGTTTTCAAAAAGCTGTTGGTTCCACTGTTAAAGTGGTTTTCATGTCTTCAACAAGTCTCCTAACCTCTTGATGCTGAACAACCTCAGAGCAGGAGACTGTTCACACAAAGTGAATTTGACTACAATGTTCTTTAAATCCTTATGTTTTACAAACATAAATGAATGAGTGTGTGCTCATCTCCATCTTCTGTCTGACGATCTAAAACGAAATGAAACGTTTTGTGTGGATGTTTCACCGCTGCTGATCTTGCATTAATTTTAACAAATTTATCTGAAGAAAAACAAAACAAACAAAAAAAAATTACCACTTCAATCCAGGTTCAAAACACATTGTAATGCATGTTACTGACATTGTACGGAGTAAAATATTAACATGTTTGTTTCCAGTAATGCCTTTCAGTACTGCATTACAGCAAAAATCAATACATTACAGTAATTTATTACTTTTGTAACATGTTACTCCCGACACTGATCCTAAAGGGTTGAGGTTAGAGTAATTACACTACTCACAATAAGTTTGGAATATTGTTACTTACAAGTTCTTTTCCTATTTGGTCTGCATTCTAATGAAATAAGTACTAGTTCCATTTGATATTACTAATAATGAATGAGGAAAAAACACCATTAGTATTAGTAGTAAAATATATGAAATCCACTGAGTCTCTCACAATATCCCTAAATTATTATGAGTAGTGTATTAGATTAGGGGTTAAAACAGTGGCCAGGTAAGTAGTTCTCTTTGCAGCAGGTGATAGTTCTGGTATTGGGTGAAATGGTATCCCACAGGTCAAGTGTCTAGGCACACTTCAACCTACAGCAGAGAGGCCTGATAATACAGTGACTATATGAAACAGCCTGATAGTACTGGAGGGAGAGGAGACAGAAAACCATGCATCTGATATTTGGCAGCTTAGTCACACTGACAGAATTTTAACCTTTTCCTCCATTTCCTGGTTTTCTGCTTCCTCTACATCATCATTATTTTCATTAGTAGTTATCCTGTATTAATTGCATTTAATTTTATTATTATTTTTACTACTTAACTTCATTCATTACATTCATTGTTTCTCTAATCTGCTGAACCCTCATGTCGTGTTCCCTGTTAAATCTGACAGTTTTTAAGTTTTTGTCTTTGTCTGAAAAATTCACCTAAGATTCCATGACTTTGTCCACAAGAGGATTTCAGCACACTGAATAAATAGTTAATTTACATACAATTCTGTGTGTTTTATTCAACTTTTATACACTCTTGGTGGTCCTGGTCAAATCTGACCAGTCATTCAGAAATTGTAATTGTAAGAAATTGAACTCGGGTACAGTAACATTTGTCTACATAATGATTCTCTCGATTATATATTTAAATCTGATAAAGAATGTAATTTTATTGCTCTTCTTAGTTGTTCTTCAATGTATTAAGACATGCCTTGGAATATTGTAAAAGTATCAAGTGTAGTTTTTGGATAATTTTCTTTGTAAACAAAATCTTTCCGGTCACTTATGACCGTGAACAGACCGTAACAGGTTTTACTGTTTGTGACTGTATAAAAATGTTCAGGTAAACACGATGTTTCATCTGATTATTTCTTATAGTCCAAATAATCCAGAAATTGTTTTTTCAGGACTCGAATTCAAGATGTATAAGTTCAAATCAATGAGACGTACAGGAAATAGGTGTGAGTGTGTGAGTGAATGGTGTGTGTGCCCCATGATTGGCTGGCGACCATCTGGGGTGTATCCCTGCCTCTCGCCGTAACACGCTGGGATTGGCTCCAGCAGACCCCTGTGACCCTAATGAGGAATAAGCAGGTATAGAAAATGACTGACTGACTGAGTATATCTGAGAGGTGAGTGATGAGGTGAGGGGATGGAAAAAGGAGTTTCAAAATACATTGACAGCAAACACCATCATGTGGTGATTATAGAACAGAACATTCAGAACAGTCCACTATAAAATAGGTCTAACCTCTTGCGTATGGCCAGATGATCCATCACATATCCATCTCAAACAGTGTCAAGGAAGTGTGACCCAGAGGAAGATCCACGCATTTTACAGCTCATAGTGAAACCCCGTGTCGGTGCGCGTATCTCGTCACGTGACCGATACCGAAACTGCTTCGAACTGACACTGACGCGCCAAACTGTGTTTATAAGGCAGCGAATCTGTCACGGGATGCATCTGCCAACAGAATCTCGGAATTGCGTATCAAGAATTATGGAGCCTCAATCGAAAAGAAAGGTTTCCACCGTGTGGGACCACTTTGATCTCGTATCAGCAAATAAGTATTTGTTTTAATTTCCTTGTTTCATCCTGTTCCTCTCAGAATTTCCACTTGATCTAATCTATCTGAATTCAAATTCATTTCAAAGTGACTCTTCGTTCACTATTTTCTGCAAACTCCCCTATTTAAATAAATCTACCTCCTGAATGCTGAGGCATTATAGGGCCATGACAATGAAGTGAGCAGGCAGAAAGTGTCACAGCAGATCCAGGAGGTCCAGAGGTACCTGGCAGAGGGAAATCCTGCAAGGTCCCAGGATCCATTGAGATACTGGGAGAACCAAAAAACAATATATCCAAATCCCTGCAAGTTGGCATTACAGTTCCTCTGCACTCCAGCCTCATCTGTGCCATGCGAGCGGGTGTTTGACTGCTGGAGGAGTCATTTCACAGAAGCAACAGACTAAAGTACAAAACGTTGGAAAAACTTATTTTTTTAAATAAATTTGTAAAAAAAAAAATCCCAGTCCACAGGCATCCTCATTCACAACATGTTCACTCAAATTCTGACATTATGATACATGTTCACATTATTTATTGACTGTATCAAAAATATCAAAGACATTTTAAATGTTAATGAAGATATGAAATAATACAATATAAAATACAATGAGTTGAATTATATTATTGTATATACTAGTTCATCAAATCAGTGTCAGCTGAGTCTGTTAACTAGGTTGCCTGTAGGGATTTTTAAAGTTCAGCAGGTGTCAGTATTCAGTGACACAGTATCAACACAGTACTATTGTCAAGAGATAGAACGAGGCTGCCAGTCAACCACTACAACATAATAAATATTTCATAATTAATATTTATTTCGATGAATAGGGCACACTCCAATTTAACTCCTAAATCAAAATGTGACAAGCTGAAACGGCACTTCTATTTCTTTGAACAACCCAATATTATTTTTTCTTTTTGGGTTTAGAATAGAAAATTGAATCTTGCCAATGCATTGAAATAAAAATGCTTTACTCACATTTTAACACACTTCTATTATTATGAACACTACTGTACATGTAAAAGCTCTTATAGGTATTGTTTATCAATGTGGAGCCAATTTTAAGTACTTTAATAGATAGTATTATTTTATGAAAAAGAAATGTAGTGGAGCAATATTTTGAGTGAAATTGAGTGGAAATATAAAGTAGCACATAATTAAAATTGTATTTGGATTCATTCCACCACTGTATATATGTGATACATTATTCTTGGACTCAAGACGTGTTCACAGTACACCAAATTTTATTGACACATAAAGGCATACAGTACTTATATATACACATCTTTGAGTATTTACAAAATAGAGAGCCCATGGATGTTACACATGTATAAAAATATGCATTACATCTATATAAATATGTACACAATGTGCAAAACATATGGCATACGAAGGACAAGAGGCATGGCGCAAGTGGTGGAGATACGGAGGAGGCCGGGCTACAGTGGAGGATGGAAATTAGCTGATGGGACGGTGAAGCTCGCTGCTTCACCCGTGTGTCTCAGTATGGAAAAAGAGCTTCTCCACCCCACAAAAAAAAAAAAAATACAATATTCACATGATGATGAGCAGAAGAGCTGAAGTCAACATGAAGACGCCGGTCAGCTGACGAGAACATTTAAAGGAACCTTAAGGGGTTCTTCACAAACCTCTAATATGCGAGGGTGAATGAAAGAAAAAACCCTCAGATATGAAAAGCCTTTGAACTCATAAACACATGTATTATTCTGGCTCTTAATAAAAATCAAGGCAGGATATGACTTACAGTATCAATGGAGAGCAGCCACTATTGCGTTAGCTGTCCCCGTCTGACCCATGGCGAGCGGTGAAAGCCAATCACAGACATGCGTAGACTGACTGCAGCCCAGAGGTTTGTGTATGTCTGATATGAAAAATAAAAAAAATGCAAACCAAATATATACACATGAAACTTTTTTTTTTTTTTTTTTACATAAGCATGAAAACATGATTAAATGTTTTGATCCTTCCTTTTCACACTCAAAACAAGTGATAAATACAAAAAAAAGGTAAGAAAATTACAAAAAAAGTGATAACATGTTCCACTGCCTTTTGGTGACAATTATCAAATTTGACAGACTCAAGACAAAATAAAAAAACAAAACACGCTTAACTTGTCAAATCTTCAAAAGATACACATGAATCAACTAGTGACTGTTCATCCTGCGGGATTTAACACTTTTACCATTGGAAAAAAAAAAAGAAACAGAACCAGACCTGCAGGTATGCTCCGATCCAGCACCCTGATGAAACTAAGAACCGAAGGCGCATCAGTCGGACACAATCTTAAGCACGGGTTTGTTTGTGCTTCTTGTTGCAACAATGTGGGAACACAAAAAGGTCTGTGCAGTTTTTTGGCGCAACTCTCTGGTGGTCAAACATATCGGATTGATAAATATGTCATTGCAGCCGTAGGTCGGAGCGTCACTCGGTAACAGACAGTACTGATGTAAAGTGCTCTCAATGGTTTTGCTCAGGATGTTCCACATTGTTCCTGATGTGAACAGCAAATCAGCATTCATACATTTCAATAAATTTCTTTAAAAAATGCAAAATAACAGCCTTGTTTTAACTTTGTTTGGTTAGAAATGACCCTGAAGTACCAACAGTTGCCGTTGAGAAAACAAAATGTGCCACAACAGAAGAGCAGAGGCACCCTCTAGTGCCCGCAGAACGAGTGGTTAAAAGATTTCACTGAACATGACTGAGAAAAAAAAAAAAAGAATTGAAGAAGCAGTTTTGTTTCAAAGTGCTGTACAGTAACACTATAACAGTCCCGTACAGTATCTTAACAGAATCTGAGATACAAACTCAGTAACTCACTGTTTAGGTTTAAGAAATAGCTTGTGGGAGATGTTGCAGACCAGCGGAAAAAAAAAAGAAGCTGAGCCCTCTTCACTTCACCCCTCGACAGGGTGTCTGTGCGTTTTTGACTGTAGGACACCAACCAACCCGACAACACGGATAAAAACAGTAAAACAGTCATCAGAAGCCTTTTTAAAGAGCAGAAAGTTCGGAATACATCCACTGGAAATAGCAAATAGTTTCATTTCATAGATATGAGTAAATCTCTTCAGACGACTTCGAGATCGACGGGGGAGAGAAAAAAGAGCTGGAAACAGCTTGAGATTTAACACGGAATACAATCATGCACACGGAGACACGTGTACTGTACATGCAAAAAGACAGGAAGACGTAGTCACATGTACACACACACAAAAACACACATGCTTGCTTGCTCCCGTTCTCTTGCACAACGTCAGGAATCTAACTGCACTGCACAGGCCAGGCTTTACTTTAAAGGGGCCCTATTTTGACATTTTTCCCAGTTTATTTTTTTTAATTAATTGAATCAATTTATAAACTTTGACATGCTTGTATGATGATGATGATCTAATTAGACAAGTAGCAGCACTACAGTCTGCATTCTCACACACTCACTCTGAGAAACCCTGTTTTCCCTCTGAAACACCCTCTCTGCTCTGTGATTGGTTAAGAGCCTTCAGAATGCGTCTGTTCTTTAACATTTTGAGGAAATGCGATGATCAAACTGGAATCCGTTTCACCCCTTTTTTCAAAATGAACGTGTGAAACAGCAAATTAATCACTCCTGATGTGACATCACAACAGGAGCCATTTTGAAATAGTGTGTGTTCAGCCACTACAGATGAGGCCAGACCATAACAGAATGAGGAAACGCTCTTATTCCATAGTTTGTATGTTACCACAAACGACAGAAACCTAAATATTTACATACAATCACTGAAAAAGTGTTTTTCCCCTTCTGATAACAGGGCCCCTTTAAAATATTGTGATTCCTCTAAATGATGGTCGGTCACTTGATAAAAGTGCTTGATGAGTAGACGAACTGATCAGCTACTTTAACGAGCATTCATTCGTTACACGCAGACAAAGTGCAGGGATTCTGTCGGACAGTTCCATATGAAGCTTCTCCACAGATTTCTTTGTTACTCGATATATAACTCGCAGCTACAGGAAGTGTTTCTGCACGTCTCATGAACCGATATTTGTTCCCTCGTTCCGCCGTCGGATGTCAGTTTACTCTCAGAGAAAAAAAGAAAAGCTGCCAACATTTTAAGTCCTGTTTTTCAATCTTTGTAAAAATACATTCAGAATAAGATACTTGGACAGCAACTGCAGTATTTCCGGAGCTGTTGGCCCCAATCTTATCGATCACCTCCTCGATTATGCAAAGTTCACATTTCCTTGTTTTGAGGTGACGGTGCTGCATCCTCACATCTCTCCACCTCTAGTGCATAGCTCTTACGTAGCCGGAGGAGTTTCCTCCGCTCATCGACCGACCTTTAGAGTCATTGGTTCATCAACTTGACCTCAGGGGGCCGCGAAAGGTTCGTAAAACAGTCACATCTGATGGGAATCATCAGATTAGTCAGCAAACGTCTACAGTCATGTGGTAGACTGGACCAGTGTGAACAGAAATCCCTTAAAAACTCAAAGACTGGCTGCATTTGATCCGGTGGGATTTGATCTGAAGCCTCAGACGCATCTTTGAGAATCTAATCTCCTTTTTTTCTAAATCTTTTTCTAAAATTGATTTATCTATGGTCTGAACTTTACATTTTTGCTTTTATGACCTTGTTAGTTAGAGCTGGGCGATTTGGACTTCAAACAAAATCAATCACCCCCCCCTCCAAAAAAAAAATATGTAAAATATTTGATTCAAAACTTTTTTTTCAGTTTTTCTTTAAACAAACTAAAAAGTAAAACATTTAAAGAAGTATTTTAGTTTCTTACAAACTCACTGGTACTGAAGACGACAGATGTTACTTGTATTGTAATTCAATTAAATGATTACCAAAGTAGTCCAGGTTGATGTGAACAAATCAGCTGTTCAACAATAGAAAATAAATAAAAATATCACCACATGGCTCTTGTAGGCCTCCCTGAAACCTTTACATTTTATAGGAGTTTTCTAAATGTACTGGCGCTAATGATTTGGAATTTGGTTTCCTCTCTTTTCATTTATTTATTGCTTATAAGTTGGGTATTTTATTCCCAGAGGTGGTGTCAGATCAATATATTGTCACATGTTTTATATAGTGTTTGTAATTTCACAAATCATAGGAAGGTAAAAAAATTGAGTTAATCAAAAATATTGAGAGAGAGAGAGAAAGAAATATATCGTCCAGCCCTAAATCTCTTTATGGCACGATGTCTCAAGTGAAACAACTGAAGTTTTCAGATTTAGTTGAAGTTTACAGATTCAGTTACTGTGCTTATGCAGAATTCACTGAAAACCCTGGTCCAAATAATCAAGTGATGTCAGCCATCAGTACATTTCAGGCTCCTCGTCCTAAAGGCGAGTTTATTAAGGTGGTTTAAACGGTATGTACACATTTTTGGCTTTGTCTCTAAATCTTTAAAAACCACGACATCAGATCTAATCAATTTAAAATCCCTTCATCACAGACACTACAGGTGATCTCAGCCACTTTAGTCAGGATTTTATTTTTCTCTTAAAGCTGTGCAAACTCCTGCTTCACCGTCTATCAGTGCACTGTCTCTAGTGTCTCTTACCGGAGGATAGTGGGAAAATTACAGATGGTCTGGATGTTCTGTTACAGAGTCACATGGCTGAGAAACACCATGTTTTTCCTCCCTTTCATCCATTCCTCACTGCCGACTCTCCTTCGTCTTTCAGTCCCAGTGTAGCTGAAGGTCGTGTGTATCCAGGAAGTCCGTGGGGATACCGAGTGGCGTCAGGGCCCCGCCTGGACCTGGGGGCATGGTGAGGTCCAGCCACTCCATGTTGTCCAGGGCTGGGTCTGACAGGCCCATGTTGAGGGAGGAGGGGGGCGAGGAGGAGTCGCAGAAGGACAGGTCCGATGTGTCCATGGGGGAGTACGGCTGCTGCTCCATCAGCTGAGCCTGCAGCTCCTCCATCAGGCCCTGGGTGCGCGGGTCTGAAGCAGACGGTGTGTTGGCCAGGGTTCCCTCCAGGAAGGCCTCCAGCTGGTTGTCCGTGGCCAGGGAAGACAGGCTGGACAGGCTGGGGTCCACCGCGGGGCTCAGCGTGGGCGGGGGGGCGATCTGGATCTGCGGGGGCTGCCTGGAGAGGGCGGTGTTGACCGGCAGGGTCGTGATGTTGGCTGTGACCGGGAGAGTTTTAGCCAGAGGCATCGGTGGATCCTGCTGGATAAAAGGAGTGATTTCTGGAGGGAGAAAAGAGAGCAGCATTAACACCACCTCCACACTCACAGACATGTGTGTATTTATATTTGGTTCAAGGGCAACAGCTAACAACTATGCTGATAGCCAGTTCATCTATTGATTAATCGATTAGTTGTTTAATTCATAAAATGGTTTCATTTTAAAAATTACTCAATTCAATCAGTCAGTGATCGAAATAGTTGGTGATTAATGTAATAGTTGGCAACTAATTGATTATTCAGCTCTGTTTGATTTACACATATGATTGACTGTTCATGCAAGATAGGGCTGGGTGATGTAAAAAAAAAAAAGCCAATTGATACAAAATGAATTATATTGATCAATACCAATAATTACTGATGATTTTCTTTTAAATATTTTGGTGCATTTTATGCTTAATGACCTACTTTTAACCCTCCTGTTATGTTACGGGTCAAATTGACCCGTTTTAAAGTTTGAAGATCGTAGTAATAGATCAAAGTATTTTTTCAGTATGAAACTTCTTTTGCTTGCCTTATTTAGTGTAATCAATCAATTTGACCCAGCAGATATGCAGATTAAAATGTGTCAGAAATGTGTATTTCTTTATTAGCAACTGTGAAACATATTTCACCACAATCTCACATTATCTCACGCTCGCTCACACACACCAAACACACACCAAATTAAATGTTATTTAAAACTATTGTGTTTTATATGTTGGTCTTTCAAAAGTAATAAATTGGTGAAACATTAAAAAGCGTTTCAACATCTATTTTTTTAATGAAAAATGAGTGACTTATCCTAATTGAACCATTACATGTTAGCAGTAAGGAACATCATTGCACTAAGTATTGATATAAATACTTTGAAATGGGTCAAAAACACCATTGCTGTTTCTCAGAAAGTAACATAACAGGAGGGTTAATATGTAAATGTAGGGGCAGGGAATACAGCTAGAACCTATGTTAATATAAAATATTTCATATCAGTGGACAACATTGATTGTTGCTGACTTTTAAATATCTACGAGCAAGGAAAAAAAAGTCTGAATGAGAGCCTCCTCACCACCACTCTCTATGAGGATGTCAAACAAGTCGTCCATTTGCTGGCTGGTTGCTGTTGGAACCTAAAAGACAGTTGATCAGGTTAAAAGAACTGAACAAATGAGAAACATCCTCCAGGATGCAGCTGTGTGTGTTTGGACTTTGCATCTAACCTGTGACACGTTGTTGACGTGCAGGTTGCGGCTCTGTTTGATGGCGTCCTCGTAGCGGGGAGGCTCTCTGGTTTTGGGGAGCTGAGTAACGAGGGAGGCGGGCTGGAGGATGAAGGTTGGCTGAGACGGAGAGGGAGACTGACAGATGAGAAACACAAGCAGAAGTAAGAACAAACCCTTAAATCAGGGGAAATAAATAATCTCAAACAGCATAAAGCTAGAAGCTCCATTACCTTATTAAGGGGTCCGTTGGAGATTTGGTGGTTGGGCGATGCCCGTGGAGAGACTCTGTTCTCTGGGGAACTCCTCAGGAAACCCTGGGGATTCACCCCAGGCCTCGTCTGGTTCTCCAAACCAGTAGTGTTATTGCACATTGTTAACGTCTGTTGAGATGTGATTAGACACCAGATATCAGAAAATGTATCGTGACTGGAAATGTGACGTCAATGTGTGAAGTCCAAACATCTCCTGACATAATTACTGCAGAAACAGGCTGAATCTGAAACAGACTAACTGCTAATTACCTATGTCACAAATAATAAATGCTGAAGAAAATTATTCATATCACTTCTAAGAGCCTACTAGCAGAGTGTGAGTTTGGGACTATAAATATACGTGATCTATTTTTTCAAAAGCAGGTGTTGAAAAAGGGAGTTGTATTATCTCCTGTTTTGTCTTATGAAATCAAGCCAATATTATAATCTAGAGAAAAGAAAATCATTGAATCAACGAGTAACACTAGTATATTAAATCAAAAGCAAGGCCAGTAACTGACCTGCAGCATGGGGGTGTGGTTGGTTAACTGCTGGCTGGGTGTCGTCTCCATCTTATTGTTCTGCAGCTGAGGAACAGAAGCCTGGACCAGGCCTGGATTGGACTGCAGAACAGGCTGAGATGAGAAGAGAAGCAAAAAAAAAAGCTTGAGCCTACACATCCAGCTACTGAATTTTTTATAGATTAATATTAGAGCTGCAATGATAATTATATATTTATTTTGATAATTGATTTGAGTCATTCTTAAGAAGAAAATGTCCAAATTCTCTGGTTCCAGCTTCTCAAATCTGAGTATTTTTTGGTTTCTTTAGTCTCCCGTAATAGTAATCTTGGTTCACTATTTTGTTCAGATCGTTATGAATTGTAATAAATGTGCTGACTTTTCATTGACAGCAGGGGTCTTCAACCATGGGTCTGCAAAAAACCAACACCTCAGAGTTACTACAGGGAGGCTGCCAGGTTATAGTTTATTATAATGTTTATTCCCCCCAAAAATGAAACATACATTGACATGAACCAAACACATTTTTTCTGAAGACAAATTTATAAAAAGTTAGTTCAGTTATTGCATGATAACGAGTTACAATTTAGTACATGATGACATTATTGGTCTCGACACATTATTGTAGGCCCAGTTTAATCATCAAGTCAACTTGATCTGCAATGATTAACTGATTAGTTGACAACTATTACATTACATACAATCTGCAATTATTTCATAATCAATTATTTGATTTAAGTATTTTTTAAAAAGAAAATGTCCAAATTCTCTGATTCCAGCTTCTCAAATCTGATTATTTTCTGGTTTCTTTAGTCTTCTACAATAGTAAAGTGATGATCTTTGGGTTGTGAACTGTTGGTCTGGATTAAAAAAAGACATTTTAGGTTGAATCTTCAGTTTTGGGAAACAGTGATTGACATTTTACACCATTTTATGAGGCAAACTACTAATCTATTGTTGTTTGCCTATTTTGATAGATTAATCGACTATCAAAATAGTCGTTATTTGAAGCCCTAATTAATATACAATACATTTCTACTTTAGATTGACCGTACCTGCAGGTTGACAGTGGTGTTGGGCAGCTGGATCGTAGTAGCGTTGTTGGGTAGTGAAACTGGCAGCAGGATCTGAGTTCCGTCCTGGCTGGTTGTGTGTAGTAGAGTCTGAGGCTGACCCAGCACCTGGGACATGCCGCCATGATGGCTGATGAAGAACTGTTGCAGGCTGGGGGTGGCGGGCTGGGCCTGCGGCAGGAGGTTTGGGTTCCTCTGGGACTGGGTGAGCAGCTGTGGGCTGGTGGCTGTTTGAGGTGGAGGCTGTGGCTGGATCTGGAGCTGGAGCGGCTTTCCGGAAGAAACCGTCACGTCCTCCAGCTTCACCACCGTCGGCAGAGGGGCTGCGAGAGTCTGTGCGCCCAGGAGAGAATTGGGGATTGCAGTTTTAATGGAGGAGCAGTTTGACAGGACTGTCCCCTCCATCTTTACTACATTTGAGTTCAAGACGGTTGAAACCGGGTTCACGGCAGCCACGGACGTGTTTTTGGCGGTTACAGAGTCGGTGCCCTGGAATCTCTTCTCCACCTCCAGCTGCATCTTCAGCTCCTCCACCAACTTCTGCTCCTGCTCGAGCTTCCTCATCAACTCCTCGATCTGCCGCTCCTTCTCGTGGAGTCTCCGGTCCTTCTCCGGGACGCGGGCAGGCAGGAGAGGCGAGGACCGTGGGCCCGCTGAGCTGGGTTCAGACGGAACCTCACACATACCAACGTCCTGCTGCTGGAGGGCGAAGGGGTCGGCGGGAACCGGCGAGACCGGGGGCGTGGAGCTCATGTTCTCTGGAGCCACCCGGTGGGTCGGGAGGACGATGGCGGGGACGGTAGTGGTGCTGATGTCCATGGGGACAGAGGAGAGGGTGATTGTGGCAGGTGGGGGGACAGGGGTCGGAGCAGAGGTGCTGGGTGTGTCCTGGAAAGGCTTCAGCTTCTCTATCAGATCAGTTTTTGTTCCTGACACAGGGAGGCCACGCAGCTTCAGCTCCATCTTTAACTCGGCCACCTGGATAAATCAGAGAATCGGTTTTAGAGAAGTGATGGAAGAATTCATCTGATATTAGGGAAAATACATTGATAGGTGAATTTTTATACAGCAAAAATGCCAACAATTGCTGTTTTCAGTTTCTCAAATTTGATGTTTTTTCTTTATCATACAGAACAGTAAACCGAATAGCAGAAAAGGCCAGAAAAAAAGGGTTTTGAGCGGCTGCTTTAGCCTGTTTGCTGGTATAAATGGCCTCCAAATACCTTCATCTCCTCCAGGTTGGCCGGCAGGACTCCCGGCTTGCGGTTGGACAGGGAGTTGTTTGGCCGAGCTGGAGCCGGAGGCAGAGGGGGCGGTGCAGGAGCAGTGGGCAAAGACACCACGATGGAGGTGGGCAGGCTGCCGGCACCACTGCTCTGACCTTCAGCCACAGGCCTACACAGAGGGAACACAACAAAAAGAACAACGTCATTTAGAGTGTTTCCTGATCACATGAGAAACAGACAAAAAGAGAGGAAGAGGAGATGAACAAAAGAGTATTATGGTAGAGATAACTGCACAGAAAGGGAGGAAAAAGAGAGAGGAAACATGCTCCCAATACGAACAAACCATCTATCCTGTTGCCCCTCGCCTCACTAACAATGCCAGTCGACCAAATGACCACATGGGCACAGTTCAAAGCCACGAAGCCGCCGAGAGGAAATTTATGAAAACAGCAGCTGGTGCAACAACATTCTGTTAGTTATTAATATGATTACATGCTGTGTTATTGGAAACTTGTTAATGGCCCTCCGGGTTGTTAAAAACAATAATATTTTGCTTTCTGTCAGATGTTTTCAGATAAGGAGTCATGGAGGAATGCCAAGCTCGTTCATCAACTGGACAATTGTGGTAAAGGCCTGAAAACATGAATCTATAAAAATATGTATATACTTTATCTGTCAATATTTCTGTCACATGCAATGTTTTTTTTACAAAGTTATGTTTTTTGTTGTCTTTTTTATAGTCTGCCCTTCTTTATTTATTCTAAAACGATCCCTGGTGTGTGGGAACAAAAAAACCAACATGCACGAATGCTGAAATTACAATACTTTTTCAAGACCATTTAAATATAAAACAAAATTTTTTTAATATAATAATTATCATTAAATTTGCACACAGTTGTCCAAAAGACAACCATTGACATTGTGCACAAAGAGAGTAGACACAAAAGGTCATTGCTAAAGATGCTGGCTGTTCACAGAGCTCTGTGTCCAAGAACATTAATAGAGAGGTGAAGGGAAGGAAAAGATGCGGAAGGAAAAAGTGTACAAGCAATAGGGATAACTGCACCCTGGAGAGGATTGTGAAACAAAACCAATTCAAAAATGTGGGGGAGATTCACAAAAAGAGGAGTGCAGCTGGAGTCAGTGCTTCAAGAACCACCATGCACAAATATATGCAAGACATGGGATTCAGCTGTCACATTCCTAGAGTAAAGTCACTTTTGAACAAGAGACAGCATCAGAAGTGTCTTGACTGGGCTAAAGACAAAAAAGATTTGACTGCTGCTGAGTGGTCTGAAGTTAGCCATCCATCTACCAGGAAGTTTTAGAGCACTTCATGCTTCCTGCTGCTGGCCAACTTTATGGAGATGCAGATTTCATTGTTCAACAAGACTTGGTACCTACATACAACGCTAAGGCTACCAGTACCTGGTTTAAGGACCATGGTATCCCCGTTCTTAATTGAACAGAAAACTCGCCTGACCTCACCTCTGTAGACAATCTATGTGGTACTATGAAGGAGAAGATGTGATCCACCAGACTCAACAATGCAGAAGAGCTTAAGGCCACTATCAGAGCAACCTGGGCTCTCCTAACACCTGAGCAGTGCCAAAAACTGATTGACTCCATGTCATGCTGCATTGCTGCAGTAAATCAGGAAAAAGGAGCTCCAAGGAAATATTGACTGCTCTACATGCTCATACTTTTCATGTTCATACTTTTCATTTGGCCAACATTTCTAGAAATCTTTTTTTTTTGTATTGTCTTAAGTATTATTCAAAGTTTCTGAGATACTGTATTTGTGATTTCCATTAGTTGTCATTTATAATAATCAAAATTAAAAGAAATAAAGATGTGAAATATGTATGTGTAATGAATTAATAAAATATACAAGTTTCAATTTTTGAATGGAATTATTAATAAAACTAAACTTTTTCATGATGTTGAAATTATATGACCAGCACCTATATATCACAATATTTGTGCTGGACAATATCAAGATATAAAATTACAGAAATCACCCAAGCCTGTACTGTGGCTCTTTTTTGGGAGGTAGAAATCATTGTTTGCAGTTGCTGAATCTTACTTCAGTGGTGCTGGTAGTATTGTCTGATAGTTGTAGTGCTGCTGTTGCTGGCTGAGGATCTGCAGCTGCAGAAACAGCTGCTGTTGCTGCAGTAGTCGGGCGTAGCAGGAGTCCATAGGTGCTTCGCTGGCCTCCTGCTTCTGGTCCGGGGGAACATACTGGTGGTACTTGAGCTTTTTCACTCTGGGTTTGGGCTCTTTGCCTTTCTTACTGCGACTCTTTTCAGAGGGCGACTTCTGCTGGCTTTGCTGTTGTGGGAGAAAACGGAGGGGAAATATTCTTACCGCATTCAGATATAAGTAAATATATTCTATTTAGACAGTGAGGAAAAGGCCTTACTTTCACCAGGGTCGGTCCTGGTTTTGAGTGTGCAGCTACAGTGACCGGTGCAGGAGCAGGAGAGATGGTCAGGTGACTTGCAGGGAGCTCATTGGTGGGGATTATTTTCAAGAAGTCGGTAGTGGCTTGTGTAGCAACTGGGAACGCCTGAAGAAACATGACAAAAGTTATAGTACAAGCGTTACATTATTATCTACTAAAATTAGAGAAAGTAAATTAATGATAATGAGTTATGTTTTAGTAAATTATGACATTATTGGTGTCTCAACACATTATTGTAGACTCAGTTCAATCATCAACTCGATCAGAACTGCAAAGATTAATCAGTTAGTTGCCAACTATCACATTAATCACCAACTATTTAGATAATGGATGTATTGATTTGAGTCATTTTTAAGAAGCAAATGTCTAAATTCTCTGGTTCCAGCTCCTTAAATGTGATTATTTTACAGGTTTTATGCATTTCTCTGTGGAATGAGTGTTCTGAAGCATGGGACAGGCTTTATTTACCCTTCATAAAATTATAAATAGTCTAAAATGCATTACATTTTTTACACCACCATCATCACAGTCCTCTCTACACAGCATCATTCTCACAATCCTCCATATTAGAGCTGCAATGATTAGTCAATCGATTAGTTGCAAGTAATTTCAGTAACGGTAATTTCCAAGTATTTTGATAATTGATTACTCAATTTAAGAAGAATAATTCATTTTTAGAACCAGAAAATGGTTCTTTTTTCATTAAAAAAAAAAAAAAAAAAATCAAGAAAAAAAAGTGTCCACATTTTCCAATTTGATTATTTTCTGGTTTCTTTAGTCTTCTATAATAGTAAACTGATGATCTTTGGGTTGTGGACTGTTCGTCTGGACAAAAAAAGGACATTTTTGGGTTGCAGCTTCAGCTTTGTGAATCAAACAATCGAATAGTCATTTCAATAACTGACAGATTAATCAACAATCAGAATCTGGATATTTCTTCTTTTAACTGACCTGCAGCTTAGCGCTGGGCACTAGTGCTGGAGCCGGGACTGGAGGCGTCTCTGGTGCTTTGCTCTCTGCAGGCGAGGGGACAGAACTCTGAGACTCCTGACTGGCCGGCTGCTCAGGGGACAGGGCGTCACAGCTGTCCTCGTCCAGTACCTTTGGGTAGTTCACCTGGCCTAAAACCATGAGGGGACAGAACACATCATGCAGAGTCCTGTAGTCAATTCTCTCCTGAAAAAAAAACATCCTCAGCATCATGAAAAACATGTTTGTCTCCCTCACCTATGATGGCCTCTTTCAGGGTGGAATCCACCGGCAGGATGTTCTTCTCCACCAGCTCCATGGGGCCGGGTCTCTGGGCGATCTTCTCGTTCAGGTTGTCGGCAAGTCGGGCCCTCTTCAACCTCATCTGTGTGGCCTGAAGTGACGGCTCTGCTCCAGTCTCTGTGGACCAAGTATGTACAGGTCAGATCAAGAAACACTGCCTCTTTCAATAGAAATGTTCCTGCTGGTGCCTATGTATGCCAAACAATTAACAATAGTTGGTACAATGGTACAATAACTGTAAAACTGGAGGATGACCAGTACCTTGCAGGATGTGCATTCTGACCAGCTCGGCTCTCTCTGGACGACTGCGGATCTTGTGCTTTAGGAAATTCTCAGTCTAGAGAAAGAAAAAAAAAAAGAGACAAGTCAGTCAGTAGATTATCTACATGTTTATACATACTAAAAATAATTACCAACATTAAAATCATGAGTGAAATCCAAATTTGCCCCTTACCCTGGCTCTCTCCAAGCTGCGAATCTGCCCATGGAAAGCTGCCGGGCTCTTTAGAGCTGCAAACGATAAAGTTATTATTCAGCTATCAGTTTACAAATGAATTTCCCCCACTTTTGTTATTATATATGCACCCATATTGGCATTAAAGAGTAATGGACAACTGGTAGTGTTGTAACTTACGAGGCATGATGCCCTGGTCCACCAGTTGCTCCCGGGTTCGCCTCTGCTGAAGCCTCAACTGCAGGACTGGAAGAAAAGGTGAAAAATCTCATAAAATAAACAGCTGTTTTTGATACTTTTATAGAAAGTTAGAAAAAAAGGAAAACAAAGAAGAAAAAAAAGGGAGTAGGGTAATAAGGACAGATCTAGTCATTAGGCCGACAACTAACGATGTTATTCTAAACGAGGACCACTCTGTTGCTTCCTCTGCAGCTGATCCATCACATAGCTGGCATATTTTCTATCAATTCTATCAAGCCAGCTTCTTTAAAATATGTGCTCTACTATTGCAAACTGGTGCAAAGCAATTTCACTGATTTCATCTTTTTGTTGTAAAAAAAAAAAAAAAAAGAAGATCTGTCTAAATAACTGAGCGAACAGTTTGACAAGAGAAGTGCTCACCTGCTCTGACCCTTGTGCAGCAGTGTCCGAGTGTCTTTACTTCCATACGAACCATAGTTTTAAACTCCACAAGAACAATCCACATAACACTTGAGTGATTAAGCAAAATATGCAGCTTCTTTTCATATCTTCCTGGCTCCAGTGCAACGCGATCAACCAACTGATGAAAATCCACATCACTGCAACACTGGGCCCATCCTCTACTTCTCTATCCCGCCCTGATTTTTTTTTTTAAATTACAGACTACAACCCCTTCCCCCTCTCTAACTCTTACTTCCCTCTCATTCAGCTGGTTAGTTATTTTTCTGGCTGTAGGCGATCCAAATGCAGCCAGATGTAGATTCAGACGGCTGAAGACAACTGCTGCCTTGTAGCTAATGAGGAACAGTCAAGTTTCTGAGTCAGCACTGACTAAAACAAAGGCCATCTTCAAGTCTTATGACAACAGCACAAGCGAATTATGGCTTTAATGTGATTGTTTAAATGGACCTCCAACTGGGGGAAGTATCACATTAAAATAAGAGGAGGTGTCTATTTGCACAGATTAAATTCTCAAGCCACAAATAAAGTGAAACAAAGTACAGGCACTTCTTCATTTACTGGAACAGACGAGCCAAAACGTACAGTGAAATATCAGTGAATCAACAGGAAACAGCTGGACTCCATTTGGTGTCCTTTTAATGTCGTCACAGATATGCTTAGGTGGTAAACATAAACTGGCTGTAAATTTAAGACCCATTATTGCATCACCTTGATTGAAAGCTGTCATATAGAAAAGCTTTTGCATGCTTTGCCTGGAGTTCTCATTCCAACTTGAGCTGTGGTGAAACATTTACAGAAAAATCTCTCACAGATTTCTGGCTCCAGTTGCTGCAGAACACGGACACAGAAATTCTGCAGATTAGGAGGTTTGTGGAAAAGGGGGCTTCTGTTAATCTATACGTCTCGGTGAATAGCTGAGGAAAAGTATGCAGGGGGATGTGTGTGTTTAAGGGGATTCAAACAGACTTCCAGTCAGCTGCATTGTCCTCGATTTGTCTGGGAAATGCTACGTTATCAGCCTGGCGAATACTGACCTGTGACCTCAACAGGCTACCAAGATATGACGAGCTGTTTGTGCACATTCAGCAGATCCATGGAGGACACAGACATGCAGGATGTGAATACTTTTTAATACTCTATTAATTAATGGAGATCCCAAACAACTCAACAACTTAACCCAACTCAACTTAGCTAACAGACAGCTGAAAATTGTTTTATTGGATGTTTTGATATCCCTAACAAGACATATTTGTGGTTTTAGGAACTATAAGGACTACTCTTGTGTAGGTCTCATATATTGCATTCTCTTATTTGAGAAGCCAATAATCAATGAGTTATCACAATTGTTGCAAATTAACTGTTGAAGTTATTCTTAGAATCATTTTAGTTCTAGGGGCATTTTTCATCATTTGGGTAATGAGTTAGAATTAAAAATACAAAACTGACACTACTGCCCTGCTCATGTAAACAATCCCACTGACTTTTCTCACTAGCATGACAGAACTCACACACACAGCAGGTCAGTCTATGCTGTACATACCTGTGAAACTGTCTGAATGTTTCTGAGTTACAACAGAATTCCTCTGCCCAAACACTAAAGTTCAAACTAAAGTTCAGTTGCTGGGGGTGGGGGTGAACCCACCCATGACTTTGGCCTATTTTCTGAAAGTCTGACTAAAGACTGAATCAAAAAAATAAATCTGAAAATGTTGCAGTTATTACACACTTAGACAGATAAAGCAGAAGAAAGGAAAAGGGGAAATTGTGGGTGTTATTTCTATATTTATTGCTTTCATTTTATGTCATATAAAGACTACTACTTCTTTTGCATTAACTTTGGAACATAATTCACTGCTCTTGGAAAGAGTGCACTTGCATAATTATGCCATTATATTATCATTACATCAATGTCATGAAATGGTCCTAAATTACAATAATATCTTTTTATAGTAATTTTTTCTGGAACAAGAAATCATCCAATAAAAACAGTTATTGTGACTGTTATAGGAAACTCTACACTTAATTATAGGCAGAATTCACTATTCATAAACCCCTAAAAACTGAAAAGTTTTGCCTCCACTAGTCAACTCAGGAGTAACCAATAATTATGTGGAGATCCGAACTAGTTATTTTCTAGCATTCTAGTTGATGCCCTGCTCTGCTGACAGAGCAGAGCTGCAGCCTCCTGTCCCACGCAATTAAAAATGACCTCAGACGCTCAGACCTGTCATGATGGTAGACAGATTAACACCTGCATATTAAAACCAATATGAGAGAGGGGGGACTCTGCGGTCGGCAAAGTGCTGGAGAAACCTCACATGGTGGAAAGTATGAGGTGTGTGTGTTCTCACAGGAGGGGACACGACAAAAGCCAAGATGATGAGTGGGTGCTACTACAGTTGACATTCCACGGAAAGTTTCCACCGTTAAAGACGCTGCGCGAGCAGCACGACGGCACAAAAATCCTACTTTTATCCAGAACATGTTTAATCCGAGCTGGAACGGCTCCGGCTGCATTTGTTCCCTAAATCTGACAAATTTGATTTTTCTGAGCACAGCGATTAACATACATACACACTGACTCGCTTCAGCATCTAAGCCGTGATGAGGAGCTGGCAAAGGGAGACGTGAATCTGACCCGCTCACGGCGTACCCATCCATCACAGTTTGAGTCGGCCCCATGTGGCGGCCAAAACAACGCCGACATTGTGATGGTGATGAGAAGCTAAAATGCAGGGTGGCGAGAATAATCTCCATGTGTAGAGTATATCACAGAAACTGACGGAGGTTTTAGGGGTTGAGGACTCACTGATAAGTTGTTTCTGGGAGTACGTGCCTGTCTGCACGAGCGAACAATAATTATCTTTGTGTAGAACGTTAAAAGACATTAATGGGAAAACTGCACTGCAGAACGAATTGTTGTTTTTACAGTTCAGTTTTTCTACAAAAAGGATAAATCTGTTATTGTCAACAAAGATTTGCACTAAATGCAAATTGTATTTATTTGTTACTTTTAAAGACTTAACGATCATAACTTATTACAATGACTGCTACTATTTTCTGATCCTTTTGTACAGTCTTAAGTTGTATGGTGTATGTTGGTTTGTTTGCATAATGTCCTATGATGTGTTTGCACCGTAAAGAAAATAAAGAAACATTTCAACCAAGGTGGACAATAAAGTTAAATTGAAGTGAACTCACCCTTCCTACCAGTATTGTGTGTGAATCCAACAGTTGATGTACTTTTATATGCTGTAGACCTCAATTGTTGTCCAACTATTAAAACTATTAAAAACTGTGAAATGCCACCCAGCTGCAAAGGGTGACATGTTTCTTCACTCTCGTATTCATTTAGACTTTTTAATATAATCTTAGTTGCCTTTTCAGTTTATATCCTAATTTCAGTCATAATTTTGTCAGAGTTTTATGATACTGTAACTGATTTGGCTGAGGGACTGAGAATATGTTACAGAGTTACTATATTTTCATTAAAATTGGATCTAGTTTGCGAAAACTAGTGCATCATATTTCCTCATAGTGTGAAGTTTGACAAGGATTTAAATTTAGTCCTAGCCACCTACATTTTATTTATTTTTTTTGTTTGAATCAAGATTTAGCAATTTCATTCATTTGTATATTTGGAGAAGATAGTGTAAATAAATGTGGTGCATTGTAATACAATGTAAATATATGTTGGATCTGGCTAATTTTCATATTACAATGCAGTCCTCAAACATAAAAGGACATAAAATATTGGGACATTACTTTATAGTAGAGCTGCAAATAATTGTTGTAATTGTCTCTTGATTATTAAAACAATTAATCTATTAGTTGTTTGGTGTGTTCTCACCATTTTTGCGTTCGTTGAGTGGCGGCAGCCTCTGAACGGGCTGCAGCGACAGTTCCTCCAGCTCATGGGTCACCGCCTCGCTCTGTGGACTGGGAACCAGCAGACTCGTCATCCCACAATCCCCCTCTGCTACAAGCAGCCCCTGGGAAGCCTGGGGCTCCATCCCGCCTCTGGAGAGGGTTGCGGATGGCCGGGGATGGGGTGCGGGGTCCCAGGCAAGCAGCAGGGTGGGTCAGGTTATGTCTCGCTGCTACCTGTGCGGACACGAGGAAAAGGGAAGGAGAACAAGGAGTTGCATATGAGGAACACATCACTAGAGGACTCTTCAAAAACACCAGTGATCCAGAATAACAATCATCATCCCGCTGGTATGAGTACTTCACCCGACTGGTGAAACGCTAAGAGTGGCATTTCATTTCAGCCATCTGGAAGAGCTCAGCCCCAGCCCAAATTATTCATTAAACCAGCCGGGTTGGCTATTACACTGAATAATCACTTCAAACCGCTGCTCGCGAGAAACAACGCCAGTTTGTGCATGAATGTTCTCTCTGTTCAGGCGGTGATCTGGAATATGACGTCACCACGGTGGTTTTCGGACGGAGGGAACGGAAACCTTTCAGGGAGCAAAGCAAACAACTTAGTATCCATGGCTTCCCAACAGTCTCTTAACCAGCAGATGACAGACTGTTCAGCGTGAGCATGTATGCCATTTGCTGCAGCCACATCTATCCGTGCTCGGAGCGAAACAATCTCTACCAACCATCCCAGAGTGTTGCTGTTGGCTGAGAACTGCAGTGTTCCTATGGCTGCCCTTTATGTCTCCCTGCAGGGTCTTAAACGTGCCAAAGGCATTACAGTCGATGACCCAGGGAGACTACACGACATACGTGGACGCTGATGCTGGCTGACGCATTCAAACACAACAAACCCTAAGTTCATTCTCTTTTCTTTCTTCTACCTTTCCTGCTGCTTAATAAGTACAACATATCCCATCCTTCTTCAAGTAAATATGTAATTTCACAAACATACAGTAAACCAAAAGCTGTTGTAGACATGTTCAACAAGCAGAGTTCAGAATATTTCCCTGTTAATAGGAAGTGGTGACAGAAAGTGGGAACAACGAGCTGCTAATTATGTGCTATTCTGATCTGGTTTCTTTTATTTCCATGTTAAAAAATAATCTTGCAAAAAGTGAAAACAGATTTGTGATTCAGAACTTTCTTTGTTCTTCTTTCTTCTCCCATTATTCATCTCAAGACCACTCGCATTCATCTGACTGTTCGGAGGGGCCCGACCCCTAGGTTGGCAACCAGTGAACTAAACTAGCTGACTGTATATGAAATAGTTAAACTAGTTCCAGCAGTAACAATGATGTCATATAGAATCAAGTATCATAGGACCAAATTAGTACTTTACCGCAATACTTAAGATCATAATACTTAGGATTTTTACTTGTAATGGAGTATTTTTACCTTTCAATACCAGCAATTATAGCGATAGTTGGCTAATCTATTGATTATTGAAATTGTTTGGTTCATAGAATGGTGAAACACAAAGCTAACAAAGTAATTGTGCTCTTGAAGTTTAATGGTTCACCTTTAGTCATTTTCTGTGGCAGAACTTCAGTAAGTATGTTGTGCACGTATATTACAATTAAATAGAACATCTTTGTATTTTCTGGGCAAGGTCAAAAGTCACTTTGCAACTTATTTCCCTTTGTTGTGCAGCCAGATACAATCAAAACAACTTCTCTTTCTGTATCCATTAGATAAAACAGAAAGTCAGAGATGGCTGTTGGATGCCATGGGTTTATGGGTCAGTAATGATAATAATAGTTTGCTTTAGTTGATTAGTTCATTCTTACCTTTAATAGCAGAGGACAAGGAAGAGGAAAGATGTCAGTGGTGGATTCTGCCAACAGTCACACTAAGCCATGGAGTCAGACCTGGTAAGAGAGAGAATGGATCTGTTGTCAATATCATAAATTCAGCAAATCTATCAAAAACCAGGGCTCAAAGAGATAATCCTTTTTTTCTTTTGGTGGCATCTGCAATACTGAGTGTTCATTCCTGCGGCGTTACTCCTCTGCACGTCTGTGGACTGTGCTGTCTTTCCACATTTGATTTTCGTGTTTTTAAAAAATGAGCTTCTGCAAATGCTCTTCCATTTCTGTCCGGCGCTCGAGGCTCCTGCTGGTCCATTTATCCCAAACAAACCGCTTTTGTCAATAGAAATTTAAAACACATTTCTTAAAGTAAAACCAAAAGATGCCCTACTATTTCACAGAGAGCAAAATTCATCCCAAAAAACTGTAAAATGATGACTTGCACATAGGGCAAAGACATACTGCTCAAAAAGAAATAATACATTAAAACAACTGCTTCAAGTTAATGGTGTATTTATTATGCTCAGAAAATGTAAGTCCATTAACAGGCAACTAATTTAAAAATCAGACGGTGGGGCTACTTGGATAGGTCTGTTAGAAGACGAGAACAAACAGATGATAAGTACCACTCGCCTGAATGAAACTAGCCGACACTCAAGGATGCATCAATGCCTGAAAATTGATGTTCACACAGGTTGCTAGGAAAACCTGCGGTGGTCTCTATGACAATGGAAGCGGGTCCTCGGTGCAGAGACAATAGTGATTTACTAAAGACCCAGAGCATGATAGCATCATCACACTGCAGACTGAGGGAGAGACTCTTGGAATATGAATGAATCAACTACACACACGCGCACACGCACACGCACACGCACACGCACACACACACACACGCGCTTTCAGACCACTTCAGCAGATGTGCCAACTGGATTCGGATTAGATTGATTTATCAATTTACTGACACTCTGGGCAGATAATGCTCTTGTACTATTTATTTTTAGATGTTCTGTACTGAGGACTGTGATGATGATGATGATGATGATTCTGTGTACAGAATAGGGCTGCATATAACAACTATTTTTATAGTCCAGCAATTGTTGAAACAATTTATGGACGAATTCTTTGGTTCATAAAATGGAGTAAAATGTCCACTTTGGTCAAAGCTTAAAATTCAAACTAAAATGTCTTTTTTTTGTCCAGACCAAGATTTCACAACCCAAAGATAATTAGTTTAATATTATAGAAGATGAAAGAAACCAGAAAAAATTCAGATTTGAGAAGGTGGAACCAGAGAAGTTGGATATTTTCTTCTTTAAAATGACTCTAATTGATTAATTAAAGGGTTTCCTACAGGGCTTTATAGTTGAGGCAGCCACCTCTACAACAAATGCCCCCCTCTGCATATTTGCATGCACAGTTGTGAAACATCTCTGAAAAACCACACGATAAGACATTAGCAGGTTTAGCTGCTACGTTATTCCTCATGCTAACACAGGCTACTTTGGCTGTAGTCAACGCCAAAACAAAAACTGTCAAAGTTCACAAGTTCTGATGTCTTTTCTTCTTTTAGAGGAGAACCAGTCTACGTGCAAGCCTTACTACTACTTTTGTTTCCCCTCCAATTTTAGGATATTCCTAAAGTTCTATCTTAGTTCTATAAATGCTGTCTCACATTTAAAAACCCAATCCACTGAAAAATGCACACAGCCTGTGTTAAACTGTGACAAGCCTTAGGACTAACGTGAAGTTGTGATGTCACAACAAATTTACATCAGTTAATTAGAGGTTTCCTTGCACCTTTTAACCTTTGAGGTTAAACAAATAAATAAACAAACAGTATGGGTGGAACTTGATTAAAATAATATATCTCATTTATTACAGGTACTTAACTCAATCGCATAACACAATCACTTTATGTAGCAGAATTTGTAAATCCTTATCTTCAACTGCTGATAGTCATCAACAGCCCTTGGAAATTTGTCAATGTTTCTGATGACTCATTTTCTTCCAGATGAAGCCAATTTGTTTGTTTGGGTTTGGGCTGCTCGTTTGTACTCGGACCAGAACCAGAACTAGAACCAGAACCTCCAACAGCTCCTGAGTTTCTGTGTTCACTGTGAAATGTTTTGCATTTAAATGGTATCATAGGGTTAGTTCTGTGATATGCAAACTCTTTTTTGCACAGTTCGCAATAAACAACGCCATTGCCAACACTTCCATCGGGTCAAGTTTACCGTCCAGCACAGCGTTTTCATTGTTGGAAGTTTGTACGTCAGTGACAAACATTTTTGTAATTAATGAATTGTAATTTATACGTTAATGTCCCACCCCTAATAAATACATAAAGAGGCTCATTAATATTAAGGGACAAGATGTAAACCTATATTGAGTGATTTTTGGCACCTAAATCCTCAAATATGTCTTGTTAAGGCTATCAAAAAAATTAAATAAAACCCAGGAAAAACAGACAATATAAGACCTTTAAGTTCTTTATGAACATTTTTACTAGTGTTTTTCCACTTGTAAAACAGGTCTTGGGAGGACTGAATGCTTAAGCCCTTACATCATAAAAAAAGGATTATTATAATGCGTGTAATAAATTAAAAAAATGTGTTGACCCCAAAAACCTACATCAGACACTTCACTGGCAAGAGTGAAAGACAAGACAAATGGAGCGAGAGTGGCATTTCAACAGAATACACTGCATGTGCTGTGTGTGTGTGTGTGTGTGTGTACATGTGTTGAGGGTAAAAGGGGGCGACCGAGGGCTGGTGAACACGTGAGAGAGAGACAAAGGGGGCAATGAAAGAGAGGAAGGAACAAACAACTGTCCCGGCCAATGAGGCGTATGGGGATAAACATCAGCGCTGCCCCGGCTACAATCAAAGAGCACATCCAGATGGCAGCTCCACGCCACTCTGCACTGGACTGTTCTTTTAACAGCACGAGCAACAAGTACCATGTGTTTCATCAAAGGGTAAAACACGACACACAAGTAAACATGCTACCAGCATCAAAGGTGGGATAAACAACAACAAAAAGGAGCAGAAATTGACTGCTATAAGTAGGTTTGTGCAGCTCGTCGATTTATGATTTGGAGTGGTGACATTCTGCTAAAACCTGACAGGTGATGGATGAGAAGTCACAGTACGGTGATTCTGTCAATCATCAACACTGTACCAAGCAACCACAAACACATTAACTAATGAACCCTTCACTGTCGTTTTCTGTCCTGACACTGCCAACAAGCTGTCATCTGCTCTGCTCAACACGTTATTACGACAGAAGAATGAAGAAAGTTAATGCCATAAGGAAAATTTTAGCAACACCATCAGGAATGAAAAGCACTTTTATTGCTTTTCAACACGGTGTTAATAAAACAACATAGCTTTGGCCAGGAAGAGCCCAACTTAAAGGGGTGAGGATTCCATCCACGGAATGCCACGCTCTCACTACAGAGCCTAAAAATACATTATAAGAGACACCAGAGACTTGTATACAATACATTTTACTCATGGGACAGTGATGGCGCCATTTCCTAACAGATTTTATTTCAATGGTGTTTTAAAGCAAGCTCATTCTGTAGTGTTCCACTACGCTAGTGTCTCGGACTGGGTCTGAGGAGTCAGGATAAATTATAACTGAAAACAAAGATGTAGCTTCAAGTTCAATCTGTTTTTTTATTGCCTATCTGCATTGCAGGGAGATCAGAGGTAATAATTTGAGTGACACTTACGCAGTGTGTGTTTAGGTGTGTCAGGCGCCTCAGGCTGTTCTTCCTCTCTCAGAAGCTTATAAAAAGGTACTAAATGGTACATCGAGTGCTACTGAAATGTTTCATGATGTTCTACCAGGAACAACTTGCTCATCTGAAGGTTGATGACACTTCACAGTCATGGTCTCAGCAAATTAAAACCAACACAACACAGTAATTTGAAAGAAAGAATAAGAGTTGAGCTGTGCCGATCTATGCAATGAAAAACAGAAAGAAGCCAACCCAGACTTCCCAGTCACTGAGAAGAAGAGGTCAAGGGTCAGCTTTACTACAAATAGGCCTGGCTGGGAAGCCTTCCTGTGATAAAGAACCCACAAGCTCAACACACATCCACTCGACCGACGAGTAAGAGTTAGCTGATAACTGCAGTCCCGGCCTCAGAGCTAGTAAACCATGAAGACTCAAGGTGGTGTGGTTTCTGTTAAAGGACATAAACACAACACTGACCACAAACAACCATGCATCATAATGAATCATTGTAAAATTTTGCTGATGCTGCACGAAGAAGTATTGAGTTAAAAGTTCATTCTAAAAACTGAAATGATAATCTACAAAAAAAAATGACTGAATAAAATAATCGATGTCTGATATTTACAGAGTAATGCTATAAATATCATTATTGCGCATAATTTTAAGACATTATCCCAACTGTAACCATGTTCAAATTTATGTACACAAGTACCACAGACATACTGAACCAAAAGACAGCCTGAGAACTGCTCCGCGCCAAACTGCAGTTTCAGTTTGCTATTTTGGGCCTTAATTAGATCAAGTCTCTTTTCCAACAAAAATGTCTGCTTTTACCCAGAGATAAGACAGAAGCGGTGACTTCACTGTGGCTCATTCACGAGAAGCTTGGTGCTCTGCTTGGTTCCCACAGACAAACATGTGGCTGTTGTTTCCTTCCTCGCTGTCTTTGTGGATTCTACCTAAAAAAAGATCCAGGTGAACAAAAGGCGCAAACTGATCTGGACGAACAAAAGAATCAAGGTTTCACTTGACTGGATTCCATAACGCCTACAAAAAGACCAAACATTTTAGCAGCTATTTATAAACAAGCTGCAACTAGAGGGACACAAATCTGAATAAACTGACTCTGACATGCATCCACTTCTATAACTGAGACAGGAAATGTTTATATTTTTAATTGGAAATTAAATCACACATATTTAGTCTGCATTTATGTAGTGTTTTATTGATTTTGTTATTTATTATTATGATTTTTCATTATTTTTATTATATTCTATGCCATTTTATTAACATTTAACTATCGATAATTATTTGTTCTTTTTTATTTTACTGTAATCCAATTATTTTTTGTAGTATTTCATAGCATTTTATATATTATTTTTATTTATAGTTCATCATCTTAGCTACAAATCTCATATTATTCTCTATTAGTCTACATCCACTTCCACAAACATTACGTCTTCTTATGTCTACCTGCATTTTGTCATTTGCTTGCAACATTTCTTGCATTAAATTGCATTTAATTAGTTTTAAAGCTTATACAAAACATACATTTGTTATAATATTTTAATATTGATATTGACAGAAATTCTTATTAAATGCAAAGACTACTGTCTACATTGTGATTTGGTTTAATTTCCATTAAATTCATGGTTTTCCAACTACAATATTAATGTGGAGAGCACTGAAAATAACTAAATGACTTTCCCCATGTATAATGGTTGTCTCGCCCACAGTGGACCTCTTCAGAAAGTTAAGTCTTTAAGCTTTTTGCGTGTACAAAGACGTGGTATGAAGTTGCTTATTTTTTATGTTTGTAAATATCATATCACATCAGCTTATTGTTTTTGTTTTTTTAAATGAATGTTTTAAAATCTAACAATAACTAGGTTCACTGCTATTAACAGTTATTTTGTCATAATAATGCAAAAATAATGATTGTAAGCATCTTATAAGGACTTAAAGGGGCTTGTTACATATTAATTAACTAATAAAATTAGTTAATTAATATGTATCTTATTAATATCTTCCACAAACCGAGGAATAACACTAATTCTTAGAAAGAGAGAGACATGGGAAGCTAGGTCTCGACTGGTCTGAGCACAGTCTTCCTGCACTGATGAGGCTGAAATAAGCAAATCACACTAACGTAGTCTTGGCATAATTACTTTGCCATCCAACCATATGCATTTTTAATTTCCCTAGTAATTCAGTGACAGACTGTGGCGGGATGGAGGCAGCCAATGACACCAACACACATCCTGCCCAACTATGACTCACACGGACCTGTTTGGATTTGCTGCAGCACTGCCTCACTTCCTCACTTCAATCATTGAGAGGACAATGAGATAACATCATCGGGTTCTTGTAGAAGTTAAGGGAGAGGCACAGCCTACAATACATCCACGGATTAGTATTATATTTCAGTCACAATAGGGCTGGCTGCCATAATGATGCTGTTCTGTTATGTCATCCTCCTGAGTGAATGCTGAAGTAAACAGACAGTTTACATGTGAATAATCAATACAGTAAACATCACTAAATACATTTATATAAGGAATGAATGGGAAAAATCTGTTCTATGGAAGAGAGTGGGACTATATGAAAATGTAGATATTCTATACACTACTGGTCACTACTTATACATTTAAGTTTGTAACTGAATTGGTAATGTAAATCTTATTTGGACTATCAAGGGGAAGTTCTATCTATATCTGTGTCACAATATGATCCTGTCTATGCCCAATTATTTTTAATTATGTTTGAGTAGTATCAAATTTTTCACACGTCATGTCTGTAGCATGTAATCTTCGGGGGGAAAATGAAATACCATACAAATGAACACACATTGGACATCAATCAACACATCAAACAGCCTTAAATCCATTTACATGAGGAGGTGTTGGGGATACTGAAGCTAACGTTGGCTCTGACAGCTCAGTGAGTGGCGGACAGCGCCGCCAGTCATAAAACACAGCATTAATAATCACTTACAGGACTATAATAAGACATTTAAAGGTTAAATACTGGTCTCCGGTGCTTATACGGTGTGAGTCAAACCTCCTCTGCTGTCTCCTCCTGCACCGCGGGACGCTCCTCAACAAACAAGCTCTCCAGTAAACGCTAGCTCCTCGGCTTTAGCTAAGCTAACATGCTAAAAACAACACAGGCTCTGCGGTCTTACCGTACTGTAGAAACTGGAAACCTGCCCCACAAGGCGTTCCGGGTTCTGGTTCACGGTGAAACATCCGTTAATGTCGGGGGAACAGTCTTCTATATTTGTTTTCCTTTTCCTTTCAGCAGTGAGACTGAAGTTTATTTCGCGGAGTAAAATGGCTGCGAGAGTGCGGAGAGTGACGTAATGACGCCGCCTGTCGCCGGGCAGGGTGAGGGGGCGTGGCCGAGGGCAGCACCATGGTCAGCATTTATGAGATATGTAGTGATGGAAAGGAACATGTACATTTACTCTGTACTTATGTACAATTTTAAGGTAATTGTATTTTACCTGAGTATTTCTCATGCTATATCTGATGCTACTTTATACTTTTCTACATTAAATTTATCAGACAAGTTTAGTTACTTTTCAGAAGCTGATTTAACATATTATATATTATTACATATTATTTTAATATTCTTACTGTTCAAACTAAGACCATGATTCAGTACTATTGATTTACCAAAGGTATATCAAATTGTTTCCACATTAATGAACTACAACATTAAAATGCTCTCATATGTCTGTTAGTGATAAAATTATGTAATACTATAATATTACATATTTTTACACATTATTTTTGACATTTTACTCATGCAACATTTTAACTACAAGAAAATACACTGCTTCCTTTTCAAGTACTGTACATGAAATTATGGAGCACTGGTATATGTGAGAGCTTTAATTATAATGGATTAGAGATATGTTTTAAAAAAATATATACTTCATACTTCTTTTACGGGATAATTATTAGTTTAGTTATAAATAGGTTTTGCATACAATTACACAGAAATATATTTAACTGAAGATCCATCACCTCGAAAGATTAGTATTCATTTGTGGTATTTGAGCAACTTTTCACCTCTAAATAACAATTATTTGTCTTTATAAATAGCAAATACATTTTACAATATATTTATATATATATAAAAAGTATATTTTTAGGATGACAGCATACCTTAAGTTGACAGATAATACAAAACAAACATAACATTTTACCAATATAAAAATATTTTATTTAATAAAAAGTTTCACATTTTGCACACATTTGCAGAATAGTTCCACAAATTCAATATAAAAAATTGCATTAATTTAGTGGATTCTTGACATTTTCATATATATATTTCACTTCACAAACAAATGACTCCTAATGTACAAATAAAAAATGTGTATTCAGTCTTCATAGTTCATTCTACACTAATGTTTATATAGAAAAGCCAGTATCAACGCTTTGATGTCTGTTTGCCCTTTGCAGCTGGAACATCAGCCACATTGTGCAGGAACTCATAAAGTAATTTAGCATTATTAGCATTTTTCAGTATTTCTGCTATCTTGTCCTGGCTGAGTTTGGCTAAATCTGCCAAGCTGTCAGCGTTTCTAATGAGAGCTCTGTAGTTTTTCGTATTGACTCCAGGCATTTTCAACAGGAAGTCGTGAGGTCCGGGGTTATACAGGTCTGCCGATTCAGCCACCGTTTCTGACTCGGCTGTGACCGCCTGTGCCGCTGCAGCGTCTGGTTCGGGGCGACCTTGCTTCAGCTCCAGGAAGAGCTCAGCTGTGGCGTGCGGGGAGGGGCACCAGAGTATGCGGAGCCGTGGGAAATGCAAAGTCAGTAAGGTTAGTTTTGAGGAAATGTCATTAGATGATATCTCGTGTCGGAAATCTGTCCGGGCTGTTAAGGAAAAGGGTTTGGCCGGGTCGAATTCAATGAGCAGCACCGGTTTTCTGTAGTAGCGGGTCATGGAAAGGCACTGGGTGTAGAGGCGGCCGCTCTGCAGGGAGCCGATCAGGTCGCTGACGCTCTTGCGCTCCACACACGTTTCCGGGGTCAGGATGTAGTCGCCAACTTCTAAGGTGACGGGCTCGATGTCCAGGCCACGGCGGTGGAGCAGGGACGGCAGTTCACTGCGGAACTCACGCATGTCCACGATGACTCGAGAGGGCTCTTTGTGCTGCTCCTGGCCTCCTGATCATCAAACAAAACAAAGAGCAAAACAGTCATGACAGTTTCAGAAAAACAGGACTTATAAAGGAAATCTAACGGTTTCAAATCATAGAAAGCTTTTTGATTATAACAGTCAGGGCTACTACTAACAAAGATTTTCATAGTTGATTAATCTACAGATTATTGAAACGATTAATCGATCAGTTGTTTGGTTAATGACATGTTGTAAATTGCAGATCACTGTTTCCCAAAGCTGAAGATTTACACTAAACTGTCTTTTTTGTCCAGACCAACAGTCTACAACCAAAAGATTAGTTTGCTATTATAGAAGATTATAAAAAAATAATCCAATTTGAGAACCCGGAACCAGAGAATTTGGACATTTTTTTCTTAAAAAAAACTCAATGAAATCAATTTTTAAAATAGTTAGAGATAAATATAATAGTGGGCAAGTAATCAAGTAATTGTTGCAGCTCTAATAAGAAGGTCTAGATGTTCTATAAACTGTCCCACAAACGCTCAAATCACAGAGAAATGCACACAGCCAATATTCACAAATTGAGCCTTAAAACCAGCCCAGGACTTCTGTGAAGTAGTGATGTCACACCTATACAGTGACTGCCTAATCTCTCATTTACAGCCTTCTTTCTAGAGGTCCAGAAAGAAGCTTCAGAGAGGAGGAGATTTTTTGCTTCTTAAAAAGCAGAAATATATCTTGTTAGTGACATCACATACTTCAAATAAACAGAAAAATTGCAAAATATAAAACCTTTAAAAATAACAAAATAAATTTCAGCTCTTCTAAAAGGACTTAAGTAGACATGCCTGCTTTGCGGGTGTTGGTGGTAGCGTTGGCCGGCTCAAGATTCCTAGCGAGGTCCAGGTTGGTGTCTTCTCGCCCCTCCCTTTCCTCTGGGACCACCATCGTACCCTTTTCCCTGGAGACAGGCACAAAGCACCAATGACGCAAACCTAAATTCTCCCTCATACTGCGTAAGTGACTATAATAGTCTCATTACGCCTGTTAGTGGTGACAGTAATGGTTGTGACCTGATTAGGTGTTCGAAGGCTTTCTTCTCCTTTGACAGCGCCGTCAGGTACTTCTGCTCCTCTGTGGAGCCGCTGTAAATGAGGAAATACACCCTGAGAGGAACCAGATCATGAGCGGGGTTAATGGGTCGCGACTTCAGCAGTACCGCATAAATGATCTGAAACGATAACTTGTTTTTTTCCTCCCCCTCACACACACACACACACACACACACACACCTGAGTGGCTTTCCGGGCCGAGTGGCTTTATAGATCTCCAGCTGCCGTACGAAGCTAACCTCAGCGTCATACAGCACCACAAAAGTGGGCTCCACCTCGTGCAGCACCCTCGTCAGGCTGTGTGGGTCGGTGCAGCCCTTCAGCGGATGGATGACGGTCAGCGGCTGCTTCAGGACGCAGTAGTAGGCGTCGGATGACAGGTCCAGCTTCAGCTGGTCCTCCTCGCCTTCCTCCTCATCCGTCAGCTCCCCCTCGTCTCCACTGCTGCACATCGCTGCTGCTTCGTCCAACGCCTCTTTCCCCATCATCTGTGTCAGGGTGAGAGATGGCCTGCTTTTACTCGTGGGCTTTTTTTTCTGCGCAGGCTCCTTTCCCTTGGTCCCTTTTTTGCCCTTTTGGTGCGGGTTGAGGTGTAATGCGGCTGCGGTGGACGGGTCCCGTTTGGCGATGGTGCGGGCGTACAGTCTGTTCAGCAGCCAGCTGGAGCCGTGCCTGATGTACTGCTGCAGCTGGGCACAAGTCCGGTCATCACTGGCACAGATCAGCACATGACCTGGAAAAAACAAGACACCGGGTGCACATCTTGTTGTTATAGTGAAGCACCATCAATACTGTAATTGGCTACATGACACTTTTCTTTGGTCAGCGAGCAAGTGATCTTAGATGTACCTCAATCCTTTTTAAAATCTAGAGGAGATCCAGTTTTTGCAGTTGCAGCTTCCACACTGTGAAGCACTCTATATCTGCACTGTGAATAGCCTCTCCACTTTTAAAACTTAAATAAAAACACACTAGTTCAAATTAGCTTTTAGCGTATTTGGTGAGTATAGTCACTTTTATTGTTTTTTTATTTACTTTTATTTGATATACTTATTTTAAAAGCCACCAGCTTTTTTAAATGTGCTATATAAATAAACTTGACATTGACACATTTCAATAGATCATTTTAATAACAAACACTGGAACTTGTCAAATAAAGGCAAATGAATGATTTCTATGCTTCAACTTATACACTGAAAATAAGTGATGTACCGATACATCACTAATTTTACAGGTTCTTGGTTCTTCCTGAACATGGTCATAAAGACATTGAAAAAATATGTCTGAGATGAAATGAACATTCTGACTAAAAAGGACTTTCTTGCTAAGGACAAATTCAGAGACAGGACATGAAAATGCCATGGTTTTGGTAGTGTCCCTTTTTGTATCACATTGTTGACATACGTGGCTTTTTTTTTTTTTTGACAGGGTTCACTTTCACATTTTCAAACATGCCACCAAAACAAGTTCTCTCATCGTTGTTGCATCGCAGGCTTAGCTCCACCCAATTTGAACGCCAGAGCGCTTTTCCCCCTAAAGCAGATTTAAAAAACGGATTCAGGCAGACCATATAATTAGTAATGTTATAGTTTGGGTCTGTATGCAAGGCTAATATCTGACTGTCGTTCCCCCTGCTGACAGCTCTGCATTGCAGCTGCCTAAAGCCAACATTAGCTTCAAAGAAAGAACAGACTGCTTCACTTCCCAAAACCCTGGAGGCCTCAATTCATAGCTCTTTATATGATTCACTTAAAACAATGATATGATGCCTTAAAGTTCTTTCTTTTAACAGCAAAAAGAACACAGCCCTCTCCTTAATTTTTAAAACAAGACTATATTGTGTGGTGTATTTTCTTTGAAAAAGACATCATGTATGTAGTGTGAATGCTGGCATGCAGAGAGAATATTAATGCTGGATCGACAGCTTCTGCGTTTTGCTACAGCTTGTTCAGAAGATTATTTATCATTAAACTTGCACTTTGAAAATAGCATCTTCTCAAATTGAAAGAAAAAAAATATGAATTGCTCAGGCCTATGTCTGTAATTCATTACAGACATAGGCATGCATCTCAGTAAAACCAGAGAGTGAGCCAACAGGCATAAAGCCAGAGCTGTAAACAATTATAAAAAGATCAAGACAACAAAAGCACATTTTGGAAACTAACATAACATGTGAACTGATAGAATAAAGATGACGTGTGTTGTTCACATGACGGATATTTGCTAACCTGGTTCATGCTGCGAGCTCTCGTTCTCCCTCTTGATCTCCTGCAGGACCTCAGTCAGAGCCGCCCATTTTGGACTCTCCTCCAGCACCAGCTCCCGCTTCACCTCTGAAACACACAGAGGCAACTGTTTGTAATTCCAACAATACTAATCACACAAGCAGTAAATGTTTCTCAGAGTTCATTGGTTTGTCACCTGAGAAAGAGGGCAGTGTCTGTTTCTCTGCCTCTGCTCCCACTTTGAGCTTCTTCTTCTTGTCTGGGATGTGGTAAACTCTGCTCCTGGCATTCACAAACATGGAGGTACTGGAGTCCAGGAACAGCCACCCTGACCATTACAGTCATGTGCAGTCAAACAGGGAGAAAAACGATTTTTTAAGCACATTTCGTACTTTAAAACAAAAAAATGATGATAATATACCTTATGAAATGCATATGATGAGATTGGGTTCACTGATGCAAAGCAGCAAACATCACTATGAATTTATGACCTCTGACATCTAAACACTTCCGGCTCACCTCCATTGGAGCCGAAGATCTTCTGGCTGGAACGCAGGGACTCCAGCAGGTTGAGGAAGGTGACGCAGTCATACTGGGTGAGGTAGAGCAGCAGGACCCTCAGCACCTTCAGGTCCTGAACCAGCGCCTTGGTCTTTGCCCCCAGCTGGTGCCACAAGGGGTCCAGGTAGTGACGGATGGTCTGGGTGAAGGGAAATGAAGCAAAATGAGACTTTGTCATTAACAGAATGTGTGAATGGATTTTAAAGGTACAGCGTGTGGTTTTTAGCAGTTGCAGATTGCAACCAACTGATTGACAAATTAAAGATATGACCTTGGGTGCCGATTTGAAATGTAATGTGATTCTTAAGTAATGTGATTCAATATTCTGATTTAATGTGAATTTTCTTAAATTTTTAAACATGAGACCATATGAAAAAGTTCAGTCATACACTATATATGTATATCATGAGGCATATTTCAAAAAACAATGCACATCACATCAATACATCATGATATCTTTGTCTAAAAAATTACAACGATAAGAGGGAAACACCAGAATCAAACAGCAAGAAAACAGAGCATGTGCAATATAATTTAGATTTCTGGAACAACTGTAAACACCTGATATTCCCCATGTCCAGACACTAGAGACACAGAGATTAATCCATTAGTTGCTAACTATTACATTGATTGCCACCTATTTTATTTAATTGACTTGAGCTATTTGGAAGAAGAAAACATCCACATTTTCTAGATCCAGCTTCTCAAATCTGATTATTTTCTGGTTTCTTTATTCTTCTATAATAGTAAACTGATTATCTTTGGGTTGTGGACTATAAAAAAATACATTTTAATTTGAATCTTCATTGACATTTTACATCATTTTAATAATAGACAGATTAGAACTATCACAATAATAATTAAGACTTTAAATCTCTAAAGTAGTGTACCTTTTCAAAGGAATTGCCAAGTGTATTTTCCAGGGAGAGATCCTCAGCGTCCAGCGTGGGGTTGTAGCGTTTCAGCTCCTTCAGACAGGCGCTCATGATGTCCAAGATGGAGCTCTGAATCGCCCTCATAGTCGGCGTCAATGACACATTAAACTCCACTACCTCTGGCTTATGCCTCTCAAAGGCTGTGTTCACAGACACTTGGAACCTGTTGAAAGAAGCAAGGATAGAGAGAGATAAGAAAAGCCCAAGAATCCACTTTTTCTGCTATATGTCTGAAATGTCTTTGATGGAAATAAAATAGATCTTTCATACTGTACCTGGGCCAGAGGTAGAGCTTTTTGACAAAGAGACTTCTCATCACACGCTCCACCTGGCAGAAGCCTGAGGCGAAAGCCGTGGCCTTGTCAGTGAAGGCTTTGATGAAGCCGGTCTTGTTCTTCTGTCTGAACAGACGAAGGATGAACGCTTCCTGACACGACTCAATTATTTTATGAGCACGGTACACCAGGATGCCTGGGAGGAGGGAGTAGAAATCAGGAATAAGAACTGCTTTACTTTGAATATACGGTTTTGACAGAGGACATTTTACAAGACATAACACAGGCACAGAAAAAAAATTGTCTTTCAAAATTAATTTGATTTTCTCTATTACTGTGTGCTGGTTACATTAATGCATGCACACACATGCTCTCAAACACAGTATCAAATTTGTGTCAGACATGCAATTTGTTTAAATGTTTATGGATGAAATATATAGATTTTTTATTTTATGGATAAACATCTATATTCATTTGTATTCATTATTTTATTTGTTTTAAAGAACAGATACTTGGCATTTTGTGGATGTATTAAACTGTGAATGAACTGAAATAAAACAAAAAGAAAAGTAAAAAGAAATTAAGTTATTTAAGTTTATAATTTTCTATTGATAATCAAGGTGACAACAACGCACCAAAACAGTCACAGCTGATCATTTTAGCCATGATCGTGCTCTGGTACCTGATATGAGGTGAGCTGGGATCCGGTCTGTGAGGAAGTCCACCACCAGGATCCTGCTGGTGACAAACAGGACCCCGCCCTCCGTGTACACGTTGTAGCGCTCGGCGCTCTGGACGTCGCTGGTCACAGTCCTGGGCAGGTGTGTCACGCCCTCAATTCGCAACTGCTCAGTGAAATACTCCTGAGAGGGGAGAAACATTTAGTCTGTTAACTACACACATTAGATGCAGGGAGAGGTAAGTCAATAAAATGTTAATACTCAGAATTAACACATGACTTTAAGGCAATCTTGCCTAATGAAACATTTAAAGTCCCCTTCCACTATAAAAACATGTTGTGCACGGAGGCATCCAACTTTACCTTCTAAATTGAATATTTGTAAATTCATATATTTGTGACTTTTAATGAGGGAAGGAGTAGATGTCATTTTAAGTATATATTAACCAAATAGTTTCATGGAAATGCCATATCAGACATAGTGGCAAGAGGATACGGTATGCTTTACCTCTGATACCATACTGTCACAACACGTTTGCTATGTTTTCTGATTCTACAATTATTGCAATTCAATATTGTGATTTAGTGTGATTTAAAAAAAACAAATTTAAACACAAGACCCTGGAAAAAAGTTTAATCATACCCTTAGAAACTGTTTATCATGAAGCATATTTCCAAAAATGAATATATAGTGTATCATAACATCATAATATCTATGTCTACAAAGGAAAATATAAACCTTAAAAGAGAAAAAATTATATTTTTTTTACTGCATCGAGGTACACAAATTATTTGAAACAGTCTTTTTATATGTCTTATAACATATCGGTAAATATTAATTGTGTTTAACACAGTGATCACATGGTAATTGATAAAAAGGATTTTCTGTGTAAGTGCAACTTAATTAGGTGCACAGATTATCTCAGCCTATTTGTTCAATGCTTTATGTATTATTGTCTTTCTTTTCAGGTGTTTAATGTATTTTAAGCTTTGTAGTTGCAATTATACCTGCCCTGCTGATAAGAAATATCCAGAAAGAATAAACTAGCACGTTTGCCATTTTTATATATATGCATTGTCCCTGAAACTTTAAACTGATTACAAACTAAATTTATCTTACAATGCATTAATGCCCAGTGATAGACGAAGTACCAAGAGCCTTGAGTAAAAGTAAAAAATACACAATAGCAAATATAACTTCGGAATTAAAAACTCATTATGCATACTGTCTTATATATAATTATAATATATTATAATTATGTATTATAATTATTGTTTTAATCACTTAATAAGTGTGAGAACATTTAATGCTGTCCTTCATCTATATATAGCTATACTGAGTATGAGATACTTAGTAAAAACACAAGTGTTATTGTTACTTGAAGTTGTAAAATAGATTCTAATACATTGAATTGTCTGTTGTACTGGCACTTGGAGTCGTATTTGAGGTTCTTACCTGTTCAGGTGTGCTGGTGTTGAGCAGCAGCACCAGGCTGCCCTGCTCCGAGTAGACCCGCATGAACTGCAGCAGGAGGCGGTCTATCCCCATCCCCTCCGCCGCCACCAGCAGCCCGTCGCAGCCGAACAGACCGAGGAACATCTCGGTCTCGAACTCCAGCAGCGGCCCCGCCATGACGGAGGAACCACAGCCGACCCCAGAGCACCCGAGTCCCGTCACTTTACTTCACCCTCCCGGTGTCAAACGTTAGCTAAACCCACTGAAAGTGGCAGAAATCATCGCGAGACACACACAGGTGCTCGGTGGCTGCTGTTTTTTGTTTTGAAGTTTTCACTTCCGGTGACGTCACTGTCGAATTAAAAAAAAAGGTTGCAGCGCCGAAGACCCACCGCGCCCCCTAGTGGCGGGGAGGGTGAAATAAAATAAAAAATAAAAATGTTAACTTTAAAATGAAGACTCTTTCTATGAACCGACGTTATTATATTCAGGGATTTTAAAAAAAGATATTTTTAAATTTTGTTTTGACGTTCAATTTTAGTTTAGTTCTAATTATTTTTATTTAAGTGGGTTTGCTAGTTTTTGTTGGGTCAAGGTTATCGCCAACATTGGAATATCACGAGTATAAACTGTGTGGTATTTATTTTTATTTCTTATCTGTATACTGGTGGTTTACACACAAAAAACACGCATATAACACACAAAATAAGCAACAAGGATTGCTTTATTTGCTTTCAGTACATTCTTTCTCTTCATAAAAATCCCCTTTTTTGCGTCTTTGAAAACCTTTTACCATTTGGAAGTCCCCCTTTGTTGAGAATTGTTTTGTCTTTTTGTAAACAGTTTACTGCTGAAAAGTCCTATCCTTATTTGGCAGTCTCTCCAGTTTTTAATCTGCACAAATAACACGGCACAAATGCAACAGACAACTGTAAAGTCTTTGATGTTGGATTTTCCCACAAGCATCAAGAATGCACCAGTGATGACAGAAAGCAGTTCCCACTCCAAACTCCATTCCCACATAAAGATGACATCATTCCAAGATGATTTTCACACTAAAGGAACTATAACCACCTCGGAAAACAGTTAGTCCTAGATGATACAGTATTTCATTTCCATGTCTTTTATGTATCTCAATAGTCAGAGCCATTTTCAATACAAAACATCATTGTGGAAATAAAATGACCTCATAATGTTTTTTAAATATCACATTAAAGTAATTAAACACCATATGTGGTTATCAACACACTTTTATTAGCTGCATCATAATAGAAATATCAGCATCAGAGTCTAACCAGTCGAGCACTAATCCATCCTCTCAGACGACTGCAGAAAATAAGAAATTCACTATCAAGCAGGAAATTGGCCCAGAAATGCAGAGAGCACGCCAATAGCTGTTTTAGTGACAGTATTAGTGTGTTTTCAGGTGGATTATTCCGGTAATGCACTGACAGGAACAGAGCGGTAATATGCTTGCATAACAAAGCCTGCCAGCTGGGCTCTGTGAAACTCTGTTGTGTCAGAGCTAATTTCTCTGCTGTAAGGGAGAGGCTGAAGGGACCACATTAGGTCGAAGCTAACACACACACACACACACACACACACACACACACACACACACACACACACACACACACACACACACACACACACACACACACACACACACACCACACACACACCACATCACCTCTGTCATTCAGCCACTATGACATACTCACTCCATATGGAGCCAGATTATATAAACAACACATGGACCCATAATGAGTAAACTAGACAGGACAATACTTTCTATCTTTTCTCTACTATTAAGTTTTACCTACCCTTGAAATGACACGTGTGTGTGTGTGTGTGTGTGTGTTTCTGTTAGCACATTGTCGATTGAAACTGTCAGGAAAACTAATTTCTTTTTCCAAATGTTTAATAAATGAGGGATGACAGGACTGCTACAGAAATTAAGTAAGTAGTTTATTAATTAAAATTCGTTTCAGCAACTCTTCCATCACTGTTGAATTTTATTACTTAACGCTGTCAACGGGTAAAGGTGGAATAATAATGGGAATTTGGCCTGAGCTCTGACCTTGACAAGTACATTTACTCTAGTAACTTTACATTTTAGGCTACATGTCCTTGTCCATTTTATACATCGTGCTTCTAATCACCTCAATTTGGAAGGAAATTTCATTTCATTTAACATTTGTCATATTACAACAGGACCCATTTCTCAACAGGAGACTTAAATATTTACACACAATGCTGAAAAGGTGTTTTTTTTTCATAATAGGGTCCCATTAAATAACAGTTCAAGGCCCAGAGATTAAAACTAAATCACAAAAAAGTAAAGTTACACTCTACAGATTTAAGGTTTTTGTGTCTACTTCATTCTTGCAGCATCCTCTGAGTTGAAAGTGACTCTGGAGTTTGCAGGAGACAAATCTCTGTGTCCAGGCAACTGAGCTGAACAGCAGAAAGAAACCGAGATATAAAAACCAAAAGGGAAACTGAGGAAAACCCAGCATGAGAGGAAAAGTGAGACTCTACCTGAGTATTATTGAGCTGCTGGCTGTTAGTGTGAGAGTGTTCTAGCTGCAGAGGAAGTCGTCGATGTTTCAGCAGAAGCAACGTGTGAGATTATCCAAAATGTATCACCACAGCTGCAGAACAACATCCAGAGACTCTACTCCTCACATCTGCTGAAACACCAGAGACACTGCAGGTGTAATTCTACCAGTGAAACTTCCCCAGTTGATTTTAAAAATGAAGGCAACTGTTTTTTATATTACATTTTCTGAAATTTGATGTTATAATATGCAAATGATTCAATATCTTAGTAAATATTCATTAACAGGCAACATTTCCAGAACAGAAATGTGAACATTGGACTAATCCAGGTTGAAAAGAAAAAAAAAACTATTTTCACCATGTTTTTAGGAATAAAATCTTCTTTAAATCGGACTCTGAATGATACATGAACAAAGCCCTCTGTACAAACCTTGAGAATATAGTTAGGAATAAAACTGTAAACTTCTGTGTCTGCATGGGCTGCTGAAGAAATGTCTGGATCAGAGAAAAAAAAAAACATGGTGCAGACAAGCTGACGTTTGATTAATTCAGGAGAAATCAATAGGCTCAAAAAGCGAAGTAAAATAAAGACATGTTATGGAAGAGAAATCTTGAAATCGATCAGTGAAAATCATCATGAGGAATGCATACTGCTCTGCTGCCTCTTGTTTAAGAAGCTGAAAACAGAGCGGCTTCAGTGACGTCTGAAGAGGCATCAGCAGCAGATCCGGGCACCAGGAATCCAGCAGGAGACAGCTGACAGCTGATGTTTGGGCAAACAAGCTGAATATGTTGTTTTTTTGTTTTTTTTGACAGATTTGATCCCCCTCCTCCACAACCGTCCTGGACTCCACAACATATTCACCTATGGGGTGAGAAAACGCTGACGGAAACAGGTCACAGAGAAATCACCTGCACCTCAATATGAAGAAGCTCAAGAAGCTGTTAGTGGGATTTCTTGAGTTAAAGAGTCACCAGAGCACATCCAGGTGACTGAGATAGCAAATGTTCAGTCCTATAAATCCCAGCTGCAATGGTCAGTCAAATTAAACGATTAGTTGCCAGCTATTAAATTAATCTTCAGCAAATAATTGATTTGAGTCATTTTTAAGAAGAAAATGTCCAAATTCTCTGGTTCCAGCTTCTCAAATCTGATTGTTTTCTGGTTTCTTTAGTCTTCTATAATAGTAAATGGATGATCTTGAAATGAAAAACTGTTGTCTTCTTTGTCTTTGCTTCTCTGCTGTGGTAACGCATACATTTCCACAATGGGATCAATAAAGTTTCTAATTTAATCTAATCTAATCAAATCATTATGAGTTAATGTAGTTTGAAGAAATACATTAAATTATTGGTGTGGTCTGTCTGACTGAGGTGGAGCTTTGCAACCTGAAAAATTCTCTGGTTCTAGCTTCTAAAATGTGATTATTTTCTGTTTTCTTCTATAATCAGTCATCTTCTATACCTGCTTATTCCTCATTAGGGTCGCAGGGGTCTGCTGGAGCCAATCCCAGCGCATTACAGCGAGAGGCAGGGATACACCCCAGATGGTTGCCAGCCAATCGTGGGGCACACACACCATTCACTCACACACTCACACCTACGGGCAATTTAGAGTCTCCAATTAACCTCAGCATGTTTTTGGACTGTGGGAGGAAGCCGGAGTACCCGGTGAAAACCCACACAGACACAGTCCACACAGAAAGGTCCCAGAAAGGACCTTTCTGTGTGGACTGTGTCTTGAACCTGTGACCTTTTTGCTGTGAGGCAACAGCACTAACCCCTGCCCCACCATGTCGCCCTTATTAATATTATTATTAGAATTCATTATATAAACCAAACAACTAATGGATTCATTGATTCATTAATCAATAGATTACTTGACTATCAGAATAGTTGTCAGTTATTATAAATATATCTGTCCCATACAAAAAGGTGAACTCCACCTGTTGAGTAGATTAAATTCATTTTGTACTATGCAGGAACTGCTTCTCAAGTCCTTTCATGAATCAGCCATCTTTTTTCATGTATGGTGGAAGAATCGCTGCAAGGAACAAAAAGGGAATGAATGAACTCAGCAGATCTGGCTCTGTCCCGGGCTGCTCCCTGGACGCTGAGGAGCTGAGTGAGAGGTGGATGACGGCCTGTGAGGGTATCTGGGCCTCCAGCAGCTCCCCACAGCACCGGGCCGCTCCACCCACGCTGCTCTGAGCAGCGATTCAGCAGATCATCCGTCCCCGCGGCAACCACACGCTACAACAGCAGTCAGCACGTCTCCGATCACAGCCGGATCACTGGGAGATTCGCCGGTAGCAGCATCACCTCGTCTTGCACTTGTCACTTCAGATCAGTGTCCCAGCCGTAAGGCTGCTCGGCTGCTCTTTATTGGATCGGGATCGACGTTTTTTGACAGCCTTGTTTTGTCCTCAGTGTCTGGTTATTGTTTGTGCTGCTTTAAATGCCCGAGTTTCCCCTTGTGGGATTTAGAAAGTTTCTTATTTTGTCCATGAACTGGTTGGATGAAACCTTGAAAAGTGACTTGATTTAAGTTTTCAGTCAGTGTGTAATTGCCCCCCAAAAAGGGAAAAAATGCAATACAGGAAACCACCACATTTCAAAAATGTCCACATTTGGAAAGATTTTCTTACAAATTTTCATAATCAGAAGAGAAAATAATACTTAGGAATTATTCCTCAATCCAACAGTCACAAACCATCTGCACCACTATTCAGGAAATAATCACTATTACCCTTCTGCTGTATGTCTAGTCTGTAAAATACTGGAATATTTTGAGTTTAATGTTTCAAATATCATCTCAAGGACTAAATCTGATAAATCTTTATTTTCTTTCTAATATGTTTACCAAGGGATCTTATGTTCTTTTGCCTGTCGTTTAACTCATTTTCTTTTGATTTCTTTTATTCTCATTTGTGATATGAGGGGAACTATTTTAATATTATTTCATGTGCTGAATAAAAATAAACTCAACTAAACTTCTTTTGCATGACAACAGGTTCCTTACTTTATTCATCTGACTTTCAAGCTAAATAAAGAAAAAAGGTTTCCTCACTGTAAGGACTCATTTAGATTCATTATGATAATAAAATTCTATTTATATGAAATGAAGCATAATATCAAGGCATTTTTCAAGATCTTTGCTGTCAAAATGGGTTGAAAAAGGGCCTTTAATCACTTAAAGCAGCGCAGCCTTACATCTGTGGTAACGTCAATGTGTCACAGCTGAACAGTTAATGACATATTGGACCGAGACAACATCAGATTTTTTTCTAAATTTGATCACACATACATAAAAATGACTCTTGAGGATTAAAGCGATGCGCTTTCATGATCAGGCCTATAGAGAGCAGTGGAGAGCTTTGTTCTGGAAACTCATACTTCTTATGAGACCTCTGTGTGTGTGTGTGTGTGTGTGTGTGTGTGTATGTGTGTGTGTGTGTGTGTGTGTGTGAGTGTGCCCAACCAGCCTCTTCTGGGAGACAATCAGCAGTTTAATGTCGGGGATAAAAACATGAAGCAGGCAGTTGGGATGAAGTGGTAACATGACACCATTAGGTTGGACGAGCGAGGGAGAGAAAAAAAAATAAGCTACAGTATATAATTGAGTCTGCTATTATTACAGTTTTATGGTACATGAAATTGAATCAAATGATCCATAAATGTGCTTGGAGGAACCGGCGTGTTTCCACGGATGGAGAGTCAGGTCGGCTGGCACATGTGAAGGATTGCAGCAGAACTGTTCATCCCGTCCTCTTTTGCACCGAGCGAGACGAGTGAGTGAAAGCGCCGGGCGGCAGCTGATGGGCATCTCTGATACGGCTGCTGCCGCACCGCTGTAAATGAGGGAACAGCTTGAAATGGATGGTGGGCTGGAAGAAGAAATAAGATGAGATATTTAACAGTGCCTGCCTGACTACAGTGTAGGAGGGAAAAAGAGGGAGCGAGAGAGACGGGAAAACAGCTAAAGGCCCTCCAGCCTTCATTAGGAGAAGAGAAAGCGGCAGCGTTCGGTAAACGGAGGCTAAGACTGAGAGTCAAAGGGGCTCTGAGGCCCCAACTCAGAGGTTAACGCACACACACACTCTTTGGTGGGACCATTTTACATTTCGGGAAATGTCCTTCTTCCCCTTTCTGAGTTCATGGATGTATTATATAACTGGATAGTGGACTGAAAAATGGCCGCCATTCATTTCATTGGAAGTTGCTTGTCTGGTGCATAGGGCAAAAAAGTTCCTGATTTCCGGGTTTAATTCACATTATTCAACCCATAGAGTCACCTCCCATGATGCTCTGGGGCCTCCCATCATTCCCCTGGGCGATGAGAATGTGTAAATTGTAAACAAACTCGCATTTGAGTCGTTTAATTCACTTGCTGACCACAAAAAAAATAATTATTATTAAATAAAAAGCCCGTCCTTGCTCCTGAGACACAACACAACCACGCTGTGTCACACAGCTGTGACCTCTGGGAATAGGGACTTTTCCAGAGCTTTTCTGGCCGTTTGAAAGGTTTCTAATGGGAAAAAAGCCTATGACTTTAAAATATGGAATACAAAGATTAGTAATTAACAGGGTTATAGCTGGAGGTGTCCTGTCAACAGTTTTATCGGCTTCTCTTTTACTAGTGCGGTCTATGGGGAAAATGATTTTTGGGTCGCATGGGAAAATCGTGATGTCTGCTGAAAGGTGGAGCCATATCCAGGTTTTATAATACACCCATGACTCAGTTAGATGAGACGACTGACGCAACATTCACGTCTGTACAGTAGTGATGTGTCTGTCACGAATGAGCTGGTTCAGAGAGCCGGCTCTTTGGAGTTACGTTTCTCATCTGGCAAAGTACCTGCAGCCGCTGTGGGCGTTGGCTACGGGTGTCACATGAATGCTGTGCAACCAATCAACTAATGAAAGGGTTGACAAGGGTCATCCCACCAAACAGGGAAGGGTGGGGGTAGCAGCAGTTTGGTTTTATTTTAACAAAGCACATTTATTTTATTGCTGTATTTAATTTCATTTTTTTAGTACTTGTTTTGTTAGGTGTGTGTTTAAATAAAAAAAAAAATGAAAATATCAATAGGTGTCCTTTTTTAAATTTCAATGCTTAGGTCTTTATAGGCATTGTCTTTCTGCTTTGTAGCAAGTTAGAGAGTTACAAGGGATTTTACAACGGTAAATACAATTGGCTACAGCAAATTATTGACATTTAAATGATATGTGTGTACAAATACAAATCACAAGTCAAAACAACGCTAAATTTGGCTGAATTCCGAAATGTATAAGTGGTAAAATGGAGAGCCGTTAGGTTCTTATTAGTGAGCTGAGCCAAATGACCCTGCTCACTAATAAGAGATGAAATTCCCATCACTACTGTAGTCTTTAAGCTAGGCTGGTTAGCTTAGCTTAAAAACTGGAAACAGGTAGCTAGAATATCTCTGAATTAAATCATAATAAAAATAAATCCACCTACGTGCACCTCTAAAGCTAATTAACACCTTGTCTTGTTTGTTTTGAACAAAAAAACTGTGTAAAAATAAGAGTGTTTCTTGGCTGGCAGCAGTGAGTTAGCTTGGCGCGGAGTTCGTCTTGCACATAACCCCAGTGTCGTATTTACACGTTTTCTATGGATTAAACAAAGAAGATATGATGTGTTAATTAGTGAGATTTAGAGGTGTTTCCCCCGCTCGCAGGATGGCAGAGTGGTGGAGTTATTGAAAAAAAATATAAGAATTGTAATGTGGAGCAAAGTAAACTTTGTTTTGTTTCATGCTGCAATCCGCTGCAAGATGAAAGTCGATAGTTTGATTTTCCTGATTTACTCTTCGACTCGGGGAAAACAGACATCTGCTGCAAACCGATGTTTGAACTTCACAAGCATCTGCTGAGGATCTAAAATCTATTACCACCGTTCTATTAGTAAGAAAAGCAAACTATAGCCAAGTCTATTTTATTTATACAGCACCAAATCACAACAACATCAACACAACATCACGTCCTCATGACACGTTTGATACAGAGCAAGTTGAAGAACTATATATATATATATATATATATATATATATATATATATATATATATATATATATATATATATATATATATATATATATATATATATATATATATATATATATATATATATATATATATACACACTATATATATATTTGAAAAACATACATTGTGCTACATTGTCATATTGTGGTTATTGCAAAGTCAGTGCTATTTTTATGTGGTGTGCTTGTTTGAAATAGATATAGGTTGACCAACTTGTGGGGTTTTCTTTGCAAAATGATATTATTATTAGTAGTAGATTTAACACTATCCATAGTGACATTACTGACATTAATTCAGTTGTAAAACAAAACAATAATAGTGTTAATTTTTGACGCTACACACTAGTCTCAGGTAAATTCAACAAAGTGAGTGTTAAATTTCAACTATTGAAAGTGTTGTTCCAACTCTGTCACAATGTTTTCACTGTCAAAACTGTTATTTTAACTCAATCCAGGGTGGACCAACATAGGATTTTAGTGATGAATTTAACTCCAGAGGAGTTGAATTAACACTTCTGAATTGTATAAAATACGTATTTTTTTTTTTATCTTTGCTTATTCAAATAAACACACAGCAGCTCCATATAATGTAAATGCTGCTGAAGCCAAATGTTGTTGGAATTCTAACTTAAATGAAAATGAAAATGTTTTATTGCACATTTTTTGTGTTTCCTGCAGCAGAACAGTTCATTCTACAGTGCTGCATTCACATTTTATTTCATACAGATCATGATTCTAATCCTGCCTTGTGGGATCTTCCTCCAGGTTCTGTGGAGTTGCTGAGTATTTAACATAGTACATTCTATCATGCGGGTCCACTTTGATTGACAGGTGGATGCAATGAAACAGGCAAGATGACAAAAAGAAAAAATCCAAATACGAAGAAACCGATTTCGCATTTTTGGGGCAAATATAGTTAAAGGGATGTGTTTTGAAAGGATTAAAAATACACTTTTTCCTTTCAGGGGGACTCTAATCTGGATTTCAATCCTCAGTCTGATTCAAATCCCAAAAAGCTAAGGACACATTAGTAACACATTAAAATAAATGATGTTTCAGTCTGAATTTTTTCCAGCTTTTGTTGAGATTTGTTGTTGATTTATATTCTAACCAACAATATTCATTCAAAGCCGCAAAGAGCATCTTTCTAATGATATCAGATGATGTCTGTAAAGGTGCCAACTCCTAATATTCCGCAGACTCAGGGTCAAATTCTGAAAAGCGTGACTCACTGAAAACCTTTTAGCGCCCAGAGCGGCCGTGGATTTGGAGAAGTGTGCGAGCGGCGGCGAGCGAAAAGTGGCGCGGTGCTACAGAAGATGGCTGCTGCAGGCACCACCTGTATAACGTTTCAGGCTGTCACGACCCTTGTTACTCCTGGCACCTTAGCGGAATTATCTAAAGATTATGGTGCTTGGAAATGGCAAAGTGGCACCGCTGCATGTTCACAAAATGAGATTATTGTAGAACACCCTCAGTGCGCTGAAATATAGATGAGGGAGAGGAGTGTTTCTGCTCTCAGAGCTGGGTCAAGCAGCACCAGTCAAGCAGCCGCCGTAATGGCACACACACAAGTCATTTCTTTGGCGGGAGCTGATTAGCAAAAGCAGAGACCTACCTCTTTGCAGGGCTGCAATTTGCATATATTATCAGTGCCAAAACAAGGGAATAAACATTACAGCAAAGGGGGGGAAAACTAGAAAAGCACTCTGAGAGCACAGACCTCCACCAAGCAGATTGTGACTACATTGTTGTCCTGTACTTAGGGAATACAGGCACTATCGTGGAATGACAAGTATCAGTTTTTATCGCTGTTGTCTGATTGTTGTTGATATAAAGGGTAAATTTGATGGTAAAATAAAATAAAGAACAAGGCTACCTGCTGCAAAACACTATTTCAATGTCATTTCTGGAGATGCATAAACCGCATTTATTTTTTTTAATGAAATTAGCATCTCATATATTTTATAACCATCACATTACAGCATCTGTTGAATTCCACTACATACACACCTCATTCTGCTAAAAGAGGTACCAGGAGTGAAGATGTCACCAACATGAGAATCAGACAATAAAAGAAAATAATAAGAAAAAGAATAAGATCAATACGATTTAAAATGATTAGAGCATTATAAAGGAAAAGTATTATAAAAAATCAGAAGGTGATTAAAATGCAGAGTGCTGGAATGTTATAATGTATAATGTATAATATCTTCCAATAGCCAAGAGTTGAGGTTATTTGTAAAAGAGGCCAGAGTTCACGTATTGTGTGTGGTATTAAATTCCAGGTATGAGAAGAACAAACAGAAAACGACATGTATTCCAACCATTCTATTCCAGCTCATTCTGCTTAAAGAGGAAACAGGAATGGAATAAAGTCAAGAACAATGGTAAAGACTGTGGAGAACATGACAAGACACATGAAAGCTGTGATTAGAAATAATGGTTAATGCACCAAATATTGATTTCTCTTCTTAAGTGTAAACATTAGTATTATGTTGTTTTAAAATGAGTTTGATCTTGTTTCTTTGCATTGTTTGAGGTCTGATAACATTGTATTTTTTGTTATTTTGACCATTTATAATTTTCTGCAAATAAATGCTTTAAAGCATAATGATTTTATTTGGAATTTGGGGAAATGTTACTTATAGATAAGTGTTTTACCCAAACACATATCTATAAGTAGTAAAATCAGAAAAACTGATAAATTTGCAGTGGTCTCTTACTTTTTTTCCAGAGCTGTATGTCGAAATCTGTACATAGAAAATAAAAGACACCAACTAAAGTTAATATTAGAAATTAAGTGAAAACTAGCAAAGCACACGCCGGTATGCTGTGAAGACCGTAAAATGTGGTTATAGATCACTCTAAAATAAAGTTGCTATTCTGACAAGAAATCATCTGCAACTTCATGGCTGCATAGTGATAATGCTCATATGTAAATAAATATCAAAATACGTCTGCAAGTTACAGCCTCAACAGTTCATACCCAAGCATGGAAGGTATTTTAGGTAGAGTCAAAGTTCTAGTTTAAACTAGGCTTAAGAGAGAACTTATACGTCTAAAAGACAAACAGCTTCAATGTCGCTTCTGATTCAACATTTGCAATAAATGCATTGAGCTACAAAACTGCATTGAGCTAAGGAGTGTTAGGACCAGGCAAAAAAGGCTAGTACAAGAAAACTGGAAAAAAGGTCTGCTATAAAAAAGAAAGGAAAAAAATGAGGAAAAAAAGTCTGGTACATAGAGTCTGGAATATGTGTTATTTAAAGGGTTATGGGGGTTTTGCCAGTTTTTTCTGTTGCCTGTGCTTTAACATTCATAATAAAAGCATTTGGTTTTTTATATCAATTCCAAACACATACGCCGCATCTTGGTACAGGATAAAAAGAAAGAAAGTCCTGAGTGTGTGTTATTTAAGGGGATACATTTATTGCTGTTTTTTCTGTCTTGTACCAGACTTTCTTTTCTTTTTTTCCTGGTGTGCAGTTGCTACTGTGACGAGAAAGCAAATAATGCAAGGAGCAAAGAAGTTATCAGATATCACCAGCAGGTGGCCCAATACTGATACCACCTGTTTGAATGTTCATTTACTGCAATGTTACCAAATGACAAAAAATTCAAAGTGATACAGAAACCAGAATTCCTTCCAGATCATTATCAAAATTGAATCATCTGTTCATAGTATTATTCCCAACATTCCCTGAAAATTAGATGAAAATCCAGCAAAAACTTTTTAAGTATTCTCCTAACAATCAAACAAACATGACAGAGAGAGAAACACACAATAAACCATGACCTCCTTGATGGAGGTAATAACACTCATGGTCAAAAACACCCAAGGAATGACACAGAAGTGAATTTTGGGCTTTTATCAGAGCCATGACCACAACTCGCCGCCTGTCACATCCACTTTAGTGGATCGCCGTGACTGAGGCCGCTGATAAAGAGGAAGGGGAATGCGGCTTTTTATGGGGGAAAAGACGAGAAAAGGGAGAATACGCACGAGGGAGAAGATGGGAAAACAATAACAGGAAGTGAAGGAGGGAGACGCGGAGCAGATAAACACATTTTTCCCGCCTGTAAAACGTTGGGTGAACCGGCTCGACGGGAGCTTTGTGAAACAGGCGTATTAGATGAATAATTCAAGGCGGCTGGCAGAGGTTTGCAGGATGGTGTCAGCAGGTGACAGGGGAGACACTTTACAGGCTGGAGTGGATGTCAGTGATGCATTAGGGGGGGAAATGGCGGCTCGCTGTTTGTGTGCGTGACAATGGGACAAACACATGAGGTGTGTTTGCTGAGACTATGAGATAAAGATGCAGAGCGAGGACTGGATATTGTGTCAAAACAGGAAGACGAATCACCACATTCTATGTGACCACACACTTGAGACAAGGAGGCATTTAAACCATTTATCCTAATAGTCCTCCTTGTTCTTCCGGCACTTTTTGTGTATCGTCAGTCGATTTAGTCTATTAAGGAATATTTTGAGATTGAGACACGCAGCAGAGTTTTCAAGGCCCATTAGCATCTTTCCCTCTCATGAGCGATCACGGGGGGGAAACTATTTTCACAGCGGTTTTTCCTTCCCACCTTGGCACGTACGAGCCGAGCCAAAGCTTTCATTTCGATGCAACCGGCAACACATTTCCTGTGTCCATAAACCAATAAATCCCAAATCCATACGGGTCCGAGGCCCGTTATCGACCCGGCAGGACCCACAATGCACCACTTCCTGGACCAGAGATAGAGAAGGCGAAGAGGAACAAGAGGGAACCAAAGGCGAGAAGCAGAGATCAAGGCGGCTCAAAGGCTGATTTGATCTATTCCAGCAACGTCCTGGAGAGGCGAGGAGGTAGGGGGGTGGGGGAGGGGCACGGCGGCCGGCAGATTCAAAACGTGTCTCCACATTGAGGGGATGGAGCTTTGAAGCAGGTAACTGTAGATAGGTTTCACAGCACTTTGCTTCTGCTGATAGAAGTGGAAACCCCTTGCTGAGGCTTAAACATGCAACTGCATATATGTACAAATCTTTGAGAGTCAATCTATATCTGTAGTGCAGGAAATAGATCCGGCACAGAGGTTCTTAGACCTTTTTCACCACCTCTCAGCGCTGTGTAAACTGTCATTAATGTGAAACTGCATTTCGTGTTATTTGTAAACGACCTTCTACGCTGAATAGGTGGAGAGATGGTTTAAAAGATGGAACTGACTGAAAGTTTATTCTGCTGCCTGTTCAAAATAAAGCACATTTGCTATTTCAGTCATTTAATCTGACTGACTACAAACCACCAGTTTGTATATATATATATATACAAACTGGTGGTTTGTGTGTATATATATATATATATATATATATATATATATATATATATATAGATATAGATATAGTACAGTCCAACTGTTTGGACACACCTTCTCATTCAATGTGTTCATTCACATGAACACAAGTTTATGGTGTTATGTACTTACCAAATTAAAGGTGAAATAACTGAAAACATGTTTTATATTCTAGTTTCTTCAAAATAGCCACCCTTTGCTCTGATTACTGCTTTGCAAACATTCTCTTGATAAACTACCATTTCAGGTCGTCACCTGTTTTCACTTCATAGTTGTGCCTTATCAGGGTTAATTAGTGAAATTTCTTGCTTTATCAATCAGAAAAAAAGGGTGGCTATTTTGAAGAAACTAGAATATAAAACACTTGATGCCTTCAGTGAGAATCTACAATGTAAATAGTCATGAAAATAAAGAAAACAAATTGAATGAGAAGATGTGTCCAAACTTTTGGCCTGTACCGTATAAAATAAACTGTATTTAAAAGTTATCTTTTTTCATGTTTTATGATGATACTCATGGTTTTATCAGTAGTTTTAAAGGATCTGTTTTCCAGCAATCTAAAGACATTGGAATGATTGCAGGGCTCTCCGAGTCAGCCAATAAAAGAGCACAAAAATCAATTTAATAAATAAACAACATACTAAGTGCAAGTGCTAACAGAGAACAATTATGAAGAAAAACACACATGCATAGCCCTATAGGCTATAACACATGTAATCGAGTATTTAACCTAGCTACTGTATGCATAGTTAAATTATAACAAAATGATGATTTTTGTGGGAGAAGTGCAGTAGTGTGAAGTGTACAATCAATCTGAAGTTTCACCATCAATCTGACTGTAGCAGGGAAGAAGCTCTTAAGAAATCTCATGTGTGTGATGCTGCTGTCTATCTCAGATTGTTTGTGCAGCTTTTATGTTTGAGATATTGAGCTGGATGCTCCTGTAAATTCATCTAATTACCTGATTTTTTTATGCATTGTCTATAATTTATTGTTGCTATTGTTCCTGTGTTTTATTTTTTGCTGTAAATAAATAAATGAGGGAAAACTCAGTGTCTTCTCAAGTGTTAATAAAGCTTTGAAATGAAGTGAAACAGCCCTTTAAATACAGGGAACGCCGCTCAAAGTGTTTTACGCACGAGGAGACAACAATAAAAATCAATAAACCTGAATCAGTAAAACAAAAGTAACATAAAATAAACTGATATAGCGGTGTGCTGTTAATTATAAGCTTAGTTAAAAAGTCATCTTTTTAGTTGCCATTTAAAAACGCGTAGTGGACGTTTGGGCGTTCGCCGGAAAGTTGCTGTTGACGACCGACGAAGTGTTAGCGAAGGGGCATAAAACAGTGGCTTGGTTAAATAAGAAGTTGCTATAGGACATTAAAAGCTTTGCAAACGAGTAGCGGGATGTTAAAATCAACTGTAAAAGATATGTGAAGCCCACTGCATCCAAACCGAAACACTCAAACAGCAGCAATTCACTCTCTCCTCCACGTTCTTGTTAAAGACGGGCAGCAGGGCTCTCAACTAATTGTCGTTTTTCGACCGACTTTTTCAGCGGTAGCATAAACACAGGTGTTACGCAGGTGTCACTGATTACACTAATGGAGGTTCTGTTGGATTCAGGTCAAACAGAAGCAGGTTGCCGCTTTTGTTCATGGAACCTTAATTAGTACCATCGCTAACACCTGTGTTTACCTGCTATTTCATGACAATATGGCCGCTGTGGAAAAAAAGGTCCACGACGCCTCCGCGTTATCGGCGGCGCTCACACAGGTTTTTTCACTTTGCCTAATTAGACACAATCTGTGTCTGTAATCACTCGTTAATCATGGAATCTCCATATAGACTCTACGATGAGCAGTAAATTGAGATTTCTAACACTCATCAGTCTTCATCAAGTATGCATCATGTCTGACAGGTGCCCTTTATGTACTGAGCCAACTGCATTCTGGGATCTTTAGGAATGAGTAGTTTTCATGGATGCTGGAAGTTGTGGTGCTGCAGCACCCAGTGGTGAGAGGGAGATTTAAAAAAAAAGTATTAAAATATTCATCACCATTTAGACAGGTCTGGAAAACATAAGAGACCACTGTATTCTTTTTTTGAATCATCTTTGAGGTTGAGTTTATTCATTTAAAAGAGGGACGATGCATATTAATGAACACATATTAGTAAATATGCAATTATAGCCAACGGCTAATTTCCATCCTTAGTCCCCATTGGCAGGTTGATGTCACCAACATGAGACAATAAAAGAAAATAATAAGAAAAAGAAAAAGATCAATACGATTTAAAAAGATTAGAGCATTAGAAAGGAAAAGAAAAGAATTCTAAAAAAAAAATCTGAAGGTGATTAAAATGCAGAGTGCTGGAATGTTATAATGTTATACTTTAAAAAAAAGTATTGTAAAAAAAATAGTATTGTAGTATTGTAAAAGAGGCCAGAGTTCACGTATTGTGTGTGGTATTAAATTCCAGGTATGAGAATCACAAACAGAAAACGACATGTATTCCAACCATTCCATTCCAGCTCATTCTGCTTAGAGAGGAACCAGGAGTGGAATAAAGTCAAGAACAATGGTAAAGACTGTGGAGAACATGACAAGACACATGAAAGCTGTGATTAGAAATAATGGTTAATGCATCAAATATTGATTTTTGAACTCTTAAGTGTAAAAATTTGTATTATGTTGTTTTAAAAGGAATTTGATCTTGTTTCTTTGCATTGTTTGAGGTCTGAAAACATTGTATCTTATTTGTTATTTTGACCATTTGTCATTCACTACAAATAAATGCCCTAAATGATAACATTTTTGTTTAGAATTTTTGGGAAATGTTGTCAGTAGTTTATAGACTCTATAGACTATAAAATGTTCCTTATACCCAAACACATACCTATAAGTAGTAAAATCAGAAAAACTGATAAGTTTTGCAGTGGTATCTTATGTTTTGCCAGAGCTGTAAGTGTAGTCACATGTAGGCCATTGTGTGTATTTAGATTTTATTCAGGTTTTCAGGGGCAGAGAACCTGATGAAGCTGTGTCTGTGCCCACCCATCCTCCGCTGAGATCCGTCTGAGTGCATTTCCCAGCCTGGCGTCTATTGAAGTCACCGCTGCACAGAAAAAACTCACACACCTTTCACTCATGCATGGCCACATAGAGATTCTGAACTCCCTGGACATTCATCCCCTCATGAGAGACTTTATCTCTACAACCCCAGAGCGCACATCCACATTTGGACACGTGTAACCAGGGCAACCTGCCTGCAGCTCAGAGTAGAGCATGGTGCCGCTGTGCACTTTATGCTTCATCTTCACAATTTAGTAGCCTATTTTTTTTTATTAATTGGTTAAAATGGAGAGCATTTATTTTTTTTCTTAGTGTTATTTTGTGTGCTTTGTGCATGATGAGTGTAAAGCGCCATTACATTTGTATTTTTTTTTAGTTTAAATCGTCTGAGATTATTTTGTCCCTAAATTGTCAGAGACAGCGTTCTTAAATTGTTCTTATATTGTTCTTATATTGTTCCTAACTTGTCAGATTATATTAAAGTGAATATGTCAATAAAACATTGAATTTTCCTTCAATTATTTATATTTTAATTGTAATTTAAATAGGCCTTTAACAAGCCTTTTTCTATAATTTTACTGATTGACAGCACCTCCTGTTAAAATGATTCCAGCAGCCCTGAGTAGTTTATGGGTCATCAACACAACTTCTCTCATGTCATTGTGGGTTTTTGAGGGGCTTTATACATAAATATCACACTCATTTTACATTCAAATGCAACACATACACACTAACATGCTGCTAAAACAGTAATTGAGAAGTTTTAGTATGTCTGAAACCAATACTACTATAGAAGCATTACAGACACTATAAATATCCCATAATGCAATGGAGCAATGACAACAACCACAACGTCTTCATAAAACATATGAATAAAATAAATAAATAAATAAATAAAACCTTGTCGGCTGGCAGAAGTCTCTATTTCATTCTTCACCAGCCGCAGAGAGTTTCCACAACCAGAGGTTACCATGGTTACACGTCTCCAACCGGCGAGGAAGCTCTCAGGAAGTGACGTGATAATTACAGCTGTATATGTTGTGATGTATATGTAAAATTATTGGTGTTATTAAGTGGTCAAATTACTTCATACTACTACTTTATTCTAACTTCTCTATTTTATCCCTTCATTATTTTGACTATTAGTAATTATTATGTAAGAATAATTACATAATAATTCACTCAAGTCAGAATAAATTACAGATCACAAAGTTTGTTATATAGCATTATTGTAAAAAATGTGTCAATTTAAAGAACAATTAAAAGAACATAGGCACATATGTTCTTTTAATTGTCAACAATTTTATACTATCACCATGCACAAAATAAACATGTCCACCTCCAACAATGCTTGGACAAAAATTAAATAATTAAATGCATCAGTTTTAACTAACTCTATCAGTGAGCGGGAGCTCCAAATGAAAACATGAAGTGAAATATTCGCAGGCTTTTAGTTGACAGGTTTAACAGTTCGGCTGCAACTTGGAACCTCAGAACATTTCCGACCTCTTACTTGGAAAAAGTGAGATGGAACAGCTCTGGAGGTCACGGCTCCGACTGGGAAACTCAGGCCGATTTCATGCTCCCAAACTTCACAGAGAAGCAGACGCTCGGAATAATCCGAAATGTTCAAATGCTGACATTAGAAGACCAGTTCCTAGCGGTCGGCCATATTGATTTCCAACCTTCATATTTAATTGGAAAATATAGACAAATATACAGAAGGCTTAGGCATCATTATCATACGGATTCTAAATAGCAATAGACATTTTTCATGGAAAACTGGACCCATCAGACTCACATGTAACTTAACTCTTTTTTTATTTCTAATTTTTTATTTTATTATTTCATTTTTTGTAATCTTCTAATTATTATTTTTTTGTGAAATCTCTTACTTTATTTTAATTTCATTCTAATTTTAAACTTGATTCCTTATTTATATTCCCTATGTTCTTTTTTGTGACATTAATGTAATAATATGGTGAGATTGCATTCTAAGCCCTACGTGAGTTTCTGACCTCTTCCCTCTCATGCATATGAATATAACTCCAAACCATTGCATTCCTCTCATGTTTGGAAATGAATTGTTTCCTTCTACTTAGGCGCAATCTGAGGCTTGGTGGGGAAGTGACAGCCATCTTTAATAGGGGCAGTTACACCTGTGCATTTCCTGCTGTGACCTGTCAAAATGTCGGCCGTGAAAAAAGGTCTCAGACAACTTATATGCTCATTAGAGTCTGGTGATGCCACATAATTCCCAGAATAGTCAAACAGGTCTAATCAGACAAACAGTAAAGACCTGTGTAGGTGTGCAGGGCCCAATTAGACCAGTCTATATATACATGAATCATCAGTTCATGTTACTTCAATGGTTTAATGGCTTTTTACTTGAACAACAACCTTCCCATACGGCGGCTCCAGTTAAACAGTTTCGTCTGAGCTACCTTCACTTTGTTGTCGGTGAGTTGGAGAGTGGCATCAAGAAAAATATGGACTGACACATTAGACTTGATTTCATTTTTTATTCATGACTATGTCATCATCACAGCGTATCAGCAGGTCCTGCTCAGTGTGATTATGGAGGCTCCCAAAGGAGCTGAGAGACCATCAAACGAATCTTTTTGCTCCCGTTTCGACTGAACTTCATCGGAGGACGAGACAAAACAGGACGAAAGTGACGCAAGACCCGGACGCTGAAGTTTTTTTTTTTCCCGCAGCTTGAACAGAAACTTCTCCCGAAAGCCAGACGAGCGTCTGACGCAGCAGGTCAAAGGCAAAGGAGGATTTCAAACATTAGCATTCCTCCATAATTCCTCCTAATCCACATACTAACATAACAGTAGGGAGTTCAATCTAATCAAGGAGGGGATGAAAGCTGACGACATATCCTGTTCGGGAAAAGATATATGGATTAATTAGTATCGTAATAGTGGATGTTTGCTAAAATATGTGCATAAGGGTGCATGTGTTTGTGCGTTTGTCAGAACGTGAGAGGGTTAATTGTTGCTGTGTTAGATCCTATATGTGGAGCTCATCAGTGACTGTTCGGTGTCGTAAGAAGCATGTTTGATTGGATTTTCATGTTTTAATCACTCTGCCGCTATTTTTGTAGGGCCTGGTTAATTACAAGGACGGATTAAATCTGAATGTCAACATGTTAAACGCATGCCACAAACACACAGAAGGAGGATGTGTCTGTGCATTTAAAGCCTTGCGAGGACTCGCGTAAACTCGTGCTTCTGCATTTTGTGTGTAAAAATAAAAGCATACGCCACATATAGATAAGGGGAAATGTGATATTTCCGATAGAGGAAGCTGTTTGTGTGTCAGAGAAACACACAGACGCTCGGCAGGCGTGTTGTGTTGCTGCGTCCCAGCCCGGTGACATGAATATGTCCGCGTGCATTTAGGAGCAGATAGGAATCGACTGTACGTCCCCAGTGTCCTCCTCATGCTTCCCACATGCTCCTGCAGATTGATGCTTCACTCCATTATAGAGAAACACAGAACAATTAAGTCCTGCCCACACCCGGAGAGGAAAACAAGTCGTTGCTCTCCATTGACTTTGTGTTGCATGAAGGTGAAGGTGCCTGCTAGTGAACATCAGAAAAAAAAGCCTAAAAGCTGCTGTGTGCTGCTCTAGATACCAAAACTAACTTTTTATAGTTGCCAAACAGGAGAGACGGCATAAGAAAAAAAAGTACAATTAATGACTAGTTATTCCATATTTAGTCAGTCTACTGTTGCACATCAATTCAAAACATATACTCACTGAACAATATTTAAAGTGCCATTTAGGGCCATGTAGGCTTGGATTTTTTTCTCCCTAATAATAAAAACCTTCATTTAAAAACTACATTTTGTTTTCACTTGCGTGTCTTTGACTAATATTTAAATTACTTTGATGATCTGAAATATTTAAGTGTGACAAACATGCAAAAGAAAAAAAGAAATCAGGAAGAGGGTAAAAACTTCACAAACTTTCACACCGCTGTAGTTTTTAAAGCAGCAGGTGAACTTATCTCCTTCCTTACAAGTGATTTACGAATCAAACTGCAAATAGTTTATTGTCGAGCCCTGAAAGATTCTCACTGATTGATGTGAAAAAAACAGGAACTGGTACATTTTATAATCACACTTTGTACAATCATCCAGTGGGCCAGATCGGACTCTTTAGTGGGCCAGGTCTGGCCCCAGACCGCATGTTTGCCACCACTGCTGTAAGGAGACAAATGTGGATCCAGACAATAAGATGTAAGGCATCAGCAGCGAGTCATATATCTACATGTCAGTTTTAAGCAGTAGAATTATCCAGCCATGAAGACTGTACAGTCTGAGTTTGCTGATTTATGGCGGTAAACACCAACCTGCACTCAACCACTATCCAAAAAGTTTGTGGGCATCCAAAGAACAGAGATATATTTCATTATTGTCTGAGTTTCTTACTTACAGAGGTTCATTACTTTGGAATTCACATTTTCATACAATGAAAATATCTACATCTTTGATTAATTTTAAGTCCAGACTAAAAGTCTTAAATAATACAATATTGGCTCCAGCAGACCCCTGTGACCCTAATGAGGAATAAGCAAGTATAGAAAATGAGATGAGTTTACTGCAGATTCCTAACAAAACGTAAATGAAAATCTTACTGGTTGGAGACATGTAACCATGGTACCTATTGTTGTGGAACAATCAGTTTCACTGAATCATCATATCAATCTTATCTTTGATCTTTGAGAACAATGGGGGTAAACTGATATAAACGGATGTAAATGTCATGAATCTGAGGATATGTCCTTAGATTATTCTTAAGTATCTTACAGTTATTTTGCTAATTTGACTAAACTGAACAATCTGTAGAAGTTGAGAGGTTGATGGTTTCTGCAGTAAAATGGCCAAACCAAACAATGGTTCCAGAAAGGGCTGTTTGTGTCCTCTTATTTGCTGCCTCTGCTCTGTGAGCCAAACACCAGCCGCCGAAGAGACGTTTCCTCTGAAAGCAGCGAGCTCCACTGCTGCTGTTGTGTTTGAATCCTTCGGCTTCTTCTGAACTCAAAATGCAGTTCAAATGCAGTGATCAGGAAAAAGGTCGTAAATGGCTTCCACTAGCGATAGCATCTCAATAAATATATATCAAGTCATCCTGATGTTCCATATGGAGCTTGTAGAGCATCAGATTAACACAAAACGTGTAGTGGAGTCAGTTACAGTATAAGCTTGTGATACATATTTGGTTGCAATTAGCAAACTCACCACTAGATGTCACCTGAAACTTCAGACTGTACCTTTAATACGACCTGTAGTGATCAACCTATGAACAGGTAAGAAGAAAGGACACTGAGAATCTGATAGTAATGACTTTGGTAATTTACTAACAGGGTTAAAATAATCCTTCTCCATCATTGCATATTAAGGTGCAGATAATTTTCTCCTCCATTAGGTGTAGTTTTTAGGGCACGACCTTGTTTGGGGATCAGTGGAGTTGACTGAAGATCATACACAGCACAACAAGTCTTCTTGTTAATGTTCCTCAGAAAATGAGGAATATTAAGGTGTAGAATAATTGTTCCCTTTGCCTCTGAGATGCACGGTGAATTTGGTGTTGTGTGTTGTGGGCCTGATCTTAGGTGCTAATGTTCCCTCACAGTTCATTGCTCCATGAGATGGCTCCATTAGTGTTGAAAAAAAACCACGGCAATTTCAGGCAGATGCGCCGCCACGCGAAAGGAAATGTTGACTGACAGGAAAGCAGTCGACACGTCTACCTGTCTTAATTTTTATGTCAGACGCGTCAACATTTCTTGCGGCATCATTAGTTTTCCCCACACAGCACAGACAGAATCATTTATGGATAAAAAATGGAAATCAGATACTTTTGAGATAATGAGATAGACAGAATGGAAAAAATAACAATGACAATCATAAATAAAGTTTATATTTTTGAAGAAAGATGGAAAATGGGGGAACTGCAGCAAACAGAATCATTAGTGACTTGTGAAATATGTCTCTTTTTTGTTTTTTGTTTTTTACTTGTAGCGAATTTGTCATCATTTTTTGTTTCTGAAATATGAGCATGTGCAGTTGTAAATAAGGACTCAGTCTACATGATGCATCCTCAGGTTGAAATTCTAAGTAATTATTATTAGTTATTATTAGTTATCAATGTTAGATTTCCCATATCTGCACTTTTCTAGGTTTTACTTGAAGTTTTCTTATCATCTAACAGGATATATTTACAATTTAAATTACAAAAATTCAACTCATTGTAGTTTTACTCTCTAAAGAGGAGCTTCGGAAAGAACAGGGTTTTTTTCTACTAGCTGAATTCACTAGGAAGATTGTATGACATCACAAAATCAAGGAAGTACAAACAATATTTGATTATTGATATAATTACCAATATTATTATTATTGATGTTGAAAATAATTATCATAGTTATGTAAATTAATGTTTATTGTTATTATTATCATTCATATTTAGTTTGTTTTGTCTAGACTAGAGAAAAGTAAAGGAAAAAATAGAGAAAAAACACTTAAAGTGGTTATTCACATGTAATTATTTGAGTTATTATTGTTATTATTTTATTTAGTTTATTGTATTGTGCTTTGTTGCTGTATTTGGTAATTTATTATGTTATAAAATCTTTAAAAGGGCAAATTAAAAAGAAATAGATAAATAAAAGATTATTTCATTGGAGAACTTTGACCTGCTGGTGGTACAGGAAGGAGAAAACCAACACACACACACACACACACACACACACACACACACACACACACACACACACACACACACACACACACACACACACACACACACACACACACACACACACACACACACACACACACACTGATTGGGCTCAGGTGCTGCTTGTCGTCCTGATGATCCACCTTTGTCCCTCTTCTCCTCTCTGCTGCTACAATCCTCCTGTGATGCAGCTAAATAACCTCATCCGGCCGTTTTCAGCCGGCAGGCAGCTCGTTGTTGGGGAGATTTCTATTCTATGTCCAAACAAAACTGTTAAAAAACAATCTCCCGTCTTCACTTATCAGAGAGTGGGAGTCCAGTCGGTGGTGGTGTGAAGAACAGTATTGTGGGTAAATGTCACAGAGAGCCTTCTGTTCCTCCGTATCTGAGTAAGTGAACAAAATAATAAAACGTCCTCACAGATCCAGCACTTCGCCTGCTCTCACACAAAGAGACAGAGGGAATGTTGAAGACCTATATATGTCTTTTTCTGTCCTGTACATTCATTCTGTATCAAAAGATACTGACTGACTCACATGTACTTATATGACTCCTTTCCTGTTTTTGTACATATGCCATCGGCCTCATATATTAAACCACTCTTTAACCCTGTCACGCTGGTTGGATTTAATGAAATAACAAGTGACTCTTACATTTTTTATGCCAGATTTAAAGGTATCTGCACTTTTCTAGGCTTTACTTGAATTTTTGGTCATCTAACATTATATATTTGCAATTTTAATTACAAAAGCACAGCTTTTTTTTTCTCCTGGCTGATTTTCACTAGGAAGACTGAAAAAAGCGGATATGAGTGAGGGAGCTACTGTATGACATCACAAAGTCAAGGATGAACAAACAATACTTTATTATTGATATTTTTTAGCAATATTGTTATTATTTATTATATTAGTATTATGATATTATTATTAGTGATGTTGGAATTAATGATAATAGGTATTTATTGGTCCATAAAGAGAAAAAAAGAAGTACAATCGATATTTTATATATATTATATTTTATATAACCTAGATCTAAACTAGTGGGAAAAAACACAAAGTGATTATTTGCATGATATTGGGTTCAAAACAACACTCTTAATTGCACATTGTTTTTGTTTGATTGCATAGTTCTCTGAGATAAATGAAGAGATAATAATACTTTTACTTATATAGGGATTTTCTAGATACTCAAAGGTTCCAGAAACTAGATAGATAGATAAATCTGTGACCTCAGCAGTCTGTACAATTCATAAAATGTTCCCTCATCATGTTGTGTTTCTACCTGTTTTCCTGCTGAAGTTAATAATGTGCTGAGGATGTAGAAATCAGGGGAGAACGACAGGGACATAATTACAGGAAACGTCACAACAGAGGAGGAGGATCCTGAACACGATCTAATTATTAAAGAAAACGTGTGTGTTAGAATGACTGCTATGACTTCCATGGCCTATAAACCCAACAATTAACTCTTTAAAACTGTCACGTCAGCTGTTCTCCAAAAGGTTTCCCTGGACGTCACGGAAGCCTGAACCCAAATCCTCCTTCAAGTGTGACACTTCAGATAATATCTGAAGTTTCTCTGGAATTCAAATGAGAAACTTTTTTTTGACTGAGGCAGAAAGACAATTATCATTTTAATTTTCTCATCACACACGCAGCCTCCACTTTCTCCAATTATTATCCTGTGAACTCCCTCAAGTTCTACGCATTTACTTTCCTATCAACCTTTAATAAACTATCCAGAGGGTATTTAAATTCTCTCACATGTTGCCTCCCTTTCATTATTTCTTCACCATCCAACCTTCTCAACTCTGTTTTCAGGATCCCTCCGGGCTGCTGGGTTTGATGAAACTGTGATTCAAATGTGACAGATCTGTCGCCTGAATCACTATCTTATGAAAAAAAAGGTAATAGATGGTGAAAAAAGACATATTTATGTAAAAATATGAAGGGTTATTTATGGCCTTAAGGTAACATTCGGAAAACATCTGCGACAAGTCAGACAGAGCGTCTGAGACTGAAACCGTTGCATTTAAATACAGTGAATCATGCACATTTTTTTGACCCTGCTGAATGCTGGAATCATCAAAACGTGGTCCAGCTTGGCGAGGCGGCGATGCAACGCTGATCCCCGCCGGCTCCTTCGTTGGCTGCGGGCCCAGAGGGCAGGACGCCGCAATGGATGGGCCTGTCGCCGCCGCTCTGCTGCCCAGATGGCTCCTTCGTCAGCGGGCTCGCCGCCAGGAGGGGCGGCGGCGGATACGCGGTGGATACGCCAACTTTCATTTACTCCCCCCCCCCAAACACCTGTGGACTGTAGGAGAGATGGAGGGGCGGTGGTGCTGGAGCGCGGCCGAGTGCGTGTGCGTTCATGTACTCGTGTCCCTTTCAGAGCCAATGTCCATTATTCATACAGTATATACAGCAGGAGGATATTTGTTGCACACTGAGGGTCATTTTGGCCATGTTCAACCTTTAGTTTGGAATTTTGTGTCTGTTTTGTGCTAAAGTTACATTCAGAAATCTGAAAATCTCCATTTGTTGCTGTGCGAATAAAGATTAACCACCAGACTAGAGTTAGTTAATCCATCGTCTGCGACTCGACGGCTGGTTTTTATTTATTTTTTTCGAATTTTTCAAACTGCTGATTAAAGGTCCAGTGTGTAAGATTAAGTGGCATTTAGACTTGGCAGAAATGGAACATAATATTCATGAGTGTCATGAAGCCCTGCATGTTGCACCACCATGTTTCTACAGTAGCCAGATGAATTTTCTCATTTCTTGTGGCCACTGTAGCTTCTCCTGAACACTTGAGGTACTCGGTTGCAATCTCCAACCTCACCACTAGATGTCCACCAGAAACTACAAACTGTACCTTTAATTTTAAGCTTGCATCATCACCCTACATAAAACAGACTTGAACAAAATTGAAAGCAGGTGAGTTATTGATTTTAACTAATCTGTACTATCTGAAAATGAATAGAAACCAGTTGTTTGATCCAACACAGCTACAACTTTATCATGAATTCAGATTTTTTTTCAATGTATTGTTAGTATATACTACCGTTCAAAAGTTTGGGGACAGACAATGAATGAAAATAACATCAAACTAATCAGAAATACACTCTATAAATTGCTAACGTGGTAAATGACTATTCTAGCTGCAAATATCTGTTTTTTGGTGCAATATCTACATAGGTGTATAGAGGCCCATTTCCAGCAACTATCACTCCAGTGTTCTAATGGTACAATGTGTTTGCTCATTGCATCAGAAGGCTAATTACTGATTATTGATTAGAAACCCTTGTGCAATAATGTTAGCACAGCTGAAAACAGTTTAGCTGGTTAAAAAAAGATATAAAACTGACCTTCCTTTAGGCAGGTTGAGTATCTGAAGTATCATATTTATAGGGTCGATTCTAACCTTGTCAATGTCTTGACTATATTTTCTTTACATTTTACTCATGGTGGTGAATAAAAGCATGACTTTTCATGGAAAACACAAAATTATCTGGATGACCCCAAACTTTTGAATGGTAATGTACTGTATATCCTGCATAAATGGAATAGTGATTTAAAGAAAGACCTATGGGGAGCAGGTGTTTGCTTTCTATACTTCTCTGTGTGGTGTATCTACTGTACATGTTAATTATTGAGAGAAATTATTATTATTAATTATAGTATATTTATAATTCCTTAATTATATCTGTAGCCCTTATGCAAAATGAAAAGAAATGAATAAAAATGTCCACAGAAAAGGAAATAAGATGTTTCCCCAGATGGTTGACAGTTTCCCCAGAAAAGCTGTACAGACTGTGAAGCCCCCTGAGGTGAATCTGTGATTTGTGGCTACCCAAATAAATTTGACTCATTTGGACCCAGGGTTTAACAGTATAACAAACTTCACTGCACACAGTTTGGTCGTTTATGACAGGATCCACTGCTGCTTTATATCAGGAGGTTTGGTTAATACATATTTTCGTTGGTGACAAGAAGTCACTTACTGGGAGCAGCAGGGCAGCCGTGACCAGACATTCAATTTTAAGCAAAACCCTTCTAAGCTGATAATCATGTCACATAATTATCACACAACTCCACCGACCCATTCAGAAACTGCTTGGGTGTCGTTTTGTGACGGAGCTCTTAGTGGTGTCATTGTTTACCACACAAATCTACCATTTACCAGCGGGTCCGTCTAGACAGTCGCACCGAGTCATTTGACTGAACCAAATTAAAGTGGATTTAATTCCTCGGGCGTTGAAAAACTGAATATTTGTGTTCTGAAATTACTTTCTCTATTCCAGTAATGTGAATGGCAGATCTAACTCATGGACCATGTAATTTAACTGCCTCAGGTGTCAGCGCTTGGAGTTTGGAAACTTGGATGAATTGTAAAGTTATTCGCAGAGCTATATTTGCTTTTTTGGAGCGGGTACGGAATGTCCAGTACGGTTCCCCACTGCTGTCAGAAATATCCAATCACATCGGCCAAAGTGTTCTCGCCGCCGTGTAATCATCACTTCCTGGATTCCATTAGGAGCCAAAACACTCAGGCGAAAATAAAATAACTTCCTCTGCGCGTCTCTGGTGGTTTTTACATGGAAATGTTAACATCCTCCTCTAGCTACATAGGTTTCTCATGTGCGTCCAAAAGCAGGCGACCTTTGACCCGAGTTCCTATTTCCACTTGAAGTGCGCACTTGTGTGAGGAGGAAACATCAGCCTTGTGGATTCTAGACTACTGGCGGCCAATGAAAGGCGTTGTGGAGAGTCTCAAGCGTCTTTTATGTGTGTGTAGTGCGTTTCCACTTACCTTTCGCGGACCTGGGAATCAATAAACAGGAACTAGCTTTCATCTGTCATTATAGAACGAATCTCCTGTCGGATCGGAGAGCAAAGGGCATGTCTCTGACCTCAAGTCCGACCGGAGAGCTGCTATCTTATCTCCTGAAATATCAACTGGTCTGTTTTGTTTCCTGCCTTCATATTCTTTGTTAGAAATGACGCCATGTCTGTCAAATGATCACAATGTCGCAGCAAAGTCGGGGGGCTGAATCTCAATTTCAGGGCAGAGCGGCAACAAGTGTGTACGTGTGGCGGCGTCCGCCGGTGTGTGAATGAATTACTGTCCTGTAAACAGTCAGGCCCGCGTTTCGTCTCCGCTGTTATGTCCAATAAAAGCCATTTGTTCCACTGAAGAGTCCTTGAGCAAGCAAATCTCCACCTGCTCACTCCCCGCAGGCTTCTCTGGGTAAGAGTCAGCTAATCTCTAATTTAACACACAGAGAGCGGAAAAATATGAATACAATATGTGGTGTGTGTGTGTGTGAAAATTGGATTTAGTTGACGTGTCAATATTTCTATTTCAGACTACAAGTCTGATGGTGAATTCCTCCATGATTTGTGACACTGTCAGGGCAAAAGTTTGAGAAAACGGAACCTTGAGATGATGGATATATGTCGGATTTATCATGTTTCATGAGGAGTTGTCCATGTTCCTGCTTTCTGAAGAGGCCACGGGCTACACCAGATGTCAGAGAGACAGAAAGCTACGCTCTGTGCAGTAAGAGATCACAGTGACGTCTTATCAGAAAAAAATATTGTGTATCATCTGAACCAGCCACACAATAAGCTCTGTAGGTTAAAGCTAACATGCTCACAGTGACAATTCTAACAGGCGGATGTTTACTGCCATCTTAGCTTAGCATGTTGCCGTGCAAACTCTTTAGTTTTGGTCATGTGAAATGTGGTAATGATGCTCGATGTAAAGTTAAAGGTACAGTTTGTTTTAGCAACAACAGCGTTTACAGAATGTGAATATAAGTATGTCATTCAATCAAAATAAATTTTTTTGTGTGTTTTTACTTAGTTTGACTTAGATTTTTTATCTACATGGGGCGCAGGTCTTCATTCCGTGAAGCCTGCCATGTTTTTACAGTAGCCCAGAATGGACAAACTGGCTAGTTGTGATCTGCAACTTCCCCACTAGATGCCACCAGAAACTACACACTGTACCTTTAATGGATCAACAAATCCTAATGAAAACATTAAGGTCTGTCATTAATGTCCAAACATGCCGTTAAAGATCAATAAAAGTCAAACCTGCTTGTGATGTTAGAATAAAAGTCAGGGGACCAATGCCAGCAGAATTTTATCCTTCAGGGATCATGAATTTCTGCAAAGTTTTATTGACATTTATCCAATAGTTGTTGAGACATTTTCATCTGGACTAAAGGTGGATCGACCAAGTGACCACTAGCTACCACGACTATAAACAAGACTGATTGAGATTAATCCTCTTATGCTTTTGGTAAAAAGCATGACAGCAACAGGCTGTAGCTGTAGATGGAGTTTAATGTCACATCTGTGCGCTGATTTCTGCTCGGATAAGCATTTCAGAGAATCAGAGGTTTCTCTTGCTGTTGCTATTTTGAAAAAAAAAACATGCATGCAAGGTTGTTTGTGCAAGTCTAGCAATTTAAGTATAAGAGCAGCTGAAAGTCAGTCAGTCATTTTCTATACATGCTTATTCCTCATTAGGGTCGCAGGGGTCTGCTGGAGCCAATCCCAGCGCGTTACAGCGAGAGGCAGGGATACACCCCAGATGGTCACCAGCCAATCGTGGGGCACACACACACCATTCACTCACACACTCACACCTACGGGCAATTTAGAGTCACCAATTAACCTCAGCATGTTTTTGGACTGTGGGAGGAAGCCGGAGTACCTGGTGAAAACCCACGCAGACACGGGGAGAACATGCAAACTCCACACAGAAAGGTCCCAGACCCAGGACCAAGGAGGTCTTGAACCTGTGACCGCAGCTGAAAGTATATTTAAAAAAAACACAATAATCATCTGAAATCATTAGACAAAATCAACATTTATTATAAAAAATCCAACCAATCACTATGGTCATTCATTAGAATTCAACAGAGGAAGTGTTCCCCAATCCATGGAACAAATGTGCTCTAAAACAAATTCACACACCAAAATAGATAAAGAACAATGTGATTGAGCTTGGCTACCCATGAGGATATAAAAATAGATAAGGACATAAGTTTCCCCATATGAGTTTCCCCATTGGGGATTAATAAAGCTGTCTAATCTAATCTAAATCTAAGGTTCCCTCTCAGACAGGAAATGAAGGAGATGGACTGAGTCGTCTTTCACACTTCACACTCATTATCCATTCCTCTCAGACCCCCCCCCCCCTCCCCCTCCTCCTCCCCCTCCTTCCTTCATCACATGCTGACTTTTTGGAAAAGAGACAGAATCCGTCGGTGTGAAATGAGGTTAGCAAATGCGTCGCTGATGGAAAAAATCACCTACAGTAACCACCAGACCACAGACACAAATACATAGGCAGAGAGTATATACACACATACACACAGACACACACGTGTTGCTAAATGGTTGCCATGACAACTCTTAGAATCCCAGTCGGCCTGGGCGAATGTGAGAGTCTGTGTGTGTGTGTGTGTGTGTAGAAAGTGTAAAAGTAGAGTCATTAAGGTCTCACAGATAAAGTCATTTTCTTGCAGAAATGTCTTTTTAAAAGACAATTTCAGGACTGGGAGCTTCAAAATCTAATTCAAATCCTATGAGTTTGCCCCAGCTACTTTATACTTTATGACTAACTAGTCAGAAAACAGCGAGTCCCTCTATTAATCAGTAGCAGAATCACATCTGTCACTGAGTGTTATGACCCTGAAACCAGACCTTTAGTTTGACGTATAATTACACCATCACATCCCATTCATCAGTTTATCTCTTTACATGCTGCTGTAGGAATCCCTGACATGTGCAGATTAAATAGGAAGCGAAACATACATTTCCATCGCAAATCTGGTCCGATGATAAAATATTTTCATCACTGAGAGAAAATCACAATGAGTTTGATCGATGCTTCATAAACAAGCAACTACAATAAACCAAATGGATAGGTCAACAGCCACAGTAATTGAACAGTAATGGAGTAAAAGCTGCTCTACTGCACAATAAAACATTTAAATTATAATCCTTAGATTTTGAGATTTGAGATTAAATATCTTTAAAGTTATTTATTAATTTCTATCTTATAATTAGAATTTAAGGTAAATTTTTATGATGGAGAATTAGGGTTAAACTAAGAGAAAAAACATAGAATTACAATTTTTTTTTTAATATTACAATCAGTTTTGTTTTTGGCAGGCATTTTCGATTTAGGTCATCACATTTTTGATTTAGGTCATTAGGACATCACACTGTGCGACAGTAAACAGGAAGTTGTATCCATGGAGAATTGTGGAGCGCTCTGCCTTGTGATTGGCTAAAATACCCTTCCTGTTAGGAATGCTATCGCCACCTACTGCTTTGGCATGTGCATAACATTGTTTGAGGCGTATTTTGCAGCTAAGTATTAGTATTATTCCCATTTTAGTTATTTATATCCTATAGAGTTCTAGTTGATGAAAACTTTAAGTGTAGTTTGAGTTGATGAAGACAAAAGGATTTAGTCCAGTTTTAGTCAGTTTATCATATGTCATACCTGAATATCTTTAAATAAATAAATTAAGCCAGTAATACAAATACTAAATCAAAGTTGACAGGTTGTAGCTGAACAGTTAACTTCTTAAACCGTTTGCATAATACCCATACCTAATTAGTACTGTGTAACATCACTGACGTAGCCATGTGGTGGCGTGAATTTAGCTAAAAGCTATCAGACTAAACGGAATAAAATAAAGCAGTCCCATTCATTTGCACCCTTAGTGTGTTAATGTTATACGTTAACAGGATTTTTTGCATAATTTGCCACCGAGTTTGCATCTCCCAATACAAGACATTCAGTTATATTTTCTTCAGGATGATATTTAAAGTGTATCCACTTATCCTCCTTTTTTTTCCTGACTGCCAAGCTGCACTGTAGTTTCATTTTATATGATTCTGTGTGATTGTTAGTGAGAGATAATGACCCACTAAGGTGGTAGTGGGCGTGACCAGCAAGCACAGGTCAGGAGAATCTAAACAGTAACTGCATTTCTGATATTTTGAGCATTTGACTGATAGGTTTTCATTGCAATTTGGAATGCTGTTAGTCCGCCCACTAACATTTTTGTCTCGTCAAGAAAAACATCGGGTTTTAGTCATCAAACAGTTTTGTTTAGTTCGCCAACATCGGGACTTTGTCATGGAAAAAACGAGCGATTTCATCATTAACGAAAACACTGATTACAACTTTATTCTCGCAATATTATGACTTTATTTTCATAATTTCCTGATAATTTTCCTGATGTTAATTGATGAATTAATGATCCAGCTGCATGAACAGATCATTTCACTAGTGTTAAGTCATTTTTTCTTAAAATTCTGTGTTTATTTCTTGTATTTTAGCTCTTATCCCCCACCCCACACACACGACTGGATGCAGCATGTAATCCAGCGTCATGGTTTGCAGTTCCATCTCTAAGATATCAGCCTCCCTCCCACAGTCGTATCACAGCTCTGGATTTGTTCTGACAGCGGATCAGTTTTAAATATTACAGGCCGTAATGAAGGAAGAAGAAAGGAGGAGCGGCGTGGTGAGATGAAATCTCAAGACATGATTGACATTTACGTTATTATTAATATAGATTAAAAACGACCTCTCAAGTCAACTAACGCCGTTTTTATAAGCGGTCAGGTCCCAAGCCGGCAAAACAGAGGAAAATAGGAAAATACACACACACACATACACATACAACATATTGATGTGATTAGCTTGCATAGGATGGTCAACAAGACTTGAAATGCAGCAACAGCAAATGGTAAAAACGGCTTCGACAACAAGAAATACTGACACTGAGAACAGGGAAGTGGGGCAATACTGATTCAAACGTGCCCTGTAGCTGCAGTTTTCTGGTAACACGTTTCTTTCTGTTCCTCGTGTGTGATATATTTCATCTCCCTCTGTTTATCAGATGAAACGGGAAGAAAGCTACAACATCACCGGACTAAAATGTGCCCTGAAATCCGTACGGGATTTTGAAGTTTCCGGATGGGATCTTCAAACTAATAATCAAAGAAAAAAAGGAAGATTAAAAAAAAACATTTTGGAGACATTCAAAAGTTACACTGACTCACATCAGAATAAACTACAGCATTTTTTTTTTCCTGGAACTTTAACACTGAACACGGTACAGACAGACAGAGTGGGTGTCGGAGGATGTAATGCTACTTCAGATATAGGGACTGTGCAGAAAGGCAGCGCTTCTACACAAAAAAAAGAACCACTAGTTCTACATCCACTGATCTCTTTGTGCCTCTTTTATGGCTGGAAGAGAGAGGATTACATCCATTCTGCCTCCGACACTGAGAGGTGCTTCCAGAAGAACATTCGGCAGAGAGACAGACGCTCAAATCACATCTTTAAATTAGTTTTTTTTCTGCTGCTGGTACAGCCATAAGTCGATCAAACAAATCCATCTCCAAAAAAAAAAACAAAAAAACAAAACCATTCAGAATCATCCTGGATTTTTCCCCCTCAGGCCTGCAGAAGTTTCCCGAGCTCCTCGTCCACGCCGCCCCGCAGCTGCTCCAGGCTGTAGTAGCGGTGGATGACATCATCGGCGGTCACCACCACCACCCTAATGCCGTGGGCGTCCTCGCCCAGCTGGCAGCCGATGGCCGAGCTCACGACCATGTCCAGGCCGTCGTGGCGGCCGCCGGCGTTCCGGTGGTAATGTCCGGAGAACACCGCCTTCACCCCTGTGGCGGGAGAGAGGGACACAGGGAAAAGAGGGTGAAGACGCTGGAGTTGGTGCAGCGGCGAAAGAATCGACATGAAGCCAACAGGGTCTTAAATTAGAGTTTTGTTTGTTTCTGTTCACGTCACAGATCTAAATCCCACTTCACTATAAATAAGCATCATGCTCTTTAAAGTGAGATGTAACTTACACCGCATCTGTTCTTTATCTATGTAAAAATAACAGCTCACTTTCTTGGTTTCTGGCAGAAAAATATGTATTTAGTTGTGGTATTATTATTATATTAGTCACATCTATTCAGCCTAGAAAGAGACAGAAAGAAGAAGGAAGGTGTACTAAGAAATTGAATGGAGGAAGCAAGGGATGAAGTACAGAAAGAAGGAAGAAGGGAAGGGAGGGAGGAAGGCAAAAGGGCAACAGGGGAAAAGAAAGCATCAGGGAATTAGAAAGGAATAAGATGGAGGAATAAAGAAAGAAAGACAAGGATGAAAAGGACTGAGAAACTAGAAATACAGAGATGCAGAAAGAGCTGTGAGGGGAAGGTTGTAATATGTGTGTGAATTTGTTTGAGACATTTGTGTCACTTCAGTGCAGCAGTTAAACTGTCTGCTGAATCAGGTCCTATAGGCTCCTGTAGTATCCGTGCTCTTGTATATTTTATAATGTACACGGATGCGTGCAGGTGAGTGGATTTTAAAATGAGTTTACTGCAGGCTTTTGGCAGAGAAAACGAGCTGCTCTATTTTCTCACAGCAAGTGTTTCCATGGAGGGAAAGTCTGGCTGCTCGCTGCCTTGTCTCCAGAGAGACGCCCAGCCAAAAAAAAAAAAAAAAGGAAAAAAAATAGAAAACTGGCAACAAAAGAGGATACGTTTCAGTCTCTGCATGAGAAAAAAAAAAAAAAAAAAGACGTCGGTCTGTCCCAGAAATCTGCACGAGGAAGATCCCTCGGAAAATAAATAAATAAATAAAAACATCCACCGCTGATACCACATCGATGTCAGCGCTGTGAAATCGCCCTGAATCATCAAGTCCGCCGCTCTGCATAATCAAACTACACCAGCATACCAATGTGACCTACATTTATATTAATATTTCCAGCTATGCACAGACAGCACTTGCAACACGTTGGACCATTAAATAATTAATCCGGTAGATGTAAATGGATGATTTGGGCTGTATGTGAGTCTGTAAACTGAACTTGTGGGTGGCCCTGCAGCCGCATCATTATGGACCGCAGATTTCATGAATCCGTCTGTGTTTGGAATAAAAGCCTCTCGTGGTGTAACCTTGCCGCCAGCTGTAGGTGAGTGTATGAACTGGCCAGCCTCAACACTGTCTGGTCACAAACATGTGCACATGTGGGTTTTTGTGTATATGAGCGTCCTTGCTGTTGTTTCACAAATGCCCTTTTACGCCTCCAGGCCAAAGTACTCATTATATTGTATGAATGTGTGTGTGCATGTGAGATTGCGTGTGTGTGTGCGGGCCTTACGTACCGACACCCGAGTGACACTCATCTATTTCAACGAGGAGTTACGCGGCTCCATCTGCAGCGAAACGAGTAAAAACAAAATGAGGCGGCAGCAGGAGTGTGAACCGGGGGAAAATGTTGGACCGGGATCACCTGATGAGTCAGAGCGTGATGCTGAAAACGCTGCACGAGGGCCGCGACTTCTCCCTCACCTCGGAGAGACGGAGGTGGTGGGAGGGAAGACGGCGAGAAGGGGATAGTAAAGAAGCGGTAGACGGGCGTGGATCCTGGAATGATAATGGAAAAAAAAATGTTTTTGAAGGAGAAACGGTGTTCTGAACCTCCGGTGACGCTCCCAAAGATGATTAATCACGCCGCCGTATAAAGCGTGTGGGAGCGTGTAAGAGTGCATATGTGTAAGTGTGTCAGCGCGTCTGAATTCTGCCGTCACATCTCTGATGATCCACATCCCACACACACACACACACACACTGTTTGACCACGCAGCAGTGAGCTTCTCCCATATGTATGTGACATATTTATGATGCATCCATGTAGCTGCAGGTCCTGCCAGCAGCAGAACTTCTATAGTAGGAGTCACTGTTACACACGGAACTAATAGATGGACTTTTGTAGTTTGGTATTTTGGGAAATACGGGAAAATACCGGTCCATGAAATACATAATATGTCATTTTCTTCCACTTTCTCTCAATCAAAACAACAATAGCTGGAGTTGATGATGTCATGAAGTAGTGATGGATCATGGGAGTTGATATGAATATAAGCTCAGCTGGTTTCTCTAGGAATTTTTTTTATTTTATGTTTTTTTTTTTTTTACAGGAAGCTTTTACCAGGAGCAAAATAATCAGCAGAGTTCAGTGATTAAAAGCAGTTTTGTGTTATTTTTTTTGTGTGTGTTATGTATGATTCTCCGACACAGTTTTTTGAGAAATTCAGATTCAGATGTCTGATAATGGTCGAAAAAAAAGGAAAGAGTATCATGAAAATGTGGCTTAAAACTGTAGAATAACACAACAACTTGGGGCTAACTGACAAAGGACACTGAGCAGCAGCCATGTGCCTATTTTTTAAAATTAGGAATTTCTGTAGGTTTGAAAACTGTTTTGGATAATGAAAGGTAGTTTGAATCATTTTTAGATATTTTTAAAAGTTACATATTGGGCTTCTATAAGGTACTACAGCAATCGGACAGTTAGCTTAGCATAAAAACTGGAAACAGAGAAAAGTTAGCTTCTTTACCTTCCAACACAGAGTAAAAGCATACTTGTAGGCAAAACAAAAAAAAAAATTATCTAAATACAGAGAGTAATAGATTCTGTCCTGTTTCCTGTTTTTCTCCTTCAGTGCACAACCACTTTTTTTTTACAAAAAATATTACAAATTTCTGTAGGTGTGAAAAGTGTTAGGAAACATTTTGGATAATGAAAGATAGTTTGAGTCACTTTTATATACTTGAATACAGAGAAGTTACATGTTGTGCCTTTCTATAAGGAGCTACAGCAATCCGACAGTTAGCTTAGCATATAAACAGTAAACGGGGAAAAGTTAGCTTCTTCTCTATTTAAAAAAGGAATCTAAATTTGCCTTCCAACACATACACAGAATAAAAGCATTCTTGTAGGCAAATTAGAGAATTAGTTTATCCAAATACGTAGAGTAACATTCTGTTCTGGGGAATTTACTTCCTGTTTTTCTCCTCCAGTGCCCAGCGGCCCTGGGAGAGGTGCACCAGGCCAACCTGTGTAATGTCTTATCAGGCCGTATTGGCTCTTATGGAGGGAAACGGATTTCATAGAAACAATTTAGCGAAGGCCGGGCGATAACGACCTGACCCGAATTCATTTGAGCGCGTCCCCTTTCAGATCAGCGTCATTACGCAGGCTTCAGATGTCTGACCTCTCCACCCGGGCCCTCACTGCTAAAAACCACACGGCGGGAGAAACGAGTCGGAGAAAGAAAAGCATTTTCAATCTCAAAAAAGATTGCGTGTATGAATAAATGATAAACAACTTGAGGGGAAAAAAAAGAAAATAGAATTTAGCTTGAGAACATTTGTAATGCGGGCAGAAGATGGAGCTGAACCCTGAAAGTGGTTGGCAGAAAATCAAAGTCTACAGCTGAGTTTGGCTGCATGAAACCGAAAAGCAAGCGCAAGCGCAAGCACACACACACACACACACACACACACACACACACACACACACACACACACACACACACACACACACACACACACACACACACACACACACACACACACACACACACACACACACACACACACACACACACACACACACACACACACACACACACACACACACAAAAGTATTGTTTCAAAGGCAATAAAAAAGAGCAGCAGGTTTTTTGTGTAGACTATACTACTGATTGGCAGTGACCCCTTCTAGACAAACACAGTGATGCGGATCAAACCCTTCTGACTCCTGCAGGTTTTATGAATAATCTTGCCTGCTGGCATTTAGGCTCGTATATATATTGTCTGCAAGTCTGCTGTGATTTAAACACTGAGATGAAGAACTGGGATGTAAGATTTATATCTGCAAATGTTGAAAACTGATAAAACGGAAGATCAAAATAATCGGCAGCTATTTCGATATCAATTGTTGACATTTTTTAATGACAAAAAGCCAAAGATTAGCTGGTTTCAGCTTCTCAAATTTGACAGTTTAATTGCTTTTCTGTGAACAGGAAAGTAAACTGAAAACCTTTAAGCTCTGTGGTTCGAACAAAAGAAGAGAAATGAAGGTGTCAATTGGGAATTATCAAGAACATTTTTCACTATTTTTTGACATTTTACTCAATTATTGACAAGACACAATTATTAATAATTGTTCATTGCAGCCAAAGAAGAATTGATTACAGTGTGGATAACAACAAAAACCTGACATATGTGTGATATAAATTAGAGAGGGGTGTGATTAATCCATGATTGTTAAATATTTAAATCAAACACACAGAATTTTGATCAATCATCGACCATATCAACTAGAGGACTAACTTAAATTAATTATTTGCACAGATTCTTTGCTTCTACCGTGCTTACAGTAACGTTACAACTCCAGTCGTTCACTGTTTGTGGTGCTGAGAGAGCTGGAGCTGAGTCCTCACAAACAGCCCTGCCCTCACTGAGAAAAGAGCAGGGGAGGCGGGACATGAGAGAAGGAGGGGAGAATGGCAGCAAAACAGGGAAGAGACTGTGTGTGTGTGTGTGTGTGTTTTACCTGATTAACATTATTTATGTGCATTCTTTTTATATTTGAGATCATAGTCTCTGCTGTGTTTTGTCTTTCATGGTCGCTGTGGGCAAGTTTCTCTGTTCTCCACTTCTAGCTTTCACGTGTGTGGGTAAAGGAGGGAGCTGTACATGCAGGTGAAGGCAATGACTTTTTTTTTAAATAAGAAAAAATGATGGTTAATTGACAACTGATTATTAATTACCCTCAATATTCTAAGCCATTTATTGGTATTTTTTGTCCTCGGTCTATTAATGGGTCGTGGCAAATAATGTTTGGCAAGATGAGAAAGTGAAAAACATTTTAAAATATGGTTTTAAAATACAGAAGCATTCATCGGGTCTCTCAAAATGTACATTGTGTGTTCATAGCGGTTTCTTGTTATATAAAAGTCCATTTGTATCATGTTTTTTACCCATTAGTTTCGTTGTGTGGTTCCTGAGATATTTGGCAAAGTACCTACACTGCTGCATGGGGCTGCTGGCAAACTAGCACGGCTCTGAGGGTTAATGCAATGATCAATCAAGGAAATATGATTGTTCACTCCTCACAAATATGAATATTTAGTAGCATCAGACAGAAAATGAGCAGCCAAAACAAACATCTACAGGCAACAAGAGAGCTCAATTCTCTAATCATCCAATTGCATGGTTGTAGCAATTACAGATGGAACTATAAGTCAATAAGTCAACTATTAAATTTATTTGTTTGTTTCGGGCATATCAATTCATCGATTCACATCACACATCATTATAGTCTCAATGCACATCAAACATGGGCGAAAGGGTGGCAGGAGAAGCCGAATCCTATCTGCAATTAATTAATCGGCAACTATTTTGATAATCGAGTAATCGATTTGAGTCATTGTTAAGAAGAAAATGTCCAAATTCTCTGGTTCCAGCTTCTCAAATCAGATTATTTTCTGGTTTCTTTAGTCTTCTATAATAGTAAACTGATGATCTTCGGGTTAGTGCGAAGCACAAAGTACAGCTGAGGCTGACAGGAACCTCATCAGTTTTGCAGGTATTTGGCCATAACCCAAAACATATTGGAAAAAATCAACCTGATGATTGCACAATATAAAAAGTCAAGGGATCATCACAGCTATTACGACTCCTCCTGAGGGGGGACACGAATGCCCAAACCTAAATTTGATGGCAATTCAGCCAATAGTTGAGACATTCCACTAAAAACCACAAACGTGAACACCATGGTGTCACTTGAGGAAGAGTCAGAAGGGCACCAAAGTCATTATGATCCATCATCTTGTAGTGTGTGTATGTTGCTTGAGGCGTTAGGAGGAAATCTCAGGGGCCAGGATTCATCTTTGGGAATATTTCTGTGGCCCATCCTATAGATGATAAGATATTTCAGCTTGGAACAGGATCGCTGGAATCCCTGACCGACAGACTGGAACCGTCGTCCCCAGAGCTGCTAACATCGCTAATGAAGCTTAGAGTTTGACACTACTAAAACATTCAGGGGTTTTTCATCCAGGCGGAACTGCCAACCTCGTTCTCCTTCAACCAACGAGGCGAATGGAGAACCGTCGATCCGCAGTATTCTCATGAATCATTGTAGCAACTGATTTTTAATGATGCACCCAACTTCCTCCAGAAAAGGGCAAGTGATAAGTGTGAACAGCTGCTGTAGTTCTCTGCTGGAATGGACGTACATGCACCGCTGTAGGCTACTGCTGCCTCCAGGATAATGATTAGCTGGCACCCTTCTGGGGGGGAAAATGGTGGAATGGAATATGACACACAACTCAAATCACTTTGCTTCACTCCAATCAGAGTGGCACACATCACTTTCTGTACGTGGTTATCCAAAGTGTGTGGCTGTAGAATGAGTGTGGGTGGCCTGGTGCGACTTAAACCATTAACTGGGGGTGATAATATAGCGCCATGGAGGCAGTGACTGAACTACAGCTCTGGCAAAACCCTGGAACACACCTGATTCTACTAATGAATCTCCATAGAAAGGGCCCTAATGGTTCATTAGTATAATCAGGTGGGTTCCTGTTTGGTTGGAACAAAAACCTGCAGCCACAGTAGCTCTCCAGGACCAGGGTTGCCCATCCCTGCCCATCCCTGCTCTAAAAGATAATTTTTTTTTTTTGGAATTTGGGGGAAATGTTGTCAGTAGTTTATAGACTCAAACAAAAATGTTCCTTTTGCCCAAACACATACCTATAAGTAGTAAAAACAGAAAAACTGATAATGTTGCAGTGGTCTTTTATTTTTTTTCGGAGCTGTATATCAGGGATAAAAATCCCTTCAGCCACACAGCTACGTATAACCGTGCTAAGTGTAGGTTTCTTGTGACAGGAACAGTCTGTCCAGAGGGTATTAGATGGCAGGATTGCGTTCAGTAGAGGACTGTTTAGTCTAATTTCCCCCCATCTTCGTCTCTTGGCTAAGCCTTGCTGCGTTCTCCCCCTTTCCCAAACACTCTTACTTGCTGAGTGGGTACATGCACTCTCCGCGCTGATAATTCCACGCCTTGTCTCGGGTCTCTGCGGAAATCCCATTTACCTGTCAGCCTTGAAACAGTGCTGATTCTTTTGTGCTTTTCTTTGTGATAAAGACTCCCATCTGGGGACTGGCCTTTGCTTTGACAGGCAGCGGGGAAGGAGGAGGTAGGGAGGGGGAGGGGGGGGGGTGTTAGAGCGCTCAGAAAATACCCGGAGTAAGCAGTCAGAGAAATGAAAACATATTGAATACAAACGGAGGAAAATTACCTGGAGTCAAATTGAATTCTGGTCAGGGTGGCAGAAAATGCACTGAAAGGAAAGGCTAACACCTTCCAATATGTGCCTGTATTTATTTTGTTTATTTTTATTTTTTTTATTTTTACATGCTGCAGTCATCTGAGCCGTGTTGTCCTTAACCACTGGATCTGTTTGAATATTCTGAATCACCTTTTTTTTTATATGCTATTTATATGCTAATAGCAGTTGTCAACGCGGACTAGCAAATTAACGGAATATAAAGGAAGTAAGGAAACGTCCATTCACATCTAATCATATTTGATGTGTAGGACCCTTCCTTCAATCTTCCCTCCTCCCTCTTTCCCTTCCCAGGCTCCATCATCTCCCTTTCATCTCTTTGGTCACCCCATTTCGCAGGCTTCAAGATTGGATGTACTAATTGTGAGCTAAGTTGCCATCTCGCCACCGATTTCCTCCAGGAGAAGCCATTTTCCTTCAGACCTTTTCCTTCCTTTTCATCAAACTCGTAACGCAGTTCAAAGCTGTCAGCCGCACATCTGTGCAAATGGGCTGCGTGGGAGTAAATGTGTGTGCGCTTGTATTGAAGGGCGGTTGTCATTAAAGTGCAGGTTTGGGAATAATTTATCACGAAATGGGGACTGTTGGTAATTTGCATGACAGAGGGATACAAAATGATGCGGCACGGCGAGGCATCTCGCAACCCCGGCTCCCCATAAATCACTCGCACCCATCAGTCATCGAGCGGCGTCTCCTTTACCGTGTCCTCCAGTTACACGCACAAAGCAGGGTCCGGGAAATGAAAGTAGTCAGCGTGTCATCTCTCGCTCTAAAAGCACGCAGGCCTGTTGGCCATTTGGCACTCAACATGGTGCCTAATCATCCTGAATTCACGGAGCTCGCAGTGCCGTTTTCCCCGAGCGCAACAGGCCCACTTCTGAAAAACAATTCTGAAATGAATGAGGGGAAAAAACAAAACATGACAAAAAAAAAAAAAAAACACAGGAGAGAAAAATATTGCCTCTGTCAGCTGAAGCTGAAGTGACCAAAATAAACAGTGTACATATTCCCTCTTTGAGAGACTGGGGGTTGTTTCTGGGAAATAATGAGGTCAAGTCGCGGTGGGTGAGAAGCAAAGCAGTGAAATGTTTCTTTCAGTTTGTTACTTGTCTTTGGGTTTAATGACAGTGGCTGTTATAACTGCAACACAGGGAAACCAGGATATTGACGAGTCAACAGCAGGAGATGGCGAGAGACCGCCACGTCCCCTCACGAGGATTCTGCTTTCACACTTCGATGGGTGCTCCTTAAACACCAGCAGTGAAAGAGGAGACAGGATTTTATTTCAAGATCCCAGCTTTGAAGTTTTGGTCATGACTTGGTCTTGGTTTAGGTGTTTTTTACTGAAACACAAAGCTCAGGAGAGCTGCAATGTTTAATCGATTAGTAGCCAACTATTATCTCCAACTATTTTGTTAATACACTGATTGATTTAAGACATTTTTCAGGAAGAAAATGTCAAGATTTTCTGGTTCCAGTTTCTCAAATCGGATTATTTTCAGGTGTCTTTAAACTTTCATTATAGTAAACTGATGATCTTTGGGTTATGGACTATTGGTCTGGACCGAAAAAGACATTTTAGGCTAAATCTTCAGCTTTGGGAAATCGCTGCGATATTTTACACCATTTTATGAACCACCACCAGTCCTCATCTCAATGTAGATTGATTTTCGGTTGTGGAACCATCCATTCATATGTTCGTTCAGGAGAAATAGTTTAGCCCTAAAAGTTGCTTGCGGTCTAAATTACTCGGAACACTTCCTAATGCTGCATCGAAAGATAAATTACCATTTGCCACCATGTTGGATCCACAGTTATCAACAGAGTCGCTTCTGTGTTTCGTCCTTGTCTTGCTGCACCTTGCTACCTTCCCCTGTTCCGTGATTGGCTCCATAGATCAGTGGTTCACAAACTTTTTCACAGCATAGACCCATAAAGTCACAAAAACTAGACCATGGACCCCATCTGATATGTGCTTTAAGACGTTTTATATTAGAAAGTGTAGGAAATCCAAGGCAATGGTATGGAGGACTGAAACTGCCATAATCAAAAATTGCGTTTTATTTTCTCATTTATTTGATTCATTTTATTTATTAATTTAATATTTAAATCTATTTATTTATGTATTCAAGGACCCCACTTTGAGAACCTCTGCCCTAGATAGTGTCCAGACTGAGTTGCAGAGTGAAGTGAATTTGTGTGCAATGAAGGATCAATAGAATAATCAATCAACAGATTAATCAACTATCAAAATAGCTGCTCTGTGCAACCATACACTTTTAGTACCAAGAAATAACAAATGAGTCTGTGCAGATACAGGAGAAGCAACAATAAACAGTAAAGCTGTATCATATCCCCGAGATCCTCACAACAAACGATAAGATGGCTGCCATAGTGATAACCTTCCAGAGTTGTAAAATCCTGTCTCATACAGTAGAATTATAAACCACTGTGCAGCGTGTCAGTGTCTGATAATCCTCCAAACACATGGATCCATAACTCAAATCACCCTTCATGGATGGCGTTTTGTCGTCTTTCTGTACCTGAACCAACGCTCCTCCACCAGCTGAGAGCAGCCTGTTTTTAAGCCTGGAAGCTGGGTACCCAGTTACAACAGAAAAGGAGATGGTGAAACAAAGAGAAAGGCACAGACAGAGAATAGAGACAGGGGAAAAAAAAGCAAAAGCATTACTCAGCCTCATCATTAAAACAATGGGGTTAAAGGCTTAGTGTGGCCTCTTATCAAATCCTCAGTGGGTGATAAATGTGCCTTCGCTTTTGAACAGAGTAGGACCCTCGCTGATAAAAGACAACCAGCGGCAAGAGAGAGAAAGAGTGAGAGATGGAGAAATAACGACTACGTCTAAGACTCTAAGTACTGGGCTTATCTTCGCCACTAATTAGCTACTGTATGTACAACTCCATAGCCGCAAGCGATGTTGGGAATTCCAATGAGTTTCTCAGCTGCGCTTGTGTTTTCTTGTTTTTTTTTTCCCCCCTCTATGCTACATGCAAGTAAGGAACTAAGAGAAACCTAATTACAGTACTCCATCTACGTGGAGAGGAGAAGCTCAGAGTGCTGCTGGGATTTCTGCTGCTCGCCTCAACGCTCAGGAAAAAAAAAAAAAAAAAAAAAAAGGAAACACCGGTCCCCAGCCGCAGGAATTCAATCTTCTCCGAGGAGATTCGAGATGTGCTTAAAACCTGTTCGACAATCCGGCGAGCGGCCCACAAATCTTGCGCATCTTTCTTTCTCCACTTGCGGTAACTAAATGGCCCTAAAAAACTGGCATAGGTAGGGGCAATAAAGCCCCGAGAAGGAACATTATTTACTATGATTACGGGTATGACAGTGATGAGGCGGCACAGCTGGAAGAGTAGAGAATTTCCTCCAGGGTGTTTATGGCTTTGTGTGATTGTTACAGAGAAACTGACTGTACCCTACTGACAAACTCTTATAGCGAGCAGTAAATATCACAAAAAGAATTTTAAAAAGGTTAGAAGGCAACGCTACCGATAAATCACAGAATCATTTGTGGATATAAAATATGTTGGATGCTTGGTTCAGACTCAAAAGGATATTAAACACACAGAGAGAAAGAGAAACAGAAGGAGGTGAGGTTTAAAATGAACCGAATCACTGTCAAATCGAAAACCAGAGTAATTGCTTGTGCAATTAAAAAAAAAAAGAGGGGGGGATTGCATGATAGTTTCCTTGCCCAAGAGGGGGTCATCACAGCGTATCATTAATATGAGCTGGAATGCAGTCAACAGTTCCCAGGGTGGAACTGCACGCTCTGACGAGCCGGGGGAACACTAATTGGTGTCACACCTTGCCCCGCGTGCGGCTGTGAGATAACATATAGACAGTTACAGCAGAGGACGTCACGCAAAGAAAAACGCAATGCAATTTATATGCAAAAATGCAAACATGCAAAGGTGTACTGTACAAAACACACACACACAATTACTCATCTACAGCATCTACTGACACAGTTATTCCAACAGGATGAAGAATGAGGAAATATGTCGGTGAGGAGAAATCAATTACAGGTTTCTTTTTTTCCTTCAGGGACTATATTCTCTATTTTCATCATATGTCAGTGGAGTGGTGGGGGAGCGGCAGGGAAACCTGGCTGCAAGCAGCAGCAATAACAGCCTCGCTGAAAGGAGCTGAATTTCCCCGGCTGCTGGAAGTCAACGGACGCCCCCGCCGACGCACCTCTGGAGTGGTCAGAGGACTCGCTTACATGTTGTCTTAAAAACTGCGTACAGCCTCATGAGGATTTCTTTGATGCAAATTAGTAAAACACGCAGCTACCCGGTTACAAAGCCGCTTACTGTCCTGTCGAATTAAAATTACAAAGAACAGGGAAAGCTGTCCAATTTTTTTTTTTTTACCTTTTTTGTTCCTGCCAGACCTCCTGTTCAATAACAACCAATGAGAACTTCAAGGCAGCCAACTCAGAAGAATATCCAGGCATTATTGGTGCATTGAAACACGTTTTGTTTATCATAAAGGGCTTTCCAGGGTTCCATTAAGGGATTACAACGCTCAATACTATACTTCTTTTTTTTTTTTATACACAATATAACATGTAATCCTAAAACGGTTGGTACAGCTATATTTGTCTTCCAGGAAACAATATATGAGAGCTGGCTACACAAACGCAGAGACGAATCCTGGTCGATTATTTTAATGAAAAATCACATTCAACCATTGATTTACTGTAACTGATCCTCAGGAGAAAGATGTGTGTGTGGGTGTGTGTGTGCGTGTGTGAGGGTAATGATGCTGCCCTTTACTGTAATGACTGTAATGATCACCACAGTACAGTGCAACGGCACATCTGGAAGCCTCGGATTACAGGGTGCAAGGGTGAGGACGGACCGACGAGGGGAGGGAGGTGAAGCCTGAATAACCGGACGAAAGAAGAGGGAATAAAAATTACCATATCAGAGGTTATGTCCAGGAGATCATCAATTACCATGGATGAGAGGAAACACGGCGCAGCGCATGTTCTCTGGCTCTCCTCATCCTTGAATATGCAGTAAATAACTTGTTTTCTGCAATCCCCCTCTATTGTTCTTTAAAAAGCCTGCAGTTCCTCTGTCGGGATATTTTTACCAGGCGCTTTCCTGCCCTGCAGCAACTGCTACTTCACCAGAGATCGCAGTAGTTCTTAATTTTGCAGCCAACGTATAAAGAAAAAGTGAGCAAATAAATCTGTATTACAGGAACCATGTTTTTAAAATTTGGTTTTAAACTGATGCAATTGCATTGTGTAAAAAAAGCTATAAGCCTTTTTTTCTATGATGATGTAATTGATTGTGTATTATGAGCAAGTGCAGTGTTAGAAATCTCCCTGGAACATAATTTAGACTGAAGTCCCACTGCTGGATACACAGGTAGTTCTTAGTCTACGGGGAAAGATCCTGCGACTGAAACACAGCTACACTGGGAAAAAATGTATATAATATTCAACCAATAAAATTCAGTGAAATACGGAAAATAACCATCTCATAAAAATAAGTAAAAGTAAAAAATGTATGGACACGACTACTGAAGTTGTGATTCCATCCACCTTTTCTTATTCACATTTTTAAAAAATTGGATGAAAATGAATGCAGAAAATGCAAAAAAAGTTTTTACGCTTGGAGGAGGTGGATTTGTCACAGTATCAATAAAAGGAAAACGAAACATAGCTTTAAGTTAAGTCTGACAGCATTGAAACGTTAAAAATCTTCTTTTCCTTTTCTTCAGCATGGGTTTGTAGCAGTAAACACTGACAAAATTGTAGCTAATGTTCTCCCCAGAGCTGACAGGTTTATCAGTAAATTATCCATGAGTGTTAAGTGTTGCCATGGATACAATCATGCTCTTTTATGACATAATCTCATGGCGAACCCTCCCTCACACAATAATTGCAAAACAATAATGAATGGAAAAAAAACCAAATGGGAATGGAAACTATACATTTGGATGGAAATACGGTTCGAGTTTCCCATGGAATCGTCTAAATGAATCTATATTTAAATTGATAAAATGATACACTGCAAATTCAATTAAAACGTTTGACAGTTTAAAAACAGGTTTATTATTGCATCAATCAATTTAAAAGGAGATCATACTTTTTTTCCTAATCCCACACCGTGCCCTCTAAAGGAGCCCAATCTGAGATTTGTCTTTTTCCCTCCCTCTTCCCTCCTGTACTCATCTAATGAAAGGAGCATGCTGGATAACCTAAAGTTTCTCCCCATCCTGTATATGGCATTGTCTTTTCTGGGTTTCTTGGACAGGATGCAACATAAATGGAAATTACATTCACAGTATATTAACACATTTAATATAACCTGATGTCTGTTATTAGAGTCTGGAAAAATGTAAAAAAAAAAATATTCAATTTTGATTTAAGAACTTTTTAAATACAAAGCTTGTGTGTGCAGTCACTTAAACCTGCTGCTGCTCATTTGTCCGATGGTGTCATTTCCTGACCCGGCAGTGACCCTGTTGATGGCAGCGTATCTGGTATCGATGTGCAGAGGCTTCTTTATCATAAACTGACACAGGCTCGTGATGACTGCAGACAGCCGTCTTTTACGAGCATGCCTCTAGGACAGACTGCAGCAGATTCAGAGAGGTTTCAGCTCCTCGTAGCACATGAAGGAACGAGCAGGAGGAGCATGAAAGCGCAAGAAGAGATCAGAGGGGAGCAGAGGGAACCAAGAGACAGAAGCTGTATTATTTAACAATAACTGGTTCCTTTCATTTCACATGAGAGTGCTGTTTTTTGTCAAGTCATCAGGTTTTACATTTTACACATTTGGCTGACTTATCAAGAGCGACTCAAAAAGACTCACAAAGCTTTTGTAATGGTTACATGGAACTTTTAGATAGAAGTTTGGATTCTATACAGCCTGAATGTAATAGAAGAGAACAAAAGCGCCACAGTGAAATTATAATTCTCCATCTTGTAAGGATTCCCCCCCCCTTCTCCCTCTGAGCTGTGGAAACACATGCATATAATAGAAGATTTTCCAAACCAGCTGCCGCCACGAGACAAAATGACGTTAAGTGCTGAAGCTGAAACGTGTGCCAACATCACACATACTCGCAAGACACTCGAAAATGCCTCCGTAACCGCTTGTAGGATATATTTCATTCGATGAAATCTCAATATCCATCCAAAGGCAGAAGGGGAGTTATGTTCTTTCCATCTGTGCTGCACTCCTATGGGCGTCAGGCACCTGCTGCATGATGAACATTTCCCTGAGTTGCAGACCGTTCCTTATGTATATCCATTTTCTGATGGTTAATAAACAGATTTCTTTCTTCATTTGGTATGAAGTTGGAACACATTAATGCAACATTTTGCATTGGACTCTGCGTCTAAATGTGGAAAATTTCGATACAGATGGCATTTTCGTACCGAAATAAATCAAACATGCTCGTATGTAGATATATAACAATCACATATTCTCTGGCACTGATTGCACCGAAATCTATATGCATGAGAAAGGCATGTAGTGGTTGCTTTTAAGTAAGCTGCAGCATGTCTGTAATTAATAATTAACCGAAGTGTATGTTCTACATGTATGCAGTTAATGGAGTACATGGCCTGTACTGTATGGAGTATGAATTTATAATTGCTGCAGGACATGTGTGAACAATTGTGTGAATGAGAAAGGACATTGGTGCAGAGCATGTTCTGCTTGGCACTGTGCATACAATACCCCCCCCCCCCCAATATATAAAAAACGTGTATGGATTGCCCTTTAAATCGTTAACTAGTGTTCTCTCGGCAGAGAAATCAATTATGAGAGAGAGAGAGAGTAGGAAAGAGGGGGGACGTCATGTGGGGAAAAATGTCTGGATAATGAAATTAATACCATCCTGATGACAGTCACCTTGATGAATGATATAGAAGTGTTACACGTGTCTGTATGAGAGGTTCTGTCAATCAGCTGTGCAGAAATGGCAGGATACGTGTGTGTGTGTGTGTCTACGCGTGTGTGTGTTGAGCCTGTGCCTTTTTAAGACTTATTGTCCTTGTGAGAGTTTCCCTGCTCGTTACCCTTGTATCTGACTCTCATAAGCCTACAACAATGGATTCTGATTATGAAATTATTCCCCTTATAGGAACTAAAAGCAATAATTAATTCAATTATGTCTTTTATGTTACACTATGTGTGTGTATGTGTGTGTGTGTGTGTGTGTGAGAGAGAGAGAGAGAGAGAGAGCCGCTCTTCCGGTGGTTTTGGCTAATGGCACATTAATCCGCTGGTCTGGGATCTTAACTGTGTTTCAGTGAGATATGCTAGAAATGAACAGTTTAACAGGAATATTAGTTAAGAAGCATTAAGACTTCACAGTGGCCACTCTACAATAAATAAAAGAGTGGCCTAAATCCATCATCTCCCTCCATCCATAATCCATCATTACTGGTGTTTTATTGTGCTGCACGAGGCAGCTGCTAGACGTCCGGAACAATAAAAATCTGCTTTTGTCTTTTGTGAGTTCTAACACAATGTAAGAAGGTTGTAGCCAAACAAACATAATTAGAAAAACAACAGGCATTTTTTTGTTGTTGAAATGCCCTTAAGGAGAAACACTACAGGTGAATTTTAAATCATAGATATCGCCAGGAAACTTCATCAGTTCATTAGGCAATGTTTTCTGAAATGTTATGATTAAAGATGCAAATTAGGCATTATCTAAAATTCTTTTTATATTTTTTTTGACGTGTTAAAGTCAAAGGTTTTTACAGAGAGAATTTTGGATATGTCTTTCATCACAGTGCAAAAAAACTCAATTTGCACCATGTTTTTAGGAATAAAATGTTTTATGAATCAAGCTAGGAATGATATATGAACTAACTTCTCTGTAAGAACTTTCAGAATATAGTTAGGAATAAAACTGAAATGTTTTGCTTATGCATGAGAAAATATTTTTTACTAATACAAAGGAATTAAAAACTTTCAGATCTACGTCACTTTCGATAAATGCATCTGAATGAATGAATGAATCTAACTGAAATTGTGATTTGAAAATGCCCATGGTGGTACATTAGACAGCTGGCTTGGTAAATTGAGAGAAATCTATATGACGCAATGAGGGCGACATGGTGGCGCAGGGGTTAGCGGGGGTAGCGCTGTTGCCTCACAGCAAGAAGGTCGCAGGTTCAAGACCTCCTTGGTCCTGGGTCTGGGACCTTTCTGTGTGGAGTTTGCATGTTGTCCCCGTGTCTGCGTGGGTTTTCACCGGGTACTCTGGCTTCCTCCCACAGTCCAAAAACATGCTCAGGTTAATTGGAGACTCTAAATTGGCCGTAGGTGTGAGTGTGTGAGTGAATGGTGTGTGCGTCCCACGATTGGCTGGCGACCATCTTGGGTGTATCCCTGCCTCTCGCCGTAACGCACTGGGATTGGTTCCAGCAGACCCCTGCAACTCTAATGAGGAATAAGCAGGTATAGAAAATGACTAACTGACTGACTATATGATGGAATGACCTGTTCAGTCAGTGGTGTAACCAGAGGAAAATGATCGTGTCTAGTTTGTGTTCTACCTGCTTTCTTGAACCTGTCCAGCAGGTTTTGTCGGACCCCCTTCTGCAGGTTGAAGTAGTCATCATCTTCATCAGGGCTCTTTAGGTACAGAGGGATGTGCTGGAACACCAGCACGTGTTTGGGTTTGTGTTCCTGAACAGACACAGATGTGAGTGATGGTGACGTCACCCATCCCCAAAAGGCTAAATTAAATCGGTTTGTTTCATGAAGATGGCAGAAATTACCTGAACAAAACCTTTAAGATAGCTATCTATCAGCATATCTTTATAAAGCATAAACAGAAAAAAGTCATAAAGAGAATTCCTACCGTTGAAGAGGAGGTGGCTCTGCTCAGCTGCTGCTCCAGCCAGGTCTCCTGGGCCTCCTTCAGCTGGGGGCAGCCTGAGGCATCGTAGAACAACTGGGAGTTCAGAACCAGGCAGAGGACTCCACCCACCTGAGACCACAGGAGAAAGACCAGAGTTCCAACAAACGTGCGGTCTATAGAGCACCATTTAAACCTTCTATAGGTTCTATTTCTGCAACTATTTTCCTTTTCGTGAACTCATACCTATCATTTACCGCAACAAAAGTCAAACTACTAGGATCAATGAAGGAGAAGTAGGAGTAAAGTCAAGTGTCAACCACAATTCAACATGAAAAAAACATACTCTTAGTGAGTCAGGAGGGTAAACTGGGAAAAAAAAGAGAATAAGATGAATCAAACATTGTAACTGACACGGTGAGTTTTCATATCGCTCCGATTTGGACAAAAGTCTCCTGTGAACCTATGCACTACTGATCTTTGCAGCTTTTTGTTGGGCTGCAGATACGGTGCGGATACAGTAAGTCCAGGGAGTAAAAAGCAGCTTCAAGGTAAGTTACGTCAGGGATAGAGAATGGTGTCGCCTCCCATGGGGCAGGCAGATTTATGCACAGCACAAATCATTTAACACAAGGGCTTCCATAGGAATGTTCATTCAACATCTGCCACGTTTCACTGTGTATTGATGACTGAACGTAACACATTAAAAACTCCAAGGAAATTAAAAAAATAAAGATTTTTTTATATACCAAACTACAAAATCTTTCTGCGCTATATTTAAATATATATATTTCCGCCATTTATGATATTTTTTATAATAGGTATTTTAAAAAAGGGACCCTATTTTATCATTTATTTTTGGTTTACTAGTTTATTTCTGGTCTATTTATACTAATATGTATGTTTTTATGGCCCAAAAGCAGCTAGTTAGACCTGCAGCAGCAATACAGTCTGCCTTCTCACACACTCAAACCTCGTCTCCCCTCTCCCCTCCCTACTGAAACCACAGTGGTATCAGAAATTGCAGAGATTGAAATGCTTTGCATTTAATTTTTTTATTATTATTTAATTAAATCTTTAACTACGCTGATGTAATAAAACAAAACTCCATACATAATGGTAATGGTTAAATGTTCAGAAAGAAAGAAAATTTAAAAAATAAATAAAAAATTGAATTGTTTCGCCCTCAGAGAGCTGAAGTCAGTCTGAGAACAGAAGTCAATTACAAACACTCTAGAATAAGGAGGCAGCAACATGGATCCACGGTTACTATTAACTGCCGTTGTGACATCACAACCAGAGCCATTTCTAAACGGATTGTGTTCAGCCAGGTTCCGGCAACACTACAGAGGAGGCTAGCCCACAACAGAATGAGTGGGTGGTCTCATATCACAGTTTATGTGTGAGCACGAACAGAACAATATTTACACACAAGCACTGAAAAAGTGATTTTCATTTCATTAATTTTTTATCATTATTATTATTATTATTATTATTTTACAATTTTGCACAGTCTGCTGTGGTCTGAGCTTCCCTGGTGTGTGGTAGGTATAAAACTTTAAGCTCCACATATTATATTAATATGTGGAGACAGGAACGAACTGCAGGTCTGCTGTATCTCTCAGTTCTTTTAAGTCAAGGCTGCAGAGAAAATAACTGAAACATAAAATAAAACAATACAATTATCCTTTCCTTTTATTACTGCAATAACAGTATATATTGCAATATTTGGGCTGGACAGCATCATGAAATACATTTTTTTTTATATTGTCCGAGCCTGCCCCTGTTAAATCTGCCTGCTTACCCAGAAGCTGAAATAGTCGTCCCCCCAGGTGCTACAGTACTGCTCCACTGTGGCGGGGGTGGGGGTGTTTCCCAGGTCGTGGTTTCCACTGACAAACACCAGCGGGATGGATGGGTCCGTCCCCTTCAGCGCCACCTTCAGGTCGCGCTCTTGACCTTCTCGAAATGGCGTCTCTGGGGGGGGGGACGACAAAGAGGGAACTCACTGCGTTAATGTGAAGGACAAATTCACGTCCTTGTGCTAAATATACACAAATATCCCTTTATAAAACAATAGAGACTTGGAATAGAGCTATTAAAAAAAACTATGGATAAAAATGTGTTTATATTGATTGATAATGATAATTATTGATGATTTTTGTTTAAATATTTGGGGGAATTTCATGCTTAATGACCTTCTTTTATTAAATAAATGTAGAGGCGAAGATATATTGTTATAAAATGTTTCATATCAGTGAATAATGATGATTATTGATCATATCAATGACTAGGAAAAAAACAACTTAACATTAACAACAACTTAACAACTTTATATTAGTTTAGTGTATTTGTTTTGAACATGTAAGCCAAAATAGAACATTATCAAAAAACATAAAATTAAAAAAGGTAAAAAAAAGGAATAGGAAGAAGTATACACCTCTTAAATCCTACCCCTCTATCAATCATATCAATATGGAAATAATAGTAATGTCATTTTCATTCATAATTACAATAACATTAATACCAATTATCATAATATTAATGTAATACATATTTATATTGATAATATTGATGATATAATTTCGGTTAATATATAATAATCACAATGCCACAGTTACACCAATGTCAACTAGAATAAAACAGTTAATATAGTTAAGCACATTTATACAGATCATGTAACATGAGTGTTCTGGTTGTTTTATTCAAGGATTGATCCATTATCAATGGAAGTCAATGGAAGAATCATCTATTTTTAATCTAATAAAAATGACCAGGAAAAAACAGCTGAACATAATAACCACTTTACATTAAATTAGATTTATTGTTTGTCTGTTAAATAACTGGCTATCTGATTCAATAAGTCATCCATTATCAAGGGAAAATCAGGGGAGCAGCAGTGTTTTATTATATTGAACTATTTTATTATTGTATTGATAGCGTGAATATTGAGGATATATTTTGATATTGGCCTAATCTTCAGCACATATGACATATATATTGACTTATCCAAACACTATTTGGAGGGAACAGCATTGATTTGTTTTGCTTTTTTACACAAACCTATTAATATTATATTGAACTCTTTTCTTATTTTTTTTATGTTGATATTGATGATATATAGTGATACTGTTTTACTGCCCAGGACTAACTTGGAAGAGGAAAAAAAATGACATGTGATTACAACATCATCTCACCTGGACAAGATACAAATGAGCCAGAGAGAAAAAATCATGTGAATGTTGATGAAAAGTGTCAGATGGAGAGTGTGAAGGGTACTGCCGCTGAGAGCCGGCTAAGGGAAGGGGGATTATTCGGATGATAATGATGACAGCTCGGAGGAATGATCAATGCGCTGTTACGCCTCGACTTTATATCACCATGGTTACTGACATGATGAGTGGACGGACAAACCCAACCTTTTCCGCTGAGCCGAGTGCAGGCCTCAGCTCTGCGGAGGACTTGTCAGATCCTCCGGTCCAAGATGCATGAGCCTCTTTGTTTTACAAGATCTTAACAATGTTCATTTGTAAATGTAGCAGGCATCATCAGATGTGTTAAAATCAGGCTGCGTTATTAAACCTCGAGTTCACAAAGAGGGAGAAGCATGCAAAAAAAGAAATTGGAAGGAAACGACTCTAGCTAAATTAATTCCTTCCCAGCGTGGGTGAAGGGCAGAGAATGGGCAAGACTCAAAATCTATTTATAATTTACAATGTTTATCAAACAAACCTATCAGCCGCTGCTCTTAAGTTATTCCTCCCTCTTCCTCTATTCCTCTCTAAATTACTTTTCATTTTCATTCATCTGAGTAATTATTTTACTGGCCTAGTTTGGGAGCAAACGTTTCCTTGGATGTTTGGATAGGACTCATTACATAAGAGCCTTTTTCCCGACAGAACATCCTGTGCATGACAGAGGGAGGAAATGCAGAATTTAAAAAAAACACACCCAGATAAAAGGTAAAACGTGGCTTTCACCTGTCTCTCACCTCCATTATTCAGGCAGCCTGTCAATACCACACGCTAACATGCACTCAAATACAAAGACAGACATGAAGGGCTTTTTTGTTATGTAAAACAGACTCTGTGTGACACTTTTATACCTCAGTCCCATTAAAGCGACTACTTATGAGTAATTGCATACAGTGTATACTGTACATTTCATAATTCAACAGGGGAAATAATATTGTTATAGTGTGTTCATATATCATCACTAACAGTCAACAGTCTGCTTACACAATTACACATAATTGTCTAACATGAGTAATGATGACACATGGTGATAAATCTTGTTCAATTGCTCAGCTGCCACATCTATACCTTGTATAGAGTGTCTCGCTGTATATGTACATTACAACTGGGTCAGGCTGGGAAAAACTATCAATAGAGCAATATATCACTATATTAACCATGGATTCTGTGAAACTGACAATTCAATGCTGTGAATAAATTCCTCATTTCTGCTTTTTGAAGGTTTTTTTTCTTCTTCTTTAGTTACAGATATCATGAAGTATAATAGATGAATTTATTGCAGAATTGATATGTCGTGATTCTCACCCCCCATTATTGGGGCATGAAGTATGTAGTCGATAATTCACACAAAAAATTGCATCTGTGCATTTCACAAAATACACTTTTTGGATTTACAAGCATTCTTTATGTTGATGGAAACTATATCTCACCTTTGGAGAAAATGGAGTCAAATGAATTAATTCATTTTATTTTATTCATTTAATTTTTATAACACCTAATCATAAGAAAAAATATTTCATGTTTAAATAGCAAATCTAGTCCATACTATTCATTCTATTTATAAATTAAGACCCAACATCCCTCCCATTTAGTATGTAAGGATAACAATTCTTCAATTAAATGTTGCTATGCATAAAACAAGTTACCTTATTATTAATTTAGTGTTATCTATGTTTACCAATATATTAATAAGTGGTCTGAACTATTGTTTCTAGTTGATGATTAAAGCGAAGTTCAGCATCTGGTTTGTTCCAGGGGGAGTTGACAGTTTGAGTCAGTGTCTTAAAAAAAACTATGACAGATGAGGCCATGACAATGTTTACTCATTATTCCACTATCATAATATTTGACTGCTGCCACAACTGCATACAAACAAAGGCAGAAACACTAATGAAGCCAGGAAAGAGAATAGGAGACACAAAGGTTGTCATTTGAAATGCTGCAGCAAGTGTTGCAGCTGGTCGCGCTCAAATCATCCTGCTGTTCCAGGCAATTGGATTTTAACAGATAATATTTTAACAGTTTAACCATACACGTGTCTCATTCTTATTTCTCTAAGGTCAATTTCTCCAAGTATTCAACAAGCTTGGAAAATCTTTTAAAAGGTTAATGTTAGAAATTCACTGCCGTCAAAGTGCCCTTTAGCAAGGCACGTGACCTTGTCAGCTGCTCCAGTGGAGCTGCTCTCCGGCTAGAAACAGAAATAAGACGTTTGATGCAAGACGCCACCCAAGTGTGAATGTGTGCATGTGAGTGAGTGTGAAGTAGAGAGCGGTTCAACAGGGTCATCCAGCGACACTTAAATATCTCTGAATAAATAAATGTGAGTAAACAGCTCTGAAAGTGGTGCAGGCAGGGAGGCTGATATGCATTCTGCTTCCTCACACCTCGGGCTGCCTCAACTACAGACATCCGCTAACTTCTCGTACCCAAAAATCAACCCTCAGCTATATATAGGGAACAAGAACGACCCGTCCCAACAATCGTAAAACTCATCTGGTCCTTTGCTTCTCCTTTCCCAAGACAATAAAGTAGCTGAACAAACAAGAAACAAGCTCAAACTGATCTCATAAATAAGTTTCCAGCAGTTGCTTCTTGTTACCAAACCCCATTGTCAACTCCCTCCTATCCATTCGCACATTCCCCTAACCTATAGTAAATTTATTCTACATTTACAAATAGATTGAATTTAAAGAATATGCATAATCAACCTTTGAGGGGAAAGTTTCACTATTTGTAAGACAAATGTTTTCTTCCTCACACAGACTATAAACTTCATCCTGTTCATTCGCTGTGAAACCAGATTCATCTGGTCTCATTCGCCCTTCCCCCACCAACCCCTCAACAGCTGGGAATAGAGCCACACAGCATATATATGGAAATAAACACAATGCTGCTCTTGCTGGAGTTTGGAAGTGAAAGGTTTTGTTCATTTCGTTTACAACACAGATTCTCAAACCTTGACAGGAGACTTTGACTGGTTCACATTGATCCTGTCCAACACTGTAAGGACTCAATTCCCTCTAAAGTAAACTACACTGACAGGTTGTGCTGATGTGGCACTGACCTACGGTTCATGAGAAGGTGGGAGTCAAGATGTCAAATTACCTCTACAAGATTTTTACCATGAATGTTTCCTTTAAACTGTCACAAAAAATGTCTTGCCATGTTCCTGTGTGTCTAAAATGGTGACGGCAAAAGTGAGTATAACCCAAATGTCCACAAATTGTCCCCAAAATGTAAATTTTTTTGTGTGGTGACCACTTTTTTCCCAGCACTGCCTTAACTGTCTTGGACATGGAGTTCATCTTCCACTTCTCCATGGTGATGTCATGGAACTGGTGGAGGTCTGGGAACAAGGATTACTAGAATCATGTCCTGTGGTTTGATGAGACTAAGACAAACTTTTTTGGTTCAGATGGTGTCACGCATGTGTGGCAGCAACCAGGTGAGGAGTATAGGGACAAGTGTGTCCTGCTCACAGTCAACATGGTGGTGAGAGTGTCATGGTCTGGGGCTGCATTAGCGCTATCAGCACTGGGGAGCTACGGTTCATCGAGGGAACCATTAACACCAACATATACTGTGACACACTGAAGCAGAGCATGAAACCTTCCCTTCAGAAACTGGGCCCAGGGCAGTAGTCCACCATGATAATGACCCCAAACACACCTCCCAGACCACCACCGCCTTGCTAAAGACACTGAGGCTGAAGGTGATGGACTGTCCAACATGTTACCTGATTAAAACCTTATTGAGCTTCTGTGGGACATCCTCAAATGGAAGGTGGAGGGATGTAAGTTATCCAACCTCCATCAGCTCCATGATGACATCAGGAAGGAGTGCAAGAGGTTTCCATTGCAACCTGTGAAGCTCTAGTGAACTCCATGCCCAAGACAGTTAAGGCAGTGATGGAAATAAGTGGTAGCCACTCAAAACATTGACAACTGTATGCACAATTTGGACATTAGGGGGACAATTAGGGGTGTAGTCACATTTGTTTCCAGTATTTTAGACATTAATGGTTGTGTGTTGAGTTGCGTTGAAGGGCCAGCAAATTATATTCAAGCTATACATGGAATACTTTGCATTGTATCAAAGTGTCATATCGTCAGTGTTGTCAGATGAAAAGATATAGTAAAATATTTACCAAAATGTGAGGGATGTACTCACTTTTATGAGGTACTTTATCCCTTTTCTTCCAGAAGAACAAGGGAAATCAACAAACCTGTGTTATTAGACCAAGAAGCTTCAAAGACTTTGCATATTTCTAAGAGGGAATGTGAAAGCTTTTTCAATGAACCCTTCACACCAAGTTGAGCAGAGTTGTACTGAAAACTGGATTCTGGTTGGAGAGAGTGAGATCGACAGGCAGATTAGTGTTATGTCAGCACAAATCCAGGAGGTGCATGAACGTCCAGGATGAAGAAGGATCTGAGCCTCATGACAAGGTTCTTGATTCACCAGTCGATCTACCTCCCAACCTTCACCTATGCTAATGAGCTTTGGGGATTGAGCAGAAAGAATGAGATTATGGAAACAAGCAGCAGGAGTGAGTTATCTTCCAGGGTGGCATAGACTCACTCTCATGACAAAGGCTGAGGTTGAGTGAAACCACCAAAGTGTCCAATTGAGCTGGTCAAGGTGGGTCCAGCATCTGATATGGATGCATTTTGGATGACTCCCTTTAGAGTTTTGACTATATAGCTGCAATGATTAATCAATGAATGAATTAGTTGCCAAATATTCTCTCTCTCTCTCTTTGTGCTGATTCCTTGAGGCCAGGCAGGCACCTCATGCTAGTCATGCATCTTGGATCCTCCATGAGGAACTGGAGGGCATGGCTAGAAACAAATGTGTCAGGACTATCTCGCTGTGCCCCAACTTGGACTCATAACACAGCGAAGAAGTAGTTGTCTTACAGGGTCTAAGAGGATGTTTTCACACTGGCATTTGGACTGTTCAACCTCTCAGGTTCCGTTTCCCCAAGGAAGTCACCTGCTCCTCCATAAACCCACTGAGAGCAGGTTTATTCACATTCAGTGGCAATTAAACAGGTTTCCACCCTTTCAGTGAGGGGACAGGAAAGTCCCAAGGTAACCTCTATTTCACCTTTGTGAGTTTCATACACGTGCACACATATTTGAACACTTCGATGTATCATGTGTAACATCCCTCATGGACCTCGAGAGACACAGCTTGAATCCTTTGTAGTGCTCATTAGGAGAGTGTTAAGTCCAGCATGTTCCTCTAATCTAATCAGCTCTCTATCCTGCCCCCCAACACCCCCCCCCTCTCGCTGCTCTTTATCCTCTTCATTTGTCAGCTTTGAAAATAAGTGAGAGCAAGACACCAGAGAGTGAAAGCGAGTGAGGGAGCGGCATTAATAGGGAAAGAAAAAGAAGTGAGATTGAAGGAAGTCCTTGAGATGACAAAGGGTCTCTTGGGGGCTTGTGTGGATTGGAGAGGAGACAGAGAGCTGGGATCAAGGAACTATCTGTCAGTAAAGGTCTGGATGACACAATGTTGTGGGAGCAAATTCTGGCTAGCGTTTCTTTAGGAAGCATGACTTGCCATCGTTTTACTTGGGAGAATATAGGGTTGTACCACTTTGATAGCATTAAAATCAAATTCTGAGTCCATCATGTCTGCCTGAAAACTTATTTATCCTCCAGTTTCCTGCCATCATATCAAATTTCAATCCCAACATTGATGAAGATGAGAATAGGACTGCAACCAATAACTATTTTGATAGTTGATTAACAGATCATTTATTGAAACAATTGATTTATTGCTTGGTTCATAAAATGGTTTAAAATGTCGATTGCCATTTCCCAAAGCTGAAGCTTCAACCTATTTTATTTTTTGTGCAGAACAATAGTCCACAACGCAAAGATCATCAGTTTACAATTATACAATTACAATTATAGAAGACTATTATAGAAGACATAAATAGATTTGAGAAGCTGGAACCAGAGGATTTGGACATTTTCTTTTTAAAATTGACCCTTATTAATTAATAGTTTATCAAAATGGTTGGCTATTAATGTAATAATTGGTGACTAAGTGATTAATGGTTGCAGCCTAAACCAAGACCAAGTCATGACCTAGACTTTGAAGAGTTGAGACCAAGTCAAGACTAAGATCAGTATGAGTCACACACTTAGGATAAAACATGGCTGTGCAGTAATGATATATATCCTGCAAAGGTGGTGTTAAAAATTGAGACATCTTTTGCTGCTGGTATTTAACTATTTAAAATAGATCATCAAAATAGATGGCGTTTAATGTAATAGTTGGCAGCTAATCAATTAATCGTTGCAGCTCTACTTGACGCCGCTATTGTTGTTTAGTGACAGAACTATGAGAACAAATTAAACCTTTGATCACCACAAAAAATCTCATTCAAACGGGTGTTTTAAATAGGATTCATCAGAGGAGAAATAGAACCAGTGCATTTTTGGCAGACTTGCAAGTGAAGATTCTTGATATAAGGCACGAGCCCACAGCTGTTTGCAAAAAGAGACCACACAGATGAGAGAAAAACTGAGAGGAAAGAAAAAAAAGGAGAATGTGAGGCAGAGAAAAGATAGCAAATGAAATCCTTGGGAACAGAAATACAGTTGCCAATTTCCTGTCGCTGACAGCCAGCCGTGTTGACAATGCCGGTTGACAGCCAGCTTCCCCTGGCCGCCACCCATTCATTCTGTATTGTAAATAAACAGTTTAAGGGGAAATGTCAGCCACGAGACGGAAGGAGCAGCTCTCGCTATAATATCTCTTCAACCCTCACCCCCCCAAACCTTCATGCCATAGCCCAGTTGCCAGGCAAGTGACGGACGTGGCAAGTAATGAGGATGGCACACACAACCTGCTCTGCTGGGGCTGATGGTAACAAGGGCTGACGCTGCAGCGTTTAAAGGTCCCCAAGGCCTTGCAGTTTAAACCCCACACTTACACCATCTACCGTCCCACTGTGCATCTGAAATAGATCTCGCCTCGACCTATAAACCCGACTGATCAGGGGGGAGTCAGGGGGGAGAGATGTAGAAAATGGTTGGCGGGCCATGTTCGGTCTAAACGGTGCAGTCATGGAGATAAGGCCTCTTGGACACCGACAGCAAGATGATAGATGACAGAGAGGTGGTGTTCATGACTAACCCTCATCCAGCTCAAGTCTGTTCTTATTAAGACCCAAAAAAAAAAAAAAAAGAGAAGAGGAAGGCAAGAGTTGCTCTGTGACTAAGCCGAGCTGAATATGCGTTGCTGAGTAGTTTGCCTTCAGCTAAATTTTAGAAACTGGGACCAAGGACATGCTACAGATAACATATTTCACCACACGTAGCAGCATTTATACGTCTGCTTAACACGCTTACATAATCTTCAAATTAGGATCAAGCCCAGTGATACTCTCATCACGATCCAGCCAGACATGTAAAGACAAATACTAAGAGACAACATGCAGAGATGGAGACTCTCTCTCTCTCTCTTTGTGCTGATTCCTTGAGGCCAGGCAGGCACCTCATGCTAGTTCCCTAATTGTCATGCAAAGGTAGTTTTCATTGGTTGGTGGCTTGCGGCTCTTTTTTGCTAAAGATTAACGCACAGTGGTTCCTGCCAGTTTTCTTACTCTCATATCAAAACAGCCAGTTGGTAGAGCAATGAAATCCAATGATTAGTAGATTAATAAATTTTTTGCCAACTTTTACATCAATCACCAAAATCAAATTCACTCTACTGGATGGAGAGTTTTATCTGGATAAGGTTTTTTTGTGTGTGTGTGTTTTAATACTGAAAAGCCAAAATGAAACAGGAGTAAATAGGCTGCTGATCTGCAGCGATCCATTACATTAATCGCCAACATCGATTAATCGATCCGAGTCATTTTTGATGATGAAACTCACTCATGTGAATAAAATGTTTTGAGGATCAAAGGTTTAATTTATTCTTATAGTTGTCATGTCACCAAAGAACAATAGTGTCATCATCTAGAGCTGCAACAACTAATGGATTAATCCAGTAGGTGCCAACTATCACTTTAATTGAAAATTATTTTGGCAATTGATGAATCGATTTGAATCACTGAACAGGATTCAAATCAAATATCCAAATTCTCTGGTTCCAGCTTCTCAAATCGGATTATTTTATGGTTTCTTTACTTTTCTATAATGGTAAACTGATGATCTTTGAGAAACAGTGATCGTAATCTTACAGCATTTTATGAATCAAATAACTAATCGATTAATCGTTTAAATAATCAATAGACTAATTGATTATCAAAAATCATTAGTCGCGGCCCTGACAATTGGACATTGAGAAACATGTCCACCACTCTTTAGACACTCATTTAATTACAGTAACTTTTTAATGTCTGCCAAGATCCATTATGAGACTCCACTGGGAAGAACAAGAGCTTGGTTTTCAGGTCATCTTCATCATAGACTGACAGAAGGAGCATAATTGACGATCCAATTCCAAACAAGGTGGGAAATGAGCAGGTGTAATGATGATTTTGTTTACTCGAACCAGTCGTTTTTTGCTTCCAACCAACTATTTTCAAACCAAGAGTTATTCTGTATATCTATCTGTCTGGCTAGAGAGCTAAAGCATCTGGTGGATTTGGAAAAAACAGCTGCCACGAGGCACAAGAAGTTGGTTTGCTATCCTCATTCCAAGACATCGAACATGTCTAACTCCCAACCAGGTTTTTTCTGCTGTTTCAACAAAGCAAGATTTTTCTTGAGGGCCAAAAAGTGCTTTTTTATTGTTAAATATTGCATTCCGTCACAGGGGGTCTCCTGTTTACAAATGAGACTTTACAAACAGGGCAGGGAACTGTTGTTTTTTTCTACCTCTTCAAAAAGCAGCTGCAGGAAACGCATCAATCACCATCTAATAGAGGTTTTGAATTGGACTGGATTTTAAGGGTCTGGCTGCTGTGATCAATAGGCGAAATCTTCATCAGCACAGAAATAGAACCTGCTTGAAAACAGCCGAGAGGCCTCTGCTTTTTTATAGATAAATATCAACCGCTGCCATGGGGGAGTTCACTGTTCACACTCTGGCTGGGAAACAGAGGAGGCTATTCTACCGAACTGAAACAGCCCAAAGCTAATGCTCTTCACAGAGTGCTTTAATTGATTAGTGTAATCTCATAGGGCTACTGTAAACTTATCAATCAATATATATATATATATATATATATATATATATATATATATATATATATATATATATATATATATATATATATATATATATATATATATAGAGTGCATTTGTATAGTGCCTTTTTTTCTTCTGACCAAATACACACTGATGTGGAGACTGCTCCACCTCATCAGGAGAAATCTGTGTTTCAGGGCTGTGTTTCCCCAGATCCATTAAGGTGGACCTTAGCACCTTATTAAATCTACCTTAAGGTCTTCCTTAAGCTGCCGACGTGTTTCCCATGATCCTCTTGTTAGCCTCGGGTTTACCTTCACTAAGGAAGATTCTGGAAAATGGTCTGAAGAACTAGTTATACCTCCCTCACTCATCCTGTCGGTTTCAGCCTTACTAGACCAATACAATGCTTTTCAAATTGTAATATAGTGAGCATCGCACAGCCTAAAAAAATGGCCCATCAATAAAAGTGTGTATATATTGATCGATATTGATTATTATTATAATACTCAATAATTCTGTAGCCACTGTCTATACAAACCTTAAGAACTCACACACATTAATAGTTTACAATTCTTGTATGATCATTTTGTGTATTCTATAACATTGCACAATTTGAACATTTTGGTGGTAAGACCTTTATTGGACTTTTGTTGTTTGTATATTTGAAACTGTGCAAAATGAAAAAAATATATATATTGATGATTTTCTTTAAAATATATGGGGGGCATTTCATGCATTATGACCTACTTTTACTACACAAAAGTAGGTCATTAAGGGTGATATAGTTAGAACATAAGATATAAAATATTTCATATCAGTGATTAACAATTGATGATGATTGATGAATGATTATTGATCATTTTTAATTGTTTATTAACCAGGAGAAAAAAGGCTGAATTTAACCACTTTATATCAAGCTTGAGTTGGGGATAACTTGTGTGCAGGGTGTCATGACCTGGATATCCAGAGACTTGATTTTAGCTGCATGAGCTCAATATTCATTCTGCACAAACAATTACACTCATGGATGAAGCAACATCTGAATATTTGACACATCTGTACAACGTACAACGATTGGCAGTTGATATTTAGCAGGTGGCTTCATCTGATGCAGTATCATTGATGGAAATGATTAGAATGACATTTGTAATATTAAAACTTCATTCAAAAGCCTAAACACAAGTGAAACAATCGATTCAGTATTGACTGATTTACCTTCAGCTCTGCAGTGACGTCAGCTTTGTAAACTCTCCCTTAAGGAAGCTATTTTCCTGAGTAAAGAATCCCTTAAAAACCTTAAGAGGATGTTAAGGTACATAGTAATTGGAAAATGCAGCACAATGTCTTGTCCAAGGACATTTCAACATGCAGAATAGAGAATCGCCTGATTAGTGGACGACCCACTTTACCTCCTTCCATCGCCACAAGAAATATCAGACATATTTTATTCTCTTTATAGATGTCTGTTCTAATTTTACCTAATCTGTTCTGGGTTTGTCATTGTTCAGCTGTGGTTTTGCTTTTTTGACCGATTTTCGTATTTTTTTTGCCTACGGGACCTAATCTATGTAAATCTGTAAACCAACTGTGAGAAGAGGGGGCTTAATATTTTATTATTATTAATCTCATCATTAATCTTTATCATTAATTTCATTGACTAATGCTCCAGCCTATGTGAGACTTAATCAGCATCAATCTGTACACCTATTATGAACAGACGGAGACATGGTATTTTTACTTTAGAGAGGAAATAAATGAAGAAAAGATGAAAAACATATCTGAGAATCTGTAAAAAAAAATGAAGCAGGCATTAGGGAAGGTAAAGAGAATCAAAATTCATGACCTGTTCTGTATGTACACTGCTAACAGGCGCATATCAAATACCTTAGTATGTAAAAAAAAAAATGAATGTTACATTCCATTTTCAGTCATGTGACATTCATTATAATGTATACAAGCATTGATTTTTACAGGTGGTCACAGACCTCTTCTACTTGCAATAGCGAGGTCACAAACTCTGCCTCAGGCTGAGAAAAAGAATCACATCTCACAATCAGACTCTGGTTATACTGCATAGCCTGTTTGAAATCCTATTTTACAGGGGAAAAAAAGCAGGACATTAAAATGGTTTCAGGAGGAAACATGTTTTACTATTATGACAAATACATATGACATTAGCATAATGGCTGCTTTCAGAGCAGCTTTCTTGCCTAATCAGAAAGTCATCTCATGCTAAGCAGGTTTAAAATCTGTTACCCACAGTGTAAGTGGAGGAGAAACAGAATGAGCAGGGACAGGTTTAACACCCAGAAATCAGCGTGACTTCTATACATCACCATATATTACAGGCCTGAAATACTGCTGCAAATAACTGATGTCAGATATGTTGCACATAATATCCGCCTGAACTGAATAACATATTGGCGTAAAAAAAGCAGAAAATGCCAGTGAAAAGCAGCAATTTAGACAATTGTGGGTGAAGGTTGAGGTCTGTATCAGTTAAGATGATTTTATAATTCTATTTATTATTGACATGCACCTTCAAAAAATAGGGCTGCCCAACAAATATGCAACAACTGCAATAAGATAAGGTCTCTTGTGTTTTCTCCAACATCTTTCTGATGACAGGATTAATTGATAACAGAGAAAACAACATAAAAACAAGCTTTTCAATAATACACATCTACAGCAGTAAAATATTCTGCCCAATATAAAATATTCTTGTTTCTGTACTTATTTATATATAGTTATTTATATATTTATAACTGATAGCTAGTGGTTTTATAATTTGTTTTATATAGCACTTTACACACTGTTATTTCCAAAGCAAAACAAATTGTTCCAAATGCACTGCTGTGTTTTGGAAATGAATATAAAGAAAGAAAAAAATGTTTAAAAATGGGTTGTGGCATGTGACAAAAAGACATTGGAGGACGTCGTCTTGGGGGTTTGGAAAAAAAAAAGTGATGGGTGTTTTTCACCATTTTCTGACCTTTTATGGACCAGAATATGAGTCCGGTTATGGTGAAAATTAGTTGCAGCAAAAAAACGAATAGTCAACACAGTGTATTTTTTTCCTATTTGGTAGTGAGACAAAGAGGAAGTGACTCCACTTCTGTAAATACATGCACAGCCGGGCGTTGCTCAATATCACTAAGTAGTTAACAGAATGCAGACCGGTGGCTGATTATGTGACTGAATAATACATCATTTAGCAGCGTTTGGGCGGCGGCTGTTGACCACTTCCATCTCAGAGCCTTCCCTTTTTTGATCTCTCTGGTTAAAAAAAAACGTGATGTCTCTTACAGGCGCGAAATCAGTAATGATCCGAGTCTCAGAGCCACTGAATACAAACGAGGACAGGGAGCGACGCGGCGGTGTGTGGCGTGTGAAATCACAGCCCGTGTTTCTAAACAGTTTCGGCGTCATCTGTAATTTAGGAGTCATTTCGGGCACTTTGAATTAAGTGCAGCATTTGCATGCACCAGATGCCAGGAGATAACACTCATGGGTCCTCTGCTGTATTATGTGGTCTGACTAAAAAGAGGCAGAGCAGAGTTAAAGCTCAACCATCTGTGAGTTCAAATCACATCCTAAAAAAACAGAGGCGGATAACTGGCTGCAGCCGTGGAAGATGCCAGGATCTTGTTTGTATACGGACATGAAACCGAAAAAAAAAAAGAAGAAAAAAATCTATCAAGCATGACTAAATATTTTCACCAGCATGGCTGAAATTTCCCTCCAGTGTTCCTGTTCTTTCGGATATCAGTTTTATTCCACTGTTTCCTGAATAAATCAGCCGTATCGGAGCCGTGTTTAGTCACAGCTGATGAAAACAAGAGTTTACTACAACTCCGAGCACCCTGGAATTTCTCTTTCTTTCTTTTTTAAAGAAAAACATTTATCCGCATGTTTATTCCAATTCAGGACCATTTACATAATGTGCTTACAAATTACCAACTTGAATGGGAACTGACAAAAAAGGGGTGATGCTAAAAAACGTGTTATTGCAGCGCCGAAAGGCACGGTGGAAAAAAACAAAAACTTTCATGTAAATTAGTGTGGAGCCTTGTTGTTGTCAATAATAAGCATGTGCTGTAGTTTTTTTTTTATAGACCTGGAAGTCAGCATGGATTTATAAAGCATTTGAAATCTTTGCAAAAAACATCAATGATACTGCATCAGATGAACATCATTACAAAGCAGCAGCAGAACTCATGGACAGCTCGGTGCTTCCTATAAACACCCGTTGAGCTTAAACATATGTTTGTTCTTTAAAGTCCATGTTAAACAATATATATAAATATAGGGCATATAGTGGGCAATATGACCAGGGATGTGATCTCTAAGGATTAAAAATACATTTTTTTTCATTTCAGGAGGACAAATACTGCTAAAACAAAGAGTGCTAAACTGAAATAGTATCAGCATGAGTAGCGCTGAGTTTGTGAAACGTGTTTTTTAGGTTTTTATAAGCCTTTATGTGCTTTTTTTTTGTTTTACCTGGCATGGCGTGGACCAGGTCCCCGCACAGCACCATGAACCTGGGCCTGGGTCTGAGCTTGTTGACGGCCTCCACTGCCTGTTTGGTGAGCTCCACCTCCTCCGCCCATTCGTCTCCGCCGCCATCACAGTCACCGTCCCTCCAGGCCTTCATCAGCCCCAGCTGTGGGTCTGCAGCCTGGATGAAGCAAAACGGTCCCGTCCACTCATGCTCTACATCTGGGGGGGAAAAAGAAGGAGAAAGAATAATGTATTACTAGCTCAAATATTTGAGGCTGCAAAAGAAAGTTTTTCAGTGTGCATGCAATCCTAGTGACGACCCTGCCTGGTAATGATAATAGGCCTATCTCACAATATTAGCCTAGCCTTGGGCTATTTATCTATCCATGGAAGGTGGTGTGGAGGAAATTGAAATGAACCAGCTTTGGAGGGGGGGGACCCAGATTGTAAAATGTTGAGAATCCCTGTTTTAGATCATCAAACAAATTTAAATATTAGTCAAATACAACATGAACACAAAATGCAGTTTTTAAGTGAAGGTTTTATTATTAACGGAGAAAAAAAATCCAATCCTACATGACCCAGTGTGAAAAAGTGATTGCCCAATTTTTGTCCATTCATCTTTGCAGAATTGCTGTATTTCAGCCACATTGAAAGGTTTTGGATCATGAATCTTTCGCCTTTTTTAAGGTCATGCCACAGCATCTCAATAGGATTCAGGTCAGGACTTTGACTGGGACACTCCAACGTCTTCATTTAGTTTGTCTTCAGCCATTCAGAGGTGGACTTGCTGCTGTGTTTTGGATCGTTGTCCTGCTGCAGAACCTAAGTAGGTTTCAGCTTGAGGCCAGGAACAGATGGCTGGACATTCTCCTTCAGGAGTTTTTGGTAGAAGCAGAATTCATGGTTCTATTTATCACAGCAAGTCTTCCAGGTCCCGAAGCAGCAAAACAGCCCCAGACCATCACACTACCACCACCATATTCTACTGTTGTGTCAGGTTCTTATGCTGAAACACATGGTTCCTTTTTTTACCAGATGTAATGGGACACACACCTTTCAAAAACTTTTTGATGGCCAGTTTGAATTGCCCATTTTTTATGGAGGAGCCATAAACTCTGACCTTAACTAAGGTGCAGCCTGCAGTTCTTGTTGTTGTGATGTTGTTGTGGGGTCTTTTGTGACTCTTGGATGAGTCATCACTGCTCTTGAGGTCATTTTGAATGGCTGGACACTCCTGTGAAGGTTCACTACTGTTCCATGTTTTCTCCATTTGTGGATAATGTGTCTCGCTGTGGTTCACTGGAGCCCTAAAGCTTTAGAAATGGCTTTATAACCTCCAGACTGATAGACCTCAATTACTTTCTTTCTCATTTGTTCCTGAATTTCTTTAGATCTCAGCATGATGTCTAGCTTTTGAGGATATTTTGGTCTACTTCACTTTGTCAGGCAGGTCCTATTTGAATGATTTCTTCATTGAGAACAGGTATGGCAGTAATCAGGCCCAGGTGTGGCTAGAGAAATTGATGGAAATGTTGTCTAACGTATGAATGCAATTAGCATTAAACCACACACACACCCAGCCCCCCCCCCCCCCCCCCCCCCCCCCACACACACACACACACACACACACACTCATTTAAAAGGACACAATTGTCATTTGTAGTTGACCTTTTGATTCATCTGCCTGACATTCTGGCTGAACATTTCCATTTTTGATGTGTTTAGGTCAGAGGCTGCTTACACAGATGACTACACACGGAAACACAAAAGCTTCAGGGATTAGGTGTCATCACAGCATTAGTGGTTGAGCGCTATCAGGCCTGCTGTGAAGGCTTCATGTAGGAGCTTCGCATTCTTTCTTGGACTCGACACTCAACGCTTCATCAGCTGAAAGAGCCGCGATCAGGATTTGTCGGGAACTGAAGATCCATGGGGAACGTACTGTAAAGCCTTTTGTTAAAGCTGTACATGCTCTCTCCATGAGTAACCACTGATAAATAATTAACTCACAGCTACGTGTTAGAGCTTGAATGACGAAGAACAAGTGTTTTGCATAATCCTGATATTACATAACAGAAGGGCAATACAATATAAGTCGTAATGTAAACTGTGGCCTTTCTTTCCAGGTGGAGAACAGAAGGCATTTTTGGGGGGAAAAAAAATTCTCAGAGTGTAAAGAAAACACATGAGCAGGTTAATGCAGAACAGGAACAACTAAAAGGTCAAATCTTCAATTACACTAAAGCTGAGATCCATAATTCAAGCAATTTTCACAGACGGAAAAAAAGGACATGCATAGAAATTCATTACACGTTTTTTAGCAGATTCTTTAGTGCAGTTATATCAATTTTTCCAGGTATAATACACAAAATGTTATGTTATAACTGAGTGAATAAGACAATCTATTATGGCTGCAACTAACACTATTGTGATAATTAATTAATCTATTGATCAGTGAAACAATCCGTTAATTGTTTGGTTCACAAAATGGTGTAAAATTGAACAAATCAAATTAATTATAATCTATTATATTTTGAATCACCCCAGGCCTGAATTTCATGCTTCCTTATATAAATAAAATCATTTCCAATATAAATTGCTGTAGAAAAGGAAAAAAATTTTGCATGAGGATTCACCAGAGTGCACACGTGTTTAACTTTCAAAATTTCCTCCAGACTCCCGGCCTAGAATCTAAGGTCAATTTCTGCAATATATTATAATATAAAGCCAAAATCTGATCTGTATCTAATCATATCAGTAAAGAGAAATCAAATATCACCATCAGAGTGGAAATTGCAAATATAAAAGTTTTCCATGGTCAGTTACATTGGAGACCGAAGTTCATGCCCATATTTGGTTGTTTCACTGATTAGTATGTTTTCGCTGTGATGTAAACTCTATTTAGTGTCGCACAGATTTTAAACCACATTTTCTAAAGTGTGACAGAAAAAAAAAACTAAACTGACTGAACCAGTCCTGTGGTTCAAATGCTGCAGGGATTCCCAAAGCTGCAGGGCGGAAGCAGACGTTGGGCTTGGCGTCGATGATGCTAATGACGACATGTGGGGTGAAGGACGTGATAAATCCGGGCGAAGTGATACGGAAACGCGGCTCCGGACAGATGCCGAGAGCAGGTGGAAAACAACCGCTTTCTTCTCCACTCCGTGTCGTTTTCCGGAGGATGTGGAAGCAACTTATGTGGAGCATCTGCATCTGTATTCTGCACAAATCCCCTCACTCAGCGGGGGGACAGTGTTCAGCCTCCTCCTGTGTTTAACATGCTCTCTATGCATCCCTCGCTCTCCCCCGGATGGCTTGATGATAATTGTGTCCTCCAGAGAAACTTGAGCAAAGATAGGGGAAGAAAGAGCGACAAAGAGCGGCTCGCTCTCTGGGAAAAAACAGCGAGTAGAAGCTTAACGACGATCCCCTCAGCGTAATTGACTTTTATGAAACCACAAAGGGAAACACCTTCTGCTTTTATGATTACGATCATCATCATCATCATGTCTTCAGTTGAATTACGTTAAACCAGTCTGGCCTCGATCTCAACTTATGACAAAACACAGCAGGGAGTCTGAGTTTCACAAGCTGCCGCAATCTTGGTTTGAGCAATTTTTTCTGTTTGTTTTTTAACCTTCATCTGATTAGTGAAATGAATGAAAATGAATTGTGAAAACACAATTGTGATTTCAAATGGGATTAGACAAATAATCAGGAGTGGAGTGCACATACCTATAATAATAATGTTATAAATCACCTCAAGGTTCCTTCAACTGAACTACATCATACAATAACACAATATAGGATTACAGAATAAAAACCTACAAGAGTCACATAATAAGAATAATTTTTTTTTTAAAAAGACAGATGATTACAAGTGTTATGAAGTGATTTGAAGAGGACAGCTGCTTAGTTTGCCCGCCTGTGATCTCAGGACTTTTCACAACTGAACTGAGGGGTCTGAGCAGGTGAGTTTTAGTTTCCTCTCAGGGCCGCTGGAAGATCTCAGGCTCATAAGATTTTATCATGTCACAGATGTAAACAGGAACCTGACCTTTTAAGACTTTAAAAACAAGCAGTAAAATATTCAAATCAATTCTAAAACCCACATGGAACCAGATGTGATTTGGTCGCTTCTCTTACAAGGGTGGGGGGGGGGGGGTCATGCTGTGTGAGTAGCAAACTCTATGTCTATTTAAATAATACATATTACACATAGTGGGCAACACCACAACCTTGGGAAAAAAAAAAAAAAACGATTGGAGAAAGTAAATAAATAATTGAAAAGAGACTAAATCAAACCCTCAGTAAGTGAAACAATTACATAAAACATAAAAAATGTACACAATTATAACTGATTTGTTCACATAGGCCTGGAATTAATAATTGCTTTTTTATTGTATTGAATGAAGAAAATACATTTCTTAAAATTGTGTTTTTTAGAGAAAAAATGAATAAAACAAGGTTTAAACTGAAAATTGTACATTAATTTGGGAAGAATTGAAAGCCTGAACTTTATCTTGAACTCTTGTGACTCAGCAGAAAAAAAAAAAAAAAACATTCCTAACTTTGTCTCAGTTTACAACTGTTTGCATATGGAATTCATCACCTAACAATACTCTCCTCAGCACAGATAACCCGCCCCTCTTTGCACAGGAATGTATTCAAATCACACGTGCACGTGCATCCACACGCTGCACGCGCCCGGCGCATATCTTGGTCCTGCTCCGTAGTTATTAGCCATCTCCTTTGTCAGTGCCCTGAACAACAGACACAATCTGCAAAGCTTTTATAAAGCTGCACGGCAGCCTCTTGCAAAATCCTTAAAGCTTTTTTTGTTGCGCTGAGCATACTTTACAGTACAATGTCTCTCTCTGGAGTCAGATATATGAACTATTTCAGACAGACAAAAAAAAAGAGAGAAAGAAAGAAAAAAAAACACAAAGACTTGGAGGAGCCAGCAAAGCTCCCATGACAGGAGATTAAGAGGCAGCAGCCTTGTGTGGCTGCGCTGGGCGAAGCACAACTTCAAACACAAATCACAAAGATTTCTCAGTTGGCAGATGCTGCGCTCAAAACAAAACTAATCATCGTTTGAGATGAAAGCACAAGGGGCTTTCATCAAGCAATAAAATACTCAGCATTTCAATTGCTTCCCCTGAGTTCCCTTATATATACAAGCAGCTTTCCGGGAGCAGTTGTTAAAGAACTAAACAGACATGAAAGGCAGGAAGTCGACCAACATGTAAGTGAACTGAGATCATGTTTCCAACAATGGGACATTTCCACTTTAAGAGTGTGAACTAAACATTTCAGATGTAAAATATCCCAACAAGTTGACTTTATTTCATCTAAGTTAACACAGGATGGGTTTGTCTCTGTAGCCACTATTCAATCAACAGGTTTCAGCTCCAAACTGGAAGTTGTGAATCTGAAATTTTTAGTGTGTTTTCAGTAACCAAGTACATTTACTCAAGTACAGTACTTATGTAGAATTATGAGCTACTTGCATTTTACCTGAGTATTTCCATGTGATGCTACTTTATACCTCACTCCGCTACATTTAAGAGGGAAATATCGTACAATATATAAATTAAAGACCAAATCAATGCGTTACTGCAATACTTCAACTGCATCGACTGCACTTGTGCACTTATACTGCAATACACCCAACTACATCAGCTGATAATACTTATGCACTTCAACTTCATCATCTCATGACATGCATGTACTGTAATGCAACACTTCAACTACACCAACTCATAATACTTATGTACTTTTAGTGCAATATTTCAACTACATCAACACATGCGACCATTGTACTTCACTGCAATACTTGAACTACAGCAGTTCCTAATATGTGTGTACTTTTATTGCAACTACATCTGCTGATAATACTATTGTAATACTCTAACTACATCAACTCATAATACGTATGTACTGTACTGCAATACTTAATCTAAAAATCATAATACATATGGACTTTTACTGCAACACTTCAACTGCACCGACTCATATTACTTATGTAGTTTTACTGCAATACTTTAACTACAACTTATAACACATAAGTACTTTGCTGCGATACTTTAACTACCCGAACTTATAATACTGATGCACTTTACTGCAGTACCTGAACTACATCAGTTCCTACTTGTGTACTTTTACTGCATCAAATTCATGTACTTTTACTAAGTTGTGTTTTTTCGTGAAGGACTTTTACTTGTAAAGCAGTATTTTACCCTGCTGTATTGGTACTTTTAAAGGATCCGAGTACTTCTTGCACAACTGCCCTTGATTTACTTGATCACTGTAAACAGCAGCTAAGTGGTTTAGCAGGCTAACAGCTAACAGCTGACAGCCGTGACACAGTTACACAGAGCTACAACAAAGCTGTTAACTTCTGCAACTGGTAGCCAAGTCGTTAGCTCGTGTGTTAGCATGTAAGTTGGCTAACAGGTGTTGGTGTGAACTTTGTTCCCCCTTCAAATAATACCCCCCCCCCCCTCCTCCTCCTCCTCCTCCTCGCGTTTCCCTTAGCAACCACCTCGGCGGTTGCGGTTCGTACTTGTTGTGGTTGTAGTTGGAGTTAAAGCTAAAGGGGAACCACAACGACGGGGGAACAGATTTAGACACAACACCGGTGCTACAGAAGCTAACGTTAGTCAGCTACCTTCGGTCAGTCCGCTGAATGTTCGATTTTTCGCCCTGAGAAACAGCTCCTCTGTCTCAGCCATAAGGTCCGCCGCTCAAACCGCTTCTCAGCCGAACTACGGTCGCCGTGAGCCCGTCAGCAGATTCCTCGCTCGGGCTGTTGTGTAAGTGTTGTGTCGCTCCGGTCGTTTGTGCTCCGCCGATGCAGGCTGGTGACTCGGTGATCGACTACAACGCCTGGCTGTCAGTCTGTGAACCTCTCTGCAGCGACTCCCAGCGTGACTCTGACGTGCAGGTGCTGCTCTGCAACTTACACACGCGGAGGAGGATCTATAGCCACTTTTACGTGATAATTCCAGAAGCAAACACACTGCCACCTTTAATAGATTTATCAGGTGATAATTAGCTTGCCTGCAATATGGCCAACAAATAAATAATGACTATAAAGGATACTAAAGAATGTACTTAGTAAATATGAAAGCTTTTATATACACTACTGTTCAAAAAAATTGGGGTCACTTAGAAATTTCCTTTTTTTTTTTAAAAAAAAAAAAAAGAAAAGCATTTTTTTTCCAATAAAGATTACTTTTAAAAATGTTTTAGGCCCCCAACACTTCCTGTCCTTATGAAATGTCCTTATTTTTTAAAGAAACACACAGTTTTTTCAATGAAGATAACTTTAAACGAATCAGAAATACACTCCTATACATTGCTAATGTGGTAAATGACTATTCTCGCTGCAAATGTCTGGTTGATGGATGATTAAAAAACCCCAAAAATTTCATTATTTATTTCATAAATCTTTTTTAATTCTTGAATATATTTTCTATTCAACTTACAACTCATGATGGTAAATAAAAGTGTGACTTTTCATGGAAAACACTAAATTGTCTTGGTGACCCCAACCTTTTGAACAGCAGTGTAAATAAATAAAAATAAATACCTTTGCACTTTAAATTAATGTATTAACATCTATATCATCATTTTGTGTGTACCTGTTCTTTTTTTTGATCTGTAAAGGGATGCGAATTAGCAACCTTGCTAACCTATTCATATTTACATTTGTACAAATGTTCACATTGTCCTTTTTCCAATACACTACACAATAAACCACAATAAATAGCCTACTAATACTAGTAATAAACTTTATTCGTGTAGCACCATTTATACAGAAATGCAACTCAAAGTGCTTTACAACAGACATGAAATAGACATGACAAGAACATGAGATAATTATGACCCACGATTGGAAGGGAAAATACACTGAATGCAAACATATAGTGTGTACTAATTATATATATATATACACACACAAAAAGGTAAACAAGCTCTAAAATATCAGTCAGACGAAACATAAGTAAGGGTAGTTTGCAGGATTCACTTTCTCATTATTAAAAATTCCTGTTACCATAGTGTTGATGATGCTGACAGCCTGGGGCTATTCAATTTATCATCTTAATTTTCTGGATTGATTCTCAAACTGGACTCCAGGGAAGCCCAGGGGTCACAGAGGATTCTCCAACAAGTCTGGAAATAAGTAATAAGCGATTTCATTCATAAACTTTGCCACGAGCGAATGGAGAAGCTGGATAAATGGCACACAGGCCTGGACTGAACCATTATGAACTGGTGCTGCCCCCACAGGTCCTCATTCACACAGAATACAGACCTGTAAGGACCATGGACAGAGACTGGAGCCTTTCAGCACAACGGAGAGCGCCTGGTAAAAAGCAGCATGCAACAACTGTCTGGATGAAGTGTTAATCTGTTAATTTAACGTTTTTAAATGACTGGATGAGGATATATTACTGGTTTGAGGCTAAATTAAACAAGTAAAATAACATTCATCCCTATTTCGTATTAGAGGTTCACACATAAGACATAAAGGTGGATTTTTTAAAATGTTTTTCAGCTCATCACATCTCTTCTCATCTCAAGGCAATAAACTGTTTATTTTCCTCACTGCAATTATACACAAGCTTTAAATGAGATTCAACTCAAGCCATAAAACTGTTTACTCTTACAATAACGGGAGTGGAAGCAGCCACTGCAAGTTTAAATGAGCCAAGACTGTTCACTTTCCACAGCTGAAATATATTCATGTGTTAGGGCACTATGTTTTTTTGTCATTTATTTGAGAATAAATAATGGATTTTATGTGTGTTTCGTGTTATTATTCGGGAGTGTAGTTGTACTTCTGGGTATGAATGTGAACTAAAGCCTGGGTCTACAGGAACATTCATGGGAATATGGATTTTTACCCGGAGAGCCCCCAGGAATAAACGCATCATATCCTGGAGACATATTTTTTAAAACAAACAAAAAAAACATTCCCTGTTCTTAGAGGCTGTGCCAGGCGCTGCCTGAGTAACACATTAAGCTACTTGTGATTTCAGGATTTCTCAAACAATGGCAACCTCCCTGAAAATGCGTAAAGTGGAAACAAAGGGGGGGAAGCTCCCACGTCTTTCCTCGACTGCAAAACAGAATCGTGATGTGCGTATTTCTGGGGCTTTTATCATAATATCTCACAATAACGTCTGCCTCTCTCTCTCTCCCTCTCTCTCTCTCTCTCTCTCTCTCTCTCTCTCCCAGCCCTCGCAGTCTCACTCCCTCCCCCTGTTCTTTCCCTCCTCCTCTCCTTTTTGCGCACCAGGCTCTCCCACCCTCGGCTCTTCTATTCGCTCACTGCGCTCTCGTCCTCGGTGCGGCTCGTCGTCTCTGCCTACTCCTGTGCGTAAGAGCGCACCGATGGATACGTGAAGTGATGTGCTCCTGAAAAAAAATAACACTAATAACAACCTGAGCCTGCGAATTCCATTTTTTTATCCGAGGAGAAGACGCGTAGATGCGCAACAGAGCGCGCGTTTGGAAAACAGTTTGTTAGTTTATACCACGGAGATTTCTTTTTTCATCCTGCGTTTTTTTCCCTTCCTTTGGATGATGATTCTTTAAGTAAAAAAAATGTCCATCGGCGCGGATGCCAGTGCGTTGCAGTTTGGATGTACGCTCCTGGACTTTTCACCGTATCATGACCGCGCGCCCTCTCCCCTCTCCACAAGTCCTTTTGTTTCCGCGTGAAGTTGAACGGAGGAGAAGGCGCGATGAGGGGGAGATACTTTCTCCTCGGCTTCCTGCTGCTCAAAGTTACGGCTCTCGTGTGCAAGGCTGACGGGGAGCCGGGACTGCTCGGGGGGTTCGTCATGATCGCCACCTCCAACGGCTCCAGGGAGGAGGAGAGCGTGTCCGAGGAGACCCCGCACACCGAGGACAAATGCCGGGGCTACTACGACGTGATGGGCCAGTGGGACCCGCCGTTCATCTGCAAGACGGGCAATTATCTGTACTGCTGCGGCACCTGTGGCTTCCGCTTCTGCTGCTCCTACAAGCACTCGCGGCTGGACCAGAGCACCTGTAAAAACTACGACACGCCGGTGTGGATGAAGACCGGCCAGACCCCCTACAAGAAGATGAACAAGATGAACGACAGCACCAAAGACAAGACGAACTTAATCGTCTACATCATATGTGGAGTAGTGGCCATCATGGCCCTCGTGGGGATTTTCACCAAATTGGGTCTGGAAAAGGCGCACCGGCCGCAGAGAGAGAACATGTCCAGGTAATTCTTCCTCCATCCACCGCTCTCTCTCTCTCTCTCTCTCTCTCTCTCTCTCTCTGCGCTTGTTTACAAAATCACTTGCTGTAGTAGCTAAGCGCGCAGAAGATCTGGAGCGCGCGCAACGTGCCGTTTCTTCTTTTTTTCCCTCCAAGGGCGTAGGTTTCGTTCTACTATCCGGGGGAATATACGCACACACGCGCGTACACACATACCGAGGTTCCTCCGGCGTCAAACACTTCATTTCTGCACCCTTTCACAGAGAAATGTCTTAATGCACGCAAATGAAAAACACCCAATTAATAGATGACACAATATAACGCGTTCTGTTGCTTTCGCGTATTTTTGTCCTCCCGTAGTTCAACTTTTCTCATTTAATATGATCCCGCTGAGTCAACACATACGCAGGCCTGATTTATTTCAAAATAAAAGTCCTCTGCTTCTTTCTTGCCTGTTTTTAATTACACCCCCCTCCCCGCCCCTCCTGCTCGCACCCACCTGTGCGTATCAGAAGTAGCCTCTATAATGATAATAATAAAAAAAAATTAAAAATAAACTACAACTCGCTTTAAACGTCACACCCAGGCTGTTTCCTGTGCAACAGGGACCAACTTGTGCCTCAGTGAGACAGGTAGCGCTGCTCCCTCCCTCTCTCCCTCTCTCTCTCTCTCTCCACTCCATTCTATGCTGCTGGAATAACATTACGTGATCTACTCTTATCATCAGGCGGGGGCGGTTTCTTTCACTAGAGTAAAAAAAAAGGCGGCATTGCGCTCCATTGTGCATCTGTCTGACTGGAGATAACTGAAAGCGCTTTCAAAGCCCGTACTACACCTTCACGCAGCGCTTTAGAACGTACAAGCAAAATGCACTGAATGCAGCAGAGTCGTCCCCGTCTCCCCCCCCCCATTGAGATGGGGAATCACATTTTTTTCCCTCGCACTCATAAGCTGCAAACATCAGGAAAGACGCAGCGGTGCGGCCCGAATAATTGAATTAAGCATATTACGCACAGTTCTTCATGTGTGAGCCTCTCATCCATCAGTGCCTTCTGTCTCTGTGTCTGACAGGGCCGTCGCCAGCGTGCTGCAGGGCGGGTGTCCAGGTGAGCAGTTCCGGGGGGAGGAGGCCCTGGGGATGCATTCGCAGCACTTTGTTTCAAGGGCCACGAACCTCCGTGAGTGTTTTTTATTTATTTATTTATTTTGTTAGTTTTGTGTGTTGTGTGTACAGCTGAGCAGCATATGCGGGTGTGGAGGGTGTGTCAGCGAGAAATCAAACTCATCTGGCCGCAGGTTGCTGATCCCAGAAGTCCTAGTGCAGAGGATGTGTAAGAGTTTTGGGATCATCTCAGCTGCTGCTTTAAACCAAAACTGTGTCCGGTTTGGTTGCTGCTACAGTGTCGGAAAAAAAGAAAAGCTCCAACAGATACAGTAGCAGCACACACACACATGCATTCCTATTTTGTTCCAAAAGACATGCATTGCGTTTTTGTGTTTTTTTGGGGGGGGGGTTATCTCACACTGGCCAGATATCCATCCATTTCATAACAGGCTTGAAAGAGAATATCTGCCTGTTTCTGCAGCTTCCAAATCCAACGGTTTTATTTTGGTTCATGCCCACATGATATAATGAAAGAGAGAGCGAGAGAAAGAGGAAAGTGGGAGTCTGTGAGGAAGTGGTGGTGGTAGAGTGTGTGTGTGTGTGTGTGTGTGTAGGGGGATTGAGGAGGGCTGGGAGTTTGAAGGGTTGTTGTTGGTGGTGGGGGGTTAGAATACAGAGCGAATGAATGTGCCATCTATTTCTGTTGCGTCCCGTGGGCTGCTAGTAACCAAGCTTCTTTGTGTTTTAACGCTGAAGATCAAACAGATGAATGCACACACACACACACACACACTCAAATATGTGTAGGCTACAGACCCGAGTGTACAGTGCAGCATCCACACATGGAAACAAGTCATTATGCAGCATTCAGTTTCGCTCAAAGTTGCATCAGCAGTGAGCCTTTCTGTTGTGCTGCTGCTGCTCATCCCCACGAAAAAGCAGCGAAATTGCACCACAAACGACAAGTCTCCTCGCACTCGTCCTGTTCCAGAACTGTCTGTCCCTCGTTAAATGTGTTACTAACAAGCCATGCATGAAATCCAGTCCACGCCAAAAACAACAACAAAAAAAATGCATCTTTTGACTATATTTCACTTTTGGCACACAGCAAAGAAAAGATAAATCACTTTCACCACTTTATTCATCTGGTGTTGAGTGTTGAAGTCCTAGTTTTTTGAGAAGAGAATTTGGTATTTGGAATTTGTCTGTTGTGGGAGATGATTTCATAGTTTTTCGATGCAAATCGAGCAGGAATTTTGTCCATTTCAGAGGCTTGCTTCCTCACGGAAAAGAACAGAAAGCTTTTTATTGTTGGTGAATATGTGTGATTAGCGTTTGAGTTATTAAGTTGTACATCTCTTGGTTTTGCCATCACGCCAGCGTTCCACAATTCCCTAATGTTTTCCCACGCAGCTTACACTTTATGTTGAAAAACTACACGATTCACGGTTGGAGCTGTTCTAAGATTCTAGAGCAATGGCGAGCGCTCCCAAAGTCAGAAAACATATGCGTAATAACTAATAAATCACAATTCTACCAGTGAGAATAAGAAAAAAACAATGGTAAATCCTATGAGCTTCTAGTAAAGGACAAGGTGACGTAACCCTACTCAGCGTGAAGCACTACGCCCACAGCCTCCATCCACACATCATGACTAGAGTGCATCCCATAGAAAGGTGGGGGAAACAAAGGTTGCATTCATTAAAAAAATGGTACGGTTATTAGAAGCAGGGGTCTCAAAAAAAGAGAGGGCCACCATGAAAGGAGATAAATGACGATTTCAGCATTCGTCGGTGTCGACCGTCTGTCCATTTTTTTTTTCTCCTCTCTGTGGGAGAGATGAGGTGGCGGGGTGGCCTGTGACCAGGAGGACACCGCTGTGAAATAGTGATTATTATTTGCAACGTGGAATCTGCTCCCCTGAACCCCTCTAATCCTCGGGCTTGTGGGTAATCATGTGGAATGTTATTAACCTCCGTGATAGGGTAGGGTCCTCCCAGACAGATGCCTGATTGGTTCAGGGGTCCCTGGCAAGGGAGGCGATTTATCACCAGGAAAGAGTGGATTGGATATATATATATATATATATATATATATATATATATATATATATGGAAAAAATAAGAGATCACTGCAAAATTATCAGTTTTTCAGATTTTACTACTTATAGGTATATGTTTGAGCAAAAGGAACATTTTTGTTTGAGTCTATAAATGACTGACAACATTTCCTCCAAATTCCAAATAGAAATATTATCATTTAGAGCATTTATTTGCAGAAAATGACAAAAGGTCAAAATAACAAAAAAGATACAATGTCTCCAGGCCTCAAACAATGCAAAGAAACAAGATCCAATTCATTTTTAAAACAACATAATACTAATGTTTACACCCAAGAGGAGTTCAGAAGTCAATATTTGATGCAATAACCTTTATTTTTAATCACAGATTTTATGCATCTTGGCATGCTCTACACAGTCTTTACCATTGTTGTTGGGTGACTTTATTCCACTCCTGGTACCTCTTCAAGCAGAATGAGGTGTGCATGTGTTGGAATTCAACAGACACTGATGCAGTGGTATATATATATATATATATATATATATATATATATATATATATATATATATATATATATATATATATATATATACATATATATATATATATATAAAGAGATTCGTATCACATGATTAAGGTAAGATAAACAGACTCAAAAAGGCAAGGTAATCTTAATTAAAAGTGCTGCTGTTAATGCAGAAGGACAGATGACGATTGAGGAGACGTAATTACATGTAAAGAGGAGAAGAGAAGTGCTCCTTTAGAAAAAAAATAAAATGCATACAAAACGGAGTTTGTTTAGATGAGGGTGAGGATTGTGCTGGAAAATCTATTTTTAGTGTAAACCACATATAGATTATAGCTTATGGCCAGATTGCCCTATTACTGGCATCGATGAATCAGGTCTGGCAGGTCTCTGCTGATTCTATAAGGAGGAGAGAACTCCTCCGGGAAACCGTTAGTCAAAGAACGCAATTTGTCCGAAGAAATTGCCGCACCGCATGCTCTTTATTTTATTCACGCATTTATCCAAGGGTGAAGGTTCTGTTTGAACATTATGCCGGGGGTCTGGAGGTCTTCCCCCAGGACGTTTGGGGAGTCAGACACTTCATTTCTTGCACTGTGGTCAATTTTTTCTGCACAGATTCGTACCTTGTTTTTTTCTGCATCAACACGATGGAAACGCCCCCCCCCCCGTATCTGAAGGAAAACACAAAAATTTAGACTCCAGGTGACATTTTGAAAATATAATGCAATATAATGCAGCGGAGCTCCGAGGCAGCGAGGCTCTCTGACCTGTTTTGCGCCTTGTTTGGGGATTGGAGATTTAGCCATTTGTTTTTTTTTTGTGAAAATAAAAGGCAGTGTTTATTTAGGGGGACAAATGCACATGAGGTATTAACAGAAGGAAGCAGGTATTCCCAATACAGGCTTTGCTGTGAGATGATAATTCATTGTCAAATATACCACAGGAGTGAGAGATGTAAGTTACACAAAAGCCTGAGGTCTGGGTTTGATATGTTTTGGGGGGCCCCTGTGCATATATCCAACTGCATATTAAAAATGGACGCTTCTTTTTTTGGGGGGGGGACTTTGCGAACCAGAACCAGCCATCCCACCAAATCCCCAGTCGGGCCTGCTGGCAGGCTTTCATGTCATTTCAAAACCCAAAGACTTTGTTTGAATCCTTAAAAGGCTGAAAATCCTGTGTCTCTTCACTCAGCATCAAAGAGCTGAAAGAGACAAAGAAGAGAGGGAATGGGGAGGAAAGCGAGAAATGGGGAAGGAGAAGGGAAAAAAATGACAGTGCGAAGAGTCAAAAGCTCTTAGTAGCTCTGAAGGATGGAGCCTTTGAGTTTTTTGTTTGTCATGTGTTCTATATTAAAGCGGTACTAGACTCGTGTTTGGTTTACCATGAGGAGGAAAAAAAAAAGTCTTGGAGACATCTCGAGGCGCCGCCATATAATTCAGGGTGACTTTCACCGCAGCTTTTTGGAAGTGTAAAGGGTTTCTTAAAAAAAAAAAAAGAATCAAATTCACAAAGCAGCAGCTGATCTCATTGTTACTTCACTTACTGCGTAATCGAAAGAAAAAAGTTAGCCGGGAAATGTAATTGGAAAATAGCAAGTCACCCGTGTGAATTACTCCGCCTAACGCTTCTTACGGACCCATATTGTAGTCCTCGGTTCTGTAATTGTCATTTTAGTTACTATATCACACTAAAGCTTTAGGTGGGCAGCGCTATTAGTTTTTATTCAGACAAAAAAAAACACATGCACGCAAGCAGATTCACACACCCCCTCACGGCGCTCCGTTTTCACTACTCAATTCAACGTGTGCTGGCTTAATTACCTCCCCAGCAGTTATAATCTTTTCCTAAACATTCTGAGATGGGAAGGATGAAAATTTAATAGATAATTGCTTCTCTGATTGCGCAGCACAAGAAAAGGCCCCCGTCTGCAAAATACTGCAGCTCCGCCTTGTGTACGGATGAGTGTGTGTGTGTAAGAATGTGTGTTTATGCACAGTGGAAGCCTGTCAAAAGGAAGCCTGCATATCCTTCGTTAAAAGTAGGTGACTGTGTGACCTTGTCTTCCCATCTGTCATCTGAGCCCTCAGCGTGTCACATCTGATTGCAGTGTCAGGGTGGGAGAGAGAAGCCTCGGCTAGTGAACCCACACACACACATACACAGACCATGGAAAACAGACAAGGAGAGGCTGTGGAAGAGGAAATGACAGAGCTGGAGGTAGTTATCTGCGAGGCGTCACTCCAGCTCCGGCTCCGTTTGAAGCTCAGTTTCTGTCCTCTTGTTCAAATGGACAAAAAAAAAAAAATAAAATGTGAAACTGAGGTTCCTAGTTCCTAGTTCTGGCTCATAGCGAAGATTTTGCTGCATATACAGAGAGTTGCGGAAAATATTTGTTGTGTTCCTTTTGTAAAATGGGCTTAACACCCATTTATGGGAAAACAAGGTCTGTCACACTCCAAAAAAGGACATTTAAAGATGGAGTTTGACATTTTGCAAAGTATGCATTTTCACTTTCTTGCTGAGGCGTTAAACAAGAAGATCGACACCTTTGCTGTATCCAGTGCATATACTGTAGATGTTTAGCATAGAGGAAGCAGGAGAAACAGTGAAAGCAACTCTAAAGGTCACTAAATAAAAAGGTATGTGTCATTTGTTCATTTGTGTCTGTAAAAAAAACAAGGTAATTAATGTGCTGGACTAACTTCTTGGAAGGACACGTAACCCCCCCCCCCCCCCATAAAACCACAATTTGTAGTGCTTACATCTCGGTTTTTATGTCTATTACAAAAAAAATACAAGACATGACGTGTTAATTTAAGATTCTGGCAGGTTTCAATTTTGGCTCTGGTTCACACTCAGAGTGCAGAATGTTGAACCGTATCGTAAAACACAGATGTAACGTCTGTGGCGTCATCTTCAGGTGTCTGAGTGGACATTTTGATGCCTGGGTCTGTTTTAACCACTTTGTCATCATTTGGATGCATGTTTGGATTCAGGAAATTTAAATTCATGGAACAAGGTGGAGACTCCAGATGAAATAAGTAGGCAGTGAAACACCAGAAGTGCTAAAGTGCCTGTCAAATCTGTTCATCAAGACAAACATGTCCCCGATGAATACTTTGCTTTAAGACTTCATATCTTCTTAATAGACTGCAACTTTCCAAATTGCCATCCAATACATTATAAGATTTACATTTTCTATTGAGACCTAATGTCTTGCCAAATGGCCATTAGACAAACCTCATTTGGATTCAGCTTCCATCTGTCGTAGTTCCCATTAGCATTCATCAAATCCTCGAAATTAAATGACCAAATAGATCATCAGCAGGAATCAAATCTATCAGCAATCATCAAGTGCTCTATCTGCAGTAATCAGACACCTCTACCAGCAGTGATAAGGTGCTCTATCAGCAATAATCAAGTCTATCAGCAGTAATCAGGTCTATCAGCAGTAATCAGGTCTATCAGCAATAATCAAGTCTATCAGCAATAATCAGGTCTATCAGCAGTAATCAGGTCTATCAGCAATAATCAGATCTATCAGCAGTAATCAGGTATAGCAGTAATCAGGTCTATCAGCAGCAATCAGGTCTATCACCAGTAATCAGGTCTATCAGCAATAATCAGGTCTATCAGCAGTAATCAGGTATAGCAGTAATCAGGTCTATCAGCAGTAATCAGGTCTACCAGCAGTAATCAAGTCTACCAGCAGTAATCAAGTCTACCAGCAGTAATCAGGTCTACCAGCAGTAATCAAGTCTACCAGCAGTAATCAAGTCTACCAGCAGTAATCAGGTCTACCAGCAGTAATCAAGTCTACCAGCAGTAATCAGGTCTACCAGCAGTAATCAAGTCTACCAGCAGTAATCACGTCTACCAGCAGTAATCAAGTCTACCAGCAGTAATCACGTCTACCAGCAGTAATCAGGTCTACCAGCAGTAATCACGTCTACCAGCAGTAATCAGGTCTACCAGCAGTAATCAAGTCTACCAGCAGTAATCAGGTCTACCAGCAGTAATCAAGTCTACAAGCAGTAATCAGGTCTACCAGCAGTAATCAAGTCTACCAGCAGTAATCACGTCTACCAGCAGTAATCAGGTCTACCAGCAGTAATCAAGTCTACCAGCAGTAATCAGGTCTACCAGCAGTAATCAAGTCTATAAGCAGTAATCAGGTCTACAAGCAGTAATCAGGTCTACAAGCAGTAATCAAGTCTACAAGCAGTAATCAGGTCTACAAGCAGTAATCAGGTCTACAAGCAGTAATCAAGTCTATAAGCAGTAATCAAGTCTATAAGCAGTAATCAAGTCTACAAGCAGTAATCAGGTCTACAAGCAGTAATCAGGTCTACAAGCAGTAATCAGGTCTACAAGCAGTAATCAGGTCTACAAGCAGTAATCAAGTCTATCAGCAGTAATCAGGTCTACAAGCAGTAATCAGGTCTACCAGCAGTAATCAGGTCTACCAGCAGTCTTAATGTTAAGTAAACTCCATTGCCATGACATAAGTAGTCAATAGTTACAGTTTGTAAAAAGGACTCTGCCCTGACTCATGGCTGTAAGCAGCAAGTGAACGACAGTCTCCTGCAGCAAAGTTCACTAAGTCCATCCGATCTCTGGATATGGAAAATATGTCACCTTCTCTGATCCTTCTGTCAGTCAAATGTGACTAGAGGATGGTTTTGGCAACCAACATTATGACCAATTGTGTCTTTACTGACAGGCTCACATTAATACGTGTACTGTAGTAATGATATTGTAGTTGGCTCATATACATCCTGTTATCTTGCCAGGTTAGAGGTTTTGGCAGCACAAAGCTAATTAGGTTTCAATCCACATAATTATACACATAAAAGCACTCGTTGGCACAAATCACCTTCTCTTCGAGCTGTCAGACATCGACATCTGTCTGCTCATAATGCCGCACATTTGATTAGTTTTAATAGCAAGACAGACTTTTTCATACGTCTCAGTGCAGTTATTCTGTTGTTTTTGTCATAAGCAGAAAGGAGTAAATCAACCGACAAGCGAGCTGCGAGGCAAAGAGGCAGGAAGTTAACGGCTGATATTCTCAGAGCGTATGACAGCGTCTCCTCTTGCTCCTTTTCCTCCTCTTCCTCCTCTCTTGGACCTCATACCTGTAGCCTCGCTGCCTAATTATCTTAATGGGAGGCCCCTCAGTGGTCCAGGGATGCCATTAGGCTCCTGTTTATTAGGGCTCTGGGGCCGCACAGCCGGCAAACATCGACCGATGGCAGACGTCCACTCTGTTTGGAAAACGGAGGGCGGCCAAGGAGGTGTCAACACGGCACAGGGAGCTGAGGGCTGCAGGGAGGAGGAAGAATAATAGGTTTTAGCAAAGGTGGGGGCTTCAAGTCACACGTTTGAGGACTTGAGACTTGCTTGACAAACACTGATAAAAGACTGGGCTTGACTTTGACTTGTTCTTCATGACTTGAGACTTGACTTAGATTTGAAACAGGTGATCCAAAAGGACTTGAGTTGACTTTTTTGATCTATATACACATGATAAATTACAGTAGAACTTTTATTTTATATTAAAAGATGATTGGGTGATTTTTACAGTGAACAAAAGAGGTCTTTTTAGAAGTTTGTCTTTTTAAAGCATCAAAAAGTCATAGGCAGCAGGCTCTGTCACATGGCCTTGACCTCGAAAGACAAAAATTCTACTTCTAAATTCTAAAAGTTCTACTTTTTTCAGAAACACCACACTTATTGTAGAGCCAAAGGCACTGTCAGCCAAACAATGAGCAAGTCCTTATTTGTTAAAGTTCTTCATTTGGGAATACAGTCATAAATTAGCAAAACATGTAGCAGCTAAACAGGTGACCTCAGGGTAACGTAGTTCATAGGTCAATTCTCAGAATAATTCTACACTTAGAAACACACACAAATAACACAGTCAGCAGTTTCATTCAGTGTCTGTGTACAGCTGTTTAGATCAATTAGATATCATTAGCTATAGCTGTCAAAATCAGTCGGTCAATTAATGTTTTCTGTATCAATCCTCACTACAAAACACACAAACAAAGGTGCAGCTACCAGAATGCTGTTAGCCAGAAAGCTAATATTTGCTACCAATATTGTAGCCTAAACATAACGTGGCTCACAGATGTCTTCTCAACAAAACTCAGTGTAAAAAAGTCTTTAGCTAATTTATCTGCTGGTCAAATAGGTTAAACATTGACTAGAAAGCTAATATGAATGCTAATATAGTGTATTAAGCTAACGTCATGCATAAGATTAACATAAAGTTACATAACATTTTGATTTGATGACCAGGTAGACAGCAGTAGACCTTGCTTCATTCATAGTTACAGATATAGATAAATATAAATATGTGTGTAATATGTGTATAAATATATGATATTGCCCCTATCCTAGGGGCAATATCTTCTAGGGACACTTAACTTGCAATTTTTTTGTAAATAATTTGTATGACTTGCACATAAGTGACTTACTCCCATCTCTAGATTATAGAGTGTAAGAGCAAGAAAGAAATAAGGAAACTTGAGGCGAGAGCGAGGAGTTTTCCCCTTTACACATTCCAAAGCAGCATCCGCATCACTGAGCATTAGCGTCTTCATGAAAGATAAATAGGAACAAGCGTTTCATTCTGCGAGCACTTAAAGAACTCAAACAGCGTTTTGTCGGGCAGAGCGGACCGTGTTATGTATCCCATCCACTCCTGTCCTTAGTGTTTCTTCCAACGTGTAATTTTCCATCCTGTCATTGCGGGGGCTGTAATAAAAGAAGCAATAGGGATCGTGAATATCTTAACTTCTAATCAGCCGTGGACACCCCCCCCTCACCTGTCCCACCCACCCCGCGAATATTAATCAGTTCATTTACTCCCAGGACGTCACATCTTGCATTTGACAGGTAATTACGTCTGTGTCTGTGTGTGTGTGCGTTACGATACGTCAGCCGCGTAACCTGTGGTGCACTTCAGTCAAACCCTGAGCAGCCAACAATATTACCTCCATCTATCTTCATCTATCTTCATCTATTCTCACTCTCATTTACATCTGACTATCTGTAATGATACAGCAGCTCTCCCAGGCAGCCATGGGATAAGCAGACAGACTTCCCATCTGTATGTTTGAACAGGTGGTTATCACCACTGGTTTTTAATTAACTGCTACGCTGACTCCCCTTTAATTGACTGTTCAAATTAATGAGTCAAGCCTTTTTTGCGCAAATATTAGGATTATTTTCTTTCTTGTGAGTTTGCAGAACAAATGTAATTATTAACAAAGTTTCACGTCAAGGAATTTGTGATTCTGGGCAAGAGGCACTTGGCTACATGCGAGTGTCCTTTTCTTGTTTCTCTCTGCGGAGGAAACAGCCGCGGTTCCATCCTCACGAATGTTTGTTACAACAGTGGACAGGCGGAATCTCATATTGGCATAAAAAGTTATTTTTGAGGCCCCCTACACTGCAAAAAATCAGTGAAATATCTTGCATTTAGTACAATTAGTCAAGTAATCTTGAATTGTCTTATTCCATTGGAAGATATTTTTACTTTTTTTCACTTCGAAATTTCCTTATTTTTTGAAAGAAAAGCACTGTTTTTTCAATGAAGATAAATTTAAACTAATCAGAAATACATTCCATACATTGTTAATGTGGTAAATGACTATTCTAGCTGCAAATGTCTGTTTTTGGTGCATCAATATCTACATAGGTGTATAGAGGCACATTTCCAGCAACTATCATTCCAGTGTTCTAATGGAACAATGTGTTTGCTCATTGTGTTAGAAGGTTAATGGATGATTAGAAAACGTGAGCATGTTAGCACAGCTGAAAACAGTTTACCTTCCTTTGAGGAAAGTCAAAGTTTGAAGAAAAGTATTATTTCAAGTACAAATCATTATGTTTAATCTTGACATTGTCTTGATTATATTTTATATTAATTTTGTGTTTTCATGGAAAACACAAAATTGCCTGGGTGACCCCAGGATTTTGAATGGTATTTTTTTCCAAGAAAGAATTGAAGGAAAGTGAAAATTATGAGATAAAAGTCGAAAATATGAGATAAAAACACCACAATAACATAAAAAGTCGAAAAATGTAATCTTAATTGAAGAAAACAAGACTAACTCGACCAAAATCAAGAAGAAACATTCAATATTGGATTAATTGTACCAAAAACAGGATATTCTCACTGGTTAAGATTAAATTTTTTGCAGTGCATATATCATTCCTGGGATATTCCTTCAAAGTTTTTATCTGATGATCCTCCTGCAGCTTTCTAAGAATGTTGTATAAATGCTTTTGAGCATTCTGTGAACCACATTTTGAGACCTGTGGAGAAGCCTGAGATGGATTATGCACCTCACAGTGATTCCACAGCCTCAAATTGATTCTTAACAAAATCATCTGCCAATGGAATAAGATATTTCAAGATAATTCTCTTCGACATTGGATTCATTGTAGCAAAAACTAGATTTTTTTTTTCACTTGTTAAGATTTCATTTTTTGCAGTGTAAGAAGTAGCTGTGTGTGGAATCATCTGTAATCTGCAGCTGTCGTTGCCCAGTTTCCCTTTTTAAACAGTTTCTAATGGGGAAACAGAGCTCTAATCATCTGTATTGTCTACAATAATATCATATATATTTCTGACTCTTCCCAGCAGTGTTCCAGCTGTGTTATTAGTATTCACAGAGGAAGCTCTCCTCTAATAAAGTGCATTATATCACACTTGCAGTCTTATATCTGCACGTTGGCCGGTGTCGTCCCCGTCTGTGTGTGTGTGTGTGTGTGTGTGCATTCTGAAAGTCTTGGCTTTGAAAGAGAACAGTCTGTTTTTGGATGAACCGGCCAAAGCAACAGATCACTTCCCATATCCCCGAGGTTCTGAAGGCTCTTTTCTCCTTTCTCTCTTTCCCCCCGTGCACACACATCCAGGCGCCAACAACCTCCACACACACACACATAAACACACACACACATACAAACACACACACACAGTCCGTTCCAGGCCTATGTTTCACACGGCCTGGGGGCAGGCTGCAGATTTGCTTGGCTTGCTGACTGATGCCACCAGCGATGTTAAAGTCACAGGCAGGGAAAGCTCACGCTGGGAGCGAATTTGTACCCTCCTCCAGCTCTGTACCACCATGTTCTCCGCCCATCACCAGACTGAGGGTGGCAGGTTTTTTTTTTTTTTCGGTTTTTCTTTTTCCCTGGCCCGCGGGCCTCAGTATGGCCTGGCTCGCTCCCCACCGGAGCCCCAAGGAGGCAGGGACACATTGGCAGCCCCCGCCGCCCCTCACACACACATATGGACACACAGAAACACTGAGGAACACAAGTCGGTGCACAGGCTTACAGCCCCCGCTCTCACCAGCCCCCACCAGCCCCCACCCCGCTGGGCGCTGGCCCATGGATAGGGGACATGTGGCTGGGCGAAATGCGTCACGATGCTGGGCTCTCGCTCCGACAGATCTTGTGCCTGCCTGCAAATCAGCAGCCTGGAACGTCTCACAAAAACAGAGGAGTTTTGTTTTCCACTGTTCCGAATGCAGCAGCCACTCTGCCCTGCAAAAAAAAAAAAAAAAAGATCTTATCGGGGGAAATATCCGTTTTAACGCATTGAAGCCTATGAGCCTTGAGTCATTTTATACTTAAAATTAAAAAATCGAAATGTCACTTATACAGCTTTTTTTCTTAATGACATGATATTAGACAAGTTAGACAAAAGGTTTTAAGAAAATAATTTAAGTTTCCAAGTACTTTCTGTTATATGACGTCATCGACTGCCTGCCCCTTCCTCCTGAGAACATGGCAAAGACAAACCCTCCCAGAAGGAGATCATTTTATTTAGATTATTATGATTTTCAACCCGGACATATATCTATTTAATCATTCTGGAATAATCCCCCCAAAAAGAATTTTGTACCTAAGATAGTTTTGAAATTTTTGAGCACATTTGTGCAAACAGCAACTGTAATAGCCATTAAAATTATATTTTCTGCAAAGAAAATAGTATAAAATGGAAAAAATAGATACATAACATGGTTGTTAGTGATTCAATTTATATAATTATATGCATGAAATCTTTGAAAAAAATCTGGGCATAAGTGGGTTAAGTATAAAATGACAGTCAATTCTCTTAAATTATCTATTTATTACATTTGCAGATAATTTTACTTTCAAGTTTTTTCAAAAAAGTTGAGATAAAAAGTCAGGATTATGAGACAAAAAATACCAAATATGAGACCTAAAAGACAAGATTAAAGTAAAAAGTTGAACAATTTAATCTAATGTTAGGAAAAAGTGATAAAATTGACTGATAGTCAAGTCTGGTGGAGGAAAAACTCTGAAAATATCTTTTAATTTGCACAATTAGTCCAAAAAAGTCAGGATTATGGGACAAAAAGTCCAAAATATGAGCTAAAAAGACATTATGATAAAAAAGGCAAACAATTTAAGATAAAAAGTCAGAAATGTGAGATAAAAAGTCCAAAAATATCAAATAAAAAAGACATGAAGATACAATTCAACTCAATCATAGTTTAAAATTAGATTAAATTGACCAAAATCTAGAAAAAGAACACTTGAAATAGGGTAAATTATCTGCTAATGGAATAAGATATTTTAAGATTATTTGGAAATAATTATACCAAAAGCGAAATATTTTACCTTGTTAAGATTTCATTCCTTGCAGTACTGTTATTTTTTATTTTGGCATTTTTCGTTTCATTTTACAGCAGATGATTACAGAATATTCCTGCATAATTCTTCTCTCCACCTCTAGTGATGTTGTGATACTTTCCCCAGAGAGAAGCTTAAGTGTGTCTGTCAGTAGACATTTATAGTACCGTATGCAATAGGAGAAGGGGCTGATAAAAAGCTCAGATTGTTAGATATATGCAGATATTTTGTGCTGTGAGTGTGTATTATCAAGTTCTTCATTTCTCGGAGGGACTATTTTTGTCTCGAGAGCTTTTCTCTGAAAGGTCAGATGTCTTATTTTGTCCATAATTTGTAACTTTAATAAAGCTGCTGCCGACCAAGGTTTTTCCTTTGAAAAAGTCACTAGTTGGAGCTATTAGCCGACTAGTTATTAATTTAATTATTTATAATTTTGGGCATCAGATAAAGGGTTTGGAGTTCAAGGGCTGAGAAAGAATGTTATAACTAACATCATTAACGCTGTGCTACATCACAGAGAAATACAGAGTCTTTAAAAATATGCCTTTTGCAGCACTAAACCTTGCACCTCACAGCCAGAACTATGTCAGTATCAAAGAAGAGAGTCAAGGACACCACGCTGATTGAATACATAACGTTATCAGTAAGACTTTGATCCCTTCTTGTCTTTAAACGTCCCATATGGGGCATTTTTTTACCCAGGTTTTATTTGAAGTTTAGTTATCCCTAACATGATATATTTGCAGTTTGAAGCAGTAAAAATATAGTTTTACATCCCCTCTCAAGCTTCTCCCCGGAGCTCTAGAAAGCACAGGATGATTTTCATAAATATTCATGAATCCTCTCTTCTGATTGGCCATTTTGAATGTGACATCACAGATTCAGAGAAGTGCAAACAAGCTGTTTTAAGGGAAAAATTCTGAAAAAGGGATGTGTGCATTTCTCTGTGGGTGAGTGTTTGATGCATGGATCAATATTTATAGAACATAAGGTCAAAAAAAGCAAAGGAAATGTTGATTTCCATGTCGTGGGACCTTTAAATCTAATCTAAATACTTTTTTTGTTAGAGATTTCAACTGTTTTTCAAGATGTGCATTTAGGTTAAAGCCTTTAATCAGAATATAAAACATCTGACCTGCACAAAGTGGTTCCACGTGCTGTGAAGTGTCTAATCTACTGGCTATATAACAGAAGAAGAAGGAAAAGGAAGTGGTTCCGCCTTTAAATACAATTTTCAAGATGGACCCAACTTGTTTCAAGCCTTTTAAACACCTAACAATCCTTAAAGCTTGATGCTTGCAGAAAACTAAGAGACACAGAAAGAGAACTTGAATGAAATGATCAGATCAAACGTTTACATACTTATTAATTTCTGTTTTGATCGGGTTATTAATGGGATAATCCACCCCGATCTGACAATCTGGAAAGAGAAAATTATTTCCCTTAATCCTTAATTTCTGGTGCACCCGAGCAACATAATAAATCCGCCGCAAGTCTTTTCTCTGCGATGAACCTGTTGACTTCATATGGAAATTTCTGATTTGTTTTGCCGGCCTCTCATTGGCCAGCATTTAGTCTCATGCATATATGCTAATGCACCATTTCAGAATCTCCTCATCAGATCACAGGTAGCATCGTTGCGCTGTGTCTGCGCACAAAGACATTTAATGAGCTTATTCCCAGTGGTCTTTACCTTATTGGAAAATCTGAGAGCACATTAATTTCACTTGCTGCCCAGTAATATGTAATACTCTGTACCGCGCCTGTGATGACGCATTCAACTTTTATTTAGCTCTATTATCGCGTGTAAAACCCCTTGCATGCAGATTTAATCCCTCCCTCGGGTGTCTTCCCTGCAGCCTATAATCAAACAACGCAAGTGCGTCTTCGCGCATATGATAACCATCTCCAGTCGTACAGGAAAAAGCACTTTCATTATAGAGAGATGGAAAATTGCATCAAGTGCCGCAGCGAAGGGGAGAAGTAGGAATTCTGGGGGGAAGCGTAAGAGACGGGCATCCGGATCCAGGCTGCGATTGAATCAGAAATATCAGGAAATGGAAGCAGAGGGGATTTGAAAGCCCCCCCCCCCCAACCATCACCCACACCCCCCAGTGGTCACACATGCCGGGTCTGAAATGGAACGTCAGTGCGAAAGAGATAGAGAGGAGAGGAAAGACAGCGAGGAAACCCACGGTGAGGACTTTTCGCCCAATGTGAAAGTAGAGAGTCGCACAGCCCCGTTGCGTTTTGCCTCCCGGTGAACGCAAGACCGCCCGCTCCACCCTCTTGGAAACACGCTCCGGCTTTCGCTCGTTCCTGAAGTAGTCAAAAGGCCGCTGTCCCCCTTCAGCATCGGCGAGCTTGTTACACGTCGAGTGTGAACAAACAGTATCGACGCAAATGTGGCAGTCGCATCCGTCTTGGCTGGTTTACGGCTACAAGACGAGAGTCATCGATTGCTTCTTTTTTGCCGCTAGATAGATGTCACAATGAAAGCGGTGGGAAGGTCCTGTAGGAGCAGAGGAAAGAGTGTACATAGCCTATGTTTATACACAAGTGTATGGATGTGACAATTAATCGTTGAGTCCCTTTTTTTTCTCCTCAGATTTGAATTTTCTTCTTTTCTCCAGTCTTCTATGATCAGGAGCCAGAGGGTTGTGGGATGTCGATCTGGGCAAAGCAAGATATTTCAAAGGCCAAACAACTAATTGAAATTGAAGGACACACTGCACCTTTAATCAAAGCATTTTCACATCATGAAACATAATGATAACAAACACAATTAGCAGTGATTTGTAAGGGTTGTAAAACATGTGAGGAGGGAGCTGGTGCATCTCATACAGATGCTAAAACATGCCTCGTGTGTCAGTATCAGTGTTGAACTGAAGCAGCTCAACGGTTTGTCTGCCTTTATTAGTTTTTGTAATTAGACCTGTGTCAAGATGTAAATTTGGTAAATCAACCAATTTGACATTTTTACAACACATTTTCTTCACTAGAAACAAGGCTCAAGTTATATACATTTTTTTGAAAATTGCAAGTCAGGTCGCAAGTCTCTGATCAGTAATATGAGCTGTCATAGCTGTTTTAGTCATGTTTTATACGCAGTGCTGGGAGTAAAGCATTATAAAAGTAATACATTACTGTAATGCATTGATTTCTTTTCTATAAAACAGTAATGTAAGGCATTATAGGAAAAAAATGGTAATATTTTCCTCAGTATGAATCACGCACATTACAATGCGTTTTTAACCTGGATTGAAGTGGTTGGGTTTTTTTGGGGGGTTTTTCTTCATATAAATTTGCTAAAATCTCAGCAAGAGTAGAGACAAGACTTCCTTTTGGTTCGTCAGACAGAAGATGGAGATGAATGAACCTGCACAAAAAGTTGGATAGCACATTCTCCAGATGGACATACACATTATTTTACATTTGTGAGACATAAGGATTTGAAGAACATCGTAGTTAAATACACTTTGTGTGCTACACCTAAAGAACTATCCACTTCCTGAAGTAGCAGCAGTTATTTAACATTTACAGAGTTGCCATAGTAACATGAAGTTAGCGAGGAAGCAAGTGGAGCATGAGAGTGGAGATAAAACCACAAAACAGACAAAATTAACATTCTCCTGCTGAGATTCCTAATGACATGATAGTAGACAAATTAGACAAAAGGTTTTAAGCAAAAAATACCAAGTGCTTCCTGTCACATGACATCTATTTCCTCCTCATGAAGACAAACCCTCCCAGAAAGAGGTTGTTTTATTTAGATTATTATGATTTTCAACCCTGACATGTATATATTTAATAATTCAAGTCTCTAGAATAATCCCCCCAAAAGAATTATGTACATGGGATAAATAGGTTTTTATTTATGGGCTGATTTGTGCAAGTGGCAACTATAACAGCCATAAACCCATTTAAACCCTGATTTTTTTCCTAAAGTACATATGCATGCAAATGCATATAATTCTATCAGTTGAGTCACTAACAATCATGTTATGTATCTTTATATATGTTTATGTATATGTATTTTTCCCATTTTGTTCTCTTTTCTTTGCAGAAAATAGTATTTATTATAGTTGTCGTTTGCTCAATTACTATAAACAAAATACTTTTTATCCTATGTACAAACTTCTTTTTTGGGGATTATATTAGAGACTTGAATGATTAAATAGATATATACATGTCAAGGTTGGAAATCATAATAATCTAAATAAAACAACCTCTTTCTGGGACAACGTCACATGACAGAAAGCAGTTGGAAACTTTATTTTTTTTGCTTAAAACCTTTTGTCAATGTTGTCTACTATCATTTCATTAAAAAAGAGAAAAAATACTGTATAAGTAACATTTAAAATGTCTATTTTAAGTTTAAAATGACAGTCATAGACTTAAAGGCTCATAGGCTTAAATGGGTTAAATACACTAATATTGTAATGTAACAAATTACTTTGAAATGACTGGAACAAGTAATAAATAACACATTACAGTTTTGAATTAACTCACTGTTTATATGTAGCTGAGTCATACAAGTCTCGTCTAAGACTCATTTTGTGTGTGTGGGTGTGTTACTGCATGTGTGTGTAGGTCTACATTTTGCATGCATGTGCTTCGCTGCAAACACGTCACTTAGAGCCCAGTGTCTCGATGCCTGGTGTTATTTCAGCATCATATTGAATTCCATCTGGCTAAACCTGATCCATTTAGTTCAGCCGCATGTTTGTATTGATTTTAATCTCCACCCTCAATACATCACCCCTGTCAGCACCTTCTTTTCCACCCATCCCATACTTCTCTCTGTCTTCCCCCTCCTCCCTCCTCCTCCTCCCTGATTGTGTACATTGTTCCGCAACGCCGCGCGTCGCCCTAAGATCAACAGTTAATAGCTATAAATGATGCATAATTCATTCCACGCAACACTGCCCGTGTGACAAATTTGATTTATGTATGACTGCCTCCCCCTGACCCACAATATCTATCTGCTACCTTTGCTAAATTATAATGCATCTCTCACCGGCCCAGGTTGTTTTTTTGTTTTTTTTGCGCATGTGCCACTCTTCTCTCAGTGATTCACTGGTAAAAGGTTCAAGTTAAAGGTCTCCGCTCATGGAAATTGTCATTTTCATCGCTTTTTTGACTAGAGGACGTTATATAAACACTGTCCCACGCATCAAATGCTCAATCCTCAGAGAAATGCAACCCGGATTTGGAAACTTTACCCTGAAACGGCTCATTCGCTTGTTCCGCGAATTTATGATGTCACACCTATACAGTCAATGAGACAGACTAAAATGGAACAGTGCATTCAAAAGCTCCAGAGAGACGCTTGAGAGAAGAGCTGTTAAACTGTAATGAGATGTTATTTGGACTATAAACCACAAATATATCATATTAGGGATCTCAAAACTGCAAATAAAAGCCAGAGAAGTGCAGGATGCGGGACCTTAAAGCTCAAACTGTGTACAAATGGCTGGTGTTTGCTTGTCAGCATAGTTTAAAAAGCTCAATAAGCACAACAGCATTTGTCCAATCCTACTTTTGCAACCATAACTGGACTGTGGCTGAAATAAGGAGATGTATGAAGGTTATGATGAGGTTTGTGAGGTTAAATACAAAGCTTCATCATGACAACACATCCACTGTATTATGTGCCTGCACTTAATTGGATTCAGGGAGGTCAAAAGATCCCCTCTGACGTGTGTCACACACAAAGGTAATATGTATAAATGCCTCATAATTCGTGTCTGAGATTGTTTTACTTATTGTTTTAATTAAAAAGGGGTCAATGACTTGATGAAAAATTCTTCTTTTTAATGAGAATGAAAAATGCTGAATTACTCAAATAATTCTGGCCAGTAGTGTTACATAAACATTATTGTGCACGGTGAAGGTCACATCCAGCTGAAGGCAACAAGAAGAAAGTGACTATGAGAAGTGACAGAATGTGATTGGATGGAGAAGTATAGGAAGATAATAATGGTTACTTAGGGACAAATATAAATCTGTAATTTAATTTTCTTTTCTTGTATTCTTGTTATCTTTGATATATTCTGCTACAAAGAGGAGTTTTTAAACTGCAGATAAACTGCAGAGGTAAAAGTGTACAATAAAAGAATTTGGATTGTGTAATCCACAGAGAATACTCAACTCAAGTGTTCAGCCACAAATTACAAATTACAAATTTCAGTGTTTTTTCCTTAGATTCTCACATCATTTCCATCTTCTAGGACAGACAGGTTGCAACAAATGATGTGTGCACATGATGGAAACAAAACATTTAGAACAGGAAAATAGATGAGTATGACATTAAATAGAATAACAGAAATATATTAATTCATGGTGTATGTTTAGGAGGAGGTGACAGGATCAAAACAGATTTAAAGGGTACATCAGTGGATCATGAACCTATAATCTAGATCTATATCAGCATTACAATGTCCTAGCAGCCTGACAGTAAATAACTATGATAAATGATCTACATCTTTTCAAGACAGGAAGTGTCTGACCTTTGCTCTGCTGTTTAAGTGTAAGAAGGAAGAAATCTGTATAATGTGGGCAGTGAACGACATATCTTGATCAAAGATGACTCCCAGATTTCTTACAGAGGTGCTGGAGGCCAAGGAGATGCCATCCAAAGAAGCTACATCACTGCATATTTCATTTCTAAGGTGTTCCGAGTACATTAACTTCAGTTTTGTCTGAGTTCAATAGCAGAAAGGTCTAGATCATCTACGATTTTATGTCCTTGGCTTCATTCGGCTTAATAGACAGATACAGTTGTAGAATCAAGGAATAAGTTAGTTGTGTTACACTATTAGAAGTGTTTAAGATGTTTTAATTACCATTATTAAATTTATTGTCATATTTTTAATTAATATATTCTGCCATAATGAGGATTTTTTAAAACTGTGGTAAAGAAAAGTTAAGGTGAAAGTGTAGAACAAAAGATCAAATACATGTTGGATTGTGGAAAAAAACTATCTCAACAAAAAGAGGATTAAACCGAGCAGCCAGGCGGGTTCGTGTCGGAGCGAAATCACATATTTTCCTAACAGGACTAACGAACTCTTCACTGTAACTGAACAAGAACAACGCTTCATCTTCATTACAGCACGGCCCGGCGGAGGCCCATCCCCCCCGGGCGATAATCTGTTTGTTCACGTCTTGTTTGCGTTAACGGTTTATTGATATTAAAACGCAACACCTTGAATAATCTATTTGCCAGCAGTTGTAGGGTTTGCGGCTTTGGAACGCGTCGGGCCTCTGTTTGGAAAGAGGATTTCCATCATTACCTTCACAGTACAGTTCACATCTGCAATCCGCCAGACGAGCGTCAATATCAATCCTGGGGAGAAAATCAAACACGAAGGATCCTTCACTGTTATAGCCGCAGCTTCCCCAGGAGACAAGCTTTTAATACCGTCGTATGCTTGAACTTATGATTAAATCGTGACCCGCGAGTTAAATTTTTATGGAACACTATCGGTTTGAATGTCAGAGATGCGGTCGTGAAACGTGCTCCTGCCTGGCGACCGCTCGCTCTCGGCCAGGACTGCCTTCACCGTCACTAGCCACGTCCTGAATTATTTACCGCTTTCTGATTGCATTTGCCAACTGACATCTCCGGTTTGGTCCCGCACGCCCACGCCGTCTGCCCATCTGTGGCTGACGGGTTCCCACAAACCGCCTCACCCACGAGCGCGAGCCCTTCAGCCGCGCCGTTTGTTTATATAGCGCCGCTTATTTATTTCCTGGGATGATTTGCTAACAGCAGGCGCAACGCACACAGGTTGATGGAGGTAATAAGCGGAGTGGGGGAAACGGGCGAGTAGAGGGAGCGACGGAGTGATTCTAACTAAACTGTGTTTTTCTGGAGGTTAATTTTCTTCCCCAGAAGGCAGTGATTGGCATTAATTACCTAACAGGTGCTAACAGCGACGAATCTCATAATTAACCATTTTAGATTTAGTTCATTTGGGAAGACATGAGTGAGTGTGTTTCAGTGTATGTGTGTATGTATCAGAGACTGAAGTAAAAGAGCCAGCCGTGGATGTACAGCATGTACAGTAAGAGTTTTTGTTTTTGTAGGAACCACTTTAAGGCCTTTACACTATTTTTCATCAGTTGGTTGGCCTTGGTCTGGACCATTTTCTTGTGGTCTTGGTCTTGGCCTTGATGGTATTTGGTCTTGGTATTCCTACTTGGAATGTCTCAGACTGGCAGAGGGGTCTCAGGCTTCTCTTTCTTTCTTGGATATCATCATTACATGCCCGCTTCAAGTGGTACCAATCACATGCATTTTCTGACACGTTGGCACATTGGTCCACTCATGGTCCTCTTATTGTGTCTGTAGTTGATACGATGCAAGCTAATATGTATCCTTAGCAACTACAACTCATGTAAAATAGGACAATATGGTCTAACTAGTGTTCTTTTCTCAGGTTTGAGCTCAACTGGTCTTGACGTGGTCTGTCTTTCTCTTGGTCTTGATACTCTCCGGTCTTGGTCTCGGTTGAGGCGGTCTTGACTACAAGTCTACAGTTTGGACACAGCTGTCATTTTCTATCCATTATTTGTCAGATGGGTCCATGTAATATGTAGTGTTTCTCTATAAAACAGTATAAGACCCTGTTAAATCTGGGGTTTTCTATGCTTTTCTACAGAAACTGCAGTTTTAGGAGCGTTTGTACTGTACAAAACAGCTGTATATGGGCGGTATTGTCAGGATTTTGATACAGATACTTATCAATATTCTACTCAGTCATTAGTTAAACATAATTCCATCTTTAATATCTATTTTATATTTCTGAACAATAAACATCTCTCATCCGAATAATGTATTTGTTCAAGTTTCTCACCAAATAGGTAGATTTTACAGTAATGTAACATGTTATGTAACACATAATAATGGTGTTTTATTTTTCATATCCTGAGTCTCAATGTACTCAAAGGACCTTGAACACTTCATAATGTTATAATTATGGCACCTGGTTCATCAAACCAGCTCCAATAATGCCCACTTCAACACAAGGTTGAACATTGATTTGCTATTTTTTGGTGTCAAACACACCAAAAATTCAAACATCACACTATTTAATATTAGTAATACTGACAGTCTATACTATAAGTATGATGGATGTGACATCCTTTTTTACTTATGATGCTAGTGCATTTAGCTGCATTTTATCACTTTTGCCTGTTGCAAAAACACAGCATCATTGGTTTAAACAGTAAACAGCTGAAATAAAATCAGCTAATGTTAAATAGAACAAATAGAACTGAACCATTTTTTCAGAAGATTCTCACTATTCTGGTACTGACCCTGTTAGGAACCAAGATGATTTTCTATACCCATTGCTAGATGTGTGCCTAGAATCTAAAGTACACTGGCCTGGTAGAATATTTCATACATCTAGTGTGTTTCACCTCCTTTGTCCTTGGAGGCAGCATGAATTCATCTTGTGCATTATGCAGGAATATTGCAGCAGGTACATACATGATGCACATAGACACTCGACTTCCTGAGCTCAGTTGGTGACAGTGTGTAGTTACATGATGCATCAATCTGCTGGAGGAGTTTGTCACACTCTACTGTAGCTATGGAGAAATAAACTCGGTCAGCAACAGTGTTGAGATGATCCACACTGTTCAGACATACTTCACTGGGTATTAGGAGCCCTTCAGTGTTCCAGGAAACTATTCCCATCACCATCACTGCCAATATTGGCCCATTTTTGTCCACAGGATTCCTGATTGATCTGTAGTATTCAGCTGAAGGGGATCCAGCAGAAAGGAGAATCAATTATATTCACTGTAGAGCCATAAGTACCTCAGTGACAATGTGTGGCTATTTTCTTCATTTTATATTTCAAGGGTTTCAGATATACTAGTAATATAATAGTCTAAGAGACTGCAGTATTTATTTAGATATGTACAATAAGCATATATTATAAACTTCAATCTCACTATCGACCTATTGGTATTATTAGAATCTCGCATTGATTGAATAAATTATGTTGATTTATTCATCAGTGACAGAGAATGACCTGGTGAACTGACATGACCTTTATTATTCATTTACTTATTTTTTCCATTCATTTTGACTTTCACATCCAATTTCAAATCAGATAATCAGCCCTGCTTTCCACTGCAAATTTCCAAGGTCACACTTTCTCACATCTTCTTCGTGCTCTTTGTCTGGAAGCAGCACATCCAGCCGCAATCAAATTTACTCTATCCTGATTAAGTTTTGGGATTTTTTGATGACAAGTGAAAATGATAGAGGAGTAGCGGGGCTATTTCCCCTAATCGCTAACTATTACTACTACTAGAAGAAAATGTCAGAATTCTCTGGCTCCAGCTTTTTAAATCTCCTTGTTTTCTGGTGTCTTTTGTCTTCTATTATAGTAAACTGATGTTTACTGATATTTGGGTTGTGGACTGTTGGTCCGACAAAAAAGACATTTTAGGTTGAATTTTCACCATTTTAACAACCAAACAATTAATCAATTAATAATTTCAATGATCTATACGTTAATCGACTATTAAAATAGTCGTAAGCTGCAGCCCTAGATAGCTGCAGGAAAATGCAACAAGTAGAAGTAAAAAAATCGGGTGAAAAATAATTGCTCCAGTAAAACATAGATATATCTACACCCCAAATTTTCTATTTAATTAAGCTAACAAACTAAGTGCACTTGACGCCTTTGGTACAATCAGCAGGAATATGACCAACAGCCAAGTTAAAAACTGCCAGCCATTTACTTTGCTTATTCCTGTAATTAATTACATGATCTTTACTGCAGTACAGTTTGGGGATGAACTGGTGACTCATTTGTCCTCTCTGTGCTGCTCGCTCAGGGCTTTGGGTTAGTTTCGGTCGGCTACTGGCAGTGCAGCCAGGTCCAGCGGGGATGGGTGGTGTGTGTGTGTGTGTATGTGTGTGTGTCTGGGGGGGGCGTCCATATGGGGATTTCCTTTTTGACCCACTTCTTGCCCCCGTGCTGTTGCACAGAAGACGTCTCCTGCTCTGGCTGCTCTGCAGCATTCATCAGGCAGAAGGAGGCGTCGCCTTCATCCGTCCGCTCTCTCCGGTTTCCCTCTCGCTCCCTGTTGCCAAGACAGCCGAGGCGAGTGAGATGAGACGACAGTTAACGCCACCGCCGCCGTCGCTCTGCAGAGCCATCGACCAAAACACCAACACCGTCTCTGTGCAGCTGATGTACGCGCAGGAAACAAAAGCAGCTCCTAACTGTTGCACAGATGGACACATGTTTTTGCTCCAATTAACATGTGCATGTCCTCACAAGTGCAAACGTGTGTTAATTGGAGCAAAAAAAACACAGTTGCCACACGTGCATCAGTGTGTTTTTGTTTTTTGTTTTTTTTCCCACCGTGCATTGTGCAACCCATTCAGTCACAAAGGCACATTCGCTCAGCAAACACGGTGACGCACGCTCACACACTGTACACTTTGCTCCCTGCCAGTGTTTGTGTTCTCCTGCCTACAAATGGAGCGAGGCAGCCGGTCTTTCTTCACTAACCTACTTTTTCCTCTCTTCTCTCTCTCTCTCTTCCCCCCCCCCTCTCGCCCGCATCCCCGTTCTCTCCGAGGGAGTACGGATGTCTCGCTCGAGTCGATTCCTGCAGCACGGGCCATCAATAAGCGGCGCGTTGAGTTTATATTGCTAATAATAGAGCGTCACAGAGGCGTCTTCGTGGACGGAACAGACAGGTCCCATGGTGGATTGTGGGGGGGGGGGGGGGGGGGGGGGGGGGGGTACTCACTCCCAGGCTAATCTGTCCCGCTTAGTGAGGAGGATCCCACTGAGGCCACTGCGAGGTTCCTGAAATAATATCCCTCCCTCTCTCCCTTTCTCTCATTTTTTTTTATCTTTCATGAGCAAGGTATCGGATGCCGTTGTGGATATATGTGTCTGTGCATGTGCACTGGCGCAGTGGAAGTGTACTGACCTGCTCCCTCTCCTGCTTTGAGCTGCAGCTACAGACAAGAAGGCAGCGAGACAGGCAGATAAATACTCAGGATTGCTTTTGACAACAGATGGACTGAGGGAGCAGAGGACTGAGGGAAAGGGAGAGAGAGAGAAATGCTGTGAGGCGCAGAGAGAAAGAGGAGACAGAAACAGGTCCACAAATAAACAGGCGCTTGGATAAAGCGTGTGCTGCCTACCAGGTGCTGATATCAGACAATATGGCAGCGAGCGCACAGGCAGAGACATGAGATCACTCTAAACACGATCTGGCCTCCCTTAAAAACCTACGCCACTTCTACAATAAAGAACCCAATCCCCGTTCAATTTAGGGAAATTATTTTTCACATATAAGAACAGAGGAGCTGATAGTGAAGCCTGGTGGAGAGAAAAACTCAGTCAGATGAGCCACAGCGAGCAACAGAAGGCAACATTTGTGTTTGTAGCTACAGTAAAGCAGGAGATCAAGCTCAAACACTGCAAAAAATTAGACCCATTTTTTTTTTCCACATCCTGTCAGCAGACTCAGTCACTGGACATCGGCATTTTGTGAAATAGACAAAGGGAAACATGTTGGCAGAGAAAGTCCCAGGAGCAGATTATCTACACAAAGCTTTCACTTAGTAAGTCTTTTCACAGATGGGATGAATATGGAAGTAAACCATGTATTAACTGTAGATGTGTCGACCTCCTACACTGAAAAAAACTAAATCTTATCGGGGGGGGGGGGGGGGTATCTTTTGTTTGATACAAGTAGTCCAATGTTAGGTAGAATTATAAGGTACAAAGTCAGAATTATGAGGTAATAATCCAAAATATGAGGTAAAAAAAAGACCACATTAAGAAAAAAACGTCAAAAAATGTCATCTTATTTAAGGAAAACAAGACTAAATTGACCCAAAATCAAGAAAAAAAAATCTAAATAGCAAAAGTATCTGCCATTGGAGTAAGATATTTCAAAATAATGTTGGTCTGTACAACAAAAAGGACATTGTAGGTTGAATCTTCACCTTTGGTGAACAGTAATAAACATTTTACACCATTTTACCAACCAAACAACCAATCAATTAATAATTTCAATAATCTATAGATCAATCAACTATTATAGTCATTAGTTGCAGCCCGATTTTTAGCACGTTAAAAACTTGAATGAAAAACAATTACTCCAGTAAATCATAGATATATCTACACCCAAAATTTCTCGTTAGCAAAATTATCGGCCATTGGAATAAGAAATTTCAAAATAATTCTGCTCAATATTTTATAAAAAAAAAATCAAAGATCAAAAACAAGATATTTTCGCTTGTTAGATTTCATTTTTTTTTTTTTGCAGTGCACATCACGTTCCTGGAACGTTCCTTCCAGGTTTCTATTGGATAATCCTCCCACAGCTTTCTAAGAATGTTTTGCCAGCACTTTTGTGCCACTAACCTTTCCCAGAACATTGCGTGAACCACATTTCGTGATGCGTGGAGGAGCCTGAGATGGATTATGCACCTCGCGGCCATCCTGCCGCCTCACTTCCTCGCCAGGGCCAGTTTGGAGAAAAAAAAAAAAAAAACGAGGGAGAAACAAAGAGAGGAAGAGAGCCTGTTGTCGAGGAGGCTCCTAAATGTCACGGCGCGACGAGCCTCGGGAGGAAAAATTAATTACGTGTGCGGCCGGTGATGAAGTATCACGTTATCGGGCCGCTTGTTTCCTGTAGTCACACGAGAACTTTCTTTGTTCACCGAACACAAATTGTTAAACCGCGTCCCGGGATTGATTGGATTGTTCTGAGTTAAGCCGCCGCTTTCTTTTAACTCCAAGGTTTTTCCTGAATCCAGCAGTTATCTGAGTGTATTTCTCCTCCTGCTGCTGGCTGGTGGAGGGACGAGCGTGGGGGGGGGGACCTGTCGGCTGCCCTGTCTCGTCCTCACAGGCGAAGAAAAACCCTTCACAGCTGTGCTCCGACACTTAAACCTGCCAGGGATTGGGCCCGGGGTGCCAGGTGCAGCAGACTGAAGCTTTTAAACAGAAAGCTTCTCTAGAGCCGAGTCAGAGCAGCAGACTGTGGGTCAAAGACTCCAGGGTGGAAGGTCACAGGTAATTAACCACTATCAGCTATCAGCTCCGTCTGCTGATTATAACACAGGCTGCAGGATTAAAGGAAGGTGAGACTAATATATCACTTTAGCCTCTATTAAAAATCTGATATTAGTCGCTGCTGACGTGTTTGTTTGTTTTTTTCCAAGAGCACATCTAATAAATATTAATTGAATAAAAGAACGAACAAATTCAATTAGGTATGATTTATGTAATGTAAGATTATCTTAATCTCAGTAAATCAAAATAAACAACAGCTTTAATGGAGTTTATTAACAACATGTATTCTTGTCCAAACACATTAAAGACATATTAATGAACCATCAAATTGTATTAGCTGACATTTTCCTTCATAAAGATGAATGTGAGCACTGTAGATTGTTTCTAGCAGGGTCATTTTCGAAATTTTGGATTTTGCTTTGCTGTAAACACTGAAATCTCAGCATAATGCAAGAAATGAAATCTTATCAGGTGGAAATATATTCCTTTTTAGAAAAATGTGTCCAACATTGAGCAGAATTATGTTAAATGATCTTATTCCATTGGCAGATATTTTACTTAATTTAAGTTTTTCAAAAAATTACATAAAAAATCTGAATTATAAATTAAAAAAGTCCATAATATGAGATAAAAAGTCAGAATTATGAGATAAAAATCCATAATATGAGATACAATGTCAGAATTATCAGACAAAAAGTTCATAAAATGAGATTTAAAAAAGTCCATAATAGGAGATAAAAAAGTATTTAATCTTATTTTAAGAAAACCTAAGACTAAATTGATCAAAATCAAGAAAAAAATTAGATAAGACATCAATATCGAAATAATTGTACCAAAAACATATCCCACCTCCTGTGTGTTCTGTGATCCCATCTTGAAATCTACTACATTTTTACTCAGTCTTGTCTCAGTATTGGACAAAGACGACTGAGGATTTAATTTTTTGCAAGACCAGAGCTGGGTTAATCAAAACTTTATTACTGTGACTGGGTGTAATTCCTTATTCACTTTCTTCAAAATGAAAGAGGAATTTGCTTTCTGTGGGTGTATTTTTGTGGAAACGATGTTTCTTTCAGATCAGTTTTTGGAGAGCCTCTAGTTTACATGTTCCACATCTTATTTACTATATTATGTAAGTGTGTCATGTCGGGTGTGACTCACACTGGTCATGACAAAAACACGTAGTACAGTACACAGTGCACAGTGATGTACAGTAGTTAAATTGAATAATATCACGTTAATTTACACTAAATTTACACACTCTGTGATGTAATAATGAGGCCTGGACCTCATTCACAGGACATTGTCCAGAGTGTCTCACCTCTCACGGGCAGCCACAGGAAGTGGCGTCCTGCCTGTCTCCCTCCACCAGTAACTGGGTCAGCGGCGCTGATGTGTTGTCAGAGGTGTCAGCCTCCTGTGGAGACACACACCATTATCATCACCCGATCCCACCGCCTCCCTTCCTATCTGTCTGTCTTTGTTTGCATCGCTTTGTCTCCAGCAGCACGTCGTCCTCCGCTGATGCAGCAGGTCGGAGCGTGGCTCCTTATACCTGATCAGGAGGGAAAACATATATTAGAATATGCTTGAAAAAAGGAAAAGAAGGAAAAACAACAAATCTGATGGACATTCGCTTTTAAAACTGGCTAAAATCATAAAGTCAGGCGATGACTTTTTTTCTGTGAGAGAGACAGACAGAAGATCGTTGAGACAAACAATAGGCCCAGATGTTATTGCAGATGCACCGTTTCCTCGAGTGTCGCTCCATCACCGTGATGAATAAGGCTCCTCTCTGTCGATCATGTGCTTTGGTGGTGCAGGTATTTATTTCTCCGTCTCTGCTGTCGCTCTCTGTGGCCCCGCTGACTGATCGGCTCTGTCACGGCGAGGGACACCCGGGCTGCAGCCAGCGGAGGAGATACCACAGCCGTGAACCTGGTTTCAGACGTTTTTTTTTAAAGGATCGTTTTAACCTTTGGGGTCTGCAGCAGTCGTCACAAACTGCTTCCCTTACTGTGGCTGTCATGAAAAGGATTTAATGAAGACAGATTAAATAACAGATTAAATCTCTCTGGAACGACTCCGGTACTTAAAGCCACTTTATGTGCTGATATAGACTCATTCTGACTGTTTCCATGTAAGGTCACTAAAAAAGGAAGCTGGCTGCTGGAGTTGTATAATGATAAAAAGGAATAAATATTAAATGTGGATCAGTCACGTCTGTCAAGTCCTGGCCACTATCTGATCATTTTAATGAGGTCAGTGTTTTGGAGCTGATTCCAATCTATCGAATGAGTTGGGTGCATTTGTTTGCTATCTCCAATTCTTTCTCTTATGCTGACAGTAAATTATAAAATATGAGGGATCCAACTTAATACAGTGGTATCAAGCTAATAGTGAACTTAGGAAGCGGATCAGATATCAGTCAGGTGAAATGTATGCATGTTAAATCATTTTTTTGTCAGTGTAATGGTGTTTTTAATCTGTGGACATATGTTTTTGTGATTTTCTGTTATTTTAATATGGTTGCATAGGGGCTCAATTTGCGAATACGATAGGAACCTTGGCTTATGAAAATGTGTAAGAAATATGTTCCAAATGTGGACATTTTGGAAATGCAGTATTTCCCTTATCACTTTTTTCCCATTTTGGGGGGATTTTACACTGAAAACTTGAATCAAGTCACTTTTCCAGGCAAGACCTTCATCCAACCAGTTAATCTGCTTTGTCCCTTCTTGTGTACGATATAGTATCACGTTCATGTCCTGAGCATGCATGAGAATTTCTGCAGCGGATTTCACCAGGAAGTGGAAAGAGGCGCCGTCGCCATTTTTTTGCCAGAAAAGTCAAACGATAGTATGGCTTCGAAGAAATCAACAACTCGCTTTTAGATGGACGAGGAGACAAAGTTTATGTTTGTAGATAATTCGCCATCAACCGGAAGTAGTTCTAACACTACTTGTTGAAAGAGTGCCACCTAATGTAGTGGGGTCAGCCAGCTAACCATTATCCAAATTTGACAGACTCCATGTGTACTTTTAATTCATTTTGGGACACACCACCCGCCAAAATTGGCGAATTTGGTGAAATCCAGTGAGATCCTACATGTGACCACAGTGGATTTTGGACAGCTATGTTAAAAGGTACAGAGTGTAGTTTCTAGAGGCATCTAGAGGAGAAGCTGCAGAGTGCAACCAACTAAGTATCTTAAACGTGTGGGGAAAAACCTAAAAAATCTGTCTCTAGAGCCCTTGTTTGATTTGTCCATTCTGGGCTTCTCAGCCCTCTGTGAAACTTATAGGCTCCACAGAGGTCGACCCATGTGGATAAAAACAGCTCAATCTAAAGTAATGAAACACAACAATTTTATTTTGATATGAATTATATACTAATTAAAATATACTTATAAATATTATATTCCATTTCTGCCAAGTCTGTTCAGTTAGATACTGATAAATCTTATGTATTGGACTTTTAGAAAGAGTCAAAGTTCCAAAATGGTGGTATGAATTATACATAAGTCAAATGGTGGTATAAGTCAAAAGACAAGACTTGAGGCCCTGAACACTTTATGTTACCTCTACTTTCTCTTTGTGATGGTTCATACATGCCCACAAAATAGTTTCTTGCTTCATTCTCAAACATACGTACACATGTATTTGAGTAGGGCTATAACTACCTATAATTGAAGTGATTGATTAGTTGTTCATAAAATTGTGTAAAATTACTGTTTCCCATATATATATATATATATATATATATATATATATATATATATATATATATATATATATATATATATATATATATATATATATATATATATATATATATATATATATATATATATATATATATATATATATATATATATATATATATATATATATATATATATATATATATATATATATATATATATATATATATATATATATATATATATATATATATGAGAAGATAAGCTAGTAGAGCTCCAGAATACATATAATGTAGATCTGGAAATGTGCATGATATGTTTCTTCTTTAAGTTTTAAGTGTCACCTCTATTGTGACCTGTTTTATCATATATACAATGACCTCAGTGAGTTCCACACAGCATGGTAAATGGATAGATAACCTTGAGTTTCAGACTTTGTAAGAGCTTTTCACTGCCCACAAACAGTTGTGGATAGAACTCATTCCACTCTGTACACTGAGATACAAGGCCAACGCTGACTCCATGTCTTGTTGATATGAAATTTCAGACAGTGTTGTGCAGCTTTTTTTACCAAACAACTTTTCTGAACGTTCTGTTTTCTACCTGGATGTCTCCCACATACACTTTCTTTTCCTGATAAAAAGGTCTTGTTTTCTGGAGGCGTTTCATTTGCTCGAAAAGGCTTCACGAGTGAGTTTTCAATCAAATAAAAATGTCCTAGTATATTGTCTGATAGAAGCAATGGGGAGGGAAATAATAGAATATGTTCAAAGGAAGCGTCTCATGAGATGGCGATGGTTATTAGCACAGTCATTTTTGACACTATTTTTACCTTTAATACACAGGGTAGAGATATTTCTGTCTTACAGCTGCAGTGTGGTACTTTTATCAATATCTGATACATCCGAGCACTTCACCTATCACCACCTGCAGGTAAATCTCTCTGTCTTCATCAATAGACTAAATTTTTTAATCTTTTTTCGGCACTGACACCCGATTAAGCAGTAGCCTTCTGCTTGGATTTCTTGGATTGTGGATAAAATAATGTAATCTTGCAGCTCTCCGAGACTCTCCAAGCATTATCAGAACAAATGGATCATTCTGGTAGTAAAACTAGTCTTTTCATGATCTTTATCCGCTCTCAGACAGTCATAAAACAGTAAATATCTTTAAAGCTGATGTTCGGGACAAGACAAACAAAAAAAAAACTAAAAAAAAAAAAAAAAAAGATTGCAGCTGTATAAATGGTGTATTAATTGTTTATAGCACCACAGAGCTCCAAAATCAACATTTCACTGTCAAAATTTGGAGTGTCTCCACAGACACTCGATTAAAAAAAACAATTTTAAATACAGCGAGATTCAGATTTACTGTACTTGGTGGATATATAATAATCTGCATTGTGTGAACTCATTTGCAAAGGGCTTGAATTGATTGAACATTAATTAAAATGTAAACGTTCTGTACTGCACCTTTAAACTGCTATCAGTTTTTTTTCCCTATAGGGAACAGGTTGATATCTTTCTAGTGGTTAGTTTTAATAATGTCCTGTGAGATTTGCGTCAATGCATTGTTCTGTGACAAGACAATGCAGACGGGAGACTGTGGGTAAGGGGAAAAAAAACATATGGAACAATAGAAATCGATAGCACTTCCAAATGAGGAAGGTATGACAGAAGGCTGTAATCACTAAAGGGTATCAGCGGAAGTCATTGTGCTTTGAAAGGCTCAGGGGGGAACAATTAAGGGTAGATAAGCTATTCTCTCCGCTATCATTTCCCGCCACCATTTCCCATGACAGACTTTTCAATGATCTACTTTCTTTGCATCGTGCTCCTATCTGTTTAATGGTCAGCCCTCATGAGAATTACTCCCAGATATGTGATCAGTTTTGGAATAGGAGAAGCTGCACACGCTTCTCTGTAGCACATTTACCCGTATCTCTCGAGCATTCCACGAGATTCTCTCCGCCGTGCCCCCACTTCAACTATTTCTTCTAAATGGTGGCGTACTGATGTGTTAATGAGCTCAGATGAACCTTGCAGCATATGGTGATGATAATGAGATGAACAATCTTTGGAAAACAAGGCCATATATAAAGCTGAGGATCTGAGGAACAGGCACAGTGTTGTGTACTGATTGCATATGGCAGCCTTAAGGCTAAGCTACATGAGCTATATTATTCATGGCCATGCGAGCCCAAGTCCTCAAGGCACGGTTTGTGGGCAAATAAAGGAATGGTGACATGCCTTAAGTTACTTTTATCATATCACACATGCCTAGCTTTAGTCCCTGAAGGTTTGTGCAAGTTTCCCTTTTTGTGACTCTGAAAGGTTTTGCAATCCTGAATAAAAAGAAAATCCTGGTTTCCAACTTTTCTACCAGAATCACATTTATACATGAAAGTGGATATTGGTAAACTTTTTTCATATAACTCAGCTATGGATTATTTAGTCAAGTTTCTGGTGGCAAAAACTAGATGTTTTTACTACTTGTTTATCCAACACTTTTTTGTTTAGCAGTAACTTTTATTATTATTATTATTATTTTATTTCAACTGTTTACATTTTTAATCCAACTATCTCAGTCTGTAATCCATTAATAGCTAACTATTTAACCATTAATTCATTACTAGCTAAATATTTAAACCATTAATCAATTACTAGCTATTTCAACCTTTAATCCATTACTAGCTAATGGATTAAAGGTTGAAATAATCTTCAACCTTTAGCTAGTTAATCCATTAGTAATGGATTAACTAGGTAATGGAATCCATTACTAGCTAACTGTTTCAACAAACCACTACTAGCTAAATATTTCAACCACCAATTCATTACTTGCTACCTATTGTAACCATTAATCCATTGCTAGCTAAGTACTTCAAGCAATAATTCATTACTATTCAACTTTTACATTCTATTGTTTAACAGTACTTTTAGCTATTTCAACCATTATTCATTGGTTTTTGCTACTATTTCAACCATTCATTTCTAGTTAAATATTTAGCTACCTATTTAAATTATTTATCCATTGCTTTTTTAGATTTGTTGCTGTTTAATAGTTCAATTATTCATCCATTACTTTAAACCGTTGCTTTTATCCATCTATTTGGGCTGTCGGTCTAATGCTTGCAGCTGATTTATACATCACTCTTGACTTACTGCTTAGACTTGTCTACCACACAGTCTGGGTTACTCTACAATAATGGCTGACCTGAAGCTACTCAGTGACTCCTGAAGTACCTCTAAAAGCTATATGCTGCTCTCTCGACTGTCAGGAAACTGGCTCTTTCCCAAAGCGTTAGCATCAGTGTCAAATAGTTTCTGGGAGCTTTTTGGCTCTTACATGTCAAACTTGGCTCCCACTGCTGACAGCGTCAGCAGGAGGAAAAACCACAGAGCCTCAGACATCTGTTCTTCTCTCGCTCTCTGTCCCTCTCTCATTCTAGTTCTTGTTTATATATGACGAGAATCTAATCAATTCTGTCCAGTCACAGAGGTCGTGTCCTGCTCACCCCGTGGGCCCAAACGTGCCGTCCTTCCTCGCCCGAGCTTCGACATGAACCTGTTTACCTCTCGGCCCACCGAACTCAGGGGATTTCACACCAGACTCCTGGCAGAATTCCTGTGAGCTCAGCGGTCAAACGGCGAGGCCTCTCCTTGCTCTCCTCCGTGTTGCAGCAGAGAGATACCAACCAAAAGGAGGAAGTCAAGGAAGATTCGGCGCTTCCTATGTAGTGTAAACAGACAGGAGGGCAAATAAAGAGGGAGCTCTCGACTCCCTCCTCACACAGCCTCACACATAACCTGCTTAACATTTTCACTGTGACTAAATATGCATATGCTGTGAAACAGTGAGGACCCCACACACTGATGTGTGCACGCTGTGACATAAGGGTGAATGTTTTGGACCAGTTACACCAACGTAATAAATGCAGAAGGATTTCGATTTTTTTTTTAATTCCCATTTGTGTTTGTGTTTCTGTGCAACCGTTCTGAATATCGCAAAGATGTTAGTCTGGATCACCGGATGTAAACTGTGGATAAGCCTGCAGAATGCTGCAGGGATGACATGTTTTTGTAGGGCATCCCGCAATAAAAAAAGGCAAAGGGATTTTCCCATTAGGTTTTGAATTATTGAAGAAAACAAGCTCTGCTGCAAAGTAAAGTATATTATATACTGATTTTGTTCAGCAAGAAAATATACACATAGATACTCTACTGTTCAAAAGTTTGGGGTCATCCAGGCAATTTAGTGTTTTCCATGAAAGGTCACATTTATTTACCACCATAATTTGTGAAATGAATAGAAAATGTTATTCCATCAACCTTCTGATGCAATGAGCAAACACATTGTACCATTAGAACATTGGAGTCATAGTTGCTGGAAATGGGCCTCTATACACCTATGTAGATATTGCACCAAAAACCAGACATTTGCAGCTAGAATAGTCATTTACCACATTAGCAATGTATAGAGTGTATTTCTAATTAGTTATGTTAAGTTAAGTTATCTTCACTGAAAAAAAACAGTGATTTTCTTTCAAAGTTAAGGAAATTTATAAAGGACAGTGCAGGTCTACAATTGACTAAAAATGTGTCAAATTATGATGTCATCATTTTAATTTAAGGTAATTTATTGGGGATATTTGACCAAAAATGTATTAAAAACAAAAACCAACAACCTCTGAGCTAGCAGCCTACACGCTGAAAATGAAAAGTCATCTTTTAATTTTGTATGCAGTGTGAGGTTTTATTTGCAGGTAATTCATTCATTTGAAGGGCTCAAACAAGTTCCCCATGACACTATTTATTAATTCGTACTTATACCACTGTATCCTGGGCTCAGCATCCTGGGCTTAGTCCCGCCCATGATGATTATAATTAGTTAACGGAAATGCAAATCTCCCCATTTTTCCCCATAAAGCAGAATAGCAACAGATACAACCAGACCATACTATTTTTTTTTTAGGATATCATGGTTCGGCCAGGCAAAACTACAAAGATGTTTACTGCTGGTGCCGCTTTCACAAAACAATACAAGCAAGCAGCAGCTTTGGACAACTGCACACGTCATTTCTTTCATTCCAAGGTCTCAATTTACACAGGTTTTCATCTTCGCCGCAGACTTCTCCCGTGTCAACAACATCTATTCAGTTTGGAAAATGCTTCGCTCCGTTATGCCCGGAGATGAATCGACCGAAGTAGAGCCAGCCTTTCAAAAAAACATGTGTGCTTTTTATTTATTTCATTATTTTTTTGACAATGCCTGACAAAGCTGTTAGGGTGTGACACAGAACAAGCTCAGGCGGAGGCAGGGAAAGCTACGAGTGGAGGGAGAGCCGACAGACCCGCCGAGCAGCAGGCAGCTCAACATAGGTTGCATAACAATGACTTTTTCAGCGTTTCAGAGTACAGCCGGCCGGCCTGTTGATATGTGGGCGCGGGTGACTGCGGGACAACGTGAACTCGCCGTGTGCCGCAGAGCAAAATACTACATGGGAGAATGCGGTTGCCATGACAAGCGGGGAGGAAGAGCGGGACGGAGAGGGCCGGGGCCGATGACAAAGAGGCAGCTGAAGAAAAGAAGAGGCTTCATCCATCGCGGAGTGAGCAGAAGCAGGGAATAATAGATGAGTCAGCTGCTTACAATTTTCAGCACCGAGTCGAACAAGCGGTGAAATTACGCTGTGCAGCCAGTAGCGGTGGAGCCAGGCCAAGCATGAGATAGAAACACTCCTACATACATGTGCTCTGGCTCTGCAATTTGCTTCTTCATTCCTGCTTTACACACACACACAAACATGCAAAACGCACCAAGGGGATGCAGATGAAGGTGTCGTCTATATGTTCCCCCTCCGGTGCAGGATAGTGTATTTCCATCTCTATTCTCATCTGGAACATGCGAGATGCACAGATGCCTTTTTGCTCCCCCAGGAGGTTTTGCCTCATGGTTTCATGCTGGATGTCTGGATTCCCACGTGGCTTTAAAACCGCTCCGTGTTTCGGTGCCGAATATGACTCAGTTATATAGCTCACTTCTCATGTGGTGTGTTGCTGACTGTACTGTCTGTTACCTGGTGGGCAGAAACTCAACATCTACAACCCTGACGTTCACTCTAAAGATGAATTCGCAGGACTTTTTGTTATAACTCATATACAGTTCTGGGGAAAAAAAATAAGATACCACTGCAAAATTATCCATTTTTCTGATTTTACTACTTATAGGTATGTGTTTGGGCAAAAGGAACATTTTTGTTTGAGTCTATAATCTACTGACAACATTTTTCCCCCTCAATTCCAGATAAAAATGTTACTGTTTAGAGCATTTATTTGTAGAAAATGACAAATGGACAAAATAACAAAAAAAGATACATTTTCAGACATCAAACAATGCAAAAGAAACAAGATCAAATTCATTTTAAAACAACATAATAATAATGTTTACACTCAAGAAGAAGGGCGACATGGTGGAGCAGGGGTTAGCGCTGTTGCCTCACAGCAAGAAGGTCGCAGGTTCAAGACCTCCTTGGTCCTGGGTCTGGGACCTTTCTGTGTGGAGTTTGCATGTTCTCCCCGTGTCTGCGTGGGTTTTCACCGGGTACTCCGGCTTCCTCCCACAGTCCAAAAACATGCTGAGGTTAATTGGAGACTCTAAATTGCCCATAGGTGTGAATGGTGTGTGTGCCCCACGATTGGCTGGCGACCATCTGGGGTGTATCCCTGCTTCTCGCCGTAACGCGCTGGGATAGGCTCCAGTCAACCCCTGGAACCCTAATGAGGAATAAGCAGGTATAGAAAATGACTGACTGACACTCAAGAAGAGTTCAGAAATCAATATTTGGTACAATAACTCTAATTTTTAATCCCAGCTTTCATGCATCTTGTCATGTTCTCCACAGTCTTCCTGGTTCCTCTTTAAGAACAATGAGGTGTGCATGTGTTGGAATTCAACAGATGCTGGAATGGAATGGCTGGAATACATGTAGAGATGCTGATTTCAGAAAGAAAATGCATTGGTTTCTTATTTTTTCCAGAGCTGTAATGTATTGCTATGAATTATTAATTAATTAAATACTTTTTACTTGTAATTGTTATATTCTTGAGCTCTGATGACATACAAGCCATACCTTTTGATTTGATTTACTAGTGTGGCTAATCTGACCCTCAGTCAGCAGCTCATTAAGAAACAGCTTGATTTTAAGTTCTGGCAACGCAAATTTGACAAACAGGCTTCTCGTGTTGCCATGGTGACAAGCAAACACGGCGTGTCATGCAAAAACTTGAAAAATCCAAGTGGAAAAATGTTGCGTTGCTGTTTTTGTCTTAACAGACTTAAATAGTATATTCTTCACGGCTTTCTCATCATATTTGAAACTTTGATCAACTTAAATATATAAAAACAGCTTAGCTCAACTTAGCAACTGTATTTAAGTCCATGTTACTTAAACATGTTTTCAGGCTATTTAAAACATATTGGATCCAGTAAGCAAAGCTCAACATCAACATAAGTATTTAAGTTCATGTTACTTAGGATGTTATGATTATTTTTTGGCCAAAAACCTAATTTGTCATACTTAAAATATTATTTTGAATTTATGTAATTCTACTAGTAGTAAGCCCAACTTCACAAAGGAAGCGGAAAATGTTGACTTATTTTTTTGAGGTTGAACTAATGCTCTGTTTTCTATAGTGCACCCTGCAGTGTCAATTCATGATTTATTTTCTCTTTTTTTTAACGATATGTTAAAAAATAAGGTTAAAATTGTGGCTATGATTCCGACCAAATGCATCAATTCACACCTTTCCCAGACGACCCTCTCTGCGATCACCTCATATAAATAGACGCCGTTTTCATCCCCTCTCTGTGATTGATGTAACATAGCCGCCGCGGTTCAGCTTTAGGCCAATTTACAGCCACTTTTACAACAGACTTTTACAAACAGCCCGAACTGTGAGTGGTTCTTAAGGAAAGATGGTGCACAGAAAGTGATAAATCTCTCACATTGCAACGCAGTAATCTTGCACAGCCAGACATCCATCTTGTCAAGTGCACTGAGGTCTGAGGAAAATCATAATAACTGACCTTTAGAAATCGTCTGGCAGCTGTTCAATTGGCTGAGAGATGGAAAACATCTGCCTATGGATTCTGTTGGGATCGGAAAATAAGTCACTGAGGAAGTGAGGAAGTGCCATAAAACAGTTCCCTGCATGTTTTCCTCTAAACAGACACCGTGTGAGTTGAACAGGACTCCCACACTGTCAGCAGAAAATAAATATGCCATTTTTAACACTGTGACTGAGTGTGTTCCTTATAAATCTGGGTAAGATACCACCCTGGGAATGTTGGGATGATCCCTCAATAAACAAGGTTTTATGTGATACCTCACTGTGCTTCTTTCCTTTTGTACTATACTGTAACTCCATTCTGAGCTTGAACATCCTTCAGCTTGTTCAAACGGTGAATTAGCCAAGTCAAAATTCAGAAACACGACCTTGCGGTGAATTCTGATGCGTCTTTGTACGTGGAGCCGATATTAATCTTTTTGTCACAATGTCAGTTTGTCACATTCCATTCACCATGTCAACCTTTTAAAGGTTATTATATGTCGCTCTGCACCCAAAGTGGTTAAAAAAAAAAATGACTGCAATTTTAACAATTCTGACACAACATGGGCTTTTATTGGTTCTAACGACAGCGGAGACGGAGAATATGAAGTAGAAGGCTGCTGGATATTACTCAACACTTGGAGGGACCATATCAGGATTTAAATGGCAAAAAGTCATAGGTGAGCAGGAAGTAACCGACAGGATTAAGATATCGGGTAATAAAAGGTTTCAAATTAAAGAAGCACATCCTGTAACTGAAGGATTAAGCTGCTCTATATGATGTTAACATCTGAATCTGCACATTATTCACGCCATTTGTAAAGCGATCTGGACTTTGTGACCTGATTTATTAACGAGCATGTAAATTAACCTACTGCTACAGCACTAAAATAACATTTACAACACACTTGTGCTTTCGCATATGATTGACCAACAAGTCGATTGCTGGACGGTTTGCATTAAACGGCAGGAAAAGTAGAACCAGGTACAACAATTTAGCTTTTTTCAGGCCCCGTTTGTACCAATACGTCCTCATTGAAATGAATGAAGCGTGTATTTTTTTGCTATTGTTACTGTGAAAACCCGCTTACAGGATTACATCCTCTTGCCGGATTACATCCAGTCAACAATAAAAATTAGACCAGTGTTTTTTCCACATCCTGTCAGCAGACTCAGTCACTGGACATCAGCATTTGTCAAATAGACAAAGGGTAACATGTTGGCAGAGAAAGTCCCGGGAGCAGATTATCTACACAAAGCTTTCACTTATTAAGTCTTTTCACAGATGGGATGAATACGAAATTCAATATCGTATTAACTCTAGATGTGTGAACATGTTTTTTTTTTTTTTTTTTTGTACAATTATTCTCCTACACTGAAAAAAACTAAATCTTACCAGCTTGGATTTAGTAGAGTTAATCCAATATTGAATGGAATGATCTAATTCCATTGGCAAATATTTTTACTTCTACTAAATTTTCAGCAAAAATTAAGATAAAAAAATCTGAATTATGAGACAAGTCCAAAATATGAAAAATAAAAAGACCACATTGAAATAAATAGTCAAACAATTTAATCTTATTTTAAGAAAACAAGACTAAATTGACCAAAATCCCAAAAATAAATTATAAAAACACATAGTCAGTGGAATAAGATATTTCAAGATAATTATATTCAATATTGGATTAAATTGTAGCAAAAATAAGATCTTTTCACTTTTTAAGATTTCAATGTTTTGCAGTAACAGGATGTTTATGGAGCACAAACAGAATATACAATTATAAGTAACAGAATGATAGCACACAGCATGGCTAACATACAACATTTACTGTAAGATTTAAACAAAGACAGGGCATTCTGCATAAAAGCACATAAAAACCTATAAGTTTTGCCTTATCAGATTGTAATGACAAGATACATTTGAACACAAATGGATGGTTAAAATAATACTTTGGCTGTATAACTCACTATGATTATATTCAAACTCATCATCCAGGTACAAAGGTTGCAAATCCTCTGATTTCTATCCAACCCTTTACATCATCTAATGAACTTGGAAATCCTAGAGTTGTTCGCTCTAAGTTTACACATCACCTGTCTACACTTCTGAATTTCATATAACACATTTTCCATCTTGATCTCTTGTTCAAATTCTTTAGAAATATCACACAATGTCACAGTTCTCAGCTCGCTTTGCCACTTTCGCAGTCGTCTATGAGCTCCGATTGTGTCTTTTCGACAGTGACGTGTATTGTTCTGCCGCGGCTGCTTGTGAAAAGGCTGTTTGTGTGTGTGTGAAAATTGTTTTGTTGAAGCTTTGTCTAAATATTCAGTAAAAGGAAAGAGAGAGCAGTGTCTAAAATGTCTCAAACACAACAGTGGTACTGATCTGCTCACCCAATTCTCAGAAAGAACACAAACAATCGTATTTCCAAAAATAGTCGTTATTGTCCCTTTTTTGTCTTATTTATCTGTTTGATAGCTGAAGTTTATATGTATTCTAGCAGTTCATGACCTTATGGCAGTAAAAAGACATTGTGACCACACCGGCAAACTCCCACTGCATCATCCTGATGGGCATCTGGATGACAGCTGTCAGTCTTCCTGGTGAATGGGTTCGTAGAGTCATGATGCCATTAGGATGTTGTGTTTGGTCAACTCAACTGTGTGTGTGTGTGTGTGTGTGTGTGTAGGGTCGAGAAATGAAAGATTATGATGGAGGGATCCTGCAGCTGAGGGAAGTAGCTTGATAGTTGGTTAGAAGTTAGAAGCAGTTGGATCTAAGGTCCATTCTTCTTATATTTAAGTCTTAAATCAAATTGGTAATAGGAAAAAAGGCTATGAATAATATTATATTATACACACTATACGCTATACATTTTATATTTAATAACCTAATTTTAATACATATATGCAGAGGCGGGTGCATCTATATATCATATATCGATATAAAATATTTCATATCAGTCGCCTACAGTGATTATTGACTTTTATAATCATCTATTTTTAATAATGACCAGGAGAAAAACGGTTGAATGTGACCACTTTATATTAAACTTGATTTGTTGTTAAATAACTGGCTGTTTGATTCAATGACGGATCCGTAATCATTGGATTATATTATACTGAAACAAGGAGAGAACATAATTTTCTTGATGCAAACCTTGAATGAAACTATCAATTTTATATTAAACTGTTTTCTTATTGTATTTATGATGTGGGCCTAATTTAGAAAGATCAAGAATCCACTGATGATTTTTCAAGGCCCAAAGAGGTAAAAGTGTTTATTGATTTCCAAAATACTCCAAACAGATTTGTGCTAGAGCACTTTGTTTTTTTTTTTTCTTTTTCTCTTTCACAACCCCTCAGATTCTCCTCTGAACAGAGGAGAAAATATGGAGGGGGATTGTTTTTCACTCTGAAGCTGAACTGTAGTAAATATTGGCGAAATCGATGGACGAGTCTGATGTGATTCAGTAAGAACGACATTAATTCTGAATGAGCAATACAGATGAGTTGAATGCTTCTTGGGGGAAAACCAGCAGTGCAGCTTTTACAGCCAGCGTCACATTAACTTTTGAGGAATAAAGAGAGAAATGTTCTCCTGAAGTGGACGCAGCTTTCAATAAATCCACTTATAGAATTATTATATTATATCCACATTATGACTCAATCAAAGTCTTCCCAACATTTGTCCTGTCAGCACTGTTTAGACCAGGTCTAGTGGAGTTTAAAGGCTAATCTGAACTTTGATCACATTGATCATTTAAATTAGAACAAGAGCATAATGAACAGTGCTTTTGAATGTGGTTTACTATTTCTCTTATTGTTACTTAAGGCAATAGTTTGACAATTTGGAAGTGAATTAGAAGACTTGTATGTCTTCTAATTCACATTCATGACACGGTTATCTTAGCTTATCTTAGCTTATTTTAGATAAAATATACTAAGCTAAGACTGAAAACAGGGTCTCTGCAAAGGTATGCATTAAAACACATGATATAACATGTTAATATTGAGCATTGGAGAGAGCTGAGCTACATATTTCCTACTATCTTTGTGCTAAACTAAGATAATCTCCTCCAGGATTTGCTGTAGCTTCATATTTAGCGCACATGACAGTGGCCTCTATCTTCTCATCTAACTCCTTGCCAGAAAAACAAATACGAGTATTCCCAAAATGCCAAATATGATTGCTATCAGCAAAAAAAAAAAAAATAGAGCACAGCTGTAACCAGATGTTTATTTGTCGGCTCAGTGAAGCTTTAATGTGATTTGCTAGCTTGCCACACACACAACAGCAGCCAACTTGACACAAGTCCAGTTCAATACATCGTGTTTAGAGTCTCTCTCTCTCTGGTCTTTGTCAAGTCAAACTTTTCACACCATATTTTAAATGATTAACTACATCAAGGATTTCTGTACAGTCACAATTTAGTAGAGCCAACTGGTTTATTTTCTCTGTAATTGAGTTTTAAAAGGCTTTGTAATTCTCTGCTGTCACTCCTGTTCATGTATTCACTACAAACCAGTTTATGGCTGAAGGGTTTTCGCAGGGAGAAGAACCACTGTTATGATAGGATATTGAATTTGTGCTCTGCAAGCAGACAAAATCCATTATGAAATGAGAAAATTGGTGACCTCGCGCTGTCTATTTAGGCCTCCGAGCAGTGTCCGGCTGCTCCGGCTTCCATCGTGACTGGATTGAATGTTGATTTTTAAGGAAATTCTATTAAACGAATGAGAAAGAGGCTTTCACCCAACATCATGACTCAACGCCTTCAGCTCCATATTTTGCTTATTCTTTCTGGCGTGGCAACATTTTTCTCCTTCCATGTTTTTCTCCCCCTCTGCAATTTATGCCCAGCCCAACTTGCACAGCCTCACTTTCAGTTTACATAAATTCATGTAGCCTTCAGTCGAATGAATGGAGTGTCAGCTTTGCCAAAACATTTCAGTACATCACAAAGAAGTGTTTGGTGCATTATAAGCTACAGCAACTCAGAAAATGATTCAAAAGGGAATAGGGGGAATCTATTTTCCAATTTTGAACTGAAATCACACACATATGTCCTTTTCTTTTCACCAAGTGTGGTGACTAATTGCTACTCAATGTCACTAAGAGAATGCCAGACTGAGAAAAACTGGTTTTGGGACGTGTGAACTCAACACAGATGATCTCTGTAGCGTTTTGACTCCAATAATGTCCAATAATGAAGCAACATGACCCTGTTCACACTTATCAATATCATCAATATATCAATATGATAAGATATTATCAATATCTTATCAATATGTGTGATCAGATCACAAATGGACAGAACTAAATACAGGTCTAATGTCCTCAAGATGCATTGAAACATGAATATTCAAACCACATTTGAAAGTGGTTTTGGACATGTGATCACATATTTTATAGTGTAAACTCTAATGCATCCTAAAAAGCACATAACAGATTATCACTAATGAAATGTGAACACAAAGGGACATATATGGACACATGAGAGACAGACAAGTATCCCACTGTCCACTGGTTCAATCCAACTAACTAGAAGGACACATACCTTCGCCAAGGTTGCTATAGACAAGCCAAACATCTTGAAAAGTAAAGGAGCTTTGATCATTTATAAATCATCCTAATCTCTGATTTTGACACAGCTTCAGACCTGAGTTAACATAGCTGTTAATGGGGCAGTTAGTCAGCACGTTTGGCATTGTTGGTGTTGGTGAAATCACAAATCCTATTTCAATGGAAGCAACATTGTTAGAGAGAGGACGACATTATCTACATTTTGATGTATAAATGATTCCAGTACAGTGGAAGCTGTGGAGGTAAGACGATAAAGTATTTAGAGATTTTTGATTCGAATTTTGAAAGCCTGAATCTACACTATGTGATTACATTTCATTGACTATCAGTTGGTGCTGTAGCTACGGCAACGGTACAGTTGAACAGGAGACACAAATAGCTGCGAAAACACTAAAATCATCACTATGCATTACAACCTACCACCAAGTTTCTTGGAAATTGGCCTAGTAGTTTGTCCATAATTCAGTTCACATCTGTGTGAAAACAATACCTTCATGATATATAAGTTTAAATAAGACACACCAAATAAACAGACAATTATCAACCATCTATATATGCATAGTGGCTGCAAGAGTAAGAACAATGGGATGTTTCATTAAATTGGGGAATCTTCTACACACCATAAACCTTTTAATATGTCTCTATGGTCTATTTCTGCCAGCGTGTGTGTGTGTGGTTTGAGCCAATGCCAGCGATAAGTGATTAATTACCATCAACACAACTTGCTATTCTTTGACAGTTGAGTGGTGCAGGTTTACGACCTTTGAGCGGGGCTCATGGCTCAACAATGCACCGCTAAGATGAAACAGAGGAAATGGTGGAAGAAATCAATATTGTAGGGTTATAGCGAGGCAACTTCCCCATCTCTGTTTGCTGTGGAGCAACAAAAGGCTACGTATGAGGACCTAGAAGAAAGCTGAAGGCAAAGGGAAGGAAGGACAGGAAGAGAGTGTATTTATAGGACTGTACTGGAATTGTCCTTCTTGTTTCGTATACTTCTCAAATTATCAAATGTCAGTTTCAGGGCTTTTAACAGGATTCACTCATTTAGCAACGATACCTTCGGTGACAAGAATTTGCAATTATCTGTCAGGCTCAGGCAGTGTGAGAATTCTGAAGAGGGTGTCCTCTGAATTCATACACATAATTCTCTCTCATACAAATCTGCAGAGATGCCGGTGACGCCCTTTTTTCCATCTGTATATTTGTTGATGTGTTATTCTGCAATCTTGATTATGCATCTTCCAGCGCACGTGCAGCTATAGGCGCTGTTATGTAACGATAAGTGTGGAGGAAGGCTGCTCCTTTGACTAATCAATTACGGGCATGGTTGAAAGGCCACTTTTAAAATGTGCTGGGGTGCAGAGTACTGGTTGTTGCCCACTAATCACGACATAAAACCCAGTGTAGTTCTCGTAAATCTCACTGATGATTTATTGTAGCTCAGAGGCAGTGATTTACTGTTTCTAACTGTGCTATATGTACTGCAGTGGTATTTGAGTCAGATCCTCCATTCATCGAAACTTTTAATGTTTAATTATCACTTCTCTAATTAGGCGAATACATTACAAGGAATAGAAGACATCTGTAGGTGAAAAAAAGATTTCTTTTAAGGTTTATATATATATACATATACTGTATATATTTGTACATTTGTATGCCCAGATTTACAGGAAAATGTAATGAAGAATCCAGGTCAGCACTTTAAAGAGGGTTAGACGCTCCTTTAGAATCACATAGAATGATTCTGTCCATTAATTGGCATCTGGATTGTTTTCACCTCAAAGTTTTAGGAAGAGTTTGTGGGTTTAAAAGTCTCATTAGTATTCATAAGAGTATTCATGAGGTAATGTGTTTTCGTAGAACAACAACTCTCTCATTAGTATTCACAAATGTCAAGTAATGCACCTCATAAAACAAAATGCACAAAGAAATGCAGTGATTATATGCAAACGTGTATCTTTACCACTCATATATCATTTGCACGCAACCTTTGAGAGTATTTTTAAATGTTTAGCATTCTCCTTCTCTAATACACAATGAGTATTTACCTTCACATCTCTTCAAGAATGCAAATTACTCACCTAAAATATCCAACGGTCACTTCAAATTTTCAACGGGTGTTCAAATCTGACCGTAACCATGTCTTGTCCCGTGTCTTTTCTCCACAGAGGGGGCTCAGATCAACAACAACGTGGCACCGGGCTCCAACATGGGCCAGCAGCACCCTTTCCCTGCCCTCAGCCAGCTGGCTCATGTGTATGAGCAGCAGCAGCAGCAGCAGCATCAGCAGCAACAGCAGCAGCAGCAGCAAAACAAGGATCTCAACAAGTACGCCTCCCTGAAAGCTGTGGGTGAGTGTCGCTTCTCTTCTTGTTTTTGCCATTTTAGATAAAGAAGAGCAGAGTATTACAACCTGGTAAGCTACTTAAACCCATTCCCCCCCAAAGACAAGAAATCTCATCTTTTTTTTTTTTTTTTTAAGTATATTTTTTGGCTTGATTTGATAGTACAGTGTAGAAAGGAGGAGGCAGAGAGAGGGGGAATATTTTTGTGTTTATTTCGCTGTTTAACACTGTGACAGATCATCTGACAAAATGTAATCATCACAGGAAGTAAAAAAAAAACCAAAAAAACAGTTTTTTTACAAATATATATAGAACACTAGATGACTCACTCAACGCTGCTGTACAATGACCTGGCGTCCTCGCCATCTTGTGTCTGTCTGCCTGCTCCCTACCATAACTTTCTCAATACCATAACTTATTCAACCATCCTGTATCATAGCTGAGCTGATAACATATGGAACACACCAAACTGTTTGGAAATCGGTCAATATTTCAGTGAGTTATGAGTATTTTTGTCTGTACAGAACAATGACTTTATTGATGTTAGGCCGGCCGGTTTACAGCTACAGCCGGAGACCCTCCAATATGGCCGCTGTTGAGGGACGTCAGCACATAGCCAACCCCCTTTTTGGTTTTTCAGCTCAGCTAATGCCATGTGCTGCTATATCATAATGAAAGCAGTTTAACTTTGGCTGTTATTTTATACAGCAGAACAAAAGAACAACAGAAGTAGTCATATAGAAGTGAGAAGAAAACTACAATGAAAATTCGAAGTCGATATTCTGCTCTTTGAAAAAACACAATTTCTCAGCTTCTTGTCTGAAAAGTGGATTTTCCGATGAACATGACCTACATTCAACGTCTGTTAAAGAACGACTGAATCTAGAACAAAATGATTTTTTGTTTCTAAAACTAGAAGCTTTGATCTTTCTTCTGCTAACATCCTTGTTTCCGATTCCTAAAACTGAATATACTAGAGGGTTAACTTTGCTCGGAGCTGGCTCGCAACTTTTCTAAATTGCTCTAGTGGGGAAAGGGTGAGACAACTGGGGCCTTGTTTATTAAAATGTTTTTTTCCCCTCCTTTATATTTCAAGATCCAAACACAAACAGTCAGATAATTTCTCCAGAGGTCTGAGGGAACAATGTGACTAAGGTGGCAGTCTTACCAAGCAGATTTGACAGGTGGTATTGATCGCCATACTAAATTGGACAAGCTGTAAAACAGACGCAGGCTGCTACTCAAGCTGTTTGATAGCTTCATGCAAGCCACCAGGTTCAGTGATCTCAGCTACCAGAGCCGCTGATATAAATTTCACTCCCGTTGCCCATATGTTATTGGCAGAGGTGTCGCTATTTCATAATTTGAATTTGTTCGAGATTGACTGTTTTTTTTTTTTCCCTGGTGTGCGTCAGCTTGTTTATAGCAGACAGGTGCCCTGGTCTCACCAGGTTCAGTATTCAGCTTATTTCCTCCTGATATTATCTACAAACACATTTAGAAAATCTGTACCTATCGATGCTGTGTTGCTGCGGAGCAGGAAATACAGTATCAGCTTCTGGTGACAAATGTAGAACTTCCTCTGTATCGTGGATGTAAATGCTGCCCCTGCTCCACGCTGCATGTGGAGGCCACTGACTCATCCCCCAGACACGCTACAGTAACAGATAATCTGGCTTGTTCATGCCGAGTATGGCTCCGTGCCCCCGGAAGCATGACGATGTTGTGTAATTACGGCAGCGATTTATACGACGGTGCAGCGACACTGAGAAAACAGAGAGTCGGGAACGAGAAGTGGACACATCCTTTTTGAGCTTAAAGGGAAATAAAAAAAAAACAAACTTGATAGAACATCAGTGAAAATAGTGATTAACACTGTCATGATTCTCATTCTCAGGATCTATATTTATTGTATTTGTAACGTGTATTTATAATTCTCACTTGACTGGCCAAATATAGGCACCAGACAAATGGCAGGATATTTTTTTAGCTCCAACTGTGAGGAGGACTGAAAGTGACGTAATCCAAAGTAAAAAAAAAAAAAAAGATTAAACAAGTTGATTAATTAAGAATAATGAGGGAAAGAAAAGAAAGAAGAGGTTCAATTAATGCATAGATGTACAGGGAATTTGAAAATATGTAATATATATATCACAGAAATAGAAAAAATAATAAATACAATTTTAGCAAATTATTTTATATATATTAAATATTATATAAATATATATTTTTTATTTGAATTATTATATACATTTTCCATTTTTTGTATTTTTATACTGTATATGTTATGAGAGGATGTGCCTTTTTAAAAATGAGAAAATTAATAAATAAAAAAGTAAATAGAAAAGAATGAATTTGGAAATAAAAAATACAAAAATAACTAATATAATAAATATCTGTTTATTATCTGTTATTTATCTGTTCCCTGTTTCAGTCCTCAATACCCCTCAATCTATTTGATTGCAGGAAATTGTTCAGTCGTCCGAAAAATGTCAAAAGAACAGAGGGATGTTGGAACTCTGTCTCAATATTTTTGCGCCGGTTTCTCCTCTGACAGGAGCTGCAATATATCATGGTGCAGTGCAGCTGCAAAGACCTGCTGCAATTTGAGGAAGGAACAGGAACCTGGGTGTTTCTCAGTTGGGAGCTTCACTCTGTGATGATAGGGTTCAGCCGTCCTTTCATCTCCTGCACACACAACCAACAGATGGATGCATCGTGTGCTCTGGGGACTGAGGGTGGCATTTTGGGAAAGAAATCTCAGAGTGTAAGGAAAGCACAAAGCAGGTTAATGCAGAACAGGAACAACTAAAAGGTCAAAACTTCAATTATACCAAAGCCAAGATCCACAATTCAAGAAAAGAATTACTGTGCAAATAAATTCATTATTGGTTTATCAATCGCCTCCCTTCAAAACATGTGCGTTTATAGTTGAGAAGCCACTTGGACACTACAGCAGATTCTTTAGTGGACTTAAGTCATTTTTTCCAGGGATGACACTGAGCGAAGAAGATTAGAGCTGCAAATCACCACTATTCTTATGGTTTAGTAAATAAGTGATTAGCTTTTTGGTTCATAAAATGATGTAAAATGTCAATCACTGCTTCCCAAAGCTGAAGATTCAACTTAAAAGATCATCAGTTTACTATTATATACTATAGATTGGAGAAACCCGAAAAAAAAATCTGATTTGAGAAGCTGGAACGATTGAATTTGGACATTTCCTTCTTGAAAATGACTGTAATGTGACAGTGATTATTGTAATAGTTGGCAACTAATTGATTAAGTTGATTAATCATCGCAGCTCTACTCTCTATAAGATGCAAAGGTTCTTTCTGTATGTTCCTCGCATGTCTTAACAACAATCATCTGATTGAATTCACACATGTAAAAGCGGCAATCGATAGTCTGCGTGTGAGGTGTTTAGGGACCATTTGTAAATTGCAGGTTCTTCCAAAACCCTGATGCATCCTGCAGGTGAGGCATTAATGGACTGTTGTTAAATCATGGTTTCTCACAAATTTCTGCATATGAGGCAGTTCTGGAACACCCTGCATGTGAGACGTTTAGGGAACGTTTATAGAATGTAGTTTCTGCCGAAATCCTGAATGTGAGGCATTTAGGGAATATCAGAATATTGTCGTGTCTACCAATGCTCTGCATGTGAGGCTCTGCTCTCTAGGTATAAAGAAATCCCTGGTTTGAACAGTGTTTATATACCACAACGTCCTATAACATATCTATAACACAATTACAATTTTATACATTTATAAAAGAGACCCTTCTATGCAATAAAACTTTCTTTTTGTTTTTTGCATACTATTTTATTAAAAAAGGTTGCTAACTTGACTGTAACAACTAACAGACTTTTCTGTTTTTTTCTTTTTTTCTTTTTACATTACCTTAATTTATTGAAGTTTCTCAAAGCAGTTCAACTGCATTTGATCAGTATTCTTTCCTTAGTCTACTTCATTTGCTTCTATATATTCAAAATGTCCGACTCCTCTTCCCTCATCCACATTTTACTCGTCTTGTTTTTTCTGTCCCTGATCATCCTCCTCCTTCATTTACTTGCCTTTCCATCATTATTCCTTCTTTCATATCACCAAATTTATCATCATGATTACTCCCTTACCTTCTTTTTTCCCTCCTTTTGTCTTCCCCTACTATATGTGCACCCCCCTCCACACAAACCCATCACGCTCCACATCTCTCCATAAAGAATCATTGGGCTGCTAATCTCCATCCTCCCTTATAGCGGCTCATATCTGATTCCATTTCTGTCACTGAAGGGAGGTTCCCCCCTTCCCTCCCTCCTCCCTCCTCCAGCTCAACACTTGACTGACAGATTTCTATTTCACAAGTGGTATTCAAAGAGGCTCCTATGAAATGATTGGAAAAACCTGTCCAGAGATATCCAGCGCCCGGAACGCGGGATTCCAGAGGGCAAGCTGCCATTACAGGGAGCCAACGACGGGAACGTCACACATGAGCTGTGAAAGAGGGAGACAGAAGGTGTGAAGGAATTTTCCATATTATCTCAGGTCAAGCTGTACCTTTTAGTTCAGGGTGTTATGTTTTGTCTGGAGCCGTTAAATCCTTATCTGGAGTGTAACTGTGCATGTTGAGTGTTTTTCCGAGCGTTTCCCGCATCTCCTTAATCGATTAAACGTCAAATAAACCTTTTTTTTTCTTCACGAGACGTCGGAGATTACGACCAGGAACAGAGGCGGAATAAATGACAGCGAAGAGAAAAAAAGCCGCCGCCGGCTCTTTTTTGAAGTCACCTTTTGTGTGAGTGGTACTAATCTTTAACAACATAAATGCCCTTTTCCTTTTCTATTATTTTCTTTGCCCATTTTCTACAAACTCCGAACCCCCGAGAAATGAAACAGGAGTCGATCAACACCCTCTAACCAGCTTTGTTCCCGTTTCTTTAATTGCCTCTGCCGCTTTCCCAGTGGCCCACTGTCCAGCTGATAAGCCGCACTTCTGTCAATCAATAGCCATCCCCACTGTCCCCATGTGCGTCTATATAAGGTCGCTTTATTGAATCCTTAAGAGCAAAAAAAAACAACAACTAATAAAGGTCCCTGGATGCAGAAGCTGCAACTTCTTCTACAAGTACAAATCACCAATTACGTCCCATGTGCTCGGCTACATGCAACAAGCGCCGTGGAGGGAAAAGTGTGTTCTTACACGCTGTTAAGAGCTTTTTCACAGATGGTCTGCAAAGTAGATCTGCAGCAATTGGGGAAGTTTTTTGTTTTTTTTCCGACAAAAGTGTCTCACAGCGGACGCTCAATCTAAAAGCACAAAAAAACAAGTCACAAGTCGAGACTCCTGCGAACCGCTCCTGCTGTTGGACTGGAGTTTATTGCGTTTTTTTTTTTTTTTTTTTTAATGCAAAGTATCTTCATCTGGGTGAAATTATTTTAAAGTTTTTTTTTGAGAACATGCAGATTATAACCGTATACCCACACCTCAGCTGGGATTTAATCTTCTATAATCCTCTTTTCATGCAAATGAGTTTCACAAATGAGACAAAGATTTTTTTTTCTCTTTTTTTTCCCCTTCAGGCTTCTTTGTTTATTGGTCTGGCACGACATGGGCAGGCGAGATCTGAAGCAGGTTTGCAGGACTCGCAAGAGGCAGATTTATGAAAGAATGATCGAAATGAACAAAGCAGGGATGAACTTTTGACTCTTCTTATAGTTTAACTCTGGAACGAGTCAGTGAAGTTGCTGCTGTTTAGGAAAATGAGTTTGTTAATAGTTTCCTTTACTTGGATGATTTAAAAAAAACTTGATTTTCACTACTGACAATACAGACAAGACTTTTAGAAAATTTTGTGTTTTTCATGAAAAACAATTTTATTTACCATAAGTTGTAAAATTAATAGAAAATTGTTATTACATTACATATTACATTGTACCATTAGACCACTGTCACCTGTAATGCAGCCTAATGAGGAATAAGCAGGTATAGAAGATGAATGAATCAAGTAGAAGATGCAAAAATATGAGCAGAATTAACAATATAGCTTAGTCCATCGGCAGCTAAATAAGCTTATTTCAAGTTTTTGCTTTTGTTTTTACTTTTGGTCAATTGTCTTGTTTTCTTAAAATAAGATCAAATTGTTAAACCTTTCCATTATATTGTCTTATCTCACATTTTGTACTTTTATCTCATAAATCTGACTTTTTATCTCAAATTTATTGAAAACCTTGAAATAAGTACAAATATCTGCCAATGCAATGAGATACAAAAAATAAAAGCCACAAATTTCAAAATTTTAAAACAATTTCTTTCACCGTGGCTGTACTTGTGACTGGTTAGTAGAAACAAAAAAAAAAAAAAAGAAAGGCAGATGTACTTTTCTCACCCCTATAGGGTCTTAATGTTATTGGTGCTGAGGGGCTTCAGTGGAGCAGTGCTTGAATTTTTTCCCCCGATGCATAATGTGTGCTGGTCTCTGCGGGACTCTGGCCTTTCACAGGCGGAGGCATTCAGAGCCCACGCTGCGGAACAGCGGTGTTTCCCGTTTCCACTCACGTACGCCGCTGGATGTGTGCACCGCAGAGCCGACCGACGCCGGATTGATTCACCTGTCGCCTGAGCAAGTTTGATCCCCAGGGGCGGTCTAGCGACAACTCTGCGGGTGGGGCGCTGCTCTCCTTCCTCCCCAAACACCCCCCCCCACCCCACCCTCCTCCGCCGCCCCGCTTTTCTCATTACTCTCCCATTCACCGCCGCAATAAACCAGATTTATAGTTACAGCGGCAAAGCAAACTCGCTGAGTGTGTTAACTTTATCTTCAAGGACGCGCAGGCAACAAGGGCTAAAGAGTAATGACTCGACTGTGAACGTGAATCCGGCAGGATGAGAAAAAAAAGGTCACATTCGCTGTGATAAGAAACGGTAACTCTGTGACAGTGACTGACACAGAGAGGAATAAATGAGCCTGCTGCGTGTGGAGGAAGATAGATTAGTAGGTGTTTTTATATATACTGTAGGTGCATGTTTCAAATCTTATCATCTTTGCCCATTAAGCAGATTGAAGTTATCATGTTAACTATTTTTTTTCAATTTTTTTTGTTGGAATGAATTGCTGTGTATGGAACCGGCACCAGACAGACGCCTTTACTCTCCGCCACGGTGTGTTGGGCGGGAGGAATGATGGACGGGAGGTCTGCGTCTATTTCTGTGCTGCCATTTATTGTGCGGATGTATGGACTGTTCACTTAGATGTTTTATTCTGAACTGGCAACTTACATGGACACACACATATATATATTTTTATATATATATACACACCCTGGTGTCACTGCCAAAACAAAATTGAGACAACTACGCTCCCCCCTAACTTTCTAAGTCTCCTCCCACTGCTGTTTAACTCAGGGTAGGTTCATGCAGATTCATGATTAAAAAGTCAATTACAATTCAAAAGTTTAGAAATTTCCTTATTTTTTAAAAGAAAAGCATTGTTCTTTTTTCAATGTAGACAACTTTAAACTAATTAGAAATACACTCTATACATTGTTAATGTAGCAAATGACTATTCTAGCTGCAAATGTCTGGTTCAAGTGTTCTAATGGAACAATGTGTTTGATCATTGCATCAGAAGGTTAATGGATGATTAGAAAAGCCTTGTGCAATCATGTTAGCACAGCTGAAATACAAATACATACATCATTATTTCTAACCTTGTCAATGTCTTGACTATATTTTCCATTCATTTTACAACTTATGGTGGTAAATAAAAGTGTGACTTTTCATGGGAAACACTAAATTGTCTGGGTGACCCCAAACTTTTGAACAGTAGTGTACATGACTCTATACATCCACTACACAGATGATTCCATCTCCTTCCTTCAGTTTATTACTCTAGGATGAACATAGCAAGGAAAAAAATCATCCATTTCATCCGCCATTAACATTGTCAAATCACTTGTTATAGATCTATTTATCACAAAATCTTTTAAATGATTCATCCTTATTTGTTTGTATGTATTGTATTATATTCTGGGTTGTCTAAACTGTATCATTACTTGTGTTTTTATTCTGTGTACACTGTGAGCATGTCAAAAGAAGGATTTCCTTATCGTTGTTTGAATGAATTATTCATGGTAACAAATATACTGCTAAGAAAATATTGTCTAATAGTTTGCCTAAAATGAGAATCCGCCATAATACAAATCTGCTGATGGAAAATGTATTCTTGGAAGGATGGACTGGAGTTTGCAGGTGGGAATTGATAGAGGAAAGTGATCAGACCAGAACGAGTGAAATTTAAAATGCAATAAAAAGCAGTCAGGGTAAATGCAAACAGACAAGTCACAGTGGTTTAAAAATGAGAGAATAAATTACAAAAGAATCATCATGGAACATAAATCTATCGCCTAAGGCCTGTTTTGATTATTATGAATTAGTGAATGCATACACTAAGATATGATATAATATAACAATACGACTTTATTATCAGTACACACCAAGATGCTTTCTGCTTCCCTAGGCAGCTCGTTTAAGACAAGGGAGGACATGCAGTGTAAACATATAGCATCACAGACTATGCACAGTAGTACAGTGATGTTAAATCTTACTTGTGAAAAGCAATCCCCTGATTCCTATTCTCCACAGCTTGCTCATTTTAGCAGGAATATGCTGCACACCAGCCGGCCATTCTGTGTCTTAAGTAGTGTTCAAGTTCCCTCTGTAATATTTTTATTCTCTTCTATGATCTGACTGAATCACCACCCCAAGCCAATGCTACATCTACTAATATAAGATGTCTATGTATTGAAGTACTGTAATGTATTGAACGTGCACTTCTGAGTTCCGTCTCGTAACATTACGTTTTTATCTTATAGCGTGGTGGATGTGCAGGTCAAAACTCGTCCACCGCTGTGTTTTTGAATTGCTAGATTGTGTATTTGCTGAGTTTGATAAGAGAAACCAAAAAATACCATTAGCCACGTATTAGTAGCTGAGCCGCTCATGGCTCTGCTCCGCTGATCTGGAAACAACTGGTATCGAAAAAAAAAAGGTAAAGCACCTGCTGCTAAGACTATGGGTATCATGGCGATAGGTGCATTTTCAAAAATGTTGAACTGTCCCTTTAAATGTGGAGGTATGTGCAGCTATTGCTGCTTTGCTTTGATCCTACAGAAACATCAAAACCATGATGCTTCTAAAGTCATCAGGAGTTACAGCGAGCATCTGCTCCCCTGGTTTTTTTATGGATGATCATTCATGACAAACAAAGGAGTATGAGTATAATATAATATAATTTAATTAATAATGATATAATAGCTCAAATCCCGATCAAGATAAAAAAAATAGCAAAACTATCTGCCAATGGACTATTTCAAGATAATTCTATTCAGTATTGGATTAATTGTACCAAAAGCAAGATATTTTCACTTGTTGAGATTGCATTTTTTTGCTGTGAAATATCATATATTTGCTCAATTCAAGTTTTTTTTTCTTGATTTTGGTCAATTTAGTCTTGTTTTCTTAAAATAAGAATCTTAGGCTAACGAAGATAGACGAAGATATTTCTTCCCTGTAAGATTAAATTTTTTTGTCACCATGTTGGAAAACGCCACATCTTTTTCAAATATTCTCCTTGTTTTCATCACATTAAACTTCGGCCCACACGGAAATTAGACATTTTCTCAGCTTTATAAAAGAAAAACAGGTGAAGTGGAGCACTCTTTCTGGGCTTTCATTTTCATTTCACTCCTCCAGTGGCACCACAGGCCTCTACATGCACGTTCAGGAGCCCCGACTCCATGGATGGTCAGATAGATGAAGGCAAACTGCCTCACAAAGTAAAAATATTTGATGTTCTTTTCAGATAGTGGAAGTAGAAAGCGATGGGATGCTGCCTGTGTTTGAGCTCACGCGTCTTAGTTTGCAGCTGAGTCACTGAGCTTTTATTTTCGTTCCGCTGCAGCAGAAACGGATGAGCTGAGGATATTTGCTTCTTCACAGTCCAAAAGAGCAAACAGCAGAGTTTGGATGAAGGAAATTTATTCAGATTTCAATGGTGAACTGCCTTCTATTTGCAGATCTTTGAGGAATTACTGTGATAAGAAATTAAGAATATGTTCAAAAAGTGTCTGTAATTAAATGATATATTATTCAATATGATGGTGTTATATTGTATGTCTATTATTATTTGAACTTTAGCTTCATAATATCCATTATATTAGGTGATTATGGTCATGATAGATGGATTTATATAGTTATAAATATATATATAGTCGATGTTTACAAATTTAAGTTACAAACATTCTATACAGAAATTTTCTTTCAAGATTTTTTTTTTCTTTTCAATTTTCTTACTTGCTACTCCTGGTATTTCTTGAAAACCATTTTATTTTTCCTTTTGGAACCAATGAGTTGCATTGATTTGGTGATGTACTGTTAAAGTGAAGGTTAGATAAGATTTATAGCTTCAGCCTTTTTTTTACGTTTTCTTGTTAGTTTGTTTGTTTTATATATATATATTTTTTTGTTTTGTTTTTGTAAATGATGTGAAGAACCTCTCTCAATTCAACTTAACTTTATTCATATAACACTTTAAAGCAACCGCTCCTACCACAAAGAGCTGTACATAACAAACAATTAAAAACAGTAGAATAAATAAAAGCAATTAATAAAATAATAATTATATATCATAAAACACTAAAATCAGGGAAAAGTCTCATTTGGGGTTGAAAGTCAAGGAATAAAAGTGGGTTTTATGCGGAGTTTGGTCGGACGACCTAAATTAGCTAATCACTCAATAAATGAATTGATCTTTCATGTCCATGCAACATTTCATCAGCAGCTTTCCGTTTCTCTCTCTTTCTCTTCTGGCAGCTGCCAAGTACAACGGTGAACTCTACAACAAGCGGCGTCTGATGGTGGAGCTGCCGGCCAAGGGCAGCCTCCCCCTTCAGCCGATGGGCAACTCCAGACCCTCCATGGGCAACATGTCGTCGATGGCTCCCTCGATGACCGCCAACCCCATGGCATCCAACCCCATGACCTCCAACCCGATGAACCAAACCATCACCCAGATGGCCTCCATGGCGCCAATGACGTCTATGGCGCCCAGGACCTCGCTCGCACCGATGCCCTCCATGACCCCCATGACCTCCCTGGGCCCACTGACTCCAGAGCCGGTGGCCACTTACGTCACGGAGATGCCGAGCATCTCGTCCATCTCGGCACTGCCTCCGGAGCGCCACAGCGGCAGTGGCGGCGCCGGCGGTGGCGGCGGACTGAAGCTGAACGGCCAGAAACCCATCGGCGGCCACGGCCACGCCGCTCACAGCTCGTACACTCACGGCCACACTCACACACACACTCACAGCCACAGTAGCAAGCCGCCAGGACTGCCCGGCGCCACCGCCCTCGGTCACATGACGGGGACCATGCCGGGTGGCATGTCCCTGGGCCTTTCCAGGGCCGCCGAGAGCGCCGTCAGCTCCGGCTCGGCCACGATGGGCCGCCCGCTGGCATACAGCTCCAACACCATCGCCACCGGCCACGCGATGGGGTTGGGGCTGAAGGGCTGGGACGGGACAGAGACGGTGGGCCGCAGGAAGGCCTACGGCCACAAGAGGCCCCAGTGCACCGTGCTGGAGCCAAACCAGCTCCATGGCACCAGGGCCCAGAGCCACAGCCAGCACTTCCTGCCCACGCAGCCCTACTTCGTCACCAACAGCAAGACAGAGGTGACCGTGTGAGAGAGAGAGAGAGAGAGAGAAAGAGAGCGAGAGACACGAGGGAGACGAAGAGAGAGGGGAAATGGACGCATGTGAGGAGTCAAATCTCTGAGCGTGGAGACAACCCCACTCCAGGGTTGGGTCAAAAGACGAGGATCTGTGTGTGTGTTTGTGTGAAGAAGCTGGTGTCACGATTTCTTGGTCGGGGCGACGACCTGTTGTTCTAGAACGGTCTCCCGTTTCGCAAAAGTCCACCAATCAAACCACCGAACGAGACCTCCGTTGCCAAGAGGACGGGGTGTCCGTAACCATAACAACAAAGAGCTGCGTGGAGCGAGGGATGTCTGTACACTTGTGGTGATATTAAGAGTGTCGACTCGTGGCTAACGTCTAATCTGTGGTGATAACACTGTCTGAGCGCGACGACAGGCGGCCGTTTAAAAAAAAACAAAACAAAAAAGAACGCTGATACGGACCAAACCTGAGAAGCAATATAAGGGATTGAGTGTAAAAAGCAGCTGAAGGAGAAACACAGTGAGTTTTACTCACAAACCTCACAACAAGAGTTCTGCTCATCTGCCCAACAAAGTGTCAAATGGTAACGACATTCCCTTAAGATTCCCCCCCGAAAAAAAAAATCTCCTGAGGGCTTTGAAACAGACGAGTGACGGGGCCACTGGGCTTTGTGCTGTGGTTATTCAGAAGCGTCTTCATAAGCTCTGCGGCTGAAGGTCACCCCCCCCTCCCCTCCCACACCCTTTCTTTTTTTTTTTTTTTCCACAAGGCTCCTCCAGCAACAGAGAAAAGGAAGCTGTCTTGCTGGCATTGTGCTGCTCTGATGTGGACTGCGTGGTGACAGCTGGCCCAGAGGAGGGATAAGCGAGGGCAGGGGAGGCGGGATGCGGATGATGATGATGCTGCAGCGAGCACAGACTTCTCCGAGCAGCGTCCTCACGTACACACACTTACACACACGGGCGCATGTATCCAGGAAACATGCAAACGATATTCATATTCATATTCGAGCAAAACCGTTGAAACGACACAAGCCACAATGAACGATGCCGGTAATTTAAGAGTTAAGTTGCTCACATTTTCTGTGCATTTGTGGATATTTTTATCTTTAAATCTGACTGTTTGGATTCAGTGAATTTAGACTATCACAGTGTAAAAGTGGACAAAAATGGAACTTTTAGAAATGGCAGCTAAGTAAGGATGAGTCACCTGGATCTATTCAACGACGGGGCACAGGCTGGGATAATTTACTGCCTTTAAATTCCGAAAGTACACTACTATTCAAAAGTTTGGGGTCACTTAGAAATTTCCTTATTTTTAAGCACTGTGTCTTTCAATGAAGATAAATTTAAACTAATCAGAAATACACACTATATATTATTAATTTGGTAAATGACTATTTTAGCTGCAAATGTCTGGTTTTTGGTGCAATATCTACATAGTTGTATAGAGGCCCATTTCCAGCAACTATCACTCCAGTGTTCTAATGGTACAATGTGTTAAGAAGGTTAATGGTTGATTAGGAATGCCTTGTGCAATCATGTTAGCGCAGCTAAAAAAACAGTTTAGCTGGTTAGAGAAGCTAGAAAACTGACCTTCCTTTGATGAAAGCAAAGAAAATAAAGCAGTTGTGTTTAGTAGCTGTGGCCAGGAGGGGACATGCATGACAATGGAACTGGACAAAAGAACTTGAGTTAATTAAAGAGATGTTGTGCGAGTGTGTGAACGTGGAAAAGCATACGCAGATCCAACGTATTTCATGAGGTGAAGCATTCGTACGCTTTGGCTGCTCATCGTTTTTATTTCTGCGCAGAAAGTTGCATAAGTTGTTCTACTTCTCTAGTTTTAAACAAAAGTAAGAACGAACTGTGAAAAGTGGAGTGAATTGGAAGAATAACACCACTTTTTTATTTTTTTTTTTGTGGTGACTGAAGACACTGCCACGAGAAACTAGGCTTGATTAGATCACTCACTGTACTCGAGCTCTAGAGCTGAAAAAAACATCGCAACCAGCGGGGAGAAAGGAAAAAAAAAAAAACAACTATCTGGGTTGCATGACTCACGCATAAAAATAAATCCTTAAGTCTGACAAATAGGCCAAATCTTCTAAGGGCTTCTCCGAGCCCGTCTGCTTGTTTTGTAATGATGTGAGACTTATTAGCAACTGCTGCCGTTGATATGATTTGGACTTTTTAATCTAAAGTGCTGCTTCCACCTCTAAGACCCTCTTTACACCTACGATTAAGATGCTGGTTAAGTCATCAGATTGTGCTCCCAAACATTAAAGTAAAAAAGATGTTAGCTCACCCAAAGTTAACGGGCGATGATCTGGTCGCTTAAAGCTGTGGTTCCCAACCCGGGGGGTCGGGCCCCAACAGGGGGTCACTGGATTATTCAAAGGGTGAGATGATATTTTGATTTTTTTTATTTTTATTCAAACCCAAATCATCTCATAGATTTCTGTATTTTATCTCTAAAAGTTAAAGTCAAAAGGAACAATTCAAAAGCTGCATGGTGAGTTGATTAACTGATTGTTAAAATATTAAACAGCAATAATCACCTCAGTAATTTTTTCAGCAAAAATGTAAAAAAAAAATGGTTTTAGCTTCTGAAATATGATTTATTGCTTTTCTTTGTGAAACATGATAAACTCAATATCTTTGGGTTTTACGCTATTAGTCACAAATATACATATAAAGATGTAACTTTATGGCTATTTTCTGACATTTTGTGGTGAAATTGAGATTAATCGATAACTAAGGAAAAGTCCCAGTGAGACTTTTCTTTATCTTAAGGCCAAACAGGTTGGGAATCACTGTCTTAGAGCATCTCTGGAGGTGGTTGAAGAAGCATTTGGCATTAGTGTAAAGTGAAGATTACATCTTGGACATTTGTGTGCAGCCGAAACACAAAACAAAGCAGGCAATAGGCGGCTCAGACAGAATCATACAAACAAATTGACAGATTGTCAGGACATTTGTGGACAGAACCAAAAAAAATAAATAAATAATAATAATAAAAGCTGTTGACTAACGATTTTAAAGCATGCAAATATGAGAAAGAGCTGCACATGACAATCTGGTGAGAGGCAGAGACGTTGGATTTCAGATTTCAGCGTGTATACCACAGACACGTCTCATTTCCAGCTCCAGCAGGGATGCACACGGTTGGGGTAAAGGCGGGGAAGGAAAAAGGCATAAGACTACAGCTTCTAAATCAAAAGACACATGAAAGACTGAAGCGTAAGATAAGGAGGGTCTATAGGAGGAGGGGAGGCTTCTGCCTCTCGCTGTGAAACCCCTCGCTGGCTTCAGGGTGACTGGGGGGGGGTGGAAACGGAGACCGGATTGAAGGCGTGGAACGGGATTAACAAAGTCATGAAAGCTTTGAAATGTTTCACCTGCACCCACAGCACACACACACACACACACACACACACACACACACACACACACACACACAGGGTGGACTCAGCTTTGCTCCCACACAGTGCAGAGTCAGTATTGTTACTGCGCCTGTTATACATGAAAGACTGTGAAACTCCAGATCTTGGCCCTTTGTAGCGATCACTAATATTATGCTTTTATTGCTTTTATATATATATATATATATATATATATATATATATATATATATATATATATATATATATATATATATATATATATATATATATATATATATATATATATATCCTTTCTCTCGTAATCCCTTTCTTTTCATCACTTCTTTTCTTCTTCTTTGCTCTCTCGATGTCTGAATGAATTCTTCAGAGCAGAAATATCTTAGAGAAACACAAACGTGGCCGTGATGAACCTTTCCTGTGATAGTGGAGTGTAAGAGTCGCGGCGAGACAGGGAATAATAACAATAATAATAATTCAAGGTCGGGTTCCACGTGCATTGTTCGAGCAGGAAATATAAGAGATTTATTGTGTGTGTGCCAAAAGAAAGGGAAAAAAAATGTAATTCACTTTGCAATTTCCTACCGTTGTGTTACCACGGCACACATTTCCGCTCCTTCTAACTTTGTGTGTCTATGTGTGTGTGAATATCTCCTCGGAACAAACAAAAAGAAAAACCAAACAAAGCGAAACGTTTGTAAAGGGGACATCGCAGTCTCATGAAGCCGTTTGATGAGAATCAAGATGGAGTCGCTTCCTTTCCTCCTCCTCATGTCTCTACGCTGTTTTTTCCCCCTGACAGCCATGTGGTTTGTCTGTAACGTAGAGTTAGAGAAGCAGGTCAGTGTGTTTGCTTAGGATGTCCATTATCGGACCCAATTGACTTAATCCAGCAAGGCAGAAGTGTGGAAATATGAGCGGCGTCGAAGCCCATTCAGCTTTGCCAAAAAAAAAAAAAAAGAAGAAGAAAGAGCAGCCACTGGAACAATCGGTGAGCAGGCAGAGCGGTGGATCCAGTCGGTAAACAGAAACCCCCCCTCATCCCACGACCGTAATGGGCAAAATAAAACCCTGGCACCGGAGAGCACCGGGAAGCGTCTGCGGCCGCCTGGGTCACGGTTGATAGGCTCAGGGCCACAGATGGGTTCAGGACGCACTCATGTCTGACATTTTTCATCAGACGAGTCAGTCAGACAAAAAACGCCACAGGAGAGACAAAAGGACACCGGCTCCAAAGCACTCGGATCAGTTAAAAGAGGCAGCGAGCGAGTTTTCACCCAGTTCCTGTTCTGTTTTATTGAAGCGATAATTAAGAGGCTTCCAGACAAAAAAAAGGAGTAAATATGCATTATTACGGTCATTATTTGATCGCATCTCTGAGGGCTTTCAGGATTTGAAAGATTTGATGGATTTTATAGATTTTTTAGCTTTATTCTTTGCATGATTATGTTGCTTCACTTCTTTGGCTTTTCTGCCACTTCTGTTGTCTCTATTAGTGTTTATACTAAATTTTTCCCCGACTTTTCTAAGAAAGACCAACCGCGCTGATTTTCAGTAGAACAGCAGGTGCAGGATAACTCATACAGCTCTGGAAAAAAAAATAAAAGACTGCAAAATTATCAGTTTTTCCTGATTTTACTACTTATAGGTATGTGCTTTGGTAAACGGAACATTTTTGTTTGAGTCTATAAACTGCTGACAACATTTCCCCCAAATTCCAAATAAAAATATTGTCATTTAGAGCTTATATTTGCAGAAAATGCCAAATGGTCAAAATAACAAAATAGATTCAATGTCTTCAGACATCAAACAATGCAAAGAAACACGATCAAATTCATTTTAAAACAATATAATACTGTTTACATATAAGAAGAGTTCAGAAATCAATATTTGGTGCAATAACCCTTATTTTTAATCCCAGCTTTCATGCATCTTGGCATGCTCTACACACTCTTTACCATTGTTCTTGGGTGACTTTATTCCATTCCTGGTTCCTCTTTAAGCACAATGAGGTGTTCATGTGTTGGAATTCAACAGACGCTGGAATGGAATGGCTGGAATACATGTAGAGATGCTGGTTTCAGAAAGAAAATGCTTAGTTTCTTATATTTTTCCAGAGTTGTATAGTCCATGGGTACCAGCGATGGTCTTAGAGATCCAATGTGGCTGCAGGGTTTTGTTCCAAACAAGAAGTAACACACATTCTTCTAATCAAACATTAGAGCCCTTAACAAGGACCTTTATTAGTAGAATCAGGTGTGTTACTGCTTGGTTTAGAACAAAAACCTGCATCCACAGCAGCCCTCCAGGACCAGGGTTGCCTCCCCCTGATATCGTCTATAGCAGAGGTGTCAAACTCAATTTAGTTTGTGTGCCACATACAGAGCAATTTAATCTCAAGTGGGTCAGACCAGTAAAAATAAACATAATTAACACCTACAAACGTCTTCCCTCCTTCCTAGGTAAAGAAACATTAGAGATATTTACATGATCAATTAACCTTCAATTTACAAAACAGGAGAGACGACAGCAGGAAAAAAAGCGCAATTTCAACAACATGATGTCTGGGTTATTGAGTCGGTTTACTGCTGCATTTCAATTCAGATCATTTAGTCACTGATCGATGTTTAGTATTTTAAAGCAGCAGGTGGAGGTTTTTTTCCTGCCTCACAAAGCATTTACAAATCAAATCAAATGTCTCAAAAATCTTCTTGCTTGAGACCTGAAAGATTCTCACCGACTTCACATTTCTGCGAAGAAACAGGAACTGGTCGGTTTTTTAAAGAAAATCACATTTTGTACAGCCGTACAGTGGGCCGGATCGGTCCTTTAGCAGGCCGGTTCTGGACCCGGGCCACGTGTATGACACCCCTGCTCTATGGCGTCATCTATGAAATCCTAGCAAAGCGATCAAGACCCAGCATTTGAAACTATGAAAACAGCTTGTGCTGATACCAGTTCATGCAGATGGATTTGTTCAGCAGCTCCGAGGAAGCTGCTTCCCTCTTTAACAGCTCTGCAGTGATTTAAATGAGGCACAATCGACCCTTCCTGAGTCCCGCCCCCCTTAGTTACTGTTGCTACGCGGGATAAACTTGACAATAAGACAATAAAACACCGCAGTGTGTGCTTCTTCTTTCCTGGCCACTGTAACATTGGACACGTTGGAGTACAGCGTCAGTGATGGCCTTCACCTCCTTGTGTCTTATGCTGCATTCAGATCATTATGGGATGGATGATAGAGATGTTTATACATCACAGGACAGAGATTTGGTCAATTAGGGGTTTAAAATGCTGTGAATTGACGTTCTAATACTGTAGTAAATTCATTTTTAATCACCTTGAATAATGTGCTTTAGTTGACATGAGGCGTTGTTATTTGTTTGGATTTTAAGGCACCTTTTGAGTGTGTGAGAAGTCAGAATTTTGTGATTTTACGACAGAGATGTCGTTTGGCTGCAGCAGAGAATGACACTCACCACATCCTGACTATTGTAGGCACAGGTTTTTTATGATTTGTTAAAGTTAAGTTATTTTGAATGGCACTAACACAGAGACACATGAGGAGAAAACATCACTGATGTGGCTGGAGTCGTAGTTGTGAATCAGACAGATTTGTGTTCGGCATATTTTTGGATTAATTTAAAATCAAAACTGAGGTTTGACGTCAGTGAGACTATTTCTCATTGTTCCAATAATTAGAAATAGACATTTGCCTGAAGCTCATTTGTCCACTCACATTAAAAACTCCCCTAAAAATATCGCTTTAAAGTACATTTAGAACAGGTAAAAACGTGAGATTAATTTGAGATTGAGGCATGTGGCTCAATCTGTAGGATGATATTTTGCTTATTGATAGTCTATAGTTTCTTGATTATGCTCTCAAATCCCACCAAATTGCTGCATTTAAATTTCAATTTAAAGAAGGCGTGCTCCTTGCCTTAAACTGAACGCCCCCGACGCTGCCGATGACCCGTCCATGCGAACTCATACAGGTCCGGACCATCCGGAACCTGATTGGCTCGCGGGTGCAGCTCCCGCCATCACGGTGCAGCGGTCTCTCTTTACTCGGTGTCCTTCTCTCTGGCTGACTGGAAGTGAAATGAAGAGTGGAGGTGCAATTGGCCTAATTACAGGAATCAGACCCAAGTTAGAGGCTGCAGCGGTTCACTGGCTCATTGATCAGCAACAAAGGCAGAAGCAGGAATCAGACCAGTCAGCCTGAAGAAATGTGGCGTTAGCACGTGTGTGGAATATAATTCAAACTTTATATTGTGTTGGAGTCTTACAACACAATAAAGCTTTATCGATATATATATTGTCAATAACCACATCATCAATACAATACAAGAAAACAATTCAATATAAATTTGATAGTTTCACTCAAATAAAACAAACTGATGCTGCTCCTCCTTGTCTCATAATAATTCAATCATTTAACATTCAAAACACAAATCAAGTTTAATATAAAGTCGTCACGTTCAGACATTATTTTTTTCTCCTGGTTCTTAAAAATAGATAATAGATAAATAGATAATATAATAAATAGATAAATTATCATATCACCCACCTGTACATTTATGAATTATTAGGTATAAATGTCCCCCAAATATTTGAAATGAAAAGCAATCTTGAATATAAATTTATAGGCTTACTGCTCAATTAAGACAGATTTTGTTCCAAAGTTAGTGACAAATTGAGACAAACTGCTGTGAGTTCTATTTTCAAAGAATTCGCAGCTTTGGAGTGTTCTCTTCTTTGTTGTGAAGCTTCAGAGGCCAGCTGCTGTGTGCAGATTATTGATATTTCTTTCATAATGTGCTGTATTTTTCGACATTTCCTCTTTTTTTCCCACAACTTGGCACAATTCTGCTGCACCCACTCTTGTCCTGTGGAGGGTGTGGACACCTTTGCTACATATCTGCTCATTTTCACCAAAGTGTGAGGAGCTTCCCTAACAGGCATGATGTGGGTAGTAGGACTGCAACAACTATACTGATCATTCAATCTATTACTGAAATGATTAATCAATTAGTTGTCTGGTTTATAAAACGGTGTAAAATCAATCACTGCTTCCCAAAGATGAAGATTCAAACTAAAATGTTATGTTGTTTCTTTTTGTCCAGACAAACAGTTCAGAAAGATCGAAGATCATCAGTTTATTATTATAGAAGACTAAAGAAACTAGAAAATAATCAGATTTGTGAAGCTGGAACCAGGAAATTTGGACATTTTCTTCTTAAAAATGACTCAAACTGATTAATCGTTTATTAAAATAGTTGCTGATTAATGTAATAGTAACTGGAACTGATCAATCATTCAACTAATGGTTTCAACTCAAATTGATTCCACACTGTTTGCTAGAGACTTAATTAGATTAGTGGATTAATCGATTAATTGCCAACTGTTACATTAAACTCCAACTATTTAATTGAATCAATTAGTAAATTTGAGTCACTTTTAAGAAGAAAATGTCCTAATTCTCTAATACAAGCATCTCAAATCTGATTGTCTGGTTTCTTTAATCTTCTATAGTAGTAAACTGATGATTGACCAACAACTAATCGATTAATTGTTTCAATAATCTATAGATTCATCTACTACTAGACTCATGCTGCCTCTCACAAAAACTCTCACTATGTAGTCACCAATGTGCCGAGATGTACCACATGATTGGCTGGAAATCAATTAGTTGATGCATCCACATTGTGCTCTAACAGTGTTTGAGAGCCAGCGAGCACATTCATCCATTTCTGCCACAAAGGGCTTATTTTCTAATGTTCCCGTGGTGTTTTGAGACTCTCTCTCTGAGGTGAAATCATCTGAACATGTGCGAGACTGATTGAGACATTGCGGCACGAAGGAAACGGCGTCGAGTGGCAGATGAGAGAGAGAGATTTAGGAAAAGCTCGAAGGCAAACTCCTCGCAAACCACCCACATCTCGCCTCGCGCAATAACCGTTGACAAGTCGAACGCGGTGACAAAACGGAGCTTTACGAAAGCTTCCACTCCTACAGGCCCACACAGAATCCACCTGGAGACGGGAGGAGGCAGGTGATGGAAAGTACCGAGCGGCTGATGCCTAACGTCGTCCAACTTTTTTTTTTTAATCTTTGGCTTTGGCTGAGAGAGGTTTATCATTACAAAAAACAAAACCATCTCTGTTGTTCAGCAGAGCCGCCAGACGCCAGGAGAAATCCGCAAGGTGCAAAAAAAAACCTACAAGAGATATTCAATGAGGAGGAACAGGCGCTGTGCTGGGACCGGTGGCCGGGGGGCGTTATGAGCTCTCACTGAGGTCTTTAATCACCAAAAAAAACCCAGAGAAATGTGAAGAGGAGCTTTTTTTTTTTGGAAGCTGCGACAGAGATTCGGTCCACAGTGGCGCACAAACACAGAAAAGGGACCTAATGTCAACACTTAATAGGGAGGAAGCTGTGAATTATTGATGTCGCAAAAAACGCCGGCGGTGCACGGAAACGTGAGCGCTAACAGCACCGGAGACTGTTAGCTTTCACACACACACACACACACTCAAAAACTCCTCCGTCCAAGTGATTTCATGTAATCCAGTATTGTTATGCAGACATGTCAGACTTCTATTGATTATAATGCAGCAGCTCCATTGATTCCCGATCCAGTCATAATCCGGGCTGATTGTCTATTACTGCTATACTCTAAGATATGTATTCGTCGGCTCCTGTTTCGTTGAGGATTTTTTTTTAACAATCTGTTTCGCCACGTGTTTCAAGTGGAAGACGTGACACATGGTTTGTCGTGTTGCGCTGAATCAGGACAATGCAGTTGTCTGTAAATATTAATTTCTCTGTGGGGAGGAGGCGTTTGTTTTAATTCCCGGTTAATCACCACAGGTTAAATGCAGTAATTCTCTCGAGGGGAACATGTACAGTACATCGGGGAAAAGGCTAAAGGGCTCAACCACACATTTTTACCAGATTTTTCCACCACTCCTTGTTTTCTATCCTTTATCATCGCTGGTTTTCTGGCTTCGATAGCCGCTGGGAACATTACAGCCTATGAAGAGCGGCGTCTGTACGATCAAAAAAAAAAAAAAAAAAGAGAAGAAATAAATAAATCTGTATACCACTATATTGTCAGCTATGTTTACGACTTTGTACAGCATCGGTCTTTATGCGCAATGTTTTCACCAATTTCCAGATGCACACAGAGACAGAGGAGATGCAGTGTTTGTTGTCCAGTAACGCTCGACATCTGTTTTCAAAAAGCTCCTATGGTGTGCTTTATATGTATTTTCTTTTCTTTTTTTTTAAAATCATAAACCTATATTAAATATACTTGCTGTTAGAATTAACGGAAAGGACATCAATCACAGCCGATGTGAAAAAAATCCTCTGACCTCTGCTGCTGTCCGGAGCCGAGGAGGAATTCCTATTACCGTTGGAGAATCAATAAGCTATCCATTAGCGAGTATATCCTTTTATAGAATAACTCATTGATTAACTCATTTTGGTGTTAATCATGCATTACATACAAAGTTATACGAGATCCGATTTTCTATTTTTGATGTCCGGACCAGTTTGTGGTATTTATGCATATGTGTATATGAATACATATGGCCCCCACACTGCATTTATGCGTGACTAGTAAAGCATATTTTCTATGGTAGAGCCCATCTCCCACTATTGTTTGCACAGTAGCTTATAATATGCACCGTGATGCCCCATTGTCCTTTTACTGTTTACTGACTTTATAATTTGTGAAATTAAGTTATGGAAAAGCTGTATTTTGGTACTATTCATATATTAATAGAAAAAAGAGATATAGCAGATGTTTTGTCCCATAAATATATTACCATAGTGTTGCTATGAAGTCTGTTTTCTTTACTTTGGGGAGGGATGACAGGGATATTTTTGTTCTTCTTTTGTTGTTGATTTGCCATCTGACAGTATATCACCATTGTTCTATATACGACTTTCTTACGTGGCAATAAAAGATGACTTCTGTAAAAACTGTCCTCTCCGTGCCTTTCTTTGGCGTCTCTTTATTCTTCTTTCTTTGTCCTTTGGTCTTAGCGAAGAGGGTTCTCACACCCCCCCCCATCTTTATCTCCATCTTTATTCCTTTCCGTGTCCCTGGGCTCTCTGCTTTCCCAGAAAACATTTGATGTTAAGCAGACGTCGTTAGAACAGCTTGGACTAACTTTGGAAACACATTTATATATAGTAGCAAAGCAAAAAGTTGAAACAACATTCACCCATCAGCTGCTTTCCTGTTTTTTTTTGTTGTTGTTGTATGAAGTCGAGACCTAAAACGCCTCACAGATGTCAATTCTGAAAATGATCCCGACCTGTTTTACTGTCAACAGAATTCTCCTGAATTGATTTAAAAATTATACTCACGCTGAGCATTTGACAGGTGAGATCATGCACAAGGTGACCAAGTTAGACATGAATCAAAAGGAGCACAAAACTATTGCAACCTACTTTTGAAAAACTTTCTTTTGAAAAGAATTAGAATTTTTTTTTTCAGAAATGTTAGGATTTCTGGCCCATTCATGGATAATAACGTTACAGATAAAAGGGTGCAAAGCTACAGTGAAATGTAGCTCGGCTTACAAAACCACAATATTTTTTATTTCCTGGGTGCCTTTCTCCTTTCTCTCCTCTCATACATTGTTCCCCCTGCTGCTTCCTGCAGTGGATGCACAGCTGAAGACAGAGAGTTAATGTGTCCTTGAGCTTCAAACAGAGGATCCCTGCCAGATAGAATCAGACCTACTGGAACTCTCCTGTTTTTTCTTCTTTACCTCCGAATGAACCGCGCACGCAAGGTAAGCGACAAGAAGGGAAAGAAAAAGAAAGTCCATCTTTTAACTTCATACCTTCATGCCCCAAACGAATACAAGTAATCACCACAACAGACACATGCATTGGCACGATGTGAGTTTACGCTAATTACTCAGGCTGCCAACGCTATTGGCAGCAAGGAAACAGTCTAGGGAATTTAACTCAAAAACAAAGCAAACCTGCTTTTCCTCCGGCTCCCCTGCCAATCCCTCTCTACCTTCCCGAATCCTGCTCAACAGAGCGGAGCCGCACAACAAGAACTCTCTACGTGTTTAAAGCCATCTGGCACTTCAGCCATCAGGGACATCATCACCGTCATCATCAGCAGTTTTTTGGTCGCTGTCACAGGGTTTTTTTTCATCCATATTGTCAACAACTAACATCATTGTCAAAATATTATCACCTACACTCAGTCATCCTTCAATCACCCTCAAACTCATCTTTACAACCTTTACAAAACAATATAATACAGTTTGTTTGTGTTTGATTTAAGAACCCATAAATCAAAAAGTGTGCAGATAAAATAATTAAGTGTCAATCATAATATATGTACAAATGATTCAAGGCTAATCAATAAAAATGAATCGAATATGTCCTTAGATATAGGTTTTTAGCCATGTTTGAATGGCACCAAGCTATAACATGTTATTGTTCTAGACTAATTACATAAACCTACAGTTTTTGAAACTTGAAATGAAATTTTACCAGACTAATCAGAAACATCATCAGGCTTCACAAGTAGATATATCAGAGTGTCAGCTGCATACAGTGAAATGCAATAAAACGACTCCCAGATAAATAAGACTGGTCCCAGGATTGAACCCTGGGGAACTCCATGTGTTTTCAGGCCTAAAGATGAGACACTGGGACCAAAGGAAACAAACAAACTGATGAAGAAAATTCATTAGGTGAACCAACCAACACACTACCAAAGCTGCTCCATCTCTGGCATCTGCAAACTGCAAAACATTTAATCTTAATTAGGGAAATTATCTCATATATCATTGAATCAGTAATATTGAGAATAATTATCTTTATTTATTAATTATCTTTTTTCTCTTGTAGATAATTAAGCTTATTTCAAGTTCATTTTCTTGATTTTGGTCAAATGACTGACATTTTTTTAAATTGTTATGACCTGACAGCTTTTAAATGCTGACAGTTTTTCACCCAAACGTTTGACAGTAGCAGTATTGCTCTTTGGTCTATATCATGATAAACATTGTCTTCTATTATCCTCCTCAGAATTAATCTTTTTTTAAAGTTTTACTCTTAATTCTATAGACTGGAAAACCAAAGATCCCAGAGGGCAATTTGTTCCTACTGACTTCAATATGTTCTGTTTTAATTAGTGTTTTAAAAACAGCAATGTATTATTCATTAGGTGCTAATTTAAAGTATCACACACTATCAGAGTTGACTGTCAGTCATTTTTAAGGAAATAGACACACATAGATAAATAGAGATGCAGCAGATTTTTGCTTTAAACAATATGCAAATTGTAACTACTAAAATAATAATAATCTGCCATTTTTTTCAAATGACATTGATTATAGATTAATTAATAATGTTTTGAGAATAAATTAGCATTGGTTGTTCGGGAACACCACTCATTCCTCCTATGTTATATGTTGGTAGGATGAGTCTGCTGAGGAAATACATTCTACTGCACAGGACATCAATTATATAGTGAAAACAGCATTCAACTCTTCAGAAATTGCACATTATTCTCATAGCCCAGGGCAGCCAAATCAATGTCTTGTGAAAATGAGCCATTCGCTTCCAAAGCTTCCAACCAGGAGGAGTCAGACTCTAATCTATGAAGAGAAAGCGATGTACGGCCTAGAGGGAAACCACTGACAGTGACTCTGGGACTCACTTTGTCATCTCTTACACTGTTTGTTTGAACTTTAAGATCCAAGGGAGCCGCAGTTCATAACAGTAATGTTGTCTGTTTGAAATTAGAAATGTGCACTGATAGTCAGAATATATCATGCTCCATTCTGTTCAGCTTACTTTTTACATTTTCTCCAAAGCTCTTTTTTGCCCCTTTTCATTTTGCTGGTTTATCTTTTATCCTGCATTGGCCTCTAAGGAAAAGTGAATGGAAGAAAAAAAAGGAAATATAACAGCCAAAAAGAGAGTTTAAAGAACCTAGAGTTACATGTGAGGATGAGCAAGTTGGATTCATAGAGAAAATAGCAGATATACTGTACACAGACATGGAAAGAAACAAGTAAAATGTTTAGAAAAAGAGAGATTTAAGACTAATTATTTCTTTTCGGAGCCCTACTGCATTGCAGTGAGCTGCTGTGTGAATGGGAAGAGGAAAGACGAAAGAAGTGCTGTGAAAGAAAACTTTACCAAAAAAGAGCAAGACACTTGGTTGGACACATATAGAGAGAAACGTTGATGGCACCATTCTGCATCACAGAAAAAGGGGAAAAGTGATATTATGAACGAAAAATACATTTTATGAAAGAAAACCAGAAGAAGGTTTGGAATCAAAAGTCAGAAAATCAAAAGAGAGATTCTTACATGAGGAAAATAATTGATAAAATCAGTCATTAACAAAATATAGATTGAATGAATAAAACGTGAGGCTCATGAACTCCCATCTGACCTTCACATCACTTTATATGACTGCACATTACCCCATCAAGTTGCTGCCTGAGAATGTGTTTTTATATATTAATGATTGAAAGTTTTTACATTTGGATTTGAAGGTTATTTATGATTACATCATTCCTAGAAAACGCTTTTCGTTCTTTGTGTTTTTAACGTGCTGAATGACAAAGAATCTGAATCACAAAAAAATAATACAATTAATACATGAACACACTAACACACTAATCTAAACTGTTCAGACTTCATAGCCTCTGTTATAAATCATTGTTCCAAAAAAATCCTCCCTAGCTTTTCACTTCGGTTCCTATTTTGTATTTTTTTCACCGTTTCTCCATCAGACTCACAGGATGCTGAACTGTTCTAATGCATCTGCAGCTTGATCCCCTGCAGCTCCAACTTTTTTACCGTCTTACAGCGAACCCTCTTATACTGTTGCTGATATAAAGACATCAACGTCATGCGAGTGGATGTGAATGTAAAGCTAAAACTCGAGCGCTGTGGCTAAAGCCGGAGCCGGGACCTGTCATGGTGCTGCTCGCCGCACGTCAAAGGGCTGTTGTTTTTTTTTTTCTTCCCCTCTTTCTTTCACGACCCTGCCACAGCCAATTATCTCACACAGAAGGCTGTGTATTATGGGATACCCTCTACTGTACACAAAGTTCAATGAGTCATCTTGTCAAAAAGATTGACCGGCTAATCTCCCTGGAGACTTTCCTCCCCTTCACTCCCTGTTCCCCTCTCTCTCTCTCGTTCTCTCTGTCAACATAATACAGTTTAAAGACAGACAGACACAGAGGGCTCTGGGCTCTGAGATGAAACGGCCGATGCTAAGCTCGCCTCCTTTCGATGCTCTTTTGAAGGGTATATAATGTGCAGCAGCGGAATAAATAACTTCTCCTTTTTATAGATTTGTCAAACTCATTTAAGCTCGCAAGATGTTGGACGGGACAAGGGAAGTGTTTGTTGTGCGCGTGTGTGTTTTTCTTGTGGTGTCAGTTTATTCTTGTGTGGATGTTAAGTCTTTGCAGTGAAGGCATTTTTGTTCATTTTCCGTAAGAGACACACAATCATAGAAGTACCAGAACAACAAACAACACAATAGAGGGTTGCAAAGGGGTAGGACAACTTTCAATAGGAAGCTAACCAGCGGAATTTGGGAAATATTCAATTCAATAGTCTTGTGCTTTCGGTGCAAAATTGTGGTCTCTAGGGATCTAGAATGTACAGTGCATGAAGAAGGTGTTGGAGTGTACTCGCATTAAAGGAATAGTTCAACATTTTTGAGAATTCAACCCATCATGATTCTCGTAGTCATAGCAATAGGTGCTTTAGCTTTTTTTTTGTTTTTCGAATACCAGCCGTTTCCAGACCAGTGGAGCATAGTCGCAAGCTGCTCAGCAGCTACTATACAGCTAATGGTATTTTTTGGTTTCCCTCATCAAATTCAGCAAATACACAATCCAGCAATTCAAATCACTGTAGTGGAGTTGTGACCTGCATATTCACCAAACAGCTGGTATCAACAAAAAAAAGGTAAAGCACCAATTGCTATGATTATGGGAATCATGACAATAGGTGAATTTTCACAAAAACTATCTCTTTAAATCTGGTTGTTTTAGCCAAGATCATACTACAATATGTTACCCAACTAAAGTTCTCTAAAGTCTTTAAAGTTTGAGTTCTCTGTTCCGGGGCAACCTCTAAATTTGTAAATTTTGCATTTATTCGCATGTATTCTCATATATTCTTGTCAATTTCCATGGAAAGTTTCCAACTTTGAAAATTACTGGAATTTTGCGACCCTATTCCTGACATTATCGCAGTTCACCTTAAGACATAAATGATTTCATTGGAATAGTTTGAGCTCCAAATAGAGCTAAAGGGAGAGTCAGCAGAGATTTTTTGATTGTCGTGATTAAAAATATTTGATTTCGCAGCAACTTTTTTCAAACATTATGATGCAATTAAAATGGCCTTTAATTTATATGTTCTTTTTTTGTGTAAACTAAACTAAAAAATTGCAATTTTAGGGGGGGAAATAAAATTTTTCAGTCCTAATTGGAATTACTGAAGAAAAGAGTCATATATATTATATACTCTATGGTAGAAAAGTGTTTGTTAAATGACAATTGCTGCTTGTGTTTCACTATAGTTTGACTCAATAATTTGCCCCTATTTTGATATAAACCTTAAGGAAACAGTAAATAGTAAACATTAATAGAGTTTGTTTTCTTCATTGTGAAGCAATAACATAATGTCTGGTAATTCCTGCACTTCTTCTTTTCAACATTTCTCTAGGTTTGCATTTCACTTTTTTGCAGAAAAGTTATGTGATTATTTTAAAATGGGTAGTAATTTGGTTGAATTTGCATTAAATTATGTGATTTTAAAAAAAAGAAAAAAAATCACAATTACCTGAAGGGATTGCAAGGGGCAGCTGCACATTAACACATTTACCATATGTTGTGTTCAGAGCCCGTTTCACCTTTACTGTAATCATCAATCAGTGAAGGTGAAAATGCAGGTTTGAGTCATTTCTGTGATGCTGCAGGTTGCACCTATTACCAGAACAGCAGCAGAATCAAAGTGAGAAAATGTAACTCCCACTCACTGCAGCAGGTTATTTGACCATGAATACACGGTTTTAAGAGACACATGATGAAACATTCTTCACCGCATACCATGGACTATCAAAATTGATTTTCTGGAGGAAATGTTGCTGCTGAGCACAGCATCACTCAGACAACCAACAGCGCTCACAATGGGAAACCACACATTTCCTTGAATCCACAGGTGGACACATGCAGTAAACGTCCTTGTCCTGATGTCCGACAGTAAACTATCAAAGCTTTATCTCTATTAACACGTTCGAGTCAGCATATTCTGCTTATTTCCAGTATCCTACGTACTGTATCCGGGGAAACTGAGTAAACTAAATCGTACAGCGGCGACAGCACTTTTAATCATTTCTGCTGAACAGATTGATTTCACCGAGGAGACAAGAGCGAGCTGCCACCGGGGGTCAAGCAGCTTCCCGTGGATCAGAGCGAGCGGGACAGATGGATGTCCTGCCGGCACGAGCGAGCGAGCGAGCGGACGAGAGGGAGAGAGAGACACACCTGGACACCAGATGGTCCATCAGCAGGTCTCTTTGTCCTCAGTGACAGGAAAAGGATCGCTGAGGGCCACACTGTTACCTAATTACTACAGGACCACACGTGTACACACTCATACGCAGATAAACCCCCCCACCACACACACACACACACACACACCTGTACATACCTGGATATAGAAACACAAATACACACACACACACACACACACACACACACACACACACACACACACACACACACACACACACACACACACACACACACACACACACAGGCAGTGCACCTGCTGTCAAATAGGCCACTCGCCTCCTCTTTCCTTTTCCCAGAGTGCATTTCAGCACAGCGCTGTCAGATGGCTCTTCATATACACGAGTGTCCCAGCGTGTCCTGACTGAACTCATCACACACACACACACACACACACACACACACACACACACACACACACACACACACACACACACACACACACACACTCTAACAGCAACATTTACCCACACACTTATGTACAAAACTATCAAAGCAATGTTTTACTACATTTTACTACTACGTTTTACTACTAATTTCGATGCTTCCTGAGTATGTTACGGTCTGTGTTAATATTTATACATATTTACATTGGTGTTAAAAAGTATTTGCCCCCATCCTGATTTCTTATTTTTTTGCATGTTTGCCACACTTAACACTTGATTGTAGTTGTAGTAACAGCTGAAGTTGTAAAATGAATAGAAAATATAGTCAAGAAGAGGTTAGAAAGGTTAGAAATAATGATTTGATATACGATGAAATAATAATAACTGAAGTTTTATAGCTTCTCTAACCAACTAAACTGTTTTCAGCTGTGTTAACATGATTGCACAAGGGTTTTCTAATCATCCATTAACCTTCTGATGCAATGAGCAAACACATTGTACCATTAGAACACTGGATTGATAGTTGCTGGAAATGGGCCTCTATACACATATGTAGATATTGCACCAATAACCAGACATTTGCAGCTAGAATAATTATTTTCTACCCTAGGAGTGTATAGAGCGTAGTTCTAAATAGTTTAAAGCTATCTTCATTTAAAAAGAGCTTTTCTTTCAAAAATTAGGAAGATTCTAAGTGACCCCAATTTAGTAGTGTATATACAGTATATAGTTATCAAGGTCAACAGACTTAACAGAAAAAAAGTCACAATAGCCGATAAAATGCCAGAGCTATAAAATCACACTTGAAGTTTTCAGCTTACATCTTACTCAAACTCCCTTCTGCTCACACGTAGCATTGTGTTCCTCTACAGTAGCTCCCGCTCTCTCTGCATCTGCTTTCATTTATTCCACAGACGTAAGCGTAACCTCTCTCAGCAGATGCCTGTTTGTACGCTGTCAATTCCGCCAGTCGCCTCCATCATCTCTATAGTCACCTGAGCAGAAGGATTAATCAGAGCAGACAGGTCATCTGACAGAGAGGAGAGGAGACAGCAACACATTTTTATGTTGAATACAAGGTTGACTTTGATGTTCTGGCAACTGATGATTTGATGTTCAGGCTGAGGCACATTCCAGCTTCCCAGGGGGATTCTATTTCCAAACTTACTAAAGCAAAAATAAGCTGCAACTGCACTATGTGGTGCTCACAGCACCTGTAGGAGATGCAGAAAAGCAGCTAAAAATAAGCACACAGAGAAAAGTTCTCGCTTCATGTGGTGATCTCCAATCGACTCCCATTCAAGAAGTGCCAACTCTTCTCTAAAAATAGTCAATTGTACAGTTTGTATTAAAGTGGAACAAATTATTACAAATATGTGAAACACAGACTTAAAGTAGTTAAAGTGACTTTAAAATTACTTCTTACAATGCTACTGCAACAGTATTTGAAGGTACAGCTTGGACCACTAGCCAAAAACATGTAGAAGCCACTATTGAAAAGGTTAAAGGTCATCTCTAGAGCTATCATTTGGTTTGTCCCTTCCAGGCTACAGTAGAATCATGACAGGCTTCGTTAAGCGAGATAAAACTTAGATTTCTTTATCGTTGCTAAATGCTACAAACTCTTACACATTGTACCGTTAATGTTACTTGATTATGATTCCTGCCCTGTTGGTAAAATGTAGCTAAAGTAGCTAAAGTTAGCAGTTGATGAGCAGCTTTAAACTGGCTCCAATGCAAACCAGTGAGTGAGAGTCTGCAATTTATATTACAGTGATTTATTATTTCACTTCAATGAAGCGAGGTGACTAAAAAGAGACAGATTTAAAAAGAAAAAAACAAAGAATAATCAACATCAAAGCAGAAGTAGAAAATATATCCTGACTTTTCTCTCTTGCTTCTAACTGTATGATCAGAAGTTGGCACCAGAAGTTGGTACCAGTGACTTTGGACATTTTCTTCTTAAAAAAGACTCACATTGAATATCACACTTAGCGATGAATATAATAGTTGGCAACTTAATTGATTAATCGTTGCAGCTCTACTGACATTGATTTGAGGCAGAAAGAAGGTCAGGCTGGATTTGGAAAAAAAAAATCCCTCATTGACTACAAACCACACACACTCTTACACAGTGTAATCAGTTACCAATGTGTTCATGCCAGGATTTGGTCCGGTAAATGCATAAATTCCAAAACCCTGCCAGTGTCAGCCTGCCAGAACACAATCCCATTAGTGTGACATCTCTAAAGTGCATTTTACTCATTGGCACAATACATCCAAAATGTCAGGTCTCCTGTTGCTGTTATAATAGTCTCCTCGGTTGCCAACTGGCTGCTGCACCTCGCGAGTGCCGCACTGTTTCAGCACCAGCTGTGCAGCATTAGCGTTTGCAGCAATATCTGTGCTTCACCAGCAGGGGTGTAGCAGGCAATTAAGGGCCCGTGTGGGGAAAGGTAACGCCGAGAGACTTTTTTTTCTCCACAACGCCATCATCCTGATCAGTTCTCATCAATTCAAGCGCTAATTATGTCACCAGTCGATTATCAACCACACTGATTTGGCCAAAGTGTCACAGCTGGAGGTTCCACAATCTCACAGGAAAGCAGCAACTTCACTTTGTATAAGTTTGTATAGGCGGCTTTTTTTGTCTTGTCTTTAAAAGACTGTCTGTCATAGTGATGTGTCAGTCGTCGGTTCAGAGAGCCGGCTCTTCAAAGTGAACGATGGGAGCCGGCTCACGTCTGTCCGCTGTCTTATTGGTGAGCTCAGCTCACTAAAGAGAGCTGAATTTCACTAGTCTTTTAGACAACTCAGTGGCCTATGGGTAGAGTTTCCACCTGATACTGGGAGGTCGGGGGTTCAATCCCTGGCCAGGTCATACCAAAGACTGTAAAAATGGTACTCATTGCCATTGCTTGGCTCTCAGTATTCAGGGTTGGATTTAAGGGATTAGATCACCCAAAGATCCCCAGGTGTGGCACCACTGTTCCTCAGTGGATGGGTCAAAAGTGGAGAAACTGTTATTTACACATTTTGGGATTAATAAAGTATAAGAAAACCTACACCTAAACCTACTCTCAAAAGTATGAAGAACTGAAACTGACATCATTAAAAATAAGTGAATGACTCAATAAATAAATGAATATGACATGAAATTCCCAATTTATTTGATTTCCCCATTTAATTTCTGATTGACAGTCTCCTCATTTGCATTTAAATGCAGAGAAAATGTAAATATATAAATAAATAAAATGGGAAATGAACTAAACGGGGGCATTTATGTGCAAAGGGAAAATATTACACACACTAATAAATAAATAGTGGCATTTATTGGCATATAAATGTATTATTTATATTTATTTTTCGATTATAGCAGTTGATTCTGCTTAAATTCTGGACAGTTACAGCATACTGGGGGGGATTGTGACTGACCTAGCTTAGGTTAGCTTAGCTTGCTTAGCATTGCCTGCTACTGCTATAAACACACTGAGTGAAACTCACCGCATCCTTCATTGGTCTCAAATCAGTGCACTTTGTTCTGTCTTATTATCAGGATATCAGTTATCTGTGAAACCCTTTAAACTGCATTCACCTGTATGAAAGCTGCTAAACAAATAAAGTTTGATTGATGGTTTGATGGATGAGGCCAGTGAAATGTTTGGTTTCTGCAGTGCACCACTCTTTACTGAGGTAAATAAAAACCACCCCGAGGAAGTTCTCAGCCCACCTGTCCTCTCCAGCAGAAGAACATCACAGTACAAACTCAGAGATCAATCACAGAGAGTTCGATGATTGATTGGTTGAGTCTGCTGGCTCTGTTGTTCTGTTCATTTACCAATCAGAGCCGTTAACCCGCCCTCTGACCTTTGATGGATGAAGTTGACTTTTTCCTTTTTCTTTTTATTTTGATACAGCAAGTTACACTTTAAATAAATAAAAAATAATTTGAATAGATGAATAAATGTGTGAGTAAATAACCACACAGATACATTTTACATTTATATTTAATGTTTTATTTCATTTGTGATTCATTTACTCGTGGTGACCAGCATTAAAGTACAGAATAAGTTATCAAAGCATTGAATAATATAATTAGATATTAATCATTGAATTATATTATTTATTTATTCAGCACTAAATTATATTCAAGAATTTATTGTAGAGTTTAATTATATATTTATTTATTTTATTGTTTAATTTAGTAAAAACATTTGCAAAACATTTTTGCAAAAACAGTTTGGTATGGACTCAGTGTTATCAGTGGGCCACAATTTAAACCTATTTTGTATTATTATTATTATTATTATTATTATTATTATTTCAACCTATATTGGTTTAAGTTTTGTCTTATTGAAACTTTAGGTTTAATTAGGTGTTAATGCTTCCTGTTTTCCAGACATGATGATCACGAGGCAAAGCATAAAATTAGAAGAATCATCTTTTATAACAATGTCTCTAAGCACATTTATGGACATTTATCTGCTCACTGATAACCCTCAGAAGCAATTTTGACCCTATTTTACATTCAAGTGAAAACTGTTTATTTACAAAAAACACTGCAAAATTATCAGATTTTCTGATTTTACTACATAGAGGTATGTGTTTGGGTAAAAGCAACATTTTTGTTTGAGTCTATAAACTACTCCAAATAAAAATTCCAAATAAAAATATTATCATTTAGAGCATTTATTTGCAGAAAATGACAAATGGTCAAAATAACAAATAGGAAGCAATGTTTTCAGACATCAAACAATGCAAAGAAACAAGATCAGATCACACTTAAGAAGAGTTCAGAAATCAATATTTAGTGCAATAACCCTTATTTTTAATCCCAGCTTTCATGCATCTTGCCATGCTCCACAGTTTCACCATTGTTCTTGACTTTATTCCACTCCTGGTTCCTCTTTAAGCAGAATGAGGTGTGCATGTGTTGGAATTCAACAGACGCTGGAATGGAATGACTGGAATACATGTAGAGATGCTGATTTTAGAAAAACAAAATGCAATGGTCTCTTATTTTTTTTCCAGAGCTGTATTTGTCTATAAAACCAAAAACAGAATTGAATAAAAATCAGGGAAACAAAATGAGTCAAAAGCCGTTTCAGTGACTCTGATCATCACTGCAGCTCTAAGTGCGTCTTTGAGACCATCCAAACACTGAAGTAGCAGCAGTCTGAAGGTCCGACGGCCATGAACAAACCCTCCATCTTGGAGTGGCTGCGTCTCCGCTGATTTCGGGCCGTGATCTGACAGTGGTCAGCAGAAACCGGCTGGAGCGGACCGGAGGGCGGCGCGCTTCCAACATACGCCTGGAGGAAAGCCAAGCGTTGCCACGGTGACAGAGCTGCAAAGAAAATCTCTTTGTATTGTTACCAAGGCAACAACTGTGCATAAATGGGGAGGGAGAGATGGACGGATGGAGAGAAGGAGGAAGGGAAAGACGGACAGACGCGGATGGCGGAAACAACAGAACCAGGTCTGAGTAAAGGAAAAAAAGGAGAAAGGGGACGATTCAGGTGCAGAGATGTGAGCCCGTTTTTTGTTTTTTTTATTTTTCCCTCCATCTCGACCTCGTTCCTGCCGGATGATTCTCGACTGCGTGGGAGAATTTACAGTTTGCTGCAACCTCATCCCAAACAAAGTTACTCAGCAGATTCTGTAGAGTCAGACACAGCAGCTCTTCAACAATAAGCCTGTGGTTCTTTAACTAGTGTTTATCTGCAGGCTGGAGTCTGCTTCAGATATACAAGCTTCTTCTCTGTATCTGCCCTCCACCAGATGTTGAATCAGGCTGTTTGAGGGGCAGGGGTGAATGAAAAATAAAAGGCATCAGCTGGATGTGGCAGGACACTAGTGCACGGAAACACATGATGCATGGTGAGAAGGAACCTTATCACACTTTGTCACTGGAAAAGCCTCCAAGAGGCTATTTTATCCTGTTGTTTGGCACAATGGGCCACTGTAGCTCATTTTTCTACACATGCTACATGACCCAATGAAATCACTTTACAGCATTTGTTTCCCCAAATGTTTGTTTTTGGTACAATTAATCCAATACTGAGTAGAATTATCTTGAAATATCATATTCCATTGACAGATATTTGCCTTATTTCAAATTTGTTTTTTTTCTTGTGACGTACAACAAAAATCTGCATAGATGAATAATTGAGAATATTATTTAATATTTGTATGAGGTTTATTATATCTGACATAAGTTTTACCGTCAGTAACAATATCCGTACAATACAATATAATTCAGAAAACAAAATACACACAAGAAAATAAGGATAAAAAAAGAACAGAATATTGGAAGAGATTTGGGATTATGAATATCTGAATATGAATATGAATCTGCGGTTTTTCCCACTATATGAGGGCTAATTATAAAATTATGAATTTAGTCTTGTTTCTTTAAAAATATCAAATTCTTGGATTTGTATTTATCTTAAAGTTGTCCTTTTTATCTCATATTTTTGACTTTTTAGCTCATATATTTTTAAATAACCAGAAATAAGTCAAATTATCTGCCAATGAAGTAAGATAATAAAAAATAATTGGACTAACCATACTAAAAAGATGATATATATCCCCCTAAAATGAGTGTGGGTGCACTGGTCGCGACCTTTCCCCCGTATTCCCCCTCTTATTCCTTCTATTTCCCATCTCCCTCTATATCGAAAAGGCAGAGTCCAACAGTTTTTACTTAAAAAAAAGACGTTTTATTGGAGCCATTGTGATAACTTTTGAACCGCTTTGCCGCAGGGATTCGCTAATTCCCACAGCGATTGAATTGACTGCATAAATCTAGCAGCGAAGAATAACACCGTGGAAGTGTTTCTTCTCAGCATTTCTGAATTTAGCATATGTGAGAGAGAGCGCATCGGATACGTGTGTGTGTGTATGTTTGTGTGTGTGTGAGAGAGAGAGGCACTCTTCTAACAGCTCTGTCTACACACTATAATACATATAATGAATAATGTAATAATTTTACTTTCTTGTGAGGCTGGAGAACTGTAAAGAACTTGACAGAGAGAGGATCAATGACTTTATTTCAGTATGCTCTTGGTGTTATTTATGCAGATTTATGCAACCCTGCCCGCTCATTACTCAAAGAAACTGGAAACCCCCCCATACACTCACACACACACATACATTCCGCACTTCACACATTGTAATATGCTTGAGCCAGCGAGATTACAGAGTAAATGAATCAATTCAAATCCCAGGAATTTTGCACCGAGCCGGGCAGAGATGGTGCAGATCTGAAAACGGAGAGAGGTATCTGTTATCTAACGCCAGCTTGGCATCTCACCTCTCAGCGTCTGCCTGGAGACTCTCGGCGAGGGAGCGAGCAGGAGCACTTTAGCTCAGCACTAACTTTGTGTAACCTCCCACGGTGGCGCAGGGTTCCCATCACCTTGTCCACATGAAGTGTTTACCGGAGTGTCTCATTCTCTCTGCACAATTAGGCCGCCGGAGCACAGCGGGGAAGCAGAGGGAGGAGAAAGCTGCGAGCGCCGCCTCGGCCTTAATTGATATTCCAGCTGAGGAGCCGGGAATATTCAAATGCTGGTTAAAAAAAAAATGTTGTTATCTCACCCGGGAGTCAGGCAGAGATTAGGGGATAGGTGACGGGGGGGGGGGCGGAGCCGGGAGGTGTTAAACTCCCCGCATACAAACACGGGAATTTGCAAAATATGAGTAAACGTGTGAAGGCAAACTCCCCCAGAGACTTTTTCCACACATACAAATCCATCAGTTTGTCAGTCACAGACACTTCACTTCACCTCTGTGTGCCAGTTGCATGTTATTCAGCTGCTGAGTGAAGGCTATTAGCTCAGCGGAGTCTCTCCTCATGTCTGTTTGGGCTCAGCTACAAAGAAGGATCACTGGCTCTAATCGATACCGCTGTGGCCGCGTCCTGGTTGTTTAACCCTCTCTCAGCTTCTTCCTGTTCCTTCTCATGTGTTCTTATTCATAGGGCATCATCTGTGTCTCTCTATGTTTCCTGCAGCATCAGCATCATACACGTCTGTTGTTATTCCAGTGGTTTCTAAAAGTAAGCGTTTCACCATATTTCACCTAAATGAGCTTTCTTTTGCCAAAATGGTGTTTTTCTAAAGATCGCAAATGTCACTTATGTCACAAATTCACTTTGTGAGCTACACCTAAAGAACTGTCCATTTCCTGAAATAGCAGCAGTAATTTAACATTTACAGAGTTGCCATAGTAACATAAAGTCAACAAGGAAGCAAGCGGAGCATGAGAGAAAACCACAAAACAGACAAAATTAACATTCTCCTGCTCTGAGATTCTTCAGCATCAGGTTAGGAGACGTGTTGTTGAAGACATGAAAACCACTTTCAACAGTGGAATCATCAGCTGTTTGAAAATCAAGATCCCAATGACACGACAGTAGACAACTTAGACTTTCTTAGGTTTTTTAAATTAATTTTTCGATTGCTTCCTCCCTGCCACTTCCTCCCAAGAATATGGCAAAGATAAACCCTGCCAAAAAGAAGTTGTTTCATTTGTTTTACATCCCTAAAGATGTATGACATGATTGTTAAAAACTCAGCTGATATATTTTTATGCATGAAAATTTTGAAATAAAAATTTGGACTGAAAAGAGTTAACACACACACACACACACTTCAGATTTCCTACTTTTTGACAACTGGCAAAAGTGCACGAATCAAACACACATAAACAAGCGCATACACACATCAAAGATATGTGCATAAATGTAAAGATTTATGAAATCATGTAAATTTTCATTGTGCAAGTAATTACTAAATGTACAACATAGGCTGCAATAGTATATACTGTGATTCTATACATCTAGTATATTAATATAGGCACTTTCTACTTCCCCTCCTGCATATATTAACATGTGAAAACACATTTAGTGCCCATCCAGACACAGTCAACCACAGCAGAGAAGTGTATAAACAAGATTAAATTTGAAGGTGTGTGCTTCAGTTTCACTGCTGTTCACCGAAAAAAGCATCAGATGTCTGAGATGTGGTTGCCTCAATCAGAAACAGCATGAATTCAGCAATAAATAGAAAATGCAACCAAACACAATGCGAGTTTTGTTTATTCCACCATACAGCACACATCATGTTCTTATTTGAGTCTCTGAAAATAATTTTCACTCTCACTTTCTCTCCCTGTACTCTAGTATCCCCAGCCTGTTAAAGAGTTCACCTTGAATACCCTGGTGTTCCTCCACTGCCCACAAAGTATTCTTGTTTGTTATTAAAGAAAGGGATTAAATACACAAAGCACCAACCAGCTACATGATGCCTGTCCTCTGGCTTATATTTGGGTGGTGCCTTCTTCTCTCTTCACTTTTCGTCATCCGATTTGTCCCGAAATGCATGTTAAACAGGATTAGGAAATGAAAATATCAGAAATAGCCGTTTATTTCCTAAACACTGTGTCCGCTGACAGTGACATCTGTGAATTAACTGAAAGGTGAGGAGTTTTTCAAATGTAATTTTTCGTTAGAAGATTTAGAAGGCTGTTTCGGTCCGTGGGTTAATGTCGCCAACTAGTGGCTGTATAATATAACCAGGAAGTGACGTAGATCACGTGACGTAAATCGGCAGTGTGCTGTGCAGTCATGGATACCAGACCGTTAAAATTGCCGCTGTTTATTTTAATGAAAGTTGCCGAAAAAGTTCCTGACTTCCGGCAGAGTCTGATCAGTACATTGACCCCCCATGATGCTCTGGGGCGATGAGAATGCACAAATCACATAAAGACTCACCTTTGACTCATTTAATTCAGTTTGCCGACCACATTAAAAACCTTTCAGGGAAAAAAAAGTTTAAAAAAAAGAAAAAAAAAACATCCTCACTCAACAATTGAAATTGCATTCTAATTTCATTGTTCGTGACGTGGCTTTGAGCTCTTCATAATATTTTTTCAAATATGTGTCATTTTTAATGAAATTTACTCAACGCACGTCATTGACATTAATACAAGATCACTTGTATAGCAGGAGGTGGCGACTAATAGGCCAATCTTTGCTTCCTGATATGTTTTTGACAACAAAGAAGTGTGTAATTACAGACCAATTAACAAACTACCTGCCGCTTCTAGTGGTCGAAAAAGGTAAAAAAGATTAAGAACAATTGGCGTCACATCTTAAGAGCAAGGATTTACTCCACCCCATGCAGTTCAGTTTCAGGAATAATCACCCTGCCGAGACGGCATGTTGCCACTTCATGGAAGTATTTAAAACTAAATTAGATAAATGAGGGGCAGTAGGAACAGCGTTCTTTGACCTTCATAAAGTATTTTATAAGTACTTTATAACACACTGAGCCAATCAGTTTTTTATAATATAGTTTCCTAAATTTAGTCTTTCAGGTAGAACAGCATAGTTGAAATCTTCTTGTCTTATAATAAATAATGAATCATGAATGAGACCATGTTTTTGGGAATGCCACAAGGCTCAATTTTGGGACCACTGTTGTTAACATAGCAATGACCTTCCATCTGTCTGTGAGGATTTGGTTTTACTGATGTTTCCTGAAGACCTCGAAATACTGAACAAATGACATTATTAGGAAATAGTAGAATCTGATTGATCTTTCTGCTCCTTCTCAAACGGACCATTGTGAGGTTTATTCACTGTTTTAATTATGGTTGAGATAAATAAAGATCAAATCAAAATCAAGTCAAGACTTTTAAAAATATGAGTAAAAAGTTTGTTAAATTTCAACACATTAGGAACTGATTGACATTACAAGCATCAAATAGTTGCTGCATGCTGTGATTTTCTGTATTCAGACATGAAACATTCAACCTGATTTCATAGGGGATGCACAGTGCACAAATAAGGAAAAACACCAAGGTCTGCTCTTCAGTGAGGTGTGCTCCTTGTTGCAAAGGTGTAAAATTACATCCTGAAGATCCTCTTTAAGAATCTAAGAAAGAAGAAGTAAAAAATGTGGGTGATTTCAGACAGACAGACACAGACAGAAATGCGAGTTCCTGTTTGGACCAGACTCCATTGTTGGCCTGTTTTAATGAGTGTTGCTAGTAGCTCAGGGTAAAAAATGCAGTTGGATCAGTGATAATGAGAAGCATGTCGCTCCCTCTGCCTGTTTATGTCCTCTGTTAAAATAAGACCTGATACTTAGCTTTGCTTGAAATTATAGTTGAAAGATGTCTGGGCTTTAACACTTTTGTGAGGGGAAATGAATTAAAAAAAAAAAAAATAACTCTGACAAGAGCTGCAACAACATGGTCACGTGTTTTTTCTTGGTATTTATAGAGAGCAGCTCAGAGGAAACTGACTGCCTGACATCTTTAGTTATGTTATTTTGCGCCACCTGAACTCAAGAAGCAAAAGCTGTGACATATGGACATGACCTCATTAACTCGACTCACTCACCTACTCACTAATTTTATCAGCCATTCACTCACCTTCACTTTCTTGCTCTCTCTCTCTCTCTCTCTCTCTCTCTCTCTCTCTCTCTCACACACACACACACACATATACACACACACACACACACACTCAAGACCCCTCATTGCTTGTCCGTCCCTCTCCGGGCAATTTGCCAGCGCTCACAGATGGCATTAGTGGAAGATGAAGTGCCCATTTCTGCAGCCCAGTGGAATGTGAATGCCAGTGAGTATCATAACTGCTATCTGATCAGCCTCGCTGAGCGTCAAAGACTTGTTGAGAACAAAAAGAGCCACAGGTACAATATGCTCAAAGAGAATCTGATGGTGTAGAAGTGTTTCCTAAGCGTTTAACATTATTTTAGGCCTCATGCAAATCTCCAAATCACAATATAGTCAGTGTTTAAATGCATCCTAAAGGTAGGGTGGATGATCTTGGAAACTTGCTTCGAGCAGGCAGCATTCAGAAAAAAAAACAACTCTACAAGACCAACCTCCTGTCTCCAGACTCCCCCGGAAGCCATGCCCCCAGATAACAGGCCACGCCCCCAGATAACAGGCACACGCCTGTTCCTGGGTTCACGATTGCTGCTGCATCAAATAGCTAACCTGAGCTAAACTTTTCTCATGGCTAATTCACAGGTAAGAAAATTCCTCTCAACAGTATAATGAACCTAAATGACAAATATGATGATTGTTTGGGGTTATATTTATTAATTTGTCAGATTAGTAGAAGTTCAATTAGCGTAAGTAATACAATAGTAAGAACAGCAAATTGCTGTAAGGTTATTTTCGGCTTGTTGCTTTGAATGCATTGAACAGTGTATATAACCATTGTGTTTTTGACTCTAACACCCCTAATTCATATGCTAATTAGCTGCTAATGTTACAGTGTGACCAAACATCTTTACATTGATCAGTCGTCTGCAGAACTTTTACATCATAGCTAATGCTAGCCTATTGTATTTATTCAAGTTTGTAATATGTAATTTATTTACAACGTGCTTTCCGATAAAATATATTATAAACACATACTGCATCTGACAACAATAACATTAGCAAACTGTAAGTTCTGCAACAGCTCCTGGTTGTTGGGACAGGGACACCTGATGAAACCCCCAATCTATGAGGATCCTCTAGTCTGGACGGTCTGCCGTCCCTCTTGGAACAGCAAGTCTGATGAGGTCTGGGATACAGGGGGGAATGGAGGGGGTCTCAGGAAACCTTGTTTCACTGGTGTAGAACTTCTGTTCTTCTCATAACTAAAACAAATTTGTCATGATTCATGGTTCTAAAGGCTAGTAATTGGCATTTTAACAGCATAGTTTGGGATTCACAGTAACATTTTGTTTTAGAAAAAATAGCCTAATAAAGAAAAAACTTCTAGCGTTACTAACACTGCAGTTCATCCAATTAACCCGATCACATTTTTTTGCCCCAGAGTCAGGGTCATTTGAGGAGCAGCAAATATGTTTAATACTAGCTCCAGGCTAGCTCTGGGCTAGCTACTCCTCTGTATCAGAGGCTGTATATAATCCTGTATCAGCAGCAGCGATGACAGACAGCTGTGTGTAGTAGTTTTAACTTCAATCAGTGATCCAGTAATAGTTTGTTGCTTCGAACAATATTTTAACTATATATAGACGTAGCTACGGAGGATTCCTGGTTGTGTTTACAACACTACGATCATGCTCGGATAATTACGTGATCGGATCGGCGATATCTCTAATTAAAACAACATACCGGAAAACAAAGAATACTCTTGAAAAACCATAACATATTGTTATCTTACCTATCAAGTAGAAATCCTGCTATCATGACATCTTTGCAGCTCTCTCTGTTCCTTCTGTTCATTTGCTACTGCACTCTACAATACAGTTTTGTATTTGTCGGTCAGTTGTCGCTTCTTCTGCCGTGATGTCGCTACCATTTCTATTTTCTTTTAGCGGCATCTGCTATCTGACATGTCGCTAACTAGCGTAGCGTCTGTGTACGCGTGGCTCATTCGTGCACGCGCAGAGGACTGAGGAGAGAGGGGTAAATATCAGTTTAGTTTGATTGACACATCACCATCCAATGACTAACACCGGGACGCTTAATGCGATTGGGTGAAGTTTATTCAGTCCTGCTCGTCCTACAGGTTATTTTTTTTTTGTGTGTCAGCGCATTCAATTAATTGATTGCTATCTGCGTTTGACAGTAAATTTAAGCAATATGATAAAAAGTGCTCTGGGAAAACATCATCCACCCTACCTTTAAGAGATATGCAACACAGATAAATTAAATCAATTCATCATGTTTGCAAACACAGCATTACCCAGGTGAGTATGGAAACATAATCACTTTACTGCCATAAACTATATTTATTATCCCTCCTTGTAGACAGTGTGACAACAATAATTGATGCAAACATGGTGTCATGTGTAAAAACCGCAGAGTATATGTAAGATACAGTCAGGGCCAGCGGTGTAGGCAAATGCTAAGGGTGCCATCCATCCAGGTTAGTTTGAGCAAATCTACACTAGAACTCAGATTACTGTTGCTAGAAGAGGCTTGTTTTCATTTTAGCTCAAAGAAACGATACACAAATGTTTGTGACCACAGGCCTAACCCTTTATTCAAGAGCATTATTTATGCGTGGAATTAAATCTGATATTTTAATATTTCTACAGTATTTCAAATGTCCTTCTCTTGTAATTTTATTTTTTATGCCTGTCACTAACTGTTTTATACTGTGCATACTGAACCTAACCTAACCCTGAAACTCACCGCAGCAAAAAACATACAACGCTGCCCTAATTATGTAGCAATACAGTGATACTGCACATCAATTTAAACAGGAGAAACGCCACTATAAGCACATATACCATGAGACAAGACACCCTGAACAAATTATGATTAGTTTTCATGCTCCATATATCTGGAACAAACTCCCAAGAAAAATGCAGCATTTTAAATCAAGGTTGCAGAGAAAATGAAACAGTAAAAATGAAACAGTAAAAAAAAAAAAAAAATTGAAGCTGAGTATTTCTATTCAAAATGTGAAACTTGTATAATGTATACATTTATTTCACACAGACTGGCATATTTCAAGCATTTATTTCCTATAATAGTGATGATTATAACTGACAACTAATGAAAATCCCAAATTGTGTATCTCAGAAAATATGAATATCCAAATGTTCAATATTGAAGACACCTGATGCCACACTCTCATCAGCTAATTACCTCAAAACACCTGCAAAGACCTTTAAATGGTCAATCAGTCTAGTTCTGTACACAATCATGGGGAAGACTGCTGACCTGACAGTTGTCCAAAAGACAACCATTGACACCGTGCACAAAGAGGGTAGACACAAAAGGTCATTGCTAAAGATGCTGGCTGTTCACAGAGCTCTGTGTCCAACAACATTAATAGAGAGGTGAAGGGAAGGAAAAGATGTGGTAGGAAAAAAAAATGTACAAGCAATAGGGATAACTGCACCCTGGAGAGGATTGTAAAACAAAACCAATTAAAAAATGTGGAGATGAGGAGGAGAACCACCATGCACAAATATATGCAAGACATGTGATTCAGCTGTCACATTCCTAGTGTAAAGTCACTCTTGAACAAGAAACAGCATCCGCAGCGTCTCACCTGGGCTAAAGACAAAAAGGACTGGACTGCTGCTGAGTGGTCAAATAGTTATGTTCTCTGATTAAAGTAACTTTTGCAAATTTACTCTGGAGGAAGGGAGGAGAGGCACAGAATCCATGTTCCTTGAGGTCGAGTGTAAGTCAGTGATGGTTTGTGGTGCCCTATCATCTGCTGGTGTTGGTCCACTGTCTATTCTCAAGTTCAAGGTCAACGCCGCCGTCTACCAGGAAGTTTTAGAGCACTTCATGCTTCCTGCTGCTGACCAACTTTACTGAGATGCAGATTTCCTTTTCCAACAGGACTTGGCTAAGATAGCAGTACCTGGTTTAGGGACCATGGTATCCCTGTTAATAATTGGCCAGCAAACTCGCCTGACCTCAACCCCATAGACAATCTATGGTTTACTGTGAAGGAGAAGATGTGCTGCACCAGACTCAACAATGCAGAAGAGCTGAAGGCCACTATCAGAGCAACCTGGGTTCTCCTAACACCTGAGCAGTGCCAAAGACTGATTGACTCCATGTCATGCTGCATTGCTGCAGTAAATCAGGAAAAAGGAGCCGCAACTAAGTATTGACTGTTGTACATGCTTATACTTTTTATGTTCATACTTTTCGGTTGGCCAACATTCCTAGTAATGGATAGGTTATAAGTAATATTCTAATGTTCAGAGATACTGAATTTTGTTTTTTAATTAGGTCAGTTATAATCATCAAAATAATAAAATCATAGAAATAAACATTTGAAATATATCAGTCTGTCTGTAGTGAATAAATATAATATAATATACAAGTTTCACTTTTTGAATGGAATTACTGAAATAAATCAACTTTTTCAACACCTGTAATTGTTGCGCATATACCAATGACTGAAGCGTAGCATTGCTATGAATGAACCGCTGCTGCTCCGCTGTACCACTCATACAGTGTATTTTTAAGTGGTTAAGTATTGAAACTTCTTGTTCTATAGAAAATTGGCCTCTGTAATATTTTATTATCAAGTCATAAGATTGTTAATATGGTTGCGATAGTGAAAGTTGTAGCCGTTTGAGGATGTGCTAGTTTCTGGCTGTTAAACGTTATGCATGATTCACTATTTCATTTGATTTGTTTCCATTTCATGTGCTTTGATGTTTAAAGTTCAAAAAATTAGGACGGTAAAATGTAGTGTTGTCTGCACATTGTTGTGAAAAATGAGTCAAGGCAATTATAAATGATTGTGACTGCCAGGCACAAAGGCTAATCAGTGCTAGTCGGTCCTTCTTGCAGATGAGAAGTGGGCTGTTTGTGGCTCCGGAGCCATGTGATTGGCTACTCCACTTCTCTTCCCTCCATCTCTGCCTTGTTTATGCCCGATTATGCGTGACTGCGTGGGTGAATTTATAGTTTGCTGTAACCTCGTCCAAAACAAAGTTAGTCAGTTGCAGAATAATGAATCAAAAAAAAAAAGAAAAAAATATGCAGCAGCGGTATATCTTTGAGGCAGAAGCTGAGCATAAAGTTGGACCTTTTTTTCCCCACTGAGTAGAGATTTAGCATATATATGTTTCCAGGCAGGATGGAAGATTATGTGAGATGTTTGTTGATTGACCTCACTGCGTATTATTAGTTCTTCAGCTCACTCCTCTGAGAGGGGATGTGAGGCCTACAGATGAAATCACCCTTGTGATTTTCATACATCTACAACCTTGTATGAAGCTCATCAATTGGCAATAACATAAAATTCCTGACAGGAGAACTTACAGCAGCACATGGATCCGTGCTGCTTCTGCTCCCACAGACTGAAAACTATATCATACAGGCGGGTCAGAGCCAATCAGATCGCGACGGCACTTCCAATTAGATTTGCCCAAACATTTTACCTCATGAGAGAATTCCAACACTAACCTTGTAGTTGTAGTGAAAAGGTGCAGTTATCTATTTTCCTCCTCTGTGTCAGAATCTTTATTGATCCCTCGCAGCACAGTCAAGTTTTTGAAGGGTGACGGGTCATCAAACACTCACAGAGATAATTTAGTTTTTTCACTTTTGGGGGAAATGGAGCTGAAATTACTCTTTTGAACTCGGCTCGGACCGCGGCTCTTCAGACACAGCTGTGATTGAAACGAAGCCGTCCAGTCGCGCGTCAGATTCGTCTGTCTGTTGAATAATTGTTCTGATGCGGACAAAGATGGATTTTGCCCTTCCACCTTTATCACTTTTCAATTAAGAGGATTTATAACGCATGTATATAAATCTCCTCTACTCAAGGTCCTCAACCTTTTCAGAAAACATCCCCTCATCTCACTGATTTATGGTAACCAAACATGTAATTTTGCGAAATTTGTTTCTTATTTACTCATTTTTTAATTGAGTTGTGCAAATCTCTGTGTTTCCTCAAAGTAAACCGCTCAAGTTATTTATGTCCACATGTAACGACAAAAGCTCATTGTGTGTTGGAGCATGTTTCCTTAATAGCAGCTCTGTTGTTGGTGTAATATTAATGGATCCTTAGCAATAGGCTTTACTTCCTCCTGTGGTGTCCAACTGCAGCAATATTTTTGAACCATTTTGCAGCTTATTCATGCATGAAGCCTTAAGGCATAACACCAACCAGAATAGGGTATTTTTTTTTTTGCTCCTATTATAATAAAACTTAACATAGTAAAAGTAAACAGAATTTTTGAATTTCAAGTTTGTCAAAATGTTGTTGCTTGATTAATGTCAAAAACACTATATATGTGTATTTTTGCATATATTTTATGCATAATTAACACTTAAACGTCACATAAAATCTAATATAGTTGTTATTGATGCAAAATATCAACTTAAATGCAAAAATGGAAATTCTGGAGTGGTATCTGGTCTTAAAGTGCAATTTCACCAATTTAAAAGTTTAAGGTTGGTGAGCTGGGCATGTAGAGTCCAGTCAAAAGGTCCTTCCAGGCTGTAGCGGAGCTTTTCATTTCAAGTCTGAAGAAATAAACCTTAATGGTGTCACCTCAGCATGAGGCTGCAGATTATATGTTCTATTGGAAAGTCTGAGCTGGGCAGAGACCTGAGATCAGAACTAAAATCAGTCACATCACATCAATCACCTGTAGAAATACCAGCACATTCACACTAACGGCCACATCAGTATCTAAAAAATCCACCTGTGGGAGGAGTGTGGGTTTTCTCACATTTACACATCGATTCCTACAGGAACATCATGGATATTTTGATGTTATTTATTTTTTTTATGCAGGGTCCACTCTTCATATGTGCCTCAGTTTGTATTTGTATTTGTACTAGAGACTAAACTGAGCTGAGGATGAACATTTACATCTGCATCATCTACATTCACATCTACATCTCACCTCATCAAGTCTAAAACAATTAATATTTAACACAGATCAACCATTAAGTCAAAAGATTACTATGCATCTTTTCACACATTCTCCAGTCGAATGCCTTAATAAGGACTAGATTATATATTATTATTTCAAACACACACACACGCGCACAAACATACACACGCTGCCCTAGAAATGAATACATCTGTCCTGCAGTAACAATTTATCTCCCTTTTTTCCCAAATACAGATTTATGAATTACCGCTCAATAATGCTTTGATCGATGGAAAAAAAATAACAGCCCTATTTTTGTGAGAAAAACAGCAGCGCGTGTCAGTGTCATGGTGCATTTTGTAAATTCCCTGGCTCTGGAAACAGGGCGGCGATAACATTTGTTTCATGTTGTCTTATGGGCCTGTTAAATCACCTATGGAAGAGAAGGCTTTGGAATTCATAAAACTGAAATGGGGGGGGGGAGCACTTCTCATCCATGTCAAGCATGTAGATATGCAAATGAAGATTGGCAGACATATGAATACACACACATACACATGCACCATTCATGGCTGTTTGTTTATTTGTTTGCTCCCTCTACTGACTCTTGGATCTTAGACTTTCACTCATCAAATCGACAAATCCCATAGCTAATCATTAGTTCAGGCAGCCAACTTATTAAAAACAAACTGTAAAATAAATCAGCAGACGGCGGAATTCATTTCTCATAAATAAGCAACGAATCAATCACTGTTTTATTGTTTCTTACAACAAGTGAGGCAGATTAAATCAAATCAGCGTGTTATTAAAAAGGAACTGTAAACTGTCTCGGGGTTAAAGTTCGGACCGGCTTTTTTCGGACAGGCTTTTTATTCTCTGGCAGAATAAAAAGCCTCCAGCCCGGGAGCTCCATGTCACAGAGGAGCTGTAATAATACGTCTTTGTCGGGGATGTTCAGGCCCGACGAGCAGAGGATGAAATGTCTTGTAGCTCAGAGCTCGACGCCGCTGTCTGTCATGAAGAACAGCGGCACAGAAACAGCTCAAAGACACGTTTTTCTTCACAAAGTAAAGGTGTGTTGACAGTTACAGCCGGAAAAAAGCTTCTTTACAGCCGCTGCCTGCTCCGCTTTCTAATGAGAGAGCTGCAATTTACCACATGTTGCAATTATAAGATGGAAAACTGACATGAGCTGAGGCTAAAAGATGAAAAGGATCAAGTGATACAAAACAGACATCAAATCATCATTGAATAATTAAATACAGGAGCGTGTTTTAAGATTAAATCTTAAACACTTACAGTCGATTGAATTCATCAATGCAGACAACACAAGTGAACACAAAATCCAGGTTCTAAATGAAGGTTGTTTTCAATATTAAGGGAGAAAAAAATCCAAACCTACATGGCCCTGTGTGAAAAAGTGATTAAGTGGAGTTTATTACACCTGAGTTACTCTAGCCAAACCCAGGACTGTTTAAGGCCATACCTGTTCTCAATCAAGATATGACTTGAATAGGACCTGCCTGACAAAGTGAAGTCGACAAAAAGATTCTCAAAAGCTGGACATCATGCTGAGATCTAAAAAAAATTCAGGAACAAATGAGAAAGAAAGTCATTGGGATCTGTCAGTCTGGAAAAGGTTATAAAGCCATTTCTAAAGCTTTGGGACTCCAGCAAACCAAAATGAGAGACATTATCCACAAATGGAGCCAATCTTCCATATAGTGGTGAACCTTCCCAGGAGTTGGCCGTTCAACCAAAATTACCCCAAGAGCAGCGATGACTCATCCAAGAGTCACAAAGACCCCACAACAGCATCCAAAGAACTGCAGGCCTCACTTGCCTCAGTTAAGGTCAGAGTTTATGACTCCATCATAACAAAGAGATTGGGCAGAAATGGCTCCATGGCAGAGTTCCAAGACCCAAACCACTGCTGAGTAAAAAGAACATTAAAGCTCATCTAAATTTTGCCAGAAAACATCTTGATGATCCCTAAGACCTTTGGGAAAATGACACAAAAGTTGAACATTTCAGAAGGTGTGTGTCTCATTACATCTGGTGAAAAAGTAATGCTGTATTTCAGAAAAAGAACCTGATACCAACAGTAAAATACGGTGGTGGTAGTGTGATGGTCTGGGGCTGTTTTGCTGCTTCAGGAAATGGAAGACTTGCTGTGATAAATGGAACCATGAAATTTGCTGTCTACCAAAAAAGCTAAAAGATGAAAAGGATCAAGTGATAGAAACAGACATCAAACTGGCATTGAATAACTAAATACAGGAGCGTGTTTTAAGATTAAATCTTAAACACCTACAGTCTCTTGAATTTATCAATGGAGGAGCACATTTTATAGATGTTTAAAAGTCTGTAAAACATCTTTCTTGTTGCTTCATATGTTTTATTGGATTATATTTTTGTATTGTTTTGCTGGTCCAGTCACACACTCACAGTGTTTCCCACAGGTGTTTGCATTTATCTGCCTAATTAGACGGCTGCACAGGCTGCATTTGATTGACGTCTGTCTCCCTGACCCTCTTGTTAGTTTATGCAGGACCCGGCAGATCCTTTATCGTTAATCTGATTCAACCTCTAATTAGCTAGAATAACTGAAAACACCTGAGTGGGTGAACATGTGTCAATACTAGCTGCTCCACAGTGGCATGAAGGACATGAATACGCAGTTTTGTTTTTTTCTAAGGGTGTGATTCACTAACAATACATCGGGATGAAATATTTATTTTTTCCTGCAGAAATATATTTCTAAAAATGACAGATGTGTCTGCATCTTCTCCCCCCCCAAATAAACCTGTCTGATGTTCATACCCAAGAAGAAATAACTGAACCTGAGACTGGATTTGCTCACAGTTCACAGAGAAAAATCTGTTCTTCTTTTTTTACTATGCGGTTGTAAAATACAAGGGATATACACCTTAAATATGTATTGACTATATGCAATGTAGATATAGCTTATTTATTTAAAACACTTGCAAACTTGTGAATCCACACCTGTTCTCAATCAAGAAATCACTTAAATAGGACCTGCCTGACTGAGTGATGTAGACCAAATGATTTCCAAAAGCTGGACATCATGCTGAGATCTAAAGAAATTCAGGAACAATTGAGAAAGTAATTGAGATCTGCAGTATCAGTCTGAAGGATATTAACCTTTTCTAAAGCTCTAGGACTCACAGTGAGAAATATTATCCACAAATGGTAAAAACATAGAGCAGTGGTGAACCTTCCCAGGAGTGGCCTAGAAACCAACATTACAGCCAAGAACAGCTGCGATTTATCCAAAAGTCACAAAAGACACCACAACAACATCCAAAGAACTGCTGGCTTCACTTGCCTCAGTTGAGGTCAAAGTTTATGACTCCATGAGAAAGAAACATCATGGCAGAGTTCCAAATTGAAAACCACTGCTGAGCAAAAAGAACATCAAGACTCATCTCGATTTTGCCAGAAAACATCTTGATGATCCCCAAGACCTTTAGAAAAATACTCTATATTGTCTGACGAGACAACGGTTGATATTTTTGGAAGGTGTGTGTCTCATTACATCTGATGAAAAACTAACACCAATAGTCAATAGTGAGATCTGGTGGTGGTAGTGTGATGGTCTGGGGCTGTTTTGCTGCTTCAGGACCTGGAAGACTTGCTGTGATAAATGGAACGATGAATTCTGCTTCTACCAAAAAATCCTGAAGGAGATTGTCCAACCATCAGCCTTGGGTTCTGCAGCAGGACAATGATCCAAACCACAGCAGCAAGTCCACCTCTGAATGGCTGAAGACAAACAAAATGAAGACTTCAGAGTGGCCTAGTCAAAGTCCTGACCTGAATCCTATTGAGATGCCAAAAAAATAACAAATCCGGACACCACTGTAAATGTACATGTTTGTAAATGAAAAACAGGGGTTAGCGCTGTTGCCCAACAGCAAGAAGGTCACATGTTCAAGACCTCTACACCTTTTTGAGTGGAGTTTGCATGTTCTCACCATGTCTGCGTGGATTCTCTCTGGGCTTCCTCCCACAGTCCAACAACATGCTGTGGTTAATTGGAGACTCTAAATTGGCCTTAGCTGTGAGTGTGTGAATGAATGGTGTGTGTGCCCCATGATAGGCTGGTGACCATCTGGGGTGTATCTCTGCCTCTCACCTGTAATGTGCTGGGATTGGCTCCAGCAAACCCCCTGCAACCCTAATGGAGGAATAAGCAGGTATAGAAGATAAATGAATGAATGAATGAAAAACAAACCTTGAAATAATCTTTAGTTTAGGACTCAAACACCAACTCTCCCACTGGTGCCTCATTCTTTATTGTTTATTTGTTCTTGTGTCCTTGCCTTGTATTTGCTGCTGTAGCTTTAACAAGAGTAAAACCTCAATAACATTTCACAGTTCTACTTGCATGCATATGAATGTTATTTAAATATGTTCATGTTTTACAAATTGCTTCATCTTTACCAGCTTAGAGATACAACAGTTCAAGTGCACAGTCTCTCTTTTCTGATGTCTCTTTTTAGATCCAGAGAAGCTTTTGCTCTCTGGTTTCATTTTTCCAGTGTGAGAGCGCTGACGGGACATTAAACATCTCAGTGACATTCAACTGCACTAGTCACAGGTGTTTTGGCCTTTCTGGAGCATGAGTGCATTCATCAGATTGAGTAAAACTCGCCACCCGGTACCGGTCACAGGTGTGACACTTCCATCCAGTTTGCAAAAGCTAATGAAATCTCACACATGCTGAGGAAGAGAATCTGACACACGTCACAGCGGCGTCAGGTTCTATCACCCAAAAAGAGAGCCAGAAGGTTAGAAGGTGTTCAGAAAGAGTCCTGATGCAAGAAGTCTAAGGTCAAGGTGAAGAAGGCATTTCATTCTCTACTGTATGTGTTTAAATATGCAGTTTGACTCAGGTTAGTTATCAGCTAACCGCTAACAGAGTCAGTCAGTCATCTTCTATACTTGCTTATTCCTCATTAGGGTCTCAGGGGTCTGCTGGAGCCAATCCCCGCGCGTTACGGCGAGAGGCAGGGATACACCCCAGATGGTCACCAGCCAATCGTGGGGCACACACACCATTCACTCACACACTCACACCTATGGGCAATTTAGAGTCTCCAATTAACCTCAGCATGTTTTTGGACTGTGGGAAGAAGCCAGAGTACCCACTGAAAACCCACGCAGACACAGGGAGAACATATGCTAACAGAGTCATTATTACAAGATTACTGTATTTAAGCTACTCTCACTAAAATAACTGGAAACATGAATTCAGCTATCTAAACAACAAAGTGTTTTTTGTGTCTTCAACAACATTTTCAGACACAAGTCTCCTAACCTTTTGAGGCTAACAAATCTCAGAGCAGGCGAATATTCATTTTGTCTAACTGGCTAACTTCATGTTACTATGGCACCTCTGGAAATAAATAGAATCAATTAATGGTGATATTTCAGGGAGTGGACAGTTCTTTAGGTGTAGCACACAAAGTGCATTTGACTGTGATGTTCTTCAGAACCTTATGTAATGAGCGCATACCCATCTGGAAAATGTGTTATCCAAGGATTCTGCAGGTTCACTCATCTTGATCTTATGTCTGATGAGCCAAAAGGAAAAGGAAGTGAAATGTTTTGGGTGTTTCACTGCAAAAAAACGACCACTTCAATCCAGGTTAAAAACATATTTTAATGCATGTTACTGACATTTGTACCAAGTAAAATATTACCAATTTCTTTCCTGTAATGCATTACATGACTGTGTTAGAGTAATTTATTACTTTTGTAAAGCGTGACTTCCAACACTGATCACATCTCTTGCTATGGTTACAATTTAGCCATATTATTTAATTTAAAACAGTGACCAAAATACTTTTAAATGTCTCATGTCACTAATATGTTACCTTTGTTACTATAGTTTTGGATTCAGTCATTCCTACAAATCTTAAATGTGTATGAGCAGCAAACGTCAGCTACGATAAAACACATTTGATTGAGACTCATAGATTAAAGGTTTTACAGATTCCCTGACGCCAGCCTCATGGTTATTCCATCAGGTGATCGTCCTTCACTGTCACAGCCCATCGCGAGTCCTCCTGATCACTCTTCAGCATGGATCTCTTTGATATGACGGATATGACACAGGAAATTTTTTTTTTTTTTTCCCATAACCCTGCACAGGTCACACGGTGAATCACGATGTGATGAGGATGACAAGGCTGACTTCAAAAGCGGTGGCAGAAATCACATTAACTCCCCGACAGCTCTGCTACTCCCCGCTGGGATGAGCCTTGTCCGTCCGTACATGAATTAACGCAGACGTAGGCCAGCCCAGTGAACATCCATCAATCTACTGTTCACCACTGTATCCTCTGTCTACGTCTTAGTCTCTCTCTCTCTCTCTCCCTCTTGCCTCCCTGGACAAACACACAGACACTTGGGTGTAATTGAATGTGACAGGAGATCTTGAGAGTTTACCGGGTTAACCTAAGAAACGTAACCCACCTGCCACCAGCAGGTCGCCTCTGACACCTGCAGCAAACGCTGCTGTATCATTCCGCCAAAGACTGGAGGCTGGAGACAGTGGATTCCTGTTGTTCAGCAGAGGAATGTTCACTTTTTCATGAGGAATGTGGCAGAGTAACAAGATGAAGGTAATCACGCTTTATCAGAGCTCACATAAGTATTGTAGACGACATGTTTTGTCGGAAAAGCAATAGGAAAAGATATATACCAAATTTCATGGTGGATACTCAGAGAGTGGAAGAAGTTCCTGAAGGGGGGGAAAGCTCATCATCGTTAGCCCAAAGGATGAACTATCAAACTGTCTGCAAAAAGGGAGGCAAGAGGTGCAATGGGTAGATAGAGAGGCTACAGTCCTCGCTACAGGCAGCCCAGGTTCAAACCCAGCATCACACAGCCTTTTCCTGCAGGTCAGTCTCCTTCTGTCTGCCTCCCACCTTTCTGTCTGTCTCGACTTTACTATCAAACAGGTGCAAAATAGTCTTGCAGGGGGTTTAAATCAATGGTGCATCACAGCTCATAGCTTTTTTTCCATTTTTGACTTTTCAGCTCAAGGTTCCCTCAAAAATTAACATCTACATAATCTCTAAATCAAAGTAAAAACAGATATGAGTTTACATTCATGGTTGAGAAGTGCGGAGAACTGCACAGACGGACCTACAGTACAGGTGTCTGTCTTTGATTTAGCTTTTTATTAGCTTGTATTAGCTTGTGCATCTCTGTTCTCAAGTTATTCAACAGACTATATGAACAAAAAATGTAAATCTTGAATCGGATATCCACTATTGAAGGTTGCACCCGGAGGCTAATTGCTTGTTAGATGATTGCTGATGGTTTCAAGACTAACACTGTGAAACCTGCTTGCTACAGTGGCCAATATAGCCAGCACAAGACATAAAGTTGTTTAATTCTGTTTTTAAAAGGGTGAGTAAAGCCAAAATCCTTATTTTTTAATTTTTAATTTATTTTTATTTCGATGCACTGGCCACACTGCATTTTATATACTAAATCAAAATGTGAAGAAAAAGGCTGTTTGAAAAAAGAGCAGTGTCTGCATTTTTTTTACAAACTAAAATATTTACTGCATAAACTGAAAAATCTTCAGGATTTAACATTCCTGTGAATCAATAAAGCAATATTTGTTTGTTGTTGTTGTTGTTCTGAGACCTGCTTCACATGGAGTCGACCAACATCTGGCTCCTATGAACAGGTATTTTAGCTAACAATTTTCATTTTTCATTCAATGGGATTGGGTTGGCCACTCCAGAACTTTAATTTTGTTTGTCTGGTACCAAGATGCTGCTGGTTTACTGGTGTCTTTGGGGTCGTTGTCTTGTTAAAACTCACATTTCAAGTGTATTTCCTCTTCAGCATAAGGCAATATGACTTCTTCAAGTATTCTGATATAGGCAAACTGATCCATGTTCCCTTGTCTTCAGCATGAAGATCATTCTTTGTCAAAGAACACATCAACTGGCCTAAAGAGAAATGAAGAAACATTTTGTGGACTGATGAAAGTAAGATTGTTCTTTTTTGGATGACCAACAAACACTGTGTTTAAGCCACAGTTCACTTTGAAGACAGTGAAATATCATGATATGTTTATCTTACTATGGTGCCAGGCCTATTTATCGCATACAAGGGATCATGGATCAGTTTGCCTATATTTTCTGTAAAATAATTAAAATGTATACATTTTTCTTCACATTTTGATTTGATTTAGGATATAAAATGCAGTGTTCCCAATACACCCAATAAAAATTATTATAAGGATTTTGGCTTTACTCACGTTTTTAGACACACTGCTATTATATTCAACACAACTGTATATCAGCTTCTACGAAGCAATATCGCATTTTCTACAGTATAGGACCTTTAATATGACATCCCTTTGCTCTCACTGAAAAGCTGCTGGATGTTGTGTAAAATGTCTCCATCGCCACTATTAATGTCTGTTTTCAGTGTCATCTCTGCACTGCAGGCGAGTTGTTTGGCTAACTAGTTGTTGTGTCACAAATCATAGTCGGAGGTCCTTAGACTCTGGAGACTAGAGTCTTCTTTAGCAGCTGAATGTGGAGGCAGCCTCCTGGTGCCCGACACATACATCATTCTGCACATCCGACTGAAGAAGAAAGACTCACTTTTGGGAGGAGGACTTTAAAATCCCCTCGTATCGACAGCACGTCTCCTCTGTGACAGATACCGTGGGCCTAAAAGGGATCTTGTGTTTTTTATGCCTGGGTTTACAGTGTCTGAAACATCATAAAGAAAAGCCCATTTGAAAGATGACACGCGGCACAGTGCAATAACACTTCTCTGCTCTGGCAGCAAAACAGCGTACAGTTAAAATGCGATTTGACGCCGCCGTCAATTAATGGAGCGTGATGAGGATCTCCAGCTTGTGGCGCCCCGTCTTGGAGACGCGCGCCTCGCTCCGTTTATTGACAGCTCAAGGATCAACAGTCAACCCATAACCAATCAGTCATTGATTCTCATCTCAGCTGTTAAAATCTGTCTGCGAGTCTGCGGCAATTCAGCCGACGCCAATAACGCGCAGGCATGATGAAATGGAGCGAAATCACCCGGGTGCTACTGTATGTGTTGTTGCTGTCAGACGCTTCTCTGCAACACACACACACACACACACAATGAAGGAGTTTGTGCTGTGTGCAGGCCACAAACATCAGTCAGCAGCCTTCAGTTGCTGACGGCGGCTTTGATCTGCAGGATAAAGGTGACTTTGAGGGTATTTGCATGCAACCGGCGTTTGATGACACAATGATGACATGAAAACGTAATGATGGGGGGGAGATGACGATCAGGAGCAGGAAGAGAAGTTTGCTGTTTATAAAAAGTGATATCGATGGAGATAATGATAAAGAGGACGACGAGGAGCTTTTGATCATGATGACGATGTTCGCAGCGACATTGAACTCCCTGAATGGAGGAAGGCCTTGAAACGGTTTGTTTTCATTCAAATTCTCCTCGGTAAAACCCGTTAAATATCAAAGTGTCTTAATCTGATGTGAAACAACTGACCTTTTGCTAAATACCTTCTGAATACTTTATTGTAATTCCGCCTATTTCATATTAATAAACAGCATATAAAAGTTAAGGTTTATGACCAACCAATGGCGTCAATAAAATTTTCAATATAATGACAGTAAAATGTAACGAGGCAGAAAAAACATCTGGATTTCATGACAGTGAAAATCAATATCCATGTGGTCATTCTAAACAAGATCCACCAAAATGAGGACAATTTTTTCAATCATCAATATATTGATCAACTATCAGAATAGTTGTTGCAGCTCTAGTCTTATTGCATCTATTTCAAATGTGAGTTTTACAAAAGTCTATGGGGCTACCCTGCACAAGGAAAACTGACGTCTAGGAGTACAACCAAGAGTCATATGTGACTCTAAAAAAGTTCATTAACAAATAAAAAACTAACAAAATAAGAGTTGTACTTTTTAGCCTGAAAAAGAAATAGCACAATATCAAATCTATAGCCTATATTCGGGACTACTTTTCCAAGATTCACGTTTTAAAACCATCAGAGAACTATTTTCAACCAACACCTGGAGTTATTATTAGCTTAATGATGTAGTATGTGAATTTTGTCTATGCAAACACAATTGTTAAAAAAAAAAAAGAAAAATCACTGTTGTGGCTTTAAAAATAATAGTGAATAAAAGTAGTAGAGTAGACGGTGAAAGTCCCATGTGTATGATTCATCCTAACGGCAGGAAGTGTCTCCACAGACACAAGATTAAAAAATCTGTGACATGTGAAATTCAGAGATTTATCTTCTGCTGATCAGCTTGTGTGAACATTGTGACTTGAATGGATTAGACTTATATACACTCACCAGCCAACATGCTAGTAACGAGTTGGACCCCCTTTTGCCTTCAGAACTGCCTCAATTCTTCGTGGCATAGATTCAACAAGGTGCTGGAAGCATTCCTCAGAGAGTTTGGTCCATATTGACATGATGGCATCACACAGTTGGCGCAGATTTGTCGGCTGCACATCCATGATGCGAATCTCCCGTTCCACCACATCCCAAAGATGCTCTATTGGATTGAGATCTGGTGACTGTGGGGGCCATTTGAGTACAGTGAACTCATTGTCATGTTCAAGAAACTAGTCTGAGATGATTCCAGGTTTATGACATGGCACATTATCCTGCTGAAAGTAGCATCAGAAGTTGGGTACATTGTGGTCATAAAGGGATGGACATGGTCAGCAACAATACTCAGGTAGGCTGTGGTGTTACAACGATGCTCAATTGGTACCAAGGGGCCCAAAGAGTGCCAAGAAAATATTCCCCACACCATTACACCACCACCACCAGCCTGAACCGTTGATACAAGGCAGGATGGATCCATGCTTTCATGTTGTTGACACCAAATTCTGACCCTACCATCCGAATGTCGCAGCAGAAATCGAGACTCATCAGACCAGACAACGTTTTTCCAATCTTCTATTGTCCAATTTTGATGAGCTTGTGCAAATTGTAGCCTCAGTTTCCTGTTCTTAGCTGAAAGGAGTGGCAGCCGGCGTGGTCTTCTGCTGCTGTAGCCCATCTGCCTCAAAGTTCGACGTACTGTGCGTTCAGAGATGCTCTTCTGCCTACCTTGGTTGTAACGGGTGGTTATTTGAGTCACTGTTGCCTTTCTATCAGCTCGAACCAGTCTGGCCATTCTCCTCTGACCTCTGGCATCAACAAGGCATTTCCGCCCACAGAACTGCCGCTCACTGGATATTTTTTCTTTTTCGGACCATTCTCTGTAAACCCTAGAGATGGTTGTGCGTGAAAATCCCAGTAGATCAGCAGTTTCTGAAATACTCAGGTTGAAATGCCACGTTCAAAATCACTCAAATCACCTTTCTTCCCCATACTGATGCTCGGTTTGAACTGCAGGAGATTGTCTTGACCATGTCTACATGCCTAAATGCACTGAGTTGCCGCCATGTGATTGGCTGATTAGAAATTAAGTGTTAACAAGCAGTTGGACAGATGTACCTAATAAAGTGGCTGGTGAGTGTATATAAAGATCAGATTTACATATAAAGTTCTGCATTGCAAGTTTATTTACTGTAGTTAACTTGTGACAGTTGTCATCTTATCTTAGCATTTAGAGAAAATAAATTAGAGATGACTAAGAAAGTAACTTATTGCACTGATTAAATGCCTCTGATCCTTCACATGCTCCGTTGTCAACTCTTTCCTTCATGCCTTTGGTATTTTGACTCTGTAACCTTGGCGGGAAAACCGCCATAATTGTGTTTTTCAATACTTTAGGATGAAAAATGACTGGTTATGACCCCCGCATTCAATTATGCAGCTCACCTGGCTTTGATCTCATTGATCATGCCACACATAATGTCCATAATCCATCTTCACAAATCAATGTGTGCATTGTGACACTGGCAAATGGCTGCCGGGGAACTGCACACATGCTCGTGTTTGATAGTCTTGGTTGAGCTGCTAAAACTCTAAAAGGAAGATTGCAAACTTTGCACGAAAATGGTTTATTTCAAGCTCCTTCTACGAGTATAAAGGAAGTGTGTGCATGTGTGTGTGTGTATGGGGGGTTGGTATTAGAGAGTGGATCACAGGTGTTTGGGAGATAGATATGACTCTTAAACACATTTATGCGTTTCACACATTTGCGCACACACATGCATTAATCTGTAGCCAAGGGCAACAGCTGCATCCCTCCCCATTCCAGGAGCTAGCGGTGGCTTTGGAGAGCCGTGTGGCATTTGCATATGCATGTGTAAACATGCACTCGCGGTGCAATGCTGGTGAATTCTATCTGCTATCTGCATCAACAGTGGCTCCGAGCCGCTGCGCTTGGAGCTCTGTGTAAATATGCCCACGTCGCTCCGCTCGCTCTGTTTGAAATCGCAGGTCTATTGTTTGTTTCTGATATTGCAATTTGCCTCGACAATGATATCTGAACCACGGGACAGTTATCAGTTATTTATACGCGTCTGTGTGCGCGTGTGTGTGTTTTTTACGGGTATTTGCGCTTAATGTCGCTTTGAAGCTCTCTCCCTGACTGTCGCCGTTAAATGTCAGGAATCCTGAATGTGTTTCCTCAGTTTAATGTTCCTACATATCAACGCCCTCCTTCTATTTCCCAGGGCATATGTTCACAGGTAAATAACATGTTTGGGTTTCTTTAAAACATCAAAAGAGACGTTCCTGTTCGGCCCTGATCAAAGGGGCCACACGCATCTCCAGTTTGATCGAGCAAAAAAATTACAAGAAGCCCACTCATAATGCAGGATTCGTCGGATGATTGTGAAGTTTGCATCCATCCTGCAGGATGCTCATATGCAAGGTTCCTTTATAACAGTATGGAATAGACAGATATACACAGCCGTACAGTAGCAGCAGCCAGGATGCCAATCTCTGTATTACGGCTTTGATGTGTGTGCACCGCAGATCTCCTGCAGGACGCCCTGCACTCACTCCGGTGGGGATTGGCACTACTGGCATTATTACACACAGAATTATTATTTAGATTTCCTCAGAGGCAAAGGGGAAACGCTTGTGTGCATATATATACAGATACATATGTATATATACAGCTCTGAAAATAAATAAGAGACCAATGCATTATTTTCCTGAAATCAGCATCTCGACATGTATTCCAGCTATTCCATTCCAGTGTCTGTTGAATTCCAACACATGCACACCTCATTCTGCTTAAAGGTGAAGAACTGAACCAAGAACAATGATGAAGACTTGTGGAGAGCATGCCAAGATTCATAAAAGCTGTGATTTAAAAAAGGGCTTACTGCACCAAACATTGAATTCTGAACTCTTAAGTGTAATTGTATCTTTTTTTGTTATGTTGACCATTTGTCGTTTTCTGCAAATATTTGATTGCTCTTATTTTTTTTTCCAGAGCTGTACATATAGAGAGAAATGCATTTATGAATGTAAAAAAAATGTGTTTGAGAGTGTTGCTGTGCTTGCAGGCTTCACATGGGAAGTAGAACCAGACGCAATCCTCCTCATGCTATGGCAACACAAGCTGTGCCCCCCCCCCCCCCCCCCAACCCCACACACATGATGTAAATGACTGCAGGGGCCGAACATACGGAGAATCGCTGTCCCCTGGGATCGAGGCGTATAGACATTGTGTAGACAAACATGAAGACGTGCACAGTCCAATAAGCAACACGTCAGGCTCTGATGCAATGTGCAGCACGAGATTAATAACGTGCACAAGAGGATTCCACAGCACTTAATTAAAAGAGACTTGAAGAAGAACCAGGAACCACTTGGAAAACTATCAGTGATCATACAGTGGTCACACGTGATTTGGGATGAAATCAGAGCGGAGTGACACTTCATGGGACCCAGCAAGCATTATTTATTCTCCCTTCAATGCATTTTCACAAATAGAATAAAGGTTTTATTCATCTCAAACTGTGTTTTAAAGAGTCTATGGGCTTTCCTTGGTAATTGAGTCCAGATCCTTCTAAGTGCAGTTTTTTTATGTGATATACACTACCATTCAAAATTTTGGAGTCACTTATAAATTTCCTTGTTTTTGAAAGAAAAGCACTGTTTTTTTGTTTTTTTTAATAAAGATAACTTTAAACTAATCATAAACATACTCTACATTGCTAATGTGTTAAATGACTATTCTAGCTGCAAATGTCTGGTTTTTGGTGCAATATCTACATAGGTGTATAGAGGCCTATTTCCAGCAACTATCACTCCAGTGTTCTAATGGAACAATGTGTTTGTTCATTGCATCAGAAGGATAATGGATGATTATAAAACCCTTGTGCAATCATGTTAGCACAGCTGAAAACAGTTTAGCTTGTTAGAGAAGCTAGAAAACTGACCTTCCTTTAAGCAGGTTGAGTATCTGGAGCCATTTGTGGGGTCGATTTTAATCTTGTCAATGTCTTGATTATATTTGATATTTATTTTACAACTCATGGTGGTAAATAAAAGTGTGACTTTTCATGGAAAACACTAAATAGTCTGGGTGACCCTAAACTTTTGAACGGTAGTGTAGATGAGACAAAACAGCAGAATCACCCTATTTTGCAAGTAGAATACAAGTTTTAAAGGTCAATAGGGAAAATTGCTACAGTTGACTATGGATAAAACTCAGGAGAATGATGCTGCAGCGTGATTGTCCGTCTTTACTCGTTACTCTTCTCTTTCGATCAGATGCTAAATCACGTTGTATAGTCCCATTTTATTGATGCAGCAGTCGTGGAGCCTTTGTATTCCTGCAAACACTCGGCAGCTTCAGGAGGACGCATACATGATGTTATCTGTGTGATGTCACTCACACATTGGACCTATTAGCTAAACAAAAACGCCTCAATTTAACACTTATAGATAACCGGGAGAATCATTGAGAAACCACAGTAAAACCCGGAAAAGCAGCATTTTTCTCCGTCTTTCTTCGGAATGGAGCTAAAGTGCAGCAGTTGGCATCCAGTGACAGGCAGTTATCTGGTTTGGGGAAAACAAAGGAGAAGCTTGTCTTACTCTCCTGCAGTGATGAGATCTGTCACAGTGATGCATTGCTCTATAAACGCTGAACTCTGCTTGTGATGATGCTGGGGATAAAGCTCCGGTTGTGTAGTAGACGTCACTGTGTCCGTAGGAGCCTACAAACGCTCCAGAAATGATTCATGCAGACTAAAGGTTCTCCGGAATTACATTTGATTAGAGTAAGAAATACATCACTGGGTGGTGAGAATGAGATATAATTTCCTCTGCAACATGCATTTAAAACCCTGTGACTGTTCTTTTTTTCATTTATATCGCACATATGATATTTCTGGATAACTTCCAACATCAGTCTAATTTTGGTGTCACACCATCTGATACTTTAATCTAAAAATCCATCATAGAAGATGTGAAACGTGGCCTCAATAGACCAGAATATAACACAATACTGTTCTGTACAAAATGTGAATTTGGACTCAATACAAATTAAATTGACTTGACAACCACAAGACATTCTAAACAAGGGGTTAACCATGGGTTAATGTATCATGCAAATATTCCACATTCATTCTCTGAGGGTAATTCTGGGTAAGTTAATGAATCACTAACCAAAGTTAAAAATATATCTGCAGGCTGCGGCAAAAAAAAAAATATTATAACACTTAATGAAAAAAATTGGAGGAGCTACAGAGTGTATGGATGCATAAATACAGTGTATGCACGGAGCTTCATGCATTTCAGAAATACAGTACAGGCGCATTAAATTATCACGGACAGAAGCTCCCAAGCTTTAATTAACCCTTAGTTAATTACATACACAGATGTTAAAGCACACATTAATTTATTTATTTTGCCATGATCAGCATATAGAATAATTAAAAAATCTACCAGATGATGAACCTCTCCGAGGGAAACGTCCAACACGCTGAGATCAGTTGTGCGCTTACGTCGTATCTGTTTAAGAATCCCGGGCTTTAAGGGCGCAGACTTGGTTGGGAGGGCAGAACATCCCGTCGCCACCGGCGTGACATGACGTATCCCTCGTTTGACTTTTTGACCTTACATATCAAACAAATGAATAAATTGATTCCTTGTATTTGCCTCACTGGGCAGAAAGAACGAGACAAAACCAGTGTCTGGAATTAGAATATGTGTAATTCGACATTGCATTGCGTTTTTTGCAAGTGAGCAGCTGCTCGCAGAGATTGTGTGTGTGTGTTTGTGTGTGTGTGTGTATGAGGGCAAAGTAAGCTGGGAGCGAAGTGAATTCATCACGACCCTTTTGCCATCAGCGTTCGCCTGCACGAACGGCAGCCGCCAACTCGCCGTCACGAGCTCATCCCCGAACAAGATATCGACACCCGTCGGATCCCAAATTCTTATTCTGGCCGGGTGTTCCCCAGAGGTGTGAACTGAAAAGGCCAGGAGTTATTTCCATATTTATTGTGCCGCTTCACTCCCCGTTGAATAAATCAAAGGCGTAGCTAATGGCCTTCTGCAGATCCCTAATAAATCTCGGCTTTAATTCGCATCATTAAGCCCTCGCTTGTGTGTGAGGTGGCTCTAGAACGCCACAAGTGCTTTGTTTTCATTTACTAAACAGTCTAACTGTGTTGATGCTGGAAGTCCCTCTCTCTCTCTCTCTCTCTCTCTCGCTGTCTTTCGCTCGCTCCACTTTCTCGCTGTGACGTAACTTTCCGGAGGCAGCGTTGGGGTCTTAATCGCGGTACTCTCCCTGATTAAAACCAGTGAACTAAGCCAATTAGGATGCCCACAGGTGGTCAATTAGGGGAGTGAATGTGCAGAACGGAGCCGAAGTGGGTCAGACGAGGCTACAGGTCGGGGACACGTTCTCCTTTGATTGTGAGACACTGCTCCGATTTCCGCTCCAAAGTCTCTGGAACAATCATTAACAGAGCTCCATGCAAAAAAAAAAAACTAAGTTTATTTCCCCTCCTGGAAAAAAAACATCAAAATAAAGAGTGACTTTTCAAACTTCAGGCCATGAGACCAAAGACTAAGTTATTTCAGTCCTCCATTAAAAATATCTTTAAAATGCACCACTGTGTGTTCACTAACTAGTTTCTAACTTTCTACGGTTTGCACCAGCTGCTTGTGAGTTCAATTATAGACTGTGTGAGATTAGTTCTTACTAAATATTTAAATTTACTTACAGAGCACATTTAAAATCAACTTGCAATTAATCAAATTGTGTCACATATACAAATAAAATAAAATATATAGAAGAGCCATAAAATGTTAAGGGAGGGCTAAAAACACAGGTGATGTCATGGAGGTACCACTGCTTTTCTGTATCGTTCAAAAGTTTGGGGTCATTTCCTTATTTTGGGATTTTTTTCAGACATACACTCTATACATTGCTAACGTGGTAAATGACTATTCTAGCTGCAAATGTCTTGTTTTTGGTGCAATATCTACATAGGTGTATAGAGGCCCATTTCCCGCAACTATCACTCCAGTGTTCTAATGGTATAATGTGTTTGTTTGCTCATTACATCAGAAGGGTAATGTAATAGAATTCTCTATTGATTTTAAAACTTATTAAAAGTGTGCCTTTTCATGAAAAATACTGTTCCAAAATGAGGAGGCTACAACTAAGAAAGCACAGCCACCTCTGTGTTTAAAAGTGCTACGATTAGCTGTTAACCTGTCAAAACCCAAAAACCCCTGATATGGGGGCAGCATTGAGTTCTTATATATTTTATGAGAAAACCTCAGCTATGACACTAAATAAAGTATCTTTATCTGTAGTAAAACACATTATTACTGTTATCCGCATCATCAATATAGTAAGATAATGGTTTATTACATCAAAAGTAGATTCAGGGCCCACAATTTAAATTATTTCAAGTATTTATTTGTTTTACATAATTTGGGCTTCCAGCTCATAAAACCCATGAAAACAGGAATTCAAAAGATGTTAATACTGTGAAGATATCAGCCTAACTTTTCCACATTTTTGCATCCGGGAGATAGAACTGTCAGGTTCCTCAGATCAAGCCACTTCTGAGCCTGAGCCAATCTAGGAAGCATCTCAACTGGGCCAAGAAGAAGAACCCAACTCTTTTCTCAAATTTCTCTTTTCCAGTGAAAGTAAAGTGTTCCTTTCATTCAGAATTCAAGGTCCACGGATTTGGATGAAGACGGGTGAGGAACAGAACCCAAGTTGCTTGAGGTCAAGTGTGAAATATCCAGGGTCAGTCATGATTTGGGTGCAATGTCCGGTGTGTTGGTAAACTCTGCTTTCTTAAATCCAAGGTCAGTCGCAACAGTCTATCAGAATATTTTAGAGGACTTCATTATTCCCTGTGATGAGGCTCTGTATGGAGATGCAGATTCCATCATCCAACAGGACCTGGCCTCCACCCATACCGCCAGAAGCACCAAAACCTGGCCATGCATGCAAATGCCCATGCCATCACAATTCTTTACTTGCCAGCCAACTTGCCAGACCTAAACCCCATTGAGAATCTATGGGGTATTATCAAGAGGAGAATAAAAGGGGCACATGACCCAAAAACAAAGAAGAGCTGACAGCAAGCACCAAGAAAATCTGAGCTTCTATAACTCCCACGCAATGCCACAGGTTGATTGCCTCAATGGCACAGCGCCTCGAGGCAGTGATTAAGGTGAAGGGCTTCCCGGCCAAGTATTGAACTTTGACATATATACCACATTTTGATTGATTTGTTAGGATTGATATGATTCCTGTTTTCACAGGTTTCACAGGTGTAAAACAAAATAAACAAATAAATACTTGGAATTGTTTAAATTGTGGGCCCTGAATATATAATCAATGAAAGTTTAACTTTTTATAATGGACTGGATAGAAATTAATACACTTTTCCATTCATTTCACAGGTGTAAAACAAAATAAACAAATAAATACTTGGAATCATTTAAATTGTGGGCCCTGAATCTATAATCTATGAAAGTTCACCTTCTTATAATGGATTTATAGAAATTAATACACTTTTCCACGATATTCTAATTTTTTTTGTAAAGGGTCAGTATATAAGCAGTCAGCAGCAACAAGCTGAAGTTTGTGCTCTACCAGGAACAAAGAGCTGGATGATGGTCAGTCATTTTCCTGGCTGAGAGAGACAACAGCACCGTAGTGTGTGTGAAATACGATACTGGGCTCTGTATTGTTCTCCAGAACGAGAATGGGCCTGTGAATGGCATTTAGTTGACAGTCAGAAATAAAGAGACTGAATTCTATGTACGCGCGTCTCCTAGTGCTCTTTCTTCCTTGTTTTCCTCACTTCCATCCCAGAAGCTTTTTCATTTTAAATACATAGACGCGCGCACACACACACACGGTGCCTCCATCATCACGCCTGTGTGTAGGAGGCTCATAATGGAACATCTGCATGAATAGGACATTTCCAGAATGAGCAGGGGAGAGGAGAGCTGCATAAAAGTGGTCCAGCTAAATGGGAGCTCTGCTCTGTGGCTCTCTTAAAGGTTGAATTAATTATTTTAATACCTGCAACCTTGATTCTAAGGCTAAGCTCTGGGTGCAGAAACCCAGCTGAGAGGAAAAAAAACACATATAGCAGACACCTGAAAAAACTCTTTTTCCTCTTCCTCTGCTGCCGCCACCACCTCCTCTACTACCAGAGAGAAAAAAAAGTTTGCATTCAGAAACAACTCTCAACTTGCCTTTTTAATAATTCAAGTACTGGACCAAAAAGAGGAAAAAAAAAGTTTTTCATCGACAGAAACTCTTGGTAAGATTTTCTCTTTTCTCTGTAGGGAGACGATGTGCAGGCCCAGGTATGAGAGGAGACGATTCTCCGGAGGGAGCGGAGCTCTGAGGAAAGAACTTAAAAAAAAAAAAAAATTATTCCTACAGCCACCGAGCGAACCTCCGCCGCTGTGTGATGGGTTCAAAGAATTCATCCAAACTCATTCCATCCAGTCCAGCTTATTCAGACCAGCTCCACTTGCACTTTTACTGGTTCCACACATGCATTTCAACTATCCCTGAAACGTTATCTGAATATAACAATATAACAACCATATAGTCATAATCAGCAAGACAGTCATTTGTCTGTGTATTTCAGAAATAATAATAGATTTTATTCATCAGTGTTTTTAAAGAGAATTTACAGAAAAAAATAAATACATAAGGCATAAATTACAATGAAAGAAAGGGGAAAAATATATATATACATTGTCTGTAATTAGTGAGAAAAGGATGTGGGGGTCATGTGCTGTAAGTAGTTTGAGAAAGTTCCCTTTGAGTTTGTTTTTGAAAGAAGTGATTGAATGCGATTGATGGTGGGTGAGAATTTCAGAGGGTTGGAGCATCAATGGCGAAGGCTCAGTCCTGGAGATGGAGGCGGTTTATCAGGTCACTTTCAGGTTTTGAAAGTCATGAGGTGGATCTTGAAATGGATTCAGTGTTTTATGGGCCAGTGAAGGTATGATGTGGTCTCTGAAGCTGGAGTGGGTGAGTAACCGGGCAGCTGAATTCTGAACGTATTGTAATTTGTGGAGAGGAGGCTGCTGTTGAAATAGTCCAGGCAAGAGGTGACAAATGAGTGGTTTAGAATTTCAGCAGCTGAGAGGGATGAAGGGGTGAAAAAATAATATTTTACTGATGATATTCACGTGGGGCTTGAAAAAGATGCTGGAATCCAGACGGATGCAAAGGTTACAGACCAGAGGGAAAGATGTGATTTTTGGGAGAAATCCTGGCCTGAGGGTGGGAGGGATTTAAGGCTAATGATGATGATTTCTGATTTATTTGCAGGTGAGTTTGAGAAAGTTGCTGTTCAGCCAAGTTTTAATGAAGTGAAGTGGTTTTTGATGTTGAACAGCAGGAGTGAAGGATTTGGCGGAGATGTACAGCAGGGTGTCATCGGCATAGAATTTTAAGTGTAGTTATTTGTAGTTATTTAATGTAACAGAATATTGCTTTATGATGTGATAATACTGTGGTTTAAGGTCCCGTTAGGGAAAGATCATAGTTCAGGTAAAATCTCTTGATCTTTATTGTTTTTTTTCTTTGGCAGGAGGGGCTGAATCCTGTTCTCATCAAGCCTGATGCTTTTAATTTCCCGGCCAATAAAGTTTTTTAACTAAAATAAGTTAAGAAAGTCAGCTGAAGTTTGGTGGGCAGCTTGCCTTCTCTTACTTCTAAAACCTACAGTTGTCTCATTAAAAACAGTGGATTATGTTAAATGTTCCAGCTGCAGGTCTGTGCAAGCTCTTAATGAGAGTCTAGGCTTCCAGGAGGTGAAGGAGAAACAGACAGAAGGAGCTGAAACTGCACAACAAAACATTGCAAAGTAAAATTATATTACATTAGTGTCATCATTTAACCAGAGTTTAAATGACAGCGAGGTCACTCACTCTTGACAGTATTCATTCTCCCCTTTAGAATTCAACATTACCGGTGTTTACACTAAATCCTCACCCATCATGGTTCATTTGAACAGCTGCCTCAGAACGGATCGGCTCAACGAGTCAACAAACAACCCACTCCACTGCAAATAATTGTCAGCAGCATGTAACGAGACAATTTATAGAGTTTGTATGTTCTGGAATGAACTCCAACCCACAAATGCTGCTTCGTCCAATGTGGTCGGTCAAGACTTGACTTTTATCAGCATCCTGCAGAGCAGTTTTCAGCAGAATCAAATATTTACAAGTGTGTTTTAATTAGTTTACAATTCATTCAAAATAAGAATAATTTTATCAGTGCTTGTGGGAGTCATTTGGTTGCAATGTCCACCCTCGTCACTAGATGACAACAGAAACTAAACACTGTACCTTTAATATTGAAGTATAAACAATGACAATGTGATTAAATTAGTCTTTTGATGATTGTTAATTAATTACATTAATTATTACATACTGTAGTTTTACCGGCAGACACATTGATGACAAGCTGATGGACATAGTAGAGTGTGAACTGTAGAAAATTAAGTGTCAGATCAAGCTTGAAAAAAGAGTAAATACACTACTAAATTTAAATTCGACAGGTGGCCACACAATTTAGAATGATCAGCTGAATGGGTAAATTAAATGGGGATAATTTTGTTTTTAAATGGCTTAAAGGCTGATAATGTGCCAGAGGTTGCTTCAACTGCATCTAAGCAGCTGAGCAAATCAGTTATTGCAGGTTTAAGGCATGAACAGGCCTTGAAATCGCTTGACAGGTTCAACATAATTCAGCGACAGCCAGTTTACTACGAGACCTCCCATCATGTGTAATTGCCCTCCAGTTATCAGATATGACATCTCTGCTGGCAGGACGACAGCTTTTGTCAGTGCTGCTTTAAACTGTCACAAATCACCAAATAAAACCATTTTTCGGGGCATTTGCTGCGATGTCGGGCTTTGACACAAGACCAAATTGGGCAGGAAACCGTTGTTCGTGATAGAAATCAATGAGCGATTGCTGTGATCAGCAGTTTATTTAGTCATCTATCGGGGGATTGATACAGCAACAAATCACAATACTTTCTCTGTGATATAATATCAATACACTCGCACCAAATATGGATTAGAGAACAATGTTTTAAAATAATTGTGTATGACAAAAAAAAGGTCACGTCTGTGGATTCTATGAAACTGACATATTGAAGTGGTGAATAAATCCATAATTACTGTTTTTTGCTTTTTGATAGTTATTATTCTTTATTCACAGACATCCGGATATACCATGGATGAAGTTTCTTGAATTATATTGATTATATACAGTTAAAATGAAAAGTATTTTATGCAAATAATAACCACTAGTGTATAATGACTTAAGTATTGTGATAATATAGTATTTTAGGGCCTTGTCAGGTGATTTTTTTTTTTTACAATTAGTTAAGTTATTTGTTATTTTATTTATTTGATAGTATAATATGACATTGTAAGGAAAGGGCAGAAACTGGTCAGTGTCGCTTCTTTCTGCTCATTGAATTTACCATTGTGAGGTTTAATAAGGTTTCTGATTTCATGAAAATAGAAATCTTATGTTATTATCGGTTTATTTTTATGTTTGATCTGTTTAAGATAAGTAGTGATCAAATCCAATCAAAATCAAAAATCTATCCAGAGTTACTTCCTCCCTCCCTTTTTGGGGGTATTTTTGGGCTGGTTTGGAGGGATTCATACTGATTAAAGTTAATATTTCAAGGTTCAAATTCCAGAAACCATAACTGCTGCTTCATTAAAAACCACTGCCCGTAATGTTCTGAATGGTTTGTCTCCCAACGGCTCACCTTAAGCGTCAGCGGTTGTTTTCCCAGCAAAACATGTCATATAAGTTATATAACCACATTTTGACATTGATAAGAGGCAATTAGTGAAAATCCATCTGCAGATGCCTCAAACAACATGAGAACATTTTCCAGTTGAATCGGGAAAAACCGGCAGATGATTTCCTTTGTGTGTCCGGTTAGAACATCTCAGCTAATTTAATCCCATTGATCATCAACACCGTGAGCTTGTATTGTCCTGTCTGCACACAATCGACAAGAAAAAAAGATGTCAGCAATGCTGATCAACCGTCTGTTTGACATTTAACCTTCAGGAGGAGCCGTTTGCAGGGTCGGCAACAGTTACTGCCTCAGTTATAGTGAAGTGGGAATGTATTTCCTGCTACAGGGACATTATTATTTTCAGGTTCTCTGCATGTTTATGACTGTAGGCTGTGAATGTGTATTCTGTACTGTGTTACTGTGAGATATGCAACGTCCTGCTGTGTTGAATTTCAATACAATTTCAAATTTCTCCGGCCTCAGATTTCCTCTGGCTGTGTTTACTTCCCACTTACCTTTTTTTTCCTCTCCTCCATCATCATTTCTTTTCCTTCCCCACTTGGCCCGCTGCTTCTAAATCCTCCCACTTCTGTCTTTTTCCCTGATCCCTTCACGCCGTCTTCCGTCTTTGTGTTTTTTTTTCCTGCACTACAGTAACCGTTACAAGCGGCGGCGGGTCACATGTGTTATTCGGGGCTTTAGCATGCCCGGTAGACTGTTCTGCTCTGTTTGGCACACCTGACTAGGCCGAGGTCTTTACAACAACCCTGTGTCTCTGCTTTCCAATCCCCGCCGTTCCTTTCCTGCTTCTCCTCCTCCGCGATCCCTCAATAATCACAGCCCACGCCGGCCGGTCCTGCCATTAGCCTAATTGTCTGGCTGATTTTCTTACCGCAGAGTGCGGGACTCGTCCACCTGAATCCAAAATGCTGGGCTCATCCAAAAGGAGCTGCACCCCGCTGCGCCCCGCTGAAGGCGATAGCTGTGCCAAAAAACGTCCAATTATACCAACAACAGCAGCGGTTCCAGCACGCTCACATGTCACACTACATTAACAGATAATTATCAGCTAAACGGGCCACACAGATTTATTATAATCTAGTAGTGACAGGTTTAACATATTTCATGTTTATCTTACTGGAACTCCTGCTTAGTTTTACACACTTTCATACCAAATAATTTTTTTTTCCTTTTCAGAGCAACATCAAAGACGATTGTAACATGGAAAATGGGAAAACGAGTTTGTAAAAACACACACACACACACACACACATTCAACAGGTAGTTAGAAATAGGATCCATTCAATTAGAGGTTGTTGTTGACAGCACATTGTAGGCGGTGTAGGTTTGTCCTGCAACTTTTGCTCCTGGTCGACTACTTTGGATAGTTATAATGGCGGCAGCTGTTTTGTTTTAAACAGCAAAAAAACACAGAGTTGCAAAAACTGTGTCTGTGGGTGTTATGGCATCTGATAAGCCATTAAATGCAGAAATCCGGACTTTCTGGATTATATTTCATTGTCTCACCAACACCTGAAATAATAAGCTCCCATCAGTGTAGCCCCTTGCATTGTTTTAAAGCTACGGTGTGTAGTTTCTGGCGGCATCTAGTGGTGAAGCTGCAGGTTGCAGTAGGGCAATGTGCAATTCAACAAGCTCTTTATATTTCTATACAATTAGGTACTCTCTGTACCATTAATTGTTAGATTATATTATACACTAAAATAACACTTTATATGTATTGTACAATTGGTCAATTTGCAATACAATTATGCACTCAACACGTTTTCACTCTGCCTTTTAATTAGCCCTTTGACATCTAACTTAGCGTTAAAGCAGTGGTGAAATGCGTATGGGCCCATTATCAATTATGCTGTTGTATTTGCTTTTTTTTTACTTGATTTTATTGTGTTTTATTAATAACATGTACACTATGTACGACACCAACCTACCATGGGACGAGAGATGGAAATTACCCGCAAGGCTCTAATCTCACATGTTAACATTATATTAGCATTTACATGTGTTGTTCCCTTTCTCTTAAAAATAATTAAATCTACAAATCTACAAACCAACTGAGAACCTCAAGAACTCATGAAAAATGCAAAAGTCCATCTCTAGAGTCATAAAAAGGGGCCAATCTAAGGTGATAAAAATACAACAGTTTCTTTTTTTGATTGAATTATATGCTAATTAAGATACTTGTACACTCTGTACCTTTAACCAGTTAATCCCTAAACCTAGTTTTCCCCAGGCCTGGTTTTCTTGCGATAAAGGATAATAAACAGATACAACACATCTGTTACAGTGTCACAATCTATTTATATTCTTGTTACAGAACAAATACAGTATATATATATATATATATACAATAACAATACAATATATATATATATACAATAACAGTGTTTTATCCAGTTAATACTTTATTTATATCTTGAATTTTTTATATTATTTATATCTAAAAAAGGTCAATTATTTGCCCATAAAATCATAGAAATCACACTGAGGATCATTACAGAGCATTAATATATTCTGTAAGATGTTTAAAAAGGAGATTATAAAGGAAGTAAATAAATAAACATACAAACAGCTCAAATGTAAATTAAATATCAATATATAGTGGTAGTGGTTGGCTGCAGCTCTGTTAATGATATTATATTTAACCAGTGCCTTACTGTGTTGATGTGTATATTAATGATATACTGTATATTGATGCTGTAACAGCAACATTGTGTTTTACTACAGATAAAAATACTGTAGTTAGTGCTGTAGCTGAGGTTTTCTCATGCTATATATGAATAAAACTCAATGTTGCCCCCATATGACAGGTTTTTGGATTTTTAACAGGTTAATGTTGCTGTTTTCAGTCTCAGTGCAGTATTTATTGTCATCTAATGGTCTAAAATCACCTTCTTCTGACTGTCTGCAACAGCTTTTCTCAGCAACTCTTCAGTTGTCATCATGGAATAAGTATAAAAGTATAGAATTATAGTCACATGAGCATGCGGTCATTGAATGGAGAGAGATCTTAACCCTTAGTAACCCTTAGTAATCCTCAGTAACCCTTAGTAACCCTCGGCAAACCTTAGAAACCCTTTTTTTAACCCTTAGTAACCCTTAGTAACCATTAGTAACATTAAGTAATCCTCAGTAACCCTTCGTAACCCTTAGTAACACTTAATAACACTTAGTAATCCTCATTAACCCTTAGTAACCCTTAGTAACCATTAGTAACCCTCAGTAACCCTTCGTAACCTTTAGTAACACTTAATAACACTTAGTAATCCTCATTAACCCTTAGTAACCCTTAGTAACCATTAGTAACCCTCAGTAACCCTTCGTAACCCTTAGTAACACTTAATAACACTTAGTAATCCTCATTAACCCTTAGTAACCCTTAGTAACCCTTAGTAATCCTCAGTAACCCTTAGTAACACTTATTAACACTTAGGAATCCTCAGTAAACCTTAGAAACCCTTTTTTAACCCTTAGTAACCCTTAGTAACCATTAGTAACACTAAGTAATCCTCAGTGACCCTTAGTAACCCTCAGTAACCCTTAGTAACCCTTAGTAACACTTAGTAATCCTTAGTAACCCTTAGCAACCCCCTCAGAAATTGGAACTAGGCAACAACTGACACCATGAAGGAGAAAAAAATCATCAGAAAACCCCACAGGTTCATTTCAACAACATTCTGTGGCACTATTCCCTGCATGACTGCAGTGCATTGTGGTATATCCACCACTGAAGTGACCAACGTTGTTCACTCGCTGCCTCAGGTCTCCATGGATCGATGTCTCAAGTTCTCTTCAAGTCTTTTCAGACGACTGGAATGACCCTTATGACAGCAGTGGGATTTCCTCAAGGGCAAGTGGATGAGGGCGAGTTAAAAAGCTTTTGAAATGCAACAAGAGTCTGTTTTAGTCTCTTTTCTCAAATTAATTGTTTGTTCGCACAGTACAGAACACCAGAATAGTATAGACAGTTTTAATCTGTTTTAGTCTGTTCTTCTGTATTTTCTTGTTGCTCTTCATAAACTCAAACACTCTACAGTGTTTCTGATGCTCCACATCCTGCAATATGAAAACTCCTTGAAAAGTGTACACCAAAAAACACATTTTATTCTTAAACATTTTGTTATTACTTCTAATTTTACTTTTGCATTATACCGTTGCAAACAATAATTGGTACAAACTGAAATAATGGTTTGCATTGTCATGATGTGTCACCATCTTGTCTGGTTTTCTAGTGATTTTGGTTGTTTTTTTCCTTTTTTTGAGAAAGTTTCTCCTTGTCCCTTGATAATCTCACCTGTCTCTTTGCTCACCAGTTTTTGGTTTGTACCTGTCTTAAAATGGACTCTAAATGTATTTCAATTACAGCCCAATGTCCCTCTATTATATTACATCATGTAGAAATCATAAAATCCATTAAATATCACCTAATTCATGAAATTAGAATAGCTAATACTCAGTATGTGGAGCATTTTGCCCAATGGCTTATTTCTGTTTGACATTTGTCGCCTATTATGAGACACATTTTACCTGCAGCTTCATTGCTATTGTACATTACTATATCAGTCGCTGCATTACAGGATATGCAGTTACTATATTTGCATTTCACTGTGTGTTAATGTGTGATAGAGCATCTCTTCCTGACTTTAGCTTCAGCCACCAAGGGCAGCAGAGGGGAGGAGGAGGCAGGGGGGAGGTGATGGTGGGAGGGCTGATTCTGACAGGTGGACAGATGACAATGATAGCTTCCTGTATCTGAGAGCTCCTCCGCACTCTGATTCCTCGACAGACAGACAGATGCTATCGCAAATGAGAGAGGCAGGCGACAAAAAGGACGGCCCGGGAGGAGGAGGGAAGGGGGAGAAGAAATGCACGGGGAGGGAAGTTACACGGCCGACGCAGAAGTTTGAAGGAGACGCATAGAGGAAGGTCGATGAACACGTGGAGGTTTTACGGGCACGATGGCTGCGAATAGAAAAGGATAAAACAGAGAGAACAAAGGGGACACTCTTCTTTGTAAAGCGTGATAACGGTCAGGATGAGAGAGACGTTGCCCTGCCTCTAAATTACTGACTGCAGTGTGTAAACATGATGGCAGCAAGCAAAGTCGCTGCTGCATTCATCAACAAGGAGGAAAAAATAAATCCAAAAAAGGCGTGAAGCCAAAAAACTAAGTAGATTCACTCGAAGAGTGTCAGATTGAAATTGAACCAGGTTGGACTTTGCATAGTCGAATTAATGCTGCTTTCATGTGGAATGGGAAAGATGATTTTATTTTTCAATTGTGAAGTGGAAATTGTGTGTTGTGTTCAAGTGCTTTTGTATTTGAAGTGAAACACAGCAGACTCAGAATTTACCATATGTTGCTTTGGTAAAACCGTTTTAGACTTGCTCATAAATTGTTCATAAATTCATGCGAGGCAATTGCATCCCACCGCACAGTAATCAGTAACCTACTGGAAACCATCCTCCACTGACGTTAGCTAGCATCTGCTCCTGGGAGGTAAAACCAAATAATAACATTCATTTTTTTAAAAATGACAATAAGTGTAAATGGCAATGTTATTAAAATGATGTATGCCACAGCATTATGTAGGCTATACATTAACCAACTAAAAGCAGCAGAGAACGTATAACAGAATGCGATGCTTACCATTCACGACACTTCCACTGCTCTCCACCATGTTGAAAGGTCAAAGGTTATCTCATCTTGTCAGTCCATGTATCATAAAAATCTTCAAGCTTGCCAGTGAAAATTACAATGTGAATGAGTCTTCATGTGCAATTTTGTTGTCCGTCTTTGGTATTTACGATAATTATCACAAGCTGTGAAGGCACAATAACAGACCTAGATAATGTGATTGGAATTAGATTTTCTCCAGTCTGTATATGACTTTTTTAAACTAATTAATAAGGATGCACAGAATATTCAGTTACCAAATATATTTTTGAGTTTAAAGCAAGGTTAAATAGTGGTGTGTGAGCCACAATAAAGCACTACAGACTACTAAAGCACTACTACATAAAGTCCTACAGATATTAGAATTGCAACTTTTTGGATGCCGGCTGCCTTAAAACCTTAAAAGAAGAAGGCATGCGATGAATCAAACAACAAGTGGCACAATGACCTGGCACCATTTGTTAAAAGGTGTTGGAGAGTGCAGTTTGCAACAAGTGTTCCACCAAACTATCTAGAGGGGGTTCTTCTGCAAAGACCTTTAGTGCTGCTACTCTAATTTGTCATCTACAAACTCCCTGAACGAAAGACGGCTGCAGCAGCTAAAAGGAAAGCTGGTCACAGCACGCAGACTCTCTGTGGCTCTGAAACAGAATCACAAAGAAGGTGATGGACTTCATGGCTTTGGAAGATCAACCTTTTAGTGATGTGGAGGACATTGGCCCCGTTACACGACACCAAGTAGACAGTGTTTCTCTGATGAGCGCTTATTGGAGATGTGTCTTTGAAAAACATGCTAAAAGGTTATTCCAGACTATTTATGCAATATAAAAAAAATAGTGAAAAACTTAACAACCGCATTTGATGTTCAGTATTCGGTCAAGCATTTTTATATTATTTGGCTTCAGCCACAAATTTTCATTTGGGTGCATCCCTACCTATTAAATTGTTTATAATCAGTTTTTTTACAAGGTGACAGAAAAGTCAACAGATATACACACCACACCCCACCAGTTATGCCATTTCCTCAGTTACTTGTAAACCGAGACAAGGACACAAGTCTGACTAGACGCAAATATCTAATTTTGAGCATAGCTTGATTAAGCTCTGCATGTAAACTTTCTGATTGTTATGCTGCTATAGGTTTAGACTGCTGGGACCTCATAAGAGACGTTTCTCTTTCTTCCATCTGTAACACTCAGGACCCACTGATGTACCTTTTTAAATCTGTTTTGTTCTTTGTGTTTTCTCATTCTAAGACCATGCTGCAATGCAGCCACTGAAGGAGCCTTCAGATGCTGGAGGGTCTGACTCTGTCCTGGTGGCACATGGAAATCAATATATTTAATGTCATACTCAACTTTTCCTGACTAATGTATTGTTTCCATCCTGTGCACACATCATCTATCGCAGCCTGTCCGTCCTCTGTTACTCTTCTGTTGTGAGACCTGTTGTGTTGCTGTTTGTGTTACAAACTGTGAAGCCCACTGAGGAGAATCTGTGATTTGTGATTTTGTGCTGTACAAATAAATCTGACTCAGCTTGACTAGAAGAAAAAGAAACTACTTGCTCAGAAAACTACTTGCTCAAGACGGTTGACGCTGCAGAGAAAACAAACGTCAGCTGCTCTGCTGGTGAGCTGCTGTCCTCTGAAGCACGAGGTGCAGCTCGGTGCTTTTGAGCATCACCAAACGCAACAAGTCGAGCCGGACACACATACACACACACCCCAGCTCTACAGTAGTTGCTATGGAAACAGGGCCCTCCAAAAGGGGCAAAGAGTTTTGAAGGATGCCAAAAAAAAAAAAAAAAAAAAGGTAGAGGTTCTGACACAGGAAAACAGCCGCATTAGAAAAGAAAAAAGTCAGCACTTTGACTTTTTTCGTCACCGCCAACAATCATAGATCTGTTTATTTGATTTAGATGTGAAAGCCATTTGCTAACAGTGCGCAGCGGCTTTTTGCAGCTCGAGACTCGCTTGGTATGCAGCGCCGTGGCTTGGCCCACTTTGTTCGGGCGGCGTACAACACATTTGACTCGACAAAAGACATTAAAATAGATGTCTAATCCTTGACTAATTCTCACCAAATCCTTTTGTCCGTGTCCTGTCACATCACAGAGCACGGAGAGCGAGGCGCGTTTCACAGAGGAGAGGAGCGGGGGTATCTCGTTCCAGGCTTTCGGACCAGACATTGTTATTTAGAGAGCCCCTACTACCACCCACACACACACACGGACACACACACACGCACCAATCATCCCTCTCCCACACTGACGCCCACACATATCTATCCTCCAACATTTTCACACTCCACAGGGTGGGAAAGCCTCCAAAACAGCATGTAGACATGAATCGCAGACTGATCCATTTCTTCTGTCACCGAGCAGCTTTTTAAGGAACATTGATCCAAGCCGATAGATGGAACCCAGACACACATACACACACACACACACACACACACACACACACACACACACTTTCCGCAGCTCTTGGAAAAGCCACCCGTCACGCTCCGCTGTTTGACGCTTGCCGGGGCCGCCTCCTGGTGCGGCGCCAGCCCGAGTCCCCCCCCACTCCTACCCCCCCTCGCCCTGGCAGGCAAACAAATTAGCGCGGGAGGCTTGACCTCTCGTTCAAAGAGAGGGCATCGCCGGGAAATTGGAATCGGAGACTCGATTAGAGGCTCTGCGAGCGGCGTTCACGGATGCGTGTCCCCAATACGCCGGCCGGCCCCTTCACGTGTCTGAGACGCGTAATTAACACACGCTGTTGGGACTCACTGGTGACAGGCACGGACACGGGGCTGCACCCGCGGGCCAACAAACGTACAGCGCACGTGCAGATGTGTCTTTTCTATTCAAAGTGTTAATTACCGACTCTTGTGGTTTGGATAACTTGCATAAATGCATCAGTGAAACTGTCTCATTAATGTCTCGGCACAGAAATATTTAGAAAGTTCTGCTCAGCTAAAGCGACAAAGAGGTTTTTGTTATTTCTCCAGATTATCTGAACAATGTTCACACATCGACAATCATGAGGTAACTGTTGAGACTTTACATTTCTGTCAAAGTGCTTTTTTTAGGTGGAATAAGCTGATGTGCATATTTTCACAAATACTGTTCTGTGATGCGACAATGCTGTTGTTAACCCATTTTCGACTCAAAATATAAAATTTAATTTTCAATGACATGATAGTAGGTAAAAGTTTTAAGTAAAAAAACAAACCCCTTACAGAAACTTTATTTAAATGGCACATATATCTCTATTCTAATCATTAAAGTCTTTAGAATAAGCCCCAAAGAAGAATTTCATACCTGGGATAAACAGTTTATGTTTATAGAAAAATGTGTGCAACTACAGTTCTGGAAAAAAACAGACCACTGTATTTTATTCTGAAATCAGCATGTCTACATGTATTCCAGTCATTCCATTCCAGTGTCTGTTGGATTCCAACACATGCACACCTCATTCTGCTTAAGAGGCACCAGGAATGGAATAAAGTCACCCAACAACAATGGTAAAGAGTGTAGAGAGCATGACAAGACATGTGAAAGCTGGGATTAAAAATAAGGGTTATTGCACCAAATGTTGATTTCTGAACTCTTTTTAAGTGTAAACATTAGTTTTATGTTGTTTTAAAATGAATTTGATCTTGTTTCTTTGCATTGTTTGAGGTCTGAAAACGTTATTTTGTTATTTTGATCATTTGTCATTTTCTGCAAATAAATGCTCTAAATGATAATATTTTTATTTGTCATTTGGGGGAAATGTTGTCAGTAGTTTGTAGACTCAAACAAAAATTTTCCTTTTGCCCAAACACATATAGTAAGTCGTAAAATCTAAAACAAACTGATAATTTTGCAATGGGCTTTTATTTTTGTTTTTGTATAGTTGCCAACCATTAAAATGTTATTTTTATAGCAGAGAACAAAATGGGAAAAAAAATATATATATACAAAACATGACTGTTAGTGACTTAAGTGATAATTATATGCATTAAAATTGTATGAAAAAATGGGCTAAAAAGGTTTCTGATCAGTGTCCAACTTGACAGTAGGAAATGTCCAGTTTAACAGTGGCGTCTCCTGCAACTTGTCCATGAAACAAAGCATTGATCCATGCACCCAAAGCTCCTCCTGCTGCTGAGAAAAGTGAAAATCTCCAGAGAAACGCCGTCTGAACCATCAACAACAGTTCGTTTTGTGTGTGTGTTTTTTTTAAACTCTCCATAATGGTTCTGTCGATATTCCGGTTAAACGGGTGATAACAGCATCTTGACGTGCAGCCTGCTCACATTAGCCTGTCGCCTCATGCCTTTTTTTTATTGGCTGATTATGCCTCTTTTTTTTGTCAATCCCTTGTCTGTTTCATCTATTTTCTTGCCTCTTTTCTCCAGAGTACATAAACGGCGGGCGGGGAGCAGGGGAGCGGGGATGTTTCTAAATCCAAACAGACAGATAGATTTGGGCTGCTTATTGAATCCATTTGTCTCTGGATTGGCACTAATGAAAGAGCTATTAGGTCGAGAACACATTAGACTCTGCATATATATGTGTGTGTGTGTGTGTGTGACAGAGAGAGCGCGCAGGAGCGTTGATGGGTTACCTTTCCATCGCCCACTAAAGGCCAATGGTCTTTAAAAGAGAATATTAGTCCTTTCTACTTCAGACTTCTCTTTAGCAGTCCTCTGGGTGCTATTAGTGTAATGTATATGGACCGAGCGCGTCACTTTAATGCTTCCTCACACACTCGCCGTGACTCATCTTCACAGATGGGCAAAGGCCGCTCAGCAGGGTCAGGTCTGTTTGTGGCCCGGCGCTAATCGCAGTATTTAGATGTTGTAGTATGACCTGTTTTACTCCAGTAGAATGGCATGAAGCAAGCTAAAAAAGGCTCCTATGTCACCTCCTTCTGACTCTGCAAGATAATTGTGTTGATGCTTTACGCTGCATTTTTAAAATTATTATTATTATTTTAATTTCCCTAGGTGAGAAATAAGTCTGTAATGCAGGGGTGTCAAACATGTGGCCTGAGAGCCAGAAGTGGCCGTCCAAAGGCTCCATTCTGGCCCCTGGATGAAAAAGGAAAGAGTTTTGGATTTTCTAAGGGATTTTCACAGGAAACTTAACTTGTTTGTATTCACAGCAGCTTTCGGTGCTCAAGCAATTAAATTTTTTGTGAATGTACGGTTCATATGAAAGTTTTTACATTAGTAGTTTCATCTCTTACATGAATAGAAAAGGGAAACATTCAGAGGCATTGTTATTTATACAAGTGGTTATTAAGGATCTGTTTTACCGGTCCGGCCCACATCAAATCAAATTGGTCTCTATGTGGCCGTGATCTAAAATGAGTTTTGACGCCTCTGCTGTAATTTTCCTCAAAGACGTGTAAATAATCTGAACTAAACTAAAGTCTCTCCATCTCTGTCTGGTTGATTCGCTCAATGAAGCCTTTGCTTCTGTTCTAATCAGCATCCACTTTCCTGGTGGAGCAGAGTCTGATTTCAGTGACCGTCTCCTGCTGTTTTGGAGCCTCCTCTTTTCTAAAATCTAATTCTTCTTTGGTTGAGGGTTGATGCTATTGTTGACAAATTGGAATTTGAATTAGTATTGAAGAGATTACGAGCTCAAAACCCATCACATCCTATTGATTGCTAAATAACTACCAACTGTGTTGTATAATTAGCTTTAATAGCAAATAAAGATTCAGGCGGCTACAAACTTTTGGTAAACTTTGGGTGATTGTTATGAAACTGAGGATTTTTATTAGTTTCTTTTTGAATTTTTTTAAATATCATTTTAGCTTTCTGCTTCTCATCTGCTGTATCCAAACAAGTTGATTCTGTGCATCTTTGCCTTTGATAATGGCCTTCACAATAAAAGCCTTATTAAGAAGTGACTGGTATTTTTTTGCACAGAAATGCCAGAGGGCTTTTAATTTGAAACAGATGTGAAAACCAAAAGCTCGGAGTGAAAAATGTGTGTTTTTCTCATGTTTACAGCTATAGACATTGAAACTAAAGTGACTGTTCCTGGTATGGCATCAATATGAGGATCAACAGATCATTTTCACTGTGCTTTTGCAGAGTAGCACATGTGGCTTGCAGTAAAAAATAGGAAAGTCCTTCCTATGTCTTGTTTTTCTCAGCACAGACACAAAAATGAAAGGCAATAAGTGCAGCGACACGGTCTCCTCTGGTCCTGTGTGTGTGTGTCCCTTTAATTGCTCTTTTGCTGATAATTAGATGCGATAGAAAAGATCAAGTCAAAAGCAGCTAGTTAGCTTAGCTTAAAGACTGGAAACTCAGAACAGAATCTACACCAACACCTCTAATGCTCGTTAATTAACACCACCATACGAAAAAAGACAAACAGTATAACTTGAGTTTTCAGTTTGTGGTTTTGTGCTAAACTATTATTTTTCTTAGGAAACAATGTTTGAGCAATAAAGGTTTAAATGATAGATCAGATAGATTCAAGTCAACAGCAGCTAGTTAGCTTAGCTTAGCTTAAAGACTGGAAACTCAGAAAACGTTCCATAGGTAACAGAATCTACACCAACACCTCTAATGTGTGTTAATTACCACCTTACAAGAACAAACAAACAGTATAACTATCAATTTTTGGTTTTACAGGAGAGTTTTGCACTAAACTATTGTTTTTCTTAGGAAACAATGTTTGAGCAATAAAGGTTTAGGTAGAAAGTGTTCCAGAGGTAACAGAATCTACACCAATGCTCATTAATTATCACCATAAAGAAACAGTATAACTATCAGTTTGTGTTATTATGGGAGAGTTTTATGCGGAACTATTGTTTTTCCTTAGGAAACTTGAATATTTGACCAACAATAGTGATTAACAATCTATATTTTCAGACGTTAATTATGATTTTTTTATTTCTCATGGAAAATAAAACGCAGCGATGTCGTGTGATGGTTTATGCTGCCTTTGGAACAAAAGGTGACGCTGTGCATCTATACGGTGACAATAAAAGGCAATAATTGCAGTTGCAGATGTTTTCTTTGTAGATTGAATGAATTCATCAGTGTGTTACTATGCACAGCACCGTTACTGCTGTGACAGAGAACCGCAGCAGCACAAAGGCTTGTGTGCCCTCAAGGCCAACAGAAAACATTCATCATGTTAATGGAAAAGCAGATAAAATATATGTTATCTTGACTCCTCAAGTAGTCGCTGCTCCTCAGCTTGGTGGGGCAGCATAAATAATAGAAATAATTGAGTTTCCGTTTCTTGGAGTCCAGAGATAATGCAGCGGCTGTGCAGCTGAGTCTGGACGCAATATGAACACATTTCTCTGCAAGGTGATGATACCAAAAACAAATAAGCTGTTAAACACCAAGAGGCGAGGTACATAGGTTTGATTTAGCAGATTTATCTATGAAGACGATATGTGGGATGGGGAATTTCTCACAAATGTTCTGTTTACCATAAAGCCAGGCAGTAAAAAACAAAAATTCGAAGAGGTCCCATTGACCTTCAACAGGTATGGATTTAATCTTAAAGGAGAAAAAAGAAAGTGTTAAAAAACCCTTAACATGGATGTTTTTCTTCAATACCAGACTGATTTGGGAATCAATTTATGCTGTATTAATGCATTTTGGGAGGCTACACAATCTCTAACACAAAGAAATTACCTCGTTACACATCCAGCAGGCACAGAACACTGTTATGATCCAATTTTCTTCATCTTGACAAAGAATGAGTTCAATATTCACTCTCATTTTACCTCTTTGTTCTCCATCAACTCCTTAGAGTCGCTGTTAAAGAAACTTGAGCATGTTGTATTTTTCTAAATGAACCAGTTAGAGGTAGAGCTGTGGAAACAGCTGTCTGCCTCAAAAAGGAGCCATGATACATCCAGCAAATATAAAACAAAGAACAACTTCTGTAGAGTCTGTATTTTATTTGCACCGTAACACAGAAACATAGACAAGTACATAGATAAAAAGAATAATACAGAAAGTGCTGGAGGAGTTAAAAAAAGGGTGATTTTTCAAAGAAACTTCCCCAAAAAATAAAAATAAATAACATAAAAACAACAGTAGAAATACTATATTATGTATAATATATAAAAAAAACTGTATATGAAGAGTAAGAGTGAAATGAAATAATTTAGGTAGATGCTATAGAGTCTTTTATGAATTAGATACGATTTTAGACGAGACTTAAAATTTATTTAAAAATCTAGATTTTTTTAATAAATAAAAATAATGAATCTCTGTAAGTAAAAAGAAAATTGACAGCAAAAAAGGAAGGATGAAGTATCTGATAAAAACACATTGGATTATGCTGTTTAACTCCAGAAATCAGACAATAATCGCTTTATTTTGTGTGTAAACGGGCTCAGTGTCACATTGAATTCAAACAGTGAACAGCATCCGGCTTTAATGAGAGAACCATGTCTAAAGACGACTACATTTTAAAACTTTCTCGCCCCTTAAACCCGCCGACTGAAAACCTCCCTCGGTGAGAAAAGAGCGGAACATCTGATGAGCTCCTATTGTCAGAGAGCTCAATGATCTCATCTCTCACGTCGCTTTGGGCGGTTTCCCTTCAACCCATCGCGATGTGTGACATCACGGGCAGCCGCCGCTCCCCCTTTTCCTTCCTCCTGAAAACGCCTCATCAAGGTCTGAGTCAATGTGAGCCTGTGAGAAATTAAATTCCCCTAATTAGGCCAGCAGATTTGCCTGCTTTATCCTTCTGCCTCCCGAACCTCCCAAACCTCCCAAACCTCCCCTCATCGAGACAAATCTCTAATTAATCACTGCATGCTGCTGTTGACTATACTTCAGAGGCCTCGATGAACAGCAAAGGCATTCTCATGCTTTCTCACTCTAGAAATAGGATTCTAAAAAAAGGCTTTTATAATCAGAGCTCTCATATATGTGTGTGTGTCTGTGTGTGTGTGTGTGTGTGTGCGTATTCACTACAGGCTTTTACAGTGTTTACATCAAAGGCAAAGTGCTGCAGGCTGTCACTAAGGATGATATACTGCATTTCTTGGATTTGAGGAAGTCGTCCTGCCTGCGTTGTAACGGCTGCGTGGCAGGAAACGTCGTACTGTAAAACGGACAAGCGGCAGAACGGGAACAAGGGGCCAGAGATAACGGGATTTCTGCAGATTTCTTCAGCTAATTAAGGATCAAAAGTTGCCGTTCCAGCCAGTGACGGAAGTTCAGATTGCAAAACTGGCCGCCTTCTTCGAATTCACACAGAACCAAATTCACACTAAAAGATAACGTGTCTCTAGTCTTATCAGAGGATGTTTCTAGTCCTCAGTGAGTTCCTGCAGCTTTAGTCCACTCTAGTGAACTTTTCTTGAACTATTGAGCCTCTTGTGTATTTGCAAAGATCAGACCTTCAGTCTTCTGCTCTATCTGCAAACAGTCTAACGTCTGCTACTCAGTTTCTGGTCTGTAGCCCTATTGTCTAGATGATGCCTGCTGGTGTTTTTAACCTTGATTGAAGTGGTCGTTTTTTTGTTTTTTCTTCATACAAATTTGTTAAAATCACCACAAGATCAGCAGCAGTGAAATGTCCACGCAAAAGAAAGAATCATTGCATAGCACATTCTCCAGTTAGACACACACTGATTACTTTATGTTTGTGAAACATCGTAGAAGATCATCATAGTCAAATGAACCTTGTGTACTACACCTAACGAACTGTCCACTTCCTGAAATAGCAGCAGTAATTTGACATTTACAGAGGTGCCATAGTAACATGAAGTTACAGAGGAAGCAAGTGGAGCATGAGAGTGGAGATAAAACCACAAAACAGACAAAAAATAATGTTCTCCTGCTCTGAGATTCAGAGGTTAGGAGACTAGGAATCACCAGCTTTTTGAAAACTTGCCAGCAAGATCCCTGTTGTAACTAGCAGCAATAAGGACAAAGACAAGCTATATTTACATCACTAAATCCATATTTCCAGTTATTACCTTTATAAAAGTAATGCAATAGTATAATAATGCCTTACATTTTAAATACAATGATACTGTAATCTAATAAACTACTTTGAAATAACAATAACAAATAATAAATAACACATTACAGTTTTGAAGTAACTTGGCCAACACTGTCTGTATGTTCCCTGCACCTCTGCATGCTGTCACTTAAACCTGACCCTCCTCAGCAATTAAACACCTGGTTGTTCCAGCTCGTTACCAGCCAGTATTTCATCCCTTCCCTGATCTTCACTCCTCCGGATCCTCTCCACATAAATGTGGGTATTTTTTCAAACCGTGGCTGCATCTGAAACCAGAGAATCCACTATTTAAAACGTCTGAATATCTTAGTAGGCTTTTAACAGGTAGGTGAATGGTACCTGGATGGTTTTCTACATCCGATCATTCATTAATATTCAAAAGTTTGGGGGCACTTAGAAATTTCCTTATTTTTTAAATAAAAGTACTGTACATTGAAGCTATCTTTAAACTAATCAGAAATACACTCTATACATTGCTAATGTGGTAAATGACTATTCTAGCTGCAAATGTCTGGTTTTTGATGTAATACAGTATCTACATAGGTGTATAGAGGCCTATTTCCAGCAACTATCTCTCCAGTGTTCTAATGGAACAATGTGTTTGCTCATTGCGTCAGAAGACTAATGGTTGATTGGAAAACCCTTATGCAACCATGTTATCACAGCTGAAAACAGTTTAGCTGGTTAGAAAAGATATATAACCAACCTTCCTTTGATGAAAGCAAAGTTAGAAGGAAAAACTTATAATTTCAAATAAAAATCATTATTTCTAACCTTGTCAAGGTCTTCATTTTCTATTTATTTTATAACACACTTTGGTAAATAAAAGTGTGACTTTTCATGGAAAACACTAAATTGTCTGGGTGACCCCAAACTTTTTTATTCAAAAACGATTCATTGGGCTCAGATTGTGATAAAATGGTGAGTGTAAGACATCATTTTGACACATGGATCGGCCACCAGAGAGGCCAGACCTTCATACCATCGAGAATCTTTGGTGAGAGCTGGAGAAGAGTTTGTGCCGTGGTCCAACTCTACTATCATCAATACAAGATCTTGGTGAAAAATGAATGAAACACTGAATGGAAATAAATCTTGTGACATTGCAGAACCTTATTAAAACAATGCCCCAGCAAATGCCATGAAGTTAAATCGGTCAAATGAAATGCCTGTGACCTAATTTTTAGGTGTGATTTTTTTTGGCCAGGCAGTGAATAAAGGCTGTAAACGAATGGTCATATTTGGTAAAATTGCTTCTTAAATGCTTGCATATTTATTCTATCTAAATTCTATCCCTTCACATGCAAACCAGGCAGTCAGAGGTGTGGTAGGAGCTATTTATAGTAAATTGTGGGCATGGTCATAAAGCTCCTGCATGTTCATACACTTTCAGGATGATTGAGATGTGTGAGAAACAAACAGACGTACGTGGAGTTTATACATTTGTGTTGTGATCGTCATGCCGTGAGCATGTAGTAGGTGTAATGCATGAATCACAAACTCCCCAGCGAATATCCACGCCCCAAACACACTTACACACAGACACACACACATACATACACACGCACACATTCACCTGCTGTTTACCCCGGCCTTGCTGCCGTCCCACTAAACCTCAGCAACAGAGAATCCATCTTAGACTCTCAGCTGGTCTAAAGCAATCAGTATGATGGGATTCCTGTAGCTGCCGGCTGTATATATTCAATCAGTCTCTCTCCTCTTTAGATAAACAGAGCTTCCCGAGTCCCCAGCTGCAGCAGCACAGTGGTTCCCTGTAATGAGACTAGGGAGACGAGAGAGAGAGATTTTCCATTTCTGCTTCTGTGTGGGTCGAGTTCTGCGGAGGTGAAGCTGCTCCTCAGAGCTCATGAGGAGCAGAGTGTGTGTAGTATTTTCTTTGTGGGCGTTATATACTATAAGTGTATGCAAATGAGTCTGTATGAGTAAAAACTTGAAGGCCCTCATGCACAGCTGTGTGTGGAGTATAAATGACTAGAGTGTATTACTGTACTTTAGCTGTAATGGTTAATCGATTAGTTGCCGACTATCACATTAATCACCAACTATTTTGATAATTGATTAATCAATAATTTTTAAAGAAGAAAATGTCCATGTTCTCAATCTGAATCTCAAAAGAATCTCAAATCTGATTATTTTCTGGTTTCTTTATTCTTCTATAATAGTAAACTGATGATCTTTGGGTTGTAGACTGTGGACTGTGTTATTCATCTTTTTTGTCCGACACACTAAAGGTGTGTTCACACCGGACAAAAATTTGCGCGACAGCACGGCGAGATTACATGTTAAGTCAATGGGAAGACGCGATTTTTCGCGGGGCGATTTGATTGACGCGATTTTGCGGCGCGATGGACGCGAAGTGGCGAAAAATCGTGCTTCGCGACGCGAAATTCGCCTGTCGCGTCATGTTGAAAATATTGAACTTTTTTGGCGAATTCGCAGGATGACGTAGCGCGACAACCAATCACCGTTGAGATTCGCTCCACGTCTCCATGACAACGAGAAATTCACTTATCGCCAGTCTTTTACTTTTCAACGGACTTCAACGGAGCTGCGCCGGTAGAAACCAGCCGAGCTCTGTGCACCTCCAGAGGGTATTATGTACCCAGAAATGATGGCGGAGCTACGGACTTTCAGAGCTGTACAATGCAGTGACAGTGTTGACCACACACACACGGATGATGAGAGAAAACAAAACAGACGGGGACGCGATGACGCAATCGGACGAATTTTCGCAAAACAGCGCGACAAATTTTAATTTATAGTGCGACAAATTAAATTTTGTCGCGCTATACAACAAATATACGACAAAATCGCGTCCATCGCGCGAAAAAATCGAGCGTCCATCGCGCGTTAATTGAGTCCGGTGTGAACATCCCTAAATAATGCGACATATGCGACCAGACAGAACGCAAAGGACCAGAGTGCTAAGGTCAGTCCCGCACACGAGGCAAGTGAAAGCTGTTATTTGTGTGTTTATGTTTTCCAACAACAAGATTTAATGATCAATAGAGCTTCAACGATTATTTGATTAATCAGTTGGTTAGATGTGGAACATCTACACACAATAGGCGCCCATGGCAGAGGGTTGATGTGGAGGACATCACACCTGAACAGCCAGTATTCCACCCAGCTTGTGGTCCAGGGCCTCAAGTCTTGGGTGGAGTGCAGTACATTGTACTGCAGCTCCTATTATTTATCTCCAACACGACTCTAACAATCATGAAGAACTCCTGCGACTCCATGGACAAAAATACCATCCTCACAAATTTCCTTGGAGGATTTTTATCTCTGTAGTCATTTACATTGGCTTCCTTGGGGCCAAAAAGCTTTGAGACTATTGGACCAATTCAGAGCTCTATGGATTTTGCTTTCCCTTATTAGTCATGTCTGGGAGAGAGTTTGCTGCCATTTGTAGCATGATACATTTGAGCTCCCAAGAACATGATGCCGCCTGGAGAAGGGGCATACCGAGGTAGGACCACCTCTACAAAATCCTTCCCAGATTTGGTAACGTCGGGTTTTTGTTCCAACCAAGCAGTAACACACCCCACTTCAACACATATGGAATTATTGACAAGCCCTTAACAAGCTTCAGCTACTTGATAACTAGTTGATAATGGGAACCATGTGTGTTGGACTAGGGAGATTCCTAGAACATGGAGAATGGTAGCTCTCTAGGGCAGCCCTGATATAGAGCAAGGCCATGGTTACTGCAGCAACCACAACCACTGTGTTTTTAGTATATAACACTACCTAAGGTAAGGTGTCTGACATTTCTAGGCAACTCTAAGCAGTTAGACAAAATCCCCATCTACCAATTGTCTGGGGTTTTCTAAATTTGCTAAACAAAAATATAAATGCAACACTTTTCCTTTTGCAACATTTTCAATAGTTGAAATAAAAGAGCTGAGACTTGTGTCATGCCAACTAAAGGCTTATTTTTCTCAAATATTGTTCACAAATTTGTTTTGTGAAAAGTGTTGCAATTTTTCCACAGTGACATTTAGAATTCCTCTAACATGATTATTAGAGGAAAGATTGTTGATGTTTTAACCAATTTTTTTTGATGACTGTGACTGAGAGGTTTGTCTTGGTCTTGTTTTTTTCCCCTTCCATTTCCTGTTTTATTTTAAAAACACCAGCTCTCCTCTCATTTCAAAAGCGCTTGCCCTTCCTCATGTGTCATCTGTGCTTCTGCCCTAATTACTGATCATGTCCAACTGTTCCCTATTACCCTCCATGTGCTCAAATAGTCTGTGTTCCCCTTGTCTCGTGCCAGATAACACATTTGAGTATAGGTCATACAATACATGCCTATTTTGTGCAATCACACATTGCACAAAATAGGCATGCACCCTATTGGAAACTGCACAAACTGTAACCAGCCAGACACAGTTTAACATCTACATCGCAAAAAATATATATATTTAGATTCAGAGGACGAATCTGTGTCAGTCATTAATTAAGGCAAAACACCATTATTTTGCACTAGCAGGACTTTTTGGAAGTCAGCAGGCAAGATGCAATGTGATATAGTCGAGTTCATTAAAGAAACAGGGTTACATAACAGAATCTATTCCTTTTTTTCTTGTATTTTACTGCCTGATCTCCTGTTCACACTCCAGTCCAGTCGGTGGAGTTCATGCACCATAAGTGGGTTTGCCAACTGCCAATAAACCCCACAGAAGAAGAAGAGGTCCACAGTCCACAACCATAGAGATTGCCCCAGGTAAGCCATTGAACCTCAAGATGATTTCTTTTTTGTATAACTTATAGGGGTGTGACAAGACACTCGGCTCACAAGACGAGACACGAGATTGGGTTCACGAGATCGAGACGAGATTTTAAGAAAACTAAATTACAAATTATATGAATGCCTGGACAACAGACTTTTATTTTACTGAGTTGCACATGGATTTTATAACTCTGTAAGCGTTAACTTTTAATGAACTTCTTCCTTTTAATGAACTTCTTCCTCTACAAATTGAAACTAAAATAAAATGTTATAAAAGTTCAAATATATAGAAAAAAAATTATACATTTGTTCTTTTTTCAAGTGCAAACAATATGTGCAAAACAAAAAGTTTTCTCTGTCAGCAGGTGCAGTTGTTGATGTGAGTACTGAGCTGTAGTAGTGCTGTAAATGTCTCTGCATTGTGCTCGTATTCGCCGTGCTGTACGGCATTGTTTGCATACAGTGTCTGCATATTGTCCTTGTCTTATCAGTCACTCTCTTACCATTTATCATTTCTGCTGGGAACCCAAAATGCTGCCAAACAAACGATTTGAAAGCGGCGGGGGCGTCGTCAATAGTAATACCTGTGTTTTCCGTCATTCTGGCTGCTTGCTGGATAAATCTTGCGAGACAGAATTTTAACGAGACGAGCAATCTCGTTAAATCACATCTCGCGAGATCTCGTCACACGAGATCTCGTCACACCCCTAATAACTTAGTTTAATTTCTTAGTCATAGTTTCTGTTCATAGCTGCTTGTTTCCTCTTTAAGAGTGTTTTTTTTTTGGTTTATAATTTGTATTACTCATTCATAGGTTTTGTTCATATTGATTTTGATTTTGTGATAAAAGTTTCATGGCTTACATTAGATCATTTAGTGTGAGTGGTAAGGGTTACTCGTACTTGTCTTCTTCCGCTTTATCCGAGGTCGTGTTGCCGGGGCAGCAGCTTCAGCAGTCTCGGCCCAGACTTCCTTCTCCCTAGCCAGGATTAGGGTTAGTTTCAACTAAACGTTTCTTTGTTTCCAGCATTTAGTCAATGACTTGTGAGCGTAGCAGGAAGCAAGCCAGCTTGTTTCAGGCTGAGTGAGTTAATGTACAGCTGCAGCTAGGAGCTTTTTGACCGTAAAAACATGCTTATGTTTGTAAATAGACCATGAAAAATGTAAATATTCAACTGGGAATATTATGGTATAATATGGGCCCCTTTATCCGGCTGTAAAACATCGTCAAAAGCTCTGCATTAAAACAGCAGCTAAGTGGTGCAACGCTAAAATATTCTGGAGTATAGAACTCTCTCTCTCTGAGGAAATAGTTCTGTATTTTGGAGTAAGTGGATTAATAAAGTATTTTGACAGTAATTGTTTGGGTAACAGAGCAAACTAAACAGTTCAGGACACACACACATCAGTGCTGGGAAGGGTTTTCTCTTGCTCATTTATATGGAACAAATGCATTACTTTTATAATGCACTGTTTAATAACCTCTACAGCTTCTTGCAGCAACGTGATCACCACATCTGTCAGAGGGTAATACAATTTGTGTGTGTGTGTGTGATGTATTGAAATGGATTTTCCCAAAGGGGCGTCTCCCTTTCAGCTGTTTGACCATAATGAGCCTGTGGCGAACGCTGCTCATTCGTGTGTGTTTGTGTCAGGTGTCAGGCCTGGGCCATGGCGGCAAACCGAAGCGAGAAGCTCCGGTCTAAAAATACAAAATAGTACAAAAATACGAGATGCAACTCTCCCCACACCGAGAACGTCCATGTTTCACTACAACAACTGAAACACACGCTGGACATTTGTATTTGTGAAATTTCGGGGTTAAAGTTTGCATAAATCACTTTTTTTTTCCTCCCCCCTTTTTTGTTTTACCGTCTTCAAAGAGAGATTTAATGAACATCAGCGTTACCATGGCAACGTGCAAATGGAATGAATGGCCTGGTTGCCATGGGGTTTGAGGTGTATTTGAGTTAAAAGCTCCCTAAATACACTGTCAACACACTCAGCAGTTGTAATTGTCTGCAGACGGAGGCCGTGAGCGTATAGTAGGTGTAACATGAATCACTCTCTCCCCAGCGAACACACACACACACATATTTCCAATACTTTAGAAGACATAACGTTGGCTTACATTCATTTCCTGGAGACATATCTGAACCTTAACCACCACATATCTAACCATAACCAAATAAAAGTAAAGTCGTCACCCTAAAATGAGAGTTTAATATTGTAGCATATTACTTTTTGTATATACAGCTCGAAAAATTAGTGATCACTCCATTTTTTTCTGAAACCAGCATCTCTACATGTATTCCAGCCATTCCATTTCAGCATCTGTGGAATTCCAACACATCCACAACTCATTCTGCTTAAAGAGGAACCAGGAGTGGAATAAAGTCACCCAAGAACAATGGTAATGTGGAGAGCATGCCAAGATGCATGAAAGCTGTGATTAAAAATAAGGGTTATTGCACCAAATATTGATTTCTGAACTCTTCTTAAGTGTAAATATTAGTATTATGTTGTTTTAAAATTAATTTAATCTTGTTTCTTTGCATTGTTGAACTCTGAAAACGTATCTTTTGTTATTTTGACCATTTGTCATTTTCTGCAAATAAATGCTCTCAGCGATAATATTTTCATTTAGAATTTAGGAGAAATGTTGTCATTAGATTATAGACTTAATACGATAAGTATTAAAAGTAGCTTTATATAATGGTTGCTTTGTAGGAAAACTAATAAAGATCCTTTTGCGGTGTCATTTTTGGAAGGTCAAAAGGTCAAATAAATACTCCTTGTATTGTAGAATATATCAAAAATTAAAGGACTTGTGTCTCAGCAGGATTCAGAAAGACAACTTTGACTACTTTATGTGAAGGAGACTTGTTTTTTTGTCCCCAGAAACGAGTCTTTAGATTTATGTCCATAAAAATTGCAATAGACTACACACACACAAATACACACAGTTATACTTTTTGTCCTTGTTCGAAGCTGCATATGTCATGGTAAATGAGTCGGGAACATGTGAACCAGCAGCTGCTCGATAACATTGACAATTCGTTTCAACCTTTAACTAATTAGGCAGAAGGACAAACTGCAGCATACAAGACCTTTAACAGACAGGAAGAAACATTTCTTTATCTGCCCAAATGTTCCCAAAGCATGTTCAGTTTTGACCTTCAGAGAACAGATTCTCTCTCTCAGCTCATCAGACTCTGATTTGCTTGAGTTCATCCTCGCATGGAAATAAACTACACAGCAACAACAAGATCAGAAAGTAGCTTGGATTGAAATGTACAAACTGCAATAACCGGCAGGCACCATTTCCCTCAGTATTTTACATTATCTATCTCCGGTCAGGGGAAGCTGCTGCTATAAGTTTGCTCAACAATTTCCCACAGTGGTTTCCTGGGTTAAGCTCATAGTGTAAATGTTTTTCCAACTTAACGGCTTTAACTGAGGATTTTAAAGGTCATTTTAGGACAAAAGGAGGATTTATAGAGTTATTGTTGCTGATATATTTTAGTAAAGTTCAGACAGTCTCAGACCTCTGACAGCCAGACCGTAACCTCTCTGCTAAACATTTAACCAGCCGCAAGTCTGTGATAAATCCAATCATACAGGGTCACTAAAATATATATATATATTTTTTTAAATGGTGAATGTATGGAGAGTGTGAACCAAAAATTACAAGAAGCTGCACAGTTGATTCTCAGTAAGTTTAGCAAGACCAGAAACTCCTATAGAAAGTTATTAGTCATGATAAGTCCTCTCAGGACTAAGAAGAGTCAAATAGTCAAAGAGACACTGGAGTTTTTATTAATAGATAAAATATGGGCAACAAAACTCTTTGCTCAGATGAAAAACAGATGGTAGTTTCCCATTTCACAGCAAGATTTGCCTTTGATCTCATGTGATTCTCAGTGAACCACCACCACTCTTCAACATGAGCAGAGGTAAAATCAGCCGAAACAAGTCAAGATGCCTTTAACTGAGCAAGTGAGCAGTTTGTCCTCATGCAGGCAGAGCTACAAACAGGGTAAAGTACAGTTGTGATTAAAGCAAAAATTATTACATGATGTGTGAACACAGGATTCAGACTCAGAGGTCAGAAAAGGTGCAGAAACAAGCAAACAGAGGTAAAATGGGAAGGAAAAAAGCATGAGCTGGAACAAAGAGCTTAATGCTGAGGAAACAGGTGATCTGAACAACTACAGTGTGTGTGTGTGGGGGGGGCATCTATTTAACTAACAAATGATGTGATGTGAGCAGGTGTGAGCAGGTCTGAAAGAACAGATTCCTTTAGCTGAGCTAAAAAAAATAATAATTAGATTCTCTGCAGAAGGTTTGGTATTTTTCAACAAATGTTGCATTATTTAGGTGGAAGATTTATACCTGGATCTATTTCATCTATCAAATAACTTGTAGTAAGTGCATCTTTTCTTTTTACATTAAGAAAGTCCTCCGAATCGGAACAAACAACAAGACTTTGGTCTTACAAAAAGAGGTGGATGGACTGGACCAAGGTTTGGCCAGTTCTAACTGGCTTGTCAGAACCGGGGGAAAGGTAAAACGAGACAAGTTCATAATTGATATATGGTCCAATGACGTGATTAAAACATCAACTGGAAAAAACTTATTAAAGAAACATGGAGAGTGAGAGAGAGCGAATGTGAGAGGATGAGAGAGCAATCTTCCTTTGATGAGTATTAATGCAGCAACTAACAATTATTTTAATAGTTGATTAATCTATTGCTTATCTAAATGATTCATCGATTAATTGAGCTGCAACTAACTAACGACTAGTTTCACAGCCAATTAATCAATCGATTAGTTGTTTGGTTCATAAAATGGGGTAAAACGTTGATCACTGTTTCCCAAAGTTGAAGATTCAACCTAAACTGTTTTCTTTTTGTCCAGACCAACAGTTCAAAGATCATCAGTTTCCTATTACAGAAGGCTAAAGAAACCAGAAAATCAGAAATCAGAAATGAAAAGCTGGAACCAGAGAATTTGGACATTTTCTTTTAAAAAAATAATCCAAATCAATTTAATTGATGATCAAAATAGTTGGCATTTTATGTAACAGTTGGCAACTTATCGACTAGTCCTTGTAACTTGCAAGAGCATAGAGAGACATAAAAGGAAACCACAGGACACCATGTAAAGGTCTTTCTAACGGATCAAATGTATAGAACCTAACACCTCAGTCAACTTTATCTTTGAGTTTTCTTCTTGTGTCGTAATGTGACACGTGTTCAGTCACCTGCAGTCGGACTGTGGACTGCTACTGTTCATCAAACGATCTGCTGTCTAACTGGTTTACAGCCTGTCGACAGATCTCCCCAGGACCACAGAACCACCCCATATGACCGGTGTTGTCCCGGCTGCTCTGAGCTCTGTAATCTCCACCTCCATGTTGGAGCAGAGTCCTGCTCCAGCTGTAGGTGGAGAGGTGGTTGTCTTCCAGATCAGACAAAGAGGAGCCACCCTCTGCCCTGGGCCACATGTAATTACTCCCACTACAACCACCAGCAGCCAGCAGAGGAGGAGAAGCTGCCAGGTTCACTGGAAAAAAAAAGACTTTCCCTCCTTCTTCTTCTCTTTGCTTTTTATTTTCCTTCTCAGGCTTCGGCCTTTTCCCCCTTTTAGTGTCTCTTTTACTCTCTCCACTCGTTTCCTCCATTATATTGTATACACACACATAAATAATGAACGATAACATGAGCTCCTGCAGCTTTCCGTGACTCAGTCGGTTCTTGGGATTCCACACACACACACACACACACACATACGACGACACCACAGCCGCTGGGAGTCCCAGAGGTTTCATGGAGCACTACGGTTCACAGAGAGAGATTTATGTAATCTGAGAGACGGACTAAATGGAGCCAGACGAATGATCCCAGCCACAGCGAAAGTACTTTTCGCTGCAACATGCAGCTCCAATTCAATGTCACCGCTAACAAGAGAGGGGTCGTTAGCTAGCAGGCTACAGGTGTTAGACCGTACAGAAGAGACAAGGTAAACAAAGTGCAGGTCGTGGACAGGATGTGTGTTGCTAACAAAGGTTTCGAAGAACTGTGACCAGACCAGTATCTACCTGAACTGAAGTGATATTTGCTAATGTGCTGCCTCTGCATCACAATAGTGGTGAACTCTCTCCCTGTGAATGTTTTTATTACCTCCACCAAGGACGTTATGTTTTAGTTGGCATTTGTCTGTCTGTTTGTGTAGGATTTTCATAAAAGTTTCAGTGAATGTTAGGAATGGTGATTACATTTTGGTAATGATCTGGAAGAAATCCTGGTTTCTGGATCAGTTTGAATTTTTTGCTGTTTGCGTTTACATTGTGGTAAATGGGCCTTTAAACAGGTGTCATTGTTCGGGGTCACCCAGTGGTGATATCTTGCACCTACATAGCCTGTTTTCTTTGCACACTACACCAGAGACACTAAGAGAGGACTCTGACTACACCAAGGACAACAATGTTGGTTGGCAATCACAATCTTTTTTAGTGGCTGGTATGACAAACTAAGGTGCAGGACAAGACATGTTCATGCAAGATAAGGAGTAGTCTTCTTACTAAAGGAGTGAGCAAAGGTCATGATTAAAACCACTTGAACTCCTGCTTAACAGGATGAATAGCAGAAACCAATGTAAGGCACCAATCTGGGATTTTTTCTGTGATTTCTGTGGCATGAAGACTGAATATTCTCAGTGTTATCCTTCGGTATCGGATATCAGCCGATATGTTCAACCCATGGATCGGTATCAGATTGGATCAGAAAAACCTGGATCGGTACATCACTAGTACAAACACTGAATGAGGCAGTTTCTCATTAAAATCTGTGTTTCTGCAACATTGTTTGTCGGACTAACAATGTCTGGTTGGTGCTGCTGCAAACAATAGCTCAGATTGTTAGTCTAAAAGCTTGAGACACCTTCACATTAACAATCTATGTTTCTCCGAAACTTTTAGACTTAGTATTCTGAAGTACTGGTCTTGCATTGTAAGAAATGACAGCATTTGATAAATACTAGTTCTCATATCAATGTTGGTGCAGTTGCAAATGGAGGTTTCTTAAAATGAATGTGATGTATTCAAAGATGCTCGATGTACCGTCACCTGTCTGTGTGTGAAAACACCACGAGTTTTGCAAAACAGTCGCAAACCTGTTAAAAATGGAAGCGATCAGCCGATTGTTAGCTGTGATAACGCTGTCTTGAAATACTCCAAAAAGAACGTGTGGATTAGGCGACAGTACCTGTGAAAATGAGGCTGAAGCAGGTGTGATGTTGCACTTCTCTGAAATAGCAGCAGACGCCACTGTTTTTGCTGAGAAGTTAAAAAAAAAAGGGTAATTAGCACAAGCAACAGACACATATATTGATTCTTCACACACAATTACATTAAAAACAACATATACACTTTAACAGTAATGGAAAAGTGTGTACACACACACACACACACACACAGATGCATCTCTTTCCAACAAAGCAGCGACACTTGCCGTATGTGAGGGAAGCCGTGTGTAGGCGAGGAGGGAACCTACAGCACTAACAGTGTGATATTTAACAGCTTATGGCATCATCTTACTAAATACTAAATCACCAGGACTCCACCTGTGGTGCATTTTAGGAGCCGTTTGTGCATAAATATTCTTTTTAATAACACACCGAACATTCAGTGAGTTTATGTGGCCTATGGAGAAAATAAATCACCGTGCTTGCTGCTTTCAAGGTGTTCCCAACCTTGAATCTTTAGCTGTGGATGTTTAAATGCAGTGAAAAATGAAGCGTGTGCTCCACCACAATTGTCCTAGTTTTTAAATTCAAATAAGTAACACACTGCTAGGAAATATATTGATTCTAATTTAAAGGCCCCATATCTGCACTTTTCTGAAGTTTTTGTTCCCCTAACATGATCTATTTGCAATTTAAAGTATAAAAAATCAACTTTAAGTAGTTTCACAGTTTGCTTTCAAGCCCCCCAAAAACGGGTTGTTTCTGGTCTCATAAGGGACCTTTAAATCATGGGATAATGCCATGTTTCCTATTTCCATACTATATGTTGATTGTATAATTATCACATTATATTATAAGTTAGAATACAAAATAAAGTAATACATTTTTTCTTAATTTTATTAATTCATTTTAACTATATTTTAATTTTTTTTTTTTTACCTTTTTTTTCTTTTCTTCTCTCTTGTCCTTTTTATGTATTTTTTATATGTATAAATACATATTATTTAGGGCGACATGGTGGTGCTTCTTGCTGTTGCCTCACAGCAAGAAGGTCGCAGGTTCAAGACCTCCTTGGTCCTGGGTCTGGGACCTTTCTGTGTGGAGTTTGCATGTTCTCCCCGTGTCTGTGTGGGTTTTCACCGGGTACTCCGGCTTCCTCCCACAGTCCAAAAACATGCTGAGGTTAATTGGAGACTCTAAATTGTCCGTAGGTGTGAGTGTGTGAGTGAATGGTGTGTGTGCCCCACGATTGGCTGGCGACCATCTGGGGTGTATCCCTGCCTCTCGCCGTAACGCGCTGGGATTGGCTCCAGCAGACCCCTGTGACCCTAATGAGGAATAAGCAGGTATAGAAGATGACTGACTGACATATTATTTATTTGTACAGTATCATGAACCTGCAATGCTGAGCCTTATCAAAATAGAACTTCTGCCAGTAAAGATATTCATAAGAAAGAAAGAAAAGAATAAGAAAATATGGTTCCATTTTGTATTAACACAAAATTATGTGCAACATTGAGCGTCAATCAAACTGCGACTGTGACATTTAAAGCAAAGATTAGCAACATTTTTTTTCGTCTGAGCACAGTTTTAATGTTCTGCAGCTGTGAGAGGTTTATCGATATAGGTATAGTTTTTGCGCTGGAAAAGTGACAAAATTCATCACATTAAAACCAGACAAAACACGGACTACATCTGGCTGATTTTCCTGAGTGTGGGTGGACTCTATTGTCCCGTGATGCTACACACAGCAGAAACGGATGAGGGGAAATCTGCATGTGCAGAGGGCAGCATTACACGCATCACAGGAGCAAGAAAAAAGACTAACGGATAAAGAAGCAGCTGGAAACAAATTTAATTTGCTGGCTGTCTGAGGTTCCAGATGTGTTGCTTTCCGTTTAGCATGAAGCAAGAAATCAGCTTTATTTGTTGAAACACACAGTAGGTAGTGAATATATTATTTACACCATAAGTAGGGTTTATATATTATAATTTTTTATTTATAATTTCAAGTTAATTCAACCTAAAATGTCTAGTTTTCTTTTTAATACCAATTAATCTAATCTTAGAACTTATATTTCTGAGTTATGACTTAAAATTATTAGTTACAGCTGCTGCGGATTCACTCATATTAAATTGAGTTTGGGTTATTTTAATACATGTTAAAATTAATCATGTTGGAGTTCTCAAATTTAAGGATATATGAATGAAACTTAATGAATGAAAGAAAGTGAATTATATTAATGATAGGTTTAAGGAAGGTTGGGCTTTATAAAACATAATTTTTATATATATTAAATATATTTTATATATTCAATACATTTAACTTTAACCATGGAGCAGTGAGGTGAAGTGAAAGTTTAAAGTACACATTCACCTTAAACGCTTGGTTGGATGTTCTACTTTATCCATCTGTAAACTTAAATATTGACAGATTCTTTTCTACAAATCTCAAACAGATTTATTCTCACTCTCTGTCTTTAAAACCTCTAGTGAATTGGAGAAAAAAGGCCTTTTAAGGACGTGATCCCTGAGCTGAATCATCAGGAGCTTGTCTCTCTGGATGAATTTAAAGTGATCCTGAATGAGAGCAGATCTGTACATCTGGCTGCAGATGCTGGTTCATATCGTCCCTTTAAAACCCAGATGTTGATTACTGACAAATAAGTTAGATTTCTTCAATTTATTCTTTATTTTAACTAAAATTGATATACAGTGGTATGAAAGTGTTGGCACCCTTCTACTAATTTATTTTTCATCACACAGAAAGTAATTGAGATCTATCAGTCTGAAAAAGGTTATAAAGCCACTTCTAAGGTTTCGGGACTCCAGTGAACCACAGCAAGAGACATTATTCCATTAATGGAGAAAATGTGAACGGTGGTGAAACTTCCCAACCAAAATTACCCAAAGAGCAATGACGACTCATACAAGAGTCACAAAAGACCCCACAATGACATCCAAAAAACTGCATGTCTCATTTGTCTCAGTTAAGGTCAAAGTTCATGACTCCACCATAAGAAAGAGACTGGGTAGAAATGGCTGCATGGCAGAGTTCCAAGACCAAAACCACTGCTGAACAAAAAGAACATTAAGGCTCATCTCAATTTTGCCAGAAAACACCTTGATGATCCCCAAGACCTTTGAGAAAATACTCATCTGACGAGACAAAAGATTAACTTTTTGGAAGGTGTGTTATGATGAAAAAGTATTGTAATCTGGTAATAAAAGTCATAAAATCTGGTGGTGGTAGTGTGATGGTCTGGGGCTGTTTTGCTGCTTCAGGACCTGGAAGACTTGCTGTGATAAATGGAACCATGAATTCTTCCTGAAGGAGAATGTCCAGCCATCTGTTCCTGACCTCACACTGAAACCAACTTGGGTTCTGCAGCAGGACAACGATCCAAAACACAGCAGCAAGTCCACCTCTGAATGGCTGAAGACAAACTAAATGAAGACTTGGGAATGCTCCAAAACCTTCCAATGTAGCTGAATTACAACAATTCTGCAAAGATGAATGGCCTTCACTGCACTGTAACACATTGACTCATTCAGGCTATTGCAATCACTCGATGTTGTTCCTGCTAAGGGTCCAACAACTTATTAGGTTTAGGGGTCAATCCCTTTTTCCACACAGAGCCATATAGGTTTGATTTTTTTCTCCCTTAATAATAAAACCTTCATCTAAAAACTAAACAACTTCTGTTGTTTTTAACTGAAATTCTGAAATATTTAGGTGTTTCAAACGTGCGAAAAAAATAAAAACTCCGGAAGGGGCAAACACTTTCACACCACTGTATGTTGACTGAACCCTGGGCTATTTTTAATTCCAGCAAAACTTTTCCTGGTTATATAAAAGAAAGCAGGAAAAGTGCTGCTAATGACATTAATGATGGCTCCCAGTGTGACTTTGAGCTGTGACAGTGAGCCAGCAGGTAAAATACCAGGAGCCTAAAGCTGAAGCAGCTAAATATTATTCAGCCGTCATTAATTTGATCACTTACACCTGCACTTTTGCTGCTGAGACATGTCAAACTGTCATCAGTTACGAGGGCACAGTGCGTCCATCAACAGGAACCTGAATCACACACTGAGCACCCGGGGTGATTTTAATTACTGACTCGGGTGTCTGTCAGCTTTACTTCCCCTTGTTTCTGGTCTAATTATCTAGAATAGGTAAAAACACCAGTCAACGTGTGTAAGGTTCAGTTCTGTCATTTTCCAGCGTGATGCTACAAACTCAAGACCTGCTTAGAATTAGTTAAACCTGAGCCATAATTTGGCTTCTTGGCTTCTGAAAGCAAGAGAAGCTGGTGTGTGTGTGATTAATATCATTAAGGAGACAGTGAGACGGAATCGCTGCAGCTGCTAATTGATGTCAAGAGTTGCACCTGTGTTTGATAATTGGAATCATCCCACTTTTTGTTTCTGCAGTAGTTTTATGTGCCAAAATGTCAGATTTCACATTCGCAATGAATTCAAGGTGAGAAATGGAAAGAAAAGACTAACAAAATACACATTCTAGTGTTTAATTTAATTCACTTTGTCCTTGTTGTATTTGTAGATTTCTCCTAAATCTCTAAAAGTCACCAACATGTTTTTTTTTACATACTCTGAGCCAGATATCTCCACTTAGGCAGCACCTGCAGACACAAATACAGTATACCTTTATTCAGAGTTATCTTCCCAAGGTTTGTACAGAGCAGTTTGTTCATATATAATTTATAGTCAGATTTTGTTCTACATTCTATCCTTAATACATGGTGCAATGTTTGCCTTTTTACTGGATTTTTAGAGCAATAAAAAGAAAAATCAAACATTCTCTCTGCAAAAACCTTTGACTCTTAGGATGTGAACTAAATGAAGCCAGAACTTTGAACTTGGTTTTAACAATATTCATATTTCTGTATATTTATTATCAATAATAATAATAATAAGCACATTTTGCAGTGCTCAAAGACACTTTACAGAAAAGAAAATGCAGAATTTACCAGGCAATGCTCCTTAAATTATTATAGGCGGGTCAAATAAATGAAAACTAAAAAGTAAAGTGATGAGTGAAAAAATATTGAAGAAAAAAGTTACAGGATTGTCCATGATTAGTTTGAAAATATAGTGGGGTCAAAAAGTTTGTTTTTGGTTCTAAGTCTCTGAAATTACTAAGCTAATGCTTCATTTGCATATGTAAACATAAAACAATTATACAAAAGACAAATGTCTTACGTGGATATATCTATGATAAAAGTAGTCAAATATTCTTAAAATTGGCAAATGTAAAAGTTAAATCTCAAAAATTTGCTAGAAATAACGGATTCTGAGTAAAAAAAAAAGTGGCTAAAAGTGTTTAATTTGCTAGGAAAAAATGCCAATCTTTTTTTTGATTAAACCTGTAAACTATCTATTTTTTTCAGAATAATGTCCCTCCCTTTGAGAGGCCCACACGTGATGGAGATTAACTTGTGTTTATGAAGCTCAGTGAAGTGTGAATAGATGAAGTCAATTTTTGTCTCAGTTTGATATTTTCACCCCGGGGTGAACATACTTCCTCAGCCCCGAAAACATTCCTGTCTTTGAAGGGATCATAATTCATAATTTCTCACCGTCACTTTTGAGATATGCAAAAAGTCGCCTTAGAAAGTAACCCTGGCGGGAAGAGGAGGAGGAGGCGGAGCTTAAGCAAAGACTTTGCTGGACACCATCAAATCGTGTCTTTTTCCACCAAAGGCCGCCGCTTCACTTCCCATCTGAACGCGTCATTACACATTCATGAGGCACCTGTTTGACAGTCAGATGTATTCCCTTCTGTCAACGGTGAATGTGTGTGTGAATCTGTGTGCGTGTGTTTCTAGATGTGACAAGATCACACATGAGATGGAATCAACCTTCATGTTTCCTGTCACTGACAGTCTCATCTTTCATCCTTTCTGTGCCCTCCCCATCGCTCCCGTCCGTCACATGAAGGACCCGCTTGTCTCTGCAGAGAACAAATGAGGCCGTCCTTCGTCCGCCGTCTCCACCGCCGCCGCCAGATTGATCGGCGGGGGCAGCGGGGGCTTAGAATTCCGTCTCCTCTGTACGCTCCATTTCTGTTTCTGAAGAGCTTCTCTGCGTCTTTTTGCCTCAATCTTTTCTCTCCTCCTCTCTAACTTCTTCTCTCTGTTCTTTTCCCCTTGCCCTGCGCTTTGTATTTTTCATTCCCTGCCCGCTCGGAGCCCTCCTCCCAACTCGCCTTTACCCTTCCTCGCTGTCTGTCGGAGAGAAGCTTGCAGCCGCTCAGTGGTAACGACAGGGGTCACTGTCCGGGGTCACTGATTCCTGCCTCGGAGACAGTGAATAGAAATTACATCTTGTAGGCAAAAAAAAAATGAGAGCAGGTGAGACGAGAGAGAGAGAAAGACAGGAACAAAATCTAACTTGTATATGTGCCGGTACGACTGCTCCCGCTGCACTTTTCACGCTTCTATTAATGGTCATCACTTCAACACCACTTCCTGTGATTAAGTGTCCAATTACAAACCCATTGTCCTCCCACGTCTTCCTCTTACTCACTGCATGAAGGCAGAATTCCATTCATGCAGTGTGTATGTGTATGTTCGTGTGTGTGTGTGTGTGTGTGTGTGTGTGTAAGTGTGTGTGTGTGTGTGTGTGTGTTTGTGTGTGTGTGTGTGTGTGTGTGTGTGTGCGTGTGTGTGTGTGTGTGTGTGTGCGTGTGTGTGTGTGTGCGTGTTGGGAGGAAGCAACATATTGATGAGTCCAATTAGTCGAGCAGCTCGGTTGATATATTCATAACAATTGTGCATTTTGCATTAAAACAACATTTGGCTCGGATACAGATTTGCTGCAAATGTGGGGTCATGGCAGCTTTTTTGTTTTTTCAAAATGGCTGCCCAATAGATGGTAAATATTCCTGAAAGTTGCAGAAAATCAATTTCATGCCTCTCGATGATTGTTCGAGCTGATTAAATCGGATGTCAAAAGGCCGCAGATGTGTTTTTTTTCCCCCCGTTTTATTCGCCTGAGGTTGCGCTCTGAAAAAAAAAAATGAAATGAAAAACCAAATAAAAGGAGCAATCGCCACTTCAGGGTCAAATTTTACCCCTTCACCATGATACTAGAATGAGAAGTAACACATCAGAAGAGAGAAATGTCGTCGGCAGAGGACACAAACATGTCTGAGCTCCGCCCGCCTCCATCACAGCGTGACGGATGCTGGTTCTCACGCAGGACTGCAGCAAATAGAGAAATTTCTGCTCAGGTCTAATAGCCACTGAAAGACAGAACAACAGTGTCCAGATCAACAGTATCTGTCTGCATCCGGCAGGATTTAAGGTTACTTCTATCATGGATAAATAACTTTCAACAGTCAGGTGGATTCTCTCCTTGCACATGTGAGGTATCTAATTCTCCTCCTTGAATTAAAAAGGGATTACATCTCGTTAATGTGCATATTACCACATACTCTAAAGAAGTGCATCTCCTGCTTAAAGTCACACCCATTTACAGCACACCTACAGTGGATCCGGAAAGTATTCACAGTGCTTCACTTTTTCCACATTTTGTTACAGCCTTATTCCAAAATGGATTCACTTGTCAGTTGTCATTATGGGGTGTTGTGTGTAGAATTTTGGGGAAAAAATTAATAGAATCAATTTTGGAATAAGGCTGTAACATAACTAGAGCTGTCATTTTAACGCGTTAATTTGATTAATTAATTACGCCGCAATTTAACGCGTTAAAAAATTTAACTAAATTAATTATGAGTATCAACGGTGGCGAGCTCAGGGGTGAAAGTGAACCGGAACTGTCCGGAACTACATTCCGTTAAAAGATTCACAACCAGGAACGGCGTTCCGTTAAAAAAGGAGAAGAAGCTCCCTGTCAAAATCCCATGTTAAATAAAGAAAACGATGAACTAAAGTCACATTAGTTACATGCTGGAACAATTCTACTGTGTCTGAGCGCATCTCTGGTTGCTATGCAACGCGAGGCGAGCAGAGCTGAACAAATGTGTTTCTGGTTGGCTGATGGACACGTGGTCACGTTATTAGCAATTGCTACATTGAGCTTAAGTGCCTATTTGAGACAGCCTTATTTTATTTAAGAATTTCATTTATTTAACTGAATCGCTGTATTTGTTTTACATTTCTGAATAATGCACCTGGTCTAACTGGTTTAATGTGCTGGACCTTTATTTTTGGATTTAATTCATGAAGCACAGTTCACCAATAAAAAATGGATTTCAGATCTTCTCTTCTTACTGTATTCAATTGATTAGTCATGCACTACAATTTATTAATATCCTAGAATTCAAATTCTTTATCAGGAGACCTTTAGCAGATATGACATTAAAATGCGATTCATTCGATTAATTAATGACAAAATCCTGTAATTCGATTAATTTTTTTAATCGACTGACAGCACTAAACATAACAAAATGTGGAAAAAGTGAAGCGCTGTGAATACTTTCTGGATGCACTGTACTTCTGAAGTTACACCTCCTTACAGCACACCCCTATCTTGCAGCCTGTAGACAGACCCTTCTCATCCAGGTTGGGAAATGCAGGAATTCTCCTTTAGAGGATTTCCTCAGAACTGTTCATGGTATATAACTGGACAAAACTCACTCTAAACAGTAAAAAAATAAAATGGAAATTTTATTCTACTTTATTTGTAGATGTATACTGTAAATTCTCTAATATAGACCTTTATTTATTTAAGCGTATTGAGGCCCAGGCCTTTATTGGAACCCGGCCACAGTTAGAGACAAGCCTATATTTCTATTTGAGCAAAACAGACTACCTGTAGAAAGAAGAAAAACAAGATTTTGTGTCTATTTGAAACAAATACAAGGTTAATATATTGGAAAAAGTCCAGTTACATTAGGAGCTTACCGCTCCAAAGTTTACCCGTCCTTTAAAAACAATTTCCAATTCAGTTTAATCCTCCTCAGTTTCCTGAGGAGCAGGAAAAGTATGTGTTGTTGAAAGTTCAGAGCAGCGTTTCACCATCTGCAGGTCGAACAGTCTCTTCCCTTCATCTTCTGCCAGCTGGAGAACTACAACAAAACCACTTGTTTTCCCACAAATAATTCAGAAGCTGAAAAAATTAATCACACAAACAGCTGGACTGAAAAACACAATCGCAGTAAGATCAAGAGTTTCTGCTGCTGCTGTGACCTTGTGTTTATTTGGTGTTGAACATATCTGCTGCTGTTGTTTTATTTATTTATTACTGTTATTATTCCAATGTATTCTTAGCCTGTTTTTACCTATTTGTAATTATTGCCAATATTTTGGTACTGCACTGAAAAAAAGGAACCTTATCGGGTAAAAATATAGATTTGGATAGAATTAGACTAATATTGAATTATTGTATTCCACTGGCAGATCATTTTGCTTATTTCAAGATTTTTTTTCTTGATTTTACTCAGTTTCATCTTCTGTTATTTTAAATATAAGTCAAACATGACAAAATATGAAAAAGTTAAAAAAAAAAAGTTAGTTGTGTGTTCTTAAAACAACACCAAATTAACCCAAATCAGAATTGAATTGAACAAAGTGAAATTATCTATCAATTTATTTTACATTTGTGTTTTATTTTAATAATTTAAGATATTCAGGATAATTATACTCAATGTTGAATTACACTACATTTGTTGGAGTGTGAGGGCTGGGGAACAACATTTTTTTCTTTTTTCATGCAAATATGGAAGGAAATGATAAATCCTGAATCTCTTGACAGTTGGGTGACAAGACAGATGAGTCTTGAGGGCCTGTTTGATAGAGGGGTAGCTGTGTTTGACGGATGTGGATGGGGGTTGTTCCAGAGGGAGGGTGCAGCAACAGAACAGGCCTGTCCAGGGGTGTGGTGGAGGAGGAGGTCAGAGAGGTGGTAGGAGGGGGAAAGGTCGTTCAGGGCTTTGTATGTGATGAGAAGTATTTTGAAGTCTATTCAGTATTTAATTGGGAGCCAGTGTAGGTTGTAATTGAAGGACAAGGGTGATGTGTTCTCGGTGGCAGATGGAGGTGAGCAGGTGGGCGGTGGAATTCTGAACATATTGAAGTTTATTAAGGAGTTTGTTGGGTGCATCATGGAATATGGTGCTGCAGTAGTCAAGTCTGGGAGTCATAAGAGCATGGATTAGAGTTTCAGCAGTGGAGAAGGACAGGAAGGGACCGAGGTGGGCAATGAGGGGAAAGAAGGCAGTTGGTGATGTGGTTGACATTTGGCAGGAGAGAGAATGTGGGGTCAAGCAGGATACTAAGGTTACGGATGTAAGCTTAGTAGCCATCAATATTGAGGAAAATGTTTTGGGTGGTAAGGGTGAAGGAATTGGAATTTGGTCCAATGATGAGGATTTCAGATTTAGTATAACTGAGTTGTACAACGTTTTGTTGCATCCATGTTTTTATATCAGCAAGGCAGGCAGTGAGGGTGGAATGGATGGTTGGGGTGATGGTCTTGGAGCAGAGGTAGAGTTGGGTGTCGTTGGCATAACAGTGGAAACAGAGCCCATGGTGATGAAGGGTTTGTCCAAGGGGAAGTGTTTACAGAATGAAGAGGAGGGGGCTGAGCACTGAACCTTGGGGGATACCATGAGTGCCTGGGGCGGTGGAGGATTGACATTTATTGAGATGTTGAGATGTATTGTTGTCTGTCAGAGAGGTAGGAGGTGAACCAGGAAAGGACGGTGCTGGAGATACACCAAGGGGAGTGCTGAAGGCGTGAAGATAGAATGATTGATGGCAGTGTAGAGGTCGAGGAGGATTACAATGGTGAGGGAGGCGGAGTCAGAAGAGAGATGGATGTCAATGGTGATTTTGATCAATGCTGTTTCTGTGCTGAGTTTGGAGCAGAAGCCAGATTGGAATGGTTCATAGAGGTTATTGTTGTCAAGGTGGATGTTGAGTTGGGCAGCGACAGCTCTTTCAAGGATTTTGGACAGGAAGAGGAGGTTGGATATGGGCTAGAAGTTGTTGTATATGTTGGAAGGAAGACCAGATTTTCATGGCAGCAAGCTTGAGGGTGGATGGAACAAGACCAGTAGACAGAGAGGAGTTTATTATGTTGTGTGTAATGAGAGGGAAGAGGGATGGGAGGCAAGCTTTGGCTAGGTGAGTGGGGATAGAGTCGAGGGCACAGTATGAGGATTGTTCACAGTGGAGAAGAGTGTTTTAGGATTATTGGAGCCAGTTTGGATGATGGAGGAGTACTATGAGGAGCGAGAAAGAATCTTTCAACTTGTCAGTCCTCGGCTATGAGTTGACTGAGTTGATCAGTGTACCAGGCTGCGGAGTGAGTGAAGGAGACAAGTTTGAGTATTTTTTCTATGGTTCAAGGAATACAATATTTACTATTTGGACTTGGAAATGGTTTGTAAGGCAGGAGATAAATTCACCTGCTGCTTAAAACACTAACTATTGTTCAGTGAGTAAATGTTTTGAATTGAAATGCAACAATAGACTAGATGAATAATTGAGACTTTTTTTCTGTCATCTCTTCTGTTTTGCATATTGAAGGCTAATTAATCTTGCAAATATACTAATTCTTTACACATAAAAGGAGGATAAATTTGTAGGTGTTATTTATAGGTGTTATTTTCACTGGTTCAGCCAACTTGAATTTAAATTTTGCTAAATGTGGCCCATGAACTAAATTGAGTTTGTTTCCCCTACCCTAGATGCTGCTAAATCTTACGCATAGTACATTAAATGGTATTACAGAATACTACTTTTTATCAGGAAACCACAGTATTTAAAATTAATTAAAACTATTTGAAAGCCTCAACAAGCTAAAAATTGCTGTAATTACTGACATGAGCATTTCGGCTGGTGCAGCCTCCACCATCTCGGAGCAACATCTGCTCGTCTCCACCTTGCTACCATAAATATAAAACACATGCTAATCCTGGTTCCATTAGGAAGCTGCTTCCTGGAGGCCGCTGTCCATGGCTGCTTGAGACGTCAGAGGGTTTCTTATCATTATAATGAACACGCGGCCTGATACGGAGCTAGTGTCGCTGCTGTTTATACAGTGACCTTGTGTAAACCAGGGTCTGCATCTCCTTTATGTTCCTCACATGAAGGTAAGAGCTTGGTAATTAATGCAGCCCTGCAACAGCAGTGGAGAAGGACCTCCGGGTGCTCAAGGAGAGGACAGAGAGTAAGTGGATGAGGTGCAACAAGGCAAATTTATTCACGTTTCAACTGTTGGACTCTGACACAAGGACGATGCTGGTTTAACAGCAGCTGAGGGAAAAGCAGGATGGTGTGTAGGTTTTATCTTAAAGCAACAACAACTCATCCATTAGAGCTGCAAGGATTAGTCTGTTAATCAATTGGTTAAGTTTATTTTCAGAAAAATCAACATAAAACATAAGATTAGACTTGGTTAAACAACTGTTTTACAGCAGGTTCCTAACCACATTTAAATACAAATACAACAAATACACATTAAGTGATTTGTTGCCAACTATTACATTAATCGCTGTCTATTTTGATAATTGATTAATCTTTTTGAGTCATTTTTAGGAAGAAAATGTATCGATGCACCACAACGATGCAATAAATTCTACACGCACATCTCGATTCTCATATTTGCATAAAAGCTGTGTAATTACATTCAATTACATCTGTTAATTCTCCAATTATTCCTATAACATCAAGAGTATTTATTTCTATAATAATTTGGTTTATTATCATCTGTACTATTTCAAGTTTCCTTAGTTTCACCATTAGGTTGATCAGTGATAATCTCATAGTTAATCTTCATGTGGATGTGCATTGACCACGTGTGTTTGGGTAGTGTGGAGGTGTTGTGGGCGGAGCCACATGCACACCTGCAAGTAATCTTACCAATCAGTCTGATTGGGGCTGTGATTGTTAGATTCCTGCAGCTGTGATGCTGTCACTTCATCTTAGAGAAGAACCTACTTCTTGATGAGTGTTTTCTCTCCTGTCTCTTCCTTCAGATTCCATCAGCGTGATTTTATTTATTTAACCAGGAAAGTCATTAAGAAGAAAAATCATACTTACACCAAAGGGACGATGCGGACGGACGGACGGACGGACGGACGGACGGACGGACAGACAGACAGACAGTCATTGTACACTGTGCAAAATTGAGATGTAACTCCCTATGAGTGCCAGATAAAATATAATATAAAAACATAATGTGTGTTGTTGTCACATCTGTTTCAGGTGAATATCAGGTGCTCACACTGTTTGTGTGGTCGCAGGTGTGACATCATAAAGTACCCGTCACTCTCAGGTGTGTAAACTCACCTCAGAGCCACGACTCTTCACCTTCTGCTGTTCTGTGAAAATTAAACAGCATTTGCAAGTTGTTAGAAATCACAGTGAGAAATAGAGTTTAGTCACAGACGTAAAATAGACTTTTACTTTTCACCATGTGCCACAGCTCCTGTTTAATGTATGAGCTTTTAACCTAAGAAAGAATGAGTTTCCTCACCTGTAGCTGCAGATCTAGACTCTGGATCACCTGGGTGATGCAGCAGGAGTATTTTATTTGTTTTAAGTGTGAACAGAACAGATCACAAAGTGTTCCACCAACCAAAAACATCATCTGCACAGGTAACACCCACCAGGTGTGTTTCAGCCAGCTCAGCAGGCACCTGTTGGCTTTTCTAGTGTATTTTGCCATTTTTTATATTTAAAAACAAAATTAACAATGCATGAGGTGTTTGTGTCAGCCCTCTGTGTACTTGTGTGTGATGTTTAACATTGCCAAAAGCAGCCATCCAGATCCCAAACAGGCCTGTGTCCAATTTTCTGGTGGGTGACTGAGCAGCACGTCTCCTCTGTCGTTCCTCCTTCTCCACAGAGCCGCCGCAGCAAAGCCCGGATCCAGGAGGGGGAAAAAAAAAACAAAAAAACGCAGTCTTATCCAAAACCGGCTGGAAGGTTTGAATAAAAGCTTAGATCCTGCTTAGCGAAGCAGTGAAGGTTAAATAACAGATGTGCGGGAGGCCACAGACGCTCCCGAGATGGATTTCTCAGTATCCATCCATCCGTTTATGCATTCAGCACGTATGCATGAATAAGGAGAATTCTGAGTATCCTCTCAAATACTGGAGGACTGGGTACAGCTCTCGCCGTATCTGGACTATGGCAGACACATTTTAATTATAATTGGTTACAATTAAACTATTTAAGGCCACTAACACAGACACACGTGAGGAGAAAACATCATAGCTCATGCAATCATTGCATTTACAAGTAGGATTCATATTATTAAGTAATGTTAGATTCATCAGAGCAGTTTGACTGGAGCTTGTTTGGAAGCAGAATTGAGGGTTCTCATTATTGGGTGTCAAACATGTGACCCAGGGGCCAGACCTGGCTCGATAAAGGGTCCAATCAGACACAGAGCCTAGAGCATGTTTGTCCACTCACCGCGGAATATTTATTATATTATTATATTAAAAAAAAACCTTTAAGGTAAATTTTACAATTTAAATTATTATTACAGTAGAAGTACTGTACTTCTGGTTTACACTATTGTTTTTACTGTAAAATAAAAACTATTAAATATGTCAACAGATTCACATCACAATTGGAATGTGGAATTCTCTTTCTGTGAAACTTAAGAATAGGTTAGATTGAAAGGCACTGAAGCAGTCTGTATGATTTTGAATTTAGGTTAGGCTCTTATTTTTTTAAGGATCACATTATTGTTTTTTGATTGTTTCCAATTTCTCTTTCTCTTGTTCCAGCTTCTCAAATCTGATATTTTGATAAGTAATGTGAGTCATTTTTAAGAAGAAAATGTCCAAATTCTCTGGTTCCAGCTTCTCAAATCTGATTATTTTCTGGTTTCTTTAGTCTTCTATAATAATAAACTGATGATCTGAGTTGTGGACTGTTACTCTGGACAAAAAAAAGACATTTTAGGTTGAATGTTCAGCTTTGTGATCCACATTTTACACCATTTTATAGCAGCCCTAGCACTGAATATAACTGATTGACACAAACACACACACTGTCTTTAGATCCAGAGCTGTGTGTGTTTGTACCTTCACATGCATGGATGCACAGATATATACTGACACGCATTCACCCGCAGGAGCTCCTTCCTGCAGCGGAACTGCCTGACGACCTTTTTGCCTTCATCATGCATGAAAACAGACGGCAGTGACACAGACACATCGGTAACGTACTGTACACACTGTACTTTATTGTTCAGCCTCGTTGCCGCGGTGACGCTGACAGATAAGGCTCGACTGCTGACTAAGGCAAAGGCAGAACTGCACACAGGAGACAGACATGGCAAACTGCAGGAGACGCTTTGGCCGCGTCTCAATAAGCTGATCTCTGCTCAGGATGCAGACATGTCCTTCACCCAGAAGGAAGGAGGCGGAGCTGTTTGAAACCACATAGACGCTTGTGATCATATGGCAACTTTCAACACCTCGAGATAGAGTTCACCCACACGTCCACCAGGAACCTCTCTGAGCTCTGCTGTTTTCTCGGCATCGTCATTGAAAAGCTTGTGCTTGTGCGTTCTCGGCAGCACCAGATTTTTTTGCATTTAGAGCATCAAGATGAAGGAGAATCAGTATTTTGAGTTATAGAGAAACAGAGATTCAAATTAGCTTCGGTGCTTAGACGACACAAGAGACCAGCACTTCTCAAATCGTTCAGATATCTGAGGAAAAAAATTAAGTGAAGTTCCTGGTTGATTGGATAATGCTGGCGATATTCTATATTTCATCATGAAATCCCATGAAAAGACAAAACAAACAAACTCAATACTTTCTGATTTCCACAGATAGACACTATTTGAGCTAAGTTATTACTCCTGAAGATGATTCAAGATCTTCAAGACAGATCACAAATTTGTAAAAAATGTCTTAATCAGTTCATAAACTGAAATATATATATATAGTGACCAAAGTGACTAATTGATATATCATTTATTTAAATTTTTTCCTGATTTTGGTCAATTTAGTATTTTATTCTTGAATTTTGATCTCATATTTTTGAGTTTTTCTTTCATATTTTGAGTAGTCTCAAATTTTAGACTGTTTTTTTTAATCAAATACAATAAAATTGAATTTATCCGCAGTGTAGTACAGCTGGATGCTGTATATTAGGGTTAATTTCAGGGTTGCACATAAGCTTTCACTGTTGTGTTGATATCAGTAAAGGTCTTTGGCACAGTGGGATAAGTTATATCAGACTTTGGCTAATACAGGTGCTTTCCACATTCATTTAGATTTCAAACTGTGCATAAATAAATGCAGAAAAATAACGAATGGGGAAAAACCTACTATACTTGGCTGAGGTGTAAAAGTTGAGGGATTGATAAAATGAACGCACAATGCATAAAGATTTAACCATTAAATCATGATGTAGATGAGACTTAGAGCGATTTTACACCAGCAGTTTGATAATTTGTTCCGCACCAGGCAATAAAATGTTTACTATGTAGCATATAGAGGAATTTAAATATTTAGTATCCCCTCCCATGATGCATCTCTTCATTCATTTGGACCTGAGTTTGCGTTCTCCCCAGGGGGACAACACCAGAGTCAAATGGACCAATGCACCTGAATGCAACCGATGCTTTCACACCAACAAAAATGAACCAAAATAAGCACCTTTGGTTTGAATGGACCGTTTGGTGAACACCAGCTGCTGTTGGTGTGAAAGCACCGTTAAAGGTACAACGTGTCATTTCTGACGCCATCTAGTGGTGAGATTGCAAACAAGCGTTTGTGTATTCTTAGGTACTGTAGAAACATAATGGTGCTACATGACCATCCCCATGTAGATAAATACAGGTCAATTTAAGTTAATAAAAACACAATTCCTATTTTGATTTACATTTGAATACTAATTAAACCATTTGTGAATATTAGCCTGCTCTTCTAGATGCTGCTAAATCTTACACACTGTACCTTTAGAATTTATTCACATAGGTTCCTGCTCGGCTGCCTGATCGTAACCTCCTCAAATTGTTACAAGAAACATACACAAATTACCCTCAAGCTTTCTACATTATGTAACGTTTGAGGTTTAACATGGAACTTTTTTAAATGATGTCACTGTGTTGCGTTTTCTAAAACTGTTTATTTAATGGTCCAGACTGAAGAAAAAAACTTTATTAGGAATATAGAAAGTTCTGCTGAAGTCTGCACTATAAGTTTGCTGGAATTTAACTGCAGACAGAACTTATTAATGGGTTTAAACGTGTCGTTGCTTTTGTTCTTTTCATGGGATTTGCCAACACTAGGGAAATATAAAACAGCACCGGATTGATCCTGCAGAGTTTCTCTCAAAAATTGCTGTAATCCGGCGCATCGCCACACATATAATGTGGATATTAGTGCAGAGAAGATGGATCCACCAGTGGCTCCAGAGACAAACTGACCCCGACCTTCACTGTAGACCATTTCTCTGAAAAGGCTACTCATTTATTGTAATAATGGAGCGACTATGTGTGTCAGCGTTACAGAATATAGTCCTGCTGCTGTGTGATCTAGTGCATATATGGCAGTGGTAAACCTAAAATATCACCTGTCTCACTGCGTCACAGCAGATATATAGTCTTTAATAAGAAGAAGACTAACTATAATCCACGTTTAAGTAACATTTTGTGTCGTCTAAATAGGATGCAGCACAGTGCCGTTCATCGGACTGAGAAAAATAAGAAATCATTTCTTAAAAAGCAATATTCTTTTAAGTTTTGAGCTTCTTTCCTTTCCCGTGGTGATGTTTTATCTGGCAGCTCCGCGTCAGGTCTCTGGGAATCAGATGAAACAAAAAAAAAAAAGAAAACCTGACAATCCCTGCGTGAGATTCCTGACGACGCTGCGGCGTTTCTACTTGCGAGGGTCATTTTTTTTATCATAGAGTAACAACTTAATTAAAAACCAACAAGCCCTGTTTGTTCTCTTCTGCTCTGAGGCCGACCCTTTTGATTTTCAAGATTTCCCGGAAACCCTTCGAAACACAATCACATCCTCGTTTGAACACAGTCACCATCTACTCTTGGGTAATGCGTACATATGCATGAGCTTCTGTTTGACACACTTGATGCTCGGCGGCCCCCTTTTTTTCCCCCGAACTCTAACTAGCAGCGTTTCAAGTGTTTAGTCCTTAAAACATTCATTTGCGCCGTAACGCTGCATCAAATCCAGCTAAGACACATCAGATAAACAATCCATAAACAATGAATCTGCGCTGGAGACTCTTATCTGTGACGCGATGGACACTAATGTGGATTAAGCCTTTCGAAACGTCTTTTTTTTTTTGGATTGTTGAACAGCGTTCTCCTTCCTTCAAACTGGTAAATCTATAACATGAATTTATCTTACACATCACAGAAAAAACCTGAAGCTAATCCAAGACATCCGTATGAATTTATGCTTAAATTCTCAATTAACGATGTGTGTCGTCAGTGGTGTTTAACCCTAAACCTTTAATATCATCATGTGGACTTTTTTTGTGGAGATTTTTGTGATAATTGCTGCTTCCTTGGTTACATTAAAGAACCCATGAAATGGAAAACACATTTTCAGTTTTAATCTCATGTCCCTGTATTAATTGTCTAAGGCCTCGGCATCTATTAGATATATGTAAAATAAAAAAAAAAAAGTTTGTATTTTTACATCAAAATATCAAATGTTTAATGATCCAATCAATGTTATTTAAAATTCTGTATTAACCTAAGCTTCTCTTTCAAATGTGAGGATTTTAATATGTTTCACTGCTAAATAAGACACAAAAGATGTTCCAACTTCCATTTCATGGGGCCTTTAAGGTCCAATTTCCGCAGATTTCTCCGTATGACATCAGTCAGACGTAGGAAAAGGAAATGCCCATCGCTCGGTGGTTCACGCCAGAGATTGTGAATCATCGTGGTCTAAAGTGTAATGGCACCATAATGCTGAAAAATAAAGTTCCCCCCTAAGAGAATACCCCCGACCCCCACCCCCCAGAGCAGGAAAGCAGCTACAAAAAACACTGTAGGCACTGAGACCATGATACAGCTTCACTAAAAACTGAGCATAGTAAGAAATAAAACACATTCCCATCATCCGGTGGAGTCTGTGGTCAGAGATCAGTCTCTGTTGCAGTTTATAGAGTCTCTATCTGTCTCTGGGTGAGGTAAGAGGTGCTGTTTGATTGGCTCCAGCCTTCGGGGAGTCGTTTATCCGTTACTCAGCTGGGCTCCGCTCACAAACATTTACATATTCTCCTGTGATGTGGACGCATCCGTCTCCCACCTTTGGCCGCGCCTTTTCATCTGTGATGCTTTGAAGGTCCGTCAGACGCTTTTTTTATTTATTTATTTTTTATGTCCTCGCGCACCGCTGTGAGGCGCCGTGTCGCGGCCCAGGGTGGAACCCGGCAGCGCTGTTGTCCTCAGCGTAGAGATTATCGTTTCAAAGGCCCCTGCCCCCGGGGGGTTAAAGGTCGCCGCTCTGAGGCTCGGGTCTGGTTTCCTGGTGGCGGCTGCGGCCCAGCCGGGGGAAGCGGGATGAGGTTTTGGAGCGAGGCGTCTTGGCTCCGTCGTCGTTGGCTTGGGGAGTGTCTCTGGAAGACAGGGAGAAAAAATGTATTTACTTACTTAGTGCAGAGCCTGTAGGAAGTATGTATTCTGAGGGTGTGTTGGACTGTTACAAAGTCTTAATAGACAATTTGTACATTGGGTAAGACATGTACATACACTGAGATAAAGAGAGATGTGCAAATACAGTTTGTAAGAAAAAGGCTACAATCTATGTTGAAAGTGCAGATCTAAATCTACGTATCAGTTTTGAAATTGTGTTGCTAGGCCAAGTAAAACAGACTTATGATAAATGTCTTACTTTGTACTTTTTCCTGTATAGTTGAGCAACCTGGGAATGTTACTGTTATATAGGTTTCTAAATAAATTAGTTTAGGCCCAGATTCTGCTCTGTTAGGTGATAGTGGTGGGACTTCCTGAGAGTCTGTGAACGCCACCTGTGTTAGTGTGAGGAATAAAATAGCAGCTAAACCCGCTAGCATCTTAGCATGTGGTTTTTGAGAGATGTTATAATACTATGGAGCTTTGTAATGAAAGCGCTGGGAAGCGACATGAGGAGGAGCTTTACATCGGAACTAAATGCTGCTGCAGGATAGTGCTGTAATATGCAACTCTATAGGATTTTAACTTTGAATGATTTATGAATATATATCAAAAAATATTCCGACACACAAAATGCTGCCCCCCCAAAGACATTTGCTATAGTAGGCTATGCGTTACTTTGAGAACTATGTTACATGAATGGTGCATCAGGTCATTATTCCCTGCATTAGGCTGCCTGTGCATATTCAGGCTGCTGTCCATGGTGCTGAATGCAGCAGATCGATAGGTAGGTAGGCAGATGTGTAGGTTGTGACATTTAAATTATGCTCATTCCAACATCAGTTCTTACACTGATGTTTGAGCAGTATGAACAGCTTTATAAATCACAGGTGAGCGTTGTTAGGGGATAATTCCTGCGCTTAAACTTGTGAGGGTTTGTGTGATAAATGTGTGAATGACTCCACTGTAAAGATCACTACATTACACATGGGCATTCAGGTGTTATTACCTTCAAAATTAGCCAATTTGCTAGTATAATTTTATAAATAAACTGTTAATTGTTAATATATGTTTATTAATAATGATACCCTGGCCACCCAATAGCAAAATGAAATGAATGAAGCACAAAGGGCCCAGTCTCCATTTTAGAGGCATAATTTACTGAAGGCTGTCAGCCTGTGCTTTTCCCATGGCTGTCAGTTAGGACATTTTCCCAGTATCTGATATCCTATGTGGCGAAGTATTCAATTGTTCTCTGATCAAGTTCCTTGCACTGGCCCAAGCATGTAATGGTGTATGGTAATTAATTAAGTTAAGACTATCACGTTAATATTATCTCAGAAAAAATGTGTGAAAAAGAGTAAAGTGCTGCTACTCTGCTGCTACTAATGCTGCAACTCTGACAATGAGACATCAATGTCTAAAGCACCAAGGAAGTAGAAACTGGTCCATTTTTCCTTAGAAAATCTATTGAACTCTGTCTGCAGAGTCATCCAGTGGAGCAGGATTGGAGCCTTTGGCGGGCTGGATCTGAGACTAGGGCCGCATGTTTGACACCTCTGCTCTAATCCTATGATTCCACTTAAGAGAACAATGACCTGGATGAATGAGAATATTCACAAGTTGCCGGTTTCTGAATATTGCGGATATGTTAACGTTTGAGACGTGGTGACCCAGTTCAGACAACGTTTCACTTTCCTCAGCAGCAGCAACAGCAGGAGGAAAACGACTCCTTGCTTTGTTTCATAAACTTAAGCTGAAAAAGTTGCAGGATTCCTCCTGTTTGTCACTGACGCTGTTAACTCGGACACGTCGGATATTTTACCGGACGCGTCTCTTCTGAACACAGCCTTTCCATCCTGAAAGAGGATTCCTCCTCTGTTCCTCTTCCTGAGGTGTCTTCCTCTTTTCTATAATACAGTGCAGGAAGAGCATGCTGAGAAATAAAACCCCTTTTTACTGATGATACCAACAGACCTGATATTAGTGAGCTTAATATATATGTTGTGTTGCTGTTGTACATGATGTTGTGATTTGGGGGCTGTACAAATAAAGTTGACTTGAATAACCAAATATTTTTAGTGCTTAAATCTAACCACATTACTGTCATGTCTACACATGTCAAAAAACATTGATATGATACTAATCTGCAGACACAGTAAATGTCTTCCTCTGTTAACTAGTTGTGACCTTTTATATAAAACAAGCTTCTAACCTACAAACTAATGCTGTTAGTTATTTATATTCTAACTTCTGACCTTGGAAATAACATTAACTTACAAGGAACTTTGTAGGAAGAAAATTAACATTTGGACTCACATTAACTCTCACAATCACTGATTTTACCATTCTGTTGTTGAAACATTGTCTTAACGTAAAGATTTAAACAGTTTAGAGGCTACTTCCTTTTCTTCTTTCATTTTGTTGGGTTCAACATTTCTTTTAATATCATCAAGGCCTGAAAAAACAAAAAAACTCCTTATCCCTGCTCTCAGCCCAGGAATAAAATCAGATCCCATCTAATTAATCTCATTTCTCTCTCAGACTTCCCTTTTCCTCAGGAAGGAAATAATCCCAGCCGCTTGATGACATCTCCCCCGGTTACCGTGGCTACAATCTCCACGACGTGTGGACCCCGTGATCCCTGAGTCTTATCTGGTAACGGTGAGGATGAGTGAGAGCCACTTGTCAGAAGGAATGAAACGCAGGAGGCAGCCTGGAGTTAAACGCTTGTTGTCTGAAGCACCTCGTGGCCGCCGCTCTACATCTGAAGCGTTCCGTCCCCAAGAAGCTCTTCACCTGCGGATGCTGGAGAGGCAGCTGCTCCGGAACACGAGTGGGGAGTTCAAGTGCTGCTCTGACAGGAGGATTTTCAATAAATATTAAAAAGCAGCAGCAAGGAAGAGAGATATCTCACGTCCAGGCTCCTGTTCTGTTCCGATGTCACCTGGACGCTTGACGTTTCATCCCGATTACGCATGAATTACAAACCCGTGATAATTCCGTTATCCTGCATTATCTGGAATGCTGTGGTCCACTCTGTGCACATGTCTATAAAGGAGTGAGTTTCTTTTCTTGATCCCCCGTTAAAGATTTTTTTTGTTTTTTTTTTCCTTCAAATTATTTATTTCCTTGAAATATTCTCATTGACTTTACATTTCTATCAAGAAACAACTGGTCCATTTTATTCCACACTTTATACAATCATCCAGTGGACTCTCAGGAAAAAAAATTGATTTCCCGTTTCATGTTTGTCTTCAGTGACACATCCCAGCTGTGATTCCTGTTATATCTGAGTGGACGTGATCCAGGAGTTTGATTACCAACTCCCCTGTGATTCCCCCGTCCGCAAATAAACTAGTTAAACTAAAACTCCTCCACTTAAAAATGTCTATGACAAGCTAGAACCAGAGAATGAGAATCGACTCAAATAGATTAATCTAAATAGTTGGCGATTAATGTAATAATTATCAACTAATCAATTAATGGACTAATAATTGCAGCTCTATTACTGATCTTTCAACAGTCCTGGAATATCCAGGAACATATCACCATGAGTTGTAGAATGAATAGGAAATTATTCCATCAACCTTCTGATGCAATGAGCAAACACATTGTACCATTAGAACACTGGACTGGTAGTTGCTGGAAATGGGCCTCTATACACCTATGTAGATATTACACCAAAAACCAGACATTTGCAGCTAGAATAGTCATTTACCACATTAGCAATGTATAGAATGTATTTATGATCAGTTTAAAGTTGCCTTCATTGAAAAAAACAGTGTTTTTCTGCCAAAAATAAGGACATTTCTAGGTGACCCCAAACTTTTCAACGCTAGTGTATATGAACATTTCAATGTAGGTCATTTTCATAAAAGAAAAAAAAAATCCACTTTTTAGATGAGCTGATTTAAAAAAAAATGCATTTTTGCCAGGCAGGCATTTTCAAGCAAAATATTTTACATTATATTTAACAACTTCAACTGGGTTTAAAAAAATAAATACAGATAAAAATATCAAAAAATGAATAAATAACTTTTTTTCATCATTTTATAGCTGCAATGCAATGTTTCCTGTTTCTCGGTTGAAAACTGATCTGTTCCTGAGAGTTATCAGACCTCTTTTAAGATGGAACTGCAATTAGTATTATTGGCATGTTTACCTACTAGTTCATGTCAAAATAGCTGCCGCAAAAAAAGCTGCCTTTTATGACAATACCACCGGCGGGTTGGTGTGTGATGTTTTTTAATGACTTCAGTTTAATATTTCAAGGGGGAGAAGAAGGAAGTCATCTTTGCGGCAGTGAAAGTAACATAATAATCCTCTCGGCTGTTGGTTCCTCCCCCTTCTTTCTGCGAGGTGTTCAGGTCACCGCCGCATCATTAAGGACTTTCCAGATCCATCTGGCCTTTGAGCATAGAGGGCCCTCAGCAGGAGATCTGGTGGCTGAACTCCCGTACGTCTTCCCCTCGTTATCTTTCCGCTTTTCCTCCTCAGACCCGTCTGAACTCTCCCCGGCTTTCTTTCCCTCCGCCGTCCGCTGTCCTCCTCCCTTCATCCTTCTCATTTAACCGCTTCTTGTCATTGTTTCTCTCCGCTGGCTTTTAATTAACTCAATGCACCCAAACATCTGCCACCTCATGTTTTAATCTCTCCGCCCTCGTACGGGCTCTGACACCGCTGCAAATCTGCCAGCAACAACATCTTTCAGTATCGCGGAGGTCCGGAGGGTAATTGGCTATAAACCGATAATGGCGAACAGCCATCGAGAAACACACTCGAGACATAATGATCTATACAGTAGTAGGAGGAAATTCATTCAGTAATGTTTAAAGGAATAGTTCATAATTTTGGGAACAAAGCTTCTTGACTCTTTCCAGGGTTTGTTTTTACCATATTTACTGTTTGGATTCATCTATTGTTTTGTGAAACAGTGAAATCATTAGTTGTTTGGTTCATAAAATGGTGTAAAATGTCAATCACTGTTTCCCAAAGCTAAAGATTCAACCAAAAATGTCTTTTTTTGTCTAGACCAACAGTCCACAACCTAAAGATCAGCAGTTTACTATTATAGAAGACTAAAGAAACCAGGAAATAATCAGATTTGAGAAGCTGGGACCAGAGAATTTGGGCCTTTTCTTTTTTAAAAGTGCCTCGAACTGATTAATCGATTATGAATATGGTTGTTGATTGATGTAACAGTTGCAACTTATTGACTAAACATTGCAGCTCTAATGAAACTGACCAATTAAATTAAAATAAGAACTATTGTGTTTTTATTTTTTACGTATTAGACTTTTTTTTCTCTTTGTTAGTTGTGATGATATGATAAATAATCATGATTATCAACTGATAGGAAATACTTTATACCAATATGTATGTCCTAACAATAAATCACCCACCTCTACATTTATGTATTTAAAATAGCTCATTAAGCATAAAATGGCCCTAAATATTTTTTTTTAAAAATCATTTTGCAATTCATCAACACATTTTTATCTATAAGGTTTGTTGTTTTACATCACTCAGCCCTAATATACAGTACAGATGTACAGATGTAGTATCAAGAATTATATTTCCCAAGATTTTAAATGATTACTATGATTACTATTAAGAAATGTAGATCTGATCTTTCCTCTATTAAAGTATGTTTCCTGTTGAATAGATGAGACATAAATGTATCATGCATCACCGGCAGGTCTAAGAGTAATGCACGCACGCACGCACACGCACACCAGGCCTGTAATGGTTTGCTGATTGTGGTTGATCTAATGTCAGCTGTGTTTCCATTGACTTGCGGATTCCAGCGTCAGCACAGATCACTGCAGGCCGTGAAAGTCCTCAACTATCAACTCTGTCAGCTGTCGCCATCTAAACCCGGACATGTTTGTAGCCTCGGTGCCACATGTTACATGATCCGATGTTCCAGAGGTCATGGTGAAATCTTGCTGCTGCCGTTTATTTGCTGTATTTTCATCTCTGACTTTGTCCTGTTTGTCCAACGTCTCCTTCTTAACCTGCTGTTCTCTTCAGATTTATAGTAGCTGCTACAAAAGCGAACGTCCAACAATCGCCAACGCCCGTGTTACGAATGAAGATGGATCGGAGTCGAAAGCGGACTCGGCTCGCTTGTTGCTGCAATATTTCATGTCATTCATGCAGCAGAGAGGTTTCCATTCCATCTCGGAGATATGAAAAAGAGAGATATGATTATTAAGCCTCCCGCTGCAGATGACAGACTAATGAGCTGTCTGTGCTTCAGAGGTTTATACAGGCTTCCTATTCTATCCCACTGCCGCCTTTAGACTCTCATTCTGATGTAACTACTAACTTACAAGATGGAATATTGATTTATAATACGGCCGCTGTGTGATGGTCACTGAAAACTCCCTAGCAACTAAGATTTATATCATCAAAATCATTTCAGAGGCTATAAACACAAATATCTGCATGAATTGTCTTTACACAAGCCCACAGAGCGAGAAGGAGGAGGTTGTTGTTGTTGTTGTTGCTTCATGACTCAGATTCTCCAGAGAGGAAATGACATTCCAGTGAGGCGGCGACGGGTCAGCGAGTGGAAAACCATGTGAATATTGACAGAAAATGACTGAATATTCAGATGCAGGTTTCAGACCAACCTTCGTCCACTTTCACACTTTCTAGTCCGAGTGTGTGTGTGTGTGTATACTTGCGTGGCTATCTAACAGTGGACTTCTGCGTTGTTACACATTCACCAACAGGGGACCACTGAGCCAACAGGGGACATTCTTTAGGTCCTCTCTTCTTTAAATCGTGTTAAAAACATGTGAAAAACCACCTGGTGAATTTTTCAACTTTTGCCAAGAGAGGAACTAAATGTGTGCAAGTGTGAAATTAGATGTTCAGCCACGCCATTGTGTTTGTGAATGTGTGTGTGCGTGAACACATGAGAAAATATGTGTATGAGAGTAACACAATGCAAAGGAAACACAAGTTTGTTTAGGAGGGATTTGGCTTTTTCAGTGATGTTAATCCTCAAGCTTTGTATCTTGTTGCTATGATGATCAACAGCTGTGGAAGCTAATTCTTTCTAAATCACTGCTCATTAAAAGGCTATAAAACTATTTCCTAAAAGTTGAGTGAGGTTATAATGGAATGTCTCCAATAGTAAGATCTAGATTCATATTAACCTTAAATTATGGATTTATTTATTTTATTTTAATAGTAGAATTTTCCTGGGTTTTATTTGAGCTTGCGACATCCTTCATAAGATCTAAATTTCAGTGTGACAAGAAACTTACACGTGTGATTTACATATATGCAGCAACATGACCTGTAATCAGTAGGTGATAATCAGCAGCTCTAGTGGACACAAACTACAAAAAATTACATCTTAACAAATATCTTGTTTTTACTACTATTAATCAAATAATGAGCAGAATTATCTTGACTTATCTCATTCCATTGGCATTTTGCTTAACCCTGGGTTTTGAGTTATGATATCCGTAATGAGAAATGTGCGTGTGTGTGTGTGTGTGTGTGTGTGTGTGTGTGTGTGTGTGTGTGTGTGTGTGTGTGTGTGTGTGTGTGTGTGTGTGTGTGTGTGTGTGTCCACTTACAGACAGAACGGCAGCAGAGACAGCAGCGTCTCTTTGGTGGGACGAGCTGTGAACTCCGGCAGCGTCTGGATCAGTTTGTTCATGACTGTGCGGAGGTAGCCCTGCAGCTGCTTCCTTCTCCCCTCCACAAACTTTGCATCCTGCAAACAGAAAGACACACAAGAAATGTTTTAATGCTGCATTGCAAAAAAAAAAAAGGGAAATATCTTTCTTTTAGTACAAAAAGTCATAAAAGTATTTCAATATTTTAATATGAATATAAAAAAGTCATAAAACATTCAAAATATTAAATAGAAACTCAAAATTCTGAGATAAAAAAAAATCTAAAATATTAGATAGATTAAGGTAAAATGTCAAACCATTTAATTTGTAAGAATTTGATTTTTAAGAAAGCCAGACCAAAATAGATCAAAATTAAATACATAAATGAAATAAGCTTAATTATCTGCCAATGGAATAAGATATTTCAAGAAAATTCCATTGAATGTGGTCCTGACAAAAAATACATATTAGCTTTGTGAAACAATGGTCAACATTTTACATCATTAATATAGAATTTCATCTAGAGCTGTGACAATTAATCGATTAGTTGCCAACTATTAAATTAATCTCCAACTATTTTAAAAAGAAAATGTCCAAATTATCTGGACATTTAAAAAAAGGTTAAATCTTCATCTTTGGGAAACAGTGATCAACATTTTATGCCATTTTGTGGACTAAAGAACTAATTGATAAATCATTTCAATAGTCCATAAAGTTGTTAGTTACAGTCTAAAAAACTAAATTAACCAAAATCAAGAAACAAAAGAATAATAATATGAATAATAATATATTAATATATTTCATATTTAGTTGATAATATGTTGTTTACATTAATTCATACAGTTTCTTCATGACATTAGCTGCAGCTCCTTCAGCCTCAGGCTAAACTGTTTCAACATCACTGACGTATATTGAGGAACATGAATCTCATAGATTCATGCTTCTTTGGGGCAAAAAGTCACATATTGTGACCTGAAAACCTGTGACGCTGCAATGGTTAAATCTTCCCCATGTCTCACACTCAATAAAAGACATATGATGTGTTCATTTTGTCATTCCGTTGCTAATGTTGAAGAAAAAGCAGGCAGAGCTCTGTCCATGAGGCAGGCAGGGAGCCACATGGCCGTTAGCCTGTTAGCTGTTAGCTTGTTAGCCTGGCTAATCCAACAAAGCCTGGGCAGCGCACCGCTCTCTGCTGCTTGGGACAGGAACAAACAGGCGTCGTGGGAGCCCGACGTTTCCTCAGTCAAAAAAAAATGCCGCTCTTCTTTTGATCTGAAACCCGAGTGAATTTTATTGTCTTACCTCAACACACACACACACACACACAAATCCACACACACACAAGTCGTGGAAAGAAACCGAATGGCTGTGGATGATAGATCCAAGTGGAAACCAAAAAAATAAAAAGGGGGCGCTTCATTAAAGGCGACCTGCGTTCAATTACACAAATATCAATTCAAGATTAAAGCTGTGAGCTGCAACATTCATTAATCAACAAGTGGCAGGAATTTACTGCCTGGTTACAAATGATAACATCTGAGGCCCATGTGGCCTTTTGTCCCCAGAGCAGCACCTTCAATTAGAAAAAAAAAAAACAGCTTAAGTATAAATACTGACCGATCTATCGCTTTAGATCAAAAAACACAATTTCAGGCAATGCCACCTTGAGATCATCAAAGCTGCAATTTCTTTTTACTGTTTTCCTTACCCAGGTTTGGTTTTTATCAGCTATTTTACATGTGTATTCCACCTCTCTGACCTTACACTACTTTAATTTAAAATACGTTTTGCTCTACTTTAAGTTAATACCTAATCTTTTTGTTCTTCAGTTCGTTTTTTTAAGAAGAAAATGTCCAAAATCTCTGGTTCCAGCTTCTCAGATCTGATTATTTGGTTTCTTTATTCTTTTTAACAGTAAACTGATGATCTTTGGGTTGTGGACTGTTGGACTGTCTGGACAAAAAAAAACAAAAAGTCATGTTAGTTTGAACTTTCATCTGTAGGAAACAGTGATTGACATTTTACTCCATTTCATGAACCAAACAACCAAATAGATTTATCATTTCAATAACTGACAAATTAAACTACTGTCAGAATCGTTGTCAGTTGCAGCTCTAATTCAGTTTTTTCCGCAGTGGCAAAAAAGCAGGTAGATGTCAAGCAGCGCAGCAGCCGGAGGAGAACTTTTAACACGAGAGAACATGAGAGGTTCATAAGAGTAGTGGATAAGTACGTTAAGTTTACAGTGTGGGAGGGGATCACTGGTTGACTCCGGCTAGATTAGACGCTGGTAGGAGCGGCTAAATGCGATGTGTCAGATTAGGCCTGTGCACGCCAGCGCTGGTTTCATGCCACGTCGACGCAGTAAGGGACGGCCCCGGCTGCTTTCATGCATGTCAGAGGCGTAATAACACTAATGGACGTCGTGACAGATTCATCCTCTTGCGGAGACGCAGCCGAAACAGACCAGGTGCCTGTTTCGCGGGGAGCGGAAGCTGCTGTGGCAGATCCCCCCCCCCACACACACACACACACACACATACACACACACACTCTGCTGCACTGACATGACAGAGCCTGAATCAGTCTGTTATTATTATTATTAACAGTGCAGGATACATGTAGCGTACAGGAGCGTAAAAGTGAGTGAGGCTTTATTTAAGCGTCTCCTGGCCTATTTCTGTCTTTCCGCAGGAGCAGCACACACCCCGTACAGCAAAATGCTGCATGAGAGGAGACGCAGAAAGCGATATTTAGTTTATCTCGTGCACCGTTTGCTCCCTTCACCTCCGTATGTCATGGAAGTCATGGATTCTAGCTGCCAGATAACACATTTATAGGAGGTCGCGAGCGGCCTATGTTTATTCATGTGGTTATGAGCATGGAATCTACTATTACGTAAAGTCAGAAAAGATATAGAGTGTATATATATATATATATATATATATATATATATATATATATATATATATATATATATATATATATATATATATATATATATATATATATATATATATATATATATATGTGCGTACACACACACGGAGGCAAAAACACACACAAACGAAGCGAGGACAGATAAGCAGCAGAGAGGAGCCGTCAATGGAAGAGAAGCGTGAAGTCGTCACATATCTGTCGGGGTCTCCACGAACGCTCAGTAAATTTGCTGCCAGCTTTAAAGAATCCGACTCTGGGGGATGAAAGAAATAAAAGAAGAAAACTAAATTGTGTAATTTGTTGCCTGGCAACAAGGACACTTTCAGAAGTGAAAAGTACGGTAACTACACTCTGCAGTATCGACCGCTTATTTTTTATCCCCCACAACCAAAAAAAAAAAAAAAAATCGATGTGCTTGACCAAGACTTCGATCCTGCCTGAACATGTTGGATTACTGTGGGTTTTACAGAGATATTTATTCTTCTGTGTTGAAATCAAGACAGCGATGCTGCACCAGGACAAACTCATTGGTTTGCATAATACACAAGCGCAGCGAGGAAAAATGGCTGTCAAGAACCTGTAGTTCAAGAGAAAAGTGTCTCACATGCAGAATATTGATAGAAACTAAAAGTTACAAATGCAATGCATACAATTAAACAGTGTTACTGTTTAATTACTCATCAATCACAAATTAACCATTTTTTATCTGTCCTAAACAGGGATATATTCCAAATTTTTAACACTCTTAACGTGTAAGCGGACAAATATGCTTCTGGCTGTGTCTGTTTATGATTATTGGAACAATGAAAAATAGTCTCAATGACGTCAAACATTAGTTTTGCTTTTAAAATGTTTAAAAAAAATATGCTGTACAAAAAATATATAAATATACAAAAAAATTATGTGAAATAAAAGGTGACAAACTATGAAATAAAAGGACAAGATAATCATTTAACAGACATAATTGCAGTTCTATTCTCACATGAAGGATCTAGTTTAACTTTATCTTCTTTATGTGATTTAGAGAGAAGCTGCAGTCTTTTCAAAACAAGCAGACAAAAGCAGCCTGACTGGTGTTTCGATGTAAAAGTTTCCCAACTTTAGATCACGGTCTTACCGACTTCAACCTGGATGGACTCGGCGACTAAACAAGGTCAAAGGTTCCCGTTAAGTTGGAGTGGGGCCACGGCGGACCTCAGGGAACAGCCTGTTCTCACAATGCTGCGTTCAAAGACGCCGCAGCTCCACGCCATGCATAAAACATCACATCAGCAACGCTCACACCAGACCGCCATGATGTCTCCCTGCTGTAATTAAAAGCTTAAAACATGTATATTGCATAATATGTGAACATAACATGCTAAGTCCGGTTAATAATTCACTTTGTAGTTTCTGATTAATTAATCAGGGCAGCCTCTCTCTCTCTTTTCTCTCTTTTCACTAAGGTGGCGACCGCCGAGGGCAAGTGATGATTGTGTAAGTGACATATTTCTCTTATCCTTACCTTTTGGGACTCACTAATCTCTTATATAATGTCGTATGATCAAAATCCATAGTCACATTCCAGTTGTTGGGATTTTCATTTAAACACAGATCTGGGATTTAAAGAGTCAAAAAGCATCAATCACTAGTTTTAATCATTGTTCTCATCTTGCTTCGACTCCTCATTGTCACAGTCATCCTGTTATATCAGCGTTAGATTAGTGCAGCAACGATCACTTCTGCCGTCAATAAAATGGATGTAATCAAACTACACATTCTCAGAAACAGCAAAGGCGAATAACATGACAACAACATGGCGAACAACAAGCAGATGTAATGGGGTTAATATCTTTGGTATCAGGTCTCTGATTTAGAGAAAGATGTGAAAATGCAGCAACTGTCAACTTCAACTTTCCATATCATAGACGATCAGATTTAATTGCTGTTTTGATCATAAGAAGGTCCAAGTGATAAATAAATATTGCTTCTTGGCTTTGTATGCATCAAAATCAATCATTTTTTGATTAACTCTTACATATAAAGCAAGGAATCTCAGTCTGTATCAGTTCATCTGATCAACATCACTCTTGGCTGATGTATTACTGGGGATCAGAGTGAGCACAGTGTCAAATTTGGTGCAATTTGGCCCAATTGTGGCGAAATAATGACAAGTTTTACATTTTGGCCTCAGAAACAACATTTTCCAGGCTGAGTGGGTCCACACAAATATTTCTGTATACACAACAACCATTTGCATTTTGAATTTAGTCCAAATTACAGTACAAACATCTATGGACCAAGCCGAAAAACATAGAAGGTATAATTAGCTGTCACTGGCCCAGTTTTCGGAAATGCTGTGGTTTGGGGCTTATAATTCGATTTCTAATAAACTTCATATCAATGTGGCTGGAGCACCATCATCTAACAATAGAGGAAGGAAACTGTCTATATGCTTGTAAATGCACGACTGTCCTTCACGCATCTCCAGAACCGTATGTCTGAATAACTTCACACCTGGCAGGTGTGTTGCTGAGACCCCACAGGAAAAAGATAGAGCTGGTGATATATTTAAAAAAAGAGTCTATCAATATAAAATTGTATATATTGATCAATTATCAATAATTACTGATGAGATTCTTTTAAATATTTGGTGGCATTTTGTGCTTAATGACCTACTTTTAATAGGTAAATGTAGAGGCTAGATCTTATATTATAAATGATTTAATTTCAGTTGCTATCGATACTTACAGATAACTAAATGCAAACCTTGAGTGAAACTATGACTATTATATTGAATTATTTTCTTATCAAATTGATGATGCAGATATTGACGATGTATCGTTTTATTTCCCAAGCAATCGGCTGAACTATCGATAAAACCTCTGCACACATCTGGCTGAGAAAAGCCAGTGAGCTTGTTGGATAAACAGTTTCAGAAGTTTATCTAAACCAACGGTTTAAATCAACGGAGAGAAAGAAAATTCACAGCAGATACTTAGCAGAAGTGAAATTACAATTTAGTATATGTTTGTAATTTATTCAAAGCGATCAGACGCAGGCTGATAATACACCTGCAGCAGGTAAGGTGTGTGTGTGTGTGACGTGAAAGCAAACATGCTGAAACAGAACAGTGCAGCTGTTCTACTGAGCACAGCGATGCTGAGTGAGAGCTGAAGCCACAGCGCAGAATTCACATTGACATTTGTTTACACTGCGTCTCTCTGTTAATCTGAAGCTCATGGGAAAAAGAAAAAAAAAATAAATCACAGTATCTGCACTCGCAGCCTCGGGAGGAAAAAAAAAAAGAGAGCGATATAAGAGAGAGGGAAAATGAAGTGATTTTATCAAAGCCAGAGGGGTGAGTGACTCCAGTGAACCGGCGGGGACACAAACACAAGCAAATGAGAGGAAGAGAGACTCAGGGAACCAGAACAAAAAGACCAGTGTCGAAATGCCTTTGGACAAAAATAACATCAAATCTGGATGAGTGATAAAACCTGGAGGGATTTGCCAGGCGCGACTCCGTGAACATTTAGCCTGCCCCGACACATCAGCCGGTCCAGAGCTGCTGTTTCACGGCCACCGGTCGAGCATCTGTGTGTGTGTAACATCAGCTGCTTTATTAGGTTAAAACAGCTGGACGCCGTCGCCCAGAGAGCAACAGAGCGAGAGAGGCAGAGTCCTGTTAGCTCATCGGCGGCGATAAACAGCCATGCGTGCACAAATGAGTCAGAACGGGAAAGTTTCGACTGTGACGGAGCCTCGCAGGCGCCGAAGACGCCAACTTCAGGGTCGACTCTGCCGGCGGCCGCTGTGATAGCAGCAGATTCTTCTCCTCGACTGAAATGAAACCAAATGATAATTCCCTTGGCAGTGATTCCATGATTTACATGTTGATTATACTAAGTGTGTGAAACACCCATTGACATTGACATCTCCGAATTGTTGTGCAATACTGATCAACATTTTCTACAGTAGGACTAGAGGATGACTTCCCATACCTCTACATATTACAACTACAGACTTGTTTAGTCATTTTAATACTCATTTTCAACACAGTTTCATGTAGGTTTCCACATGTTGGGGCTGTGCAGCAGTGAACAACAGAGGATCCAGCCTGTCAGAGTAAATAAAAGAGCATCTCTTCATGATCAGTGTTATGTAGAGGATCCAGTCCTTTGACGTCTTGTGATATTTGGCTGATTCCAAATTGGATAAAATAAGATATCGATGTCAATTCAAACAGGTTTAACAAACAAATTTCAGTGAAATGATTCATTCGCCACTTTAGCTGAAGTTGTTGTTTTTATATATCCTTAGAAATGTTTTACTTTTAGTAAATGTCATCACAATTTAACCAGAACATTGTAAGCAACTAGAAGGTAAATGTCTGTAAGTAATATTAAAGGACTCATATTCAAAATGTTTCCTATGTTTTATCTGTGTGATATTTGTGGTTTTAAGAACTAAAAATCATCTCTTGTATTTACACATCTCTACATCTCTTGCAGCTTTGTGTCTCTCATGAACTTTAATGAGCCTGTTATCTGATCGGCTGGTTTGAATGGCTGTGAATGGGAGTGTGGGTGGTGATGGTGTAGTTGTGACATCACAACTTCACAGAAGTCCTGACAGCTTGTCTTATAGCGCCGTTTCTGAATACAGACTGTGCATTTCTCTCAGTATTCATATAGCACAGGTCTGCTTATAATAATACAAAATATATATATTAAAATCTCACTTTTAAAGAAATAAAACACAATTGGCTGAACACACACTGCACTTTGCAAACCTGTACAGCCGCCTACAGTGATGGAAAGGTACGGAAGTATATATCAATAAAAATAACAATATAAAAAGTTAACCAGAAAAGAAGCTGTCACCTTAACAAATGGTAAAAACTATAGACACATGGATCTACGTCACATTAAATTCCTGTGTTGTCAGATGTAACGTGTGATTCATGCGAGTTTTGCAGTTTAAAGCCCACGTCCGGTTAACACCTGTGATTCACCTTCACACCAGTGACGAGTCCTGACACCACACAGGGAGGAGATTAGCTCACACGCTAACGCTCGACTGAGAGCGTTAGCATAGATAATCTCGCACACAGGTGTGTATGTGTGTGGGTCTGCTGCTCCATGTGCTGCTGTTGTGATTCCCTATAGGATTTATAATGACTTAAATCCATAGCATAGCCAATGCTATATGACAACTTTAGCTGTGTCTCATTCTGTGATGCCAGTTATTTCAAGGAGTGTGTATATGTGTGTGTGTGTGTGCGAGCGCACATGTGTGTGTTAACAGGCGTAATAAAACTGAGAGAATGTTTAGTGTTTGTACTACAGTTTGCTGGGTGTGTGTAACATTCATGGTGCATTTCCATTAACATTTCTCTGTCATTAGCCGCACAATAGTGAGATCTTTTGTGTGTGTGTGTGCGCGTGTGTGTGTCAGAGTCTGCTTCGGAATCGTGCGAAACTCTGTAGTTAAAGTGTCACTTTGATGGATGAAAGAGGCTAAGAGGGAGATGGCAGCAGAAACACAGAGCGACAGAGATGTGAATATCATATAAATACTGGAACAGAGAGGAAGACAATGACAGAAACAGATGGACAGAAAGACGAGATGCCACGCTGCGGCGTCTTTTATCAACAAAAGCTGTCATCAGACCTGAACTAAATGTTTTGAAAAGCGTTCAATCACAACTGGGAGCAAATAAATTCATCACATCATCATAAATCCTGCGTTTTCTGTTGACTCTGGATCTTCCAGATGACAGAAACAACTTTTTGGCAGTGTTTTGATTGATAGAACGACACGATAGTGTGATTACGGACATTAGCGCAATTATGCCGTTTACATGACTGTGAAGGTGACAGCTGCCCAGAATAATAATAATAATCCTGTTTACATGTGTCATAGTCAGTTATCTAAAGAGGGTTGCGATGTTGAAAAGCTACTATGAGAATCAAAGATTCCACAATTCTGGAGAAAATTGTTGATATTTGTTGATATTTGAACACAAACAAAGCTTCAACATAAAAGACTAATATTATCCGACACACACATCTTCAATGTTTTACACACACAATTTTCCCTGAGTATTTCACTATTCTCTTTTGAGCTTTAAAAAAAAACGCTGGTTTTTCATGCACATACAAACACAAAAGAACATGCATTTACATGGACAGAGAAAATGTTACACAGAGGAGCTTCTACCAAAAAGAGGAGGTGTGTCGGGTTGTGTGGCAGTAAAAAAATCTGCTGATCAAACAATCATAATCTGTAAATCTTGTTGGGCGAAAGTTGTTGTCACAGGAGGCAACATGAACGATTGGCTTCACCATCTCCACCATAAACATGTCCAAGAATATGAAGAATGCATGAAACTAAGATCTGTGTTCTCTTCCACGTCTATATAATTTTTTTGATCACACTACCCCAGCTCTACACACACATCCGCTAATTTCAACAATCCAGTACCCATGTACTGATTCTCATTCCAGTCACTTCACACTCAGCTTTGAACTGCTCCAGCAATGAGGGTCACGGTCCGATGAAGCCAACAGAACCAGATCGTCTGCAAAAAGCAGCGACCCGATCCTGAGGCCACCGAACGGCAGCCCCTCAATGGCCTGGCTGCGCCTAAAATTCTGTCCATGACGGGGTCCAAGCCTCAGTTGAAACAAGTCAGACTTACTACTGGCAATGTGGTTCGGTGCAGCATCTGCAGTGAAGGAGAAGCTGCATCGGTCCATTGTGGTGAAGAAGGAGCTGAGGAGAAAGACGAAGCTCTCGATTTACCAGCGAATCTACGATCCTACGCTCAACCTATGGTCTTGAGATTTGGGTATTAACCAAAAGAATAAGATTGCAAATACAAGAGGCCAAAAAGAGTTTCCTCCACAGGGTGTCTTAGGCTCTTCCTTAGAGATAGGGTGAGAAACTCAGTCATCCTGGAGGATTTAGAATAGAATCTCTACTCTCTACTGGCTCGTGCATCTAGTGAGGAGCCTCCTGGACTCCTCCCTGGTGAGATATTCAGGACTTGTCCCTCCAGGAGGCAGCCCCGGGGAAGACCCAGGACACGCTGGAGAGACTATTTCTCTCAGCTGACCTGTGAACGCCTTAGGGTTCTCCTGGAATAGCTGGATGGTTTGGTAGTGGAGAGGGAAGTCTGGGTTTCTCTAATTGGGCTGCTGCCCCTACGACCCGACCCAAACTAGAGGAAGAAGATGGATAGATGGTACTTATCAAATCATGAAGCTATAAAGCTTCCACCTACTGCCTGAATTTATCTGTAAGGTCGTCAGCTCTGTTCCTGTTGGAAAGTGCTCTGGGAGCAGTTTGTTCTGAAAATGAAGCAGCGATTTTATTTGATTCTGATTATGATTCGTATTCGTTAGCAGAAATCTGCAATTAACAGCGGCTCAGATTAGAGCCAGAGTTCAGAGTCACAGTGATCTAGGCTGTGTGAATCAGGCCTTTATGGTTTAATCGCTGCCAAGAAGCACTGAGGGAGACCAAGAAGAAGAGGGGAATCACTTGGGCTAAAAAAAAACTCTTTGGTTCCAACCTCTTTAGACACACTGATTGAATCCACATCAAACCTGATATATTGTAGACTGTATACTGGTCACATCCCCTGGCTGCATTGGTTCTGAGGGATGATTTCAGTGCAATAAAACCATTGTTATTTTGTTGTCTTTTTTTTCTCCATCTTCGCTCAAGAGCCGAGTTGTTTGAAATCAGATGTCGCCCTCGCTCCTGCTTCCACTTAAAATGGCTTTGCACACACGCTGTGTTTGCACAGATTGTTGCTTGCCCAGATTTCTTGCTTCTCAATGTTCATCAAACATATAAGCGACACAGTGGTGACTGCTGGTCTATCAAGAAGAATTTTTAACAAAGAAAAAGTTACTAAGATGATTTGTAAAGTCCCCAGCTCAACCTGTCTCAGAACAACGGGATTAAACTAAAAAAAAGCATGGTGCAGATTTCAAGGTCACTGATTCGCTCATTTCATTCATCCCCGGGAAAGATCATCTAATCATCATGCAGAGGTTCAGCATCAAGGCTCACCGAGATGCCCCCCCTTAAACCCCCAAAGACGATTAGTGTCCAGTGGGGGGGGACCAAACCATGCATTTACCCGATGAGCGTCTAGTTTCATTGCAGTGGAACACACTTCCCCATTCAAGTCTATTAATACTGAGCTTCAACCTGTTTAAAGCACTGGCTCCGAATGAATGAAAGAGAAAAAAGTCGCTCAGTGACCTGTAAAAAGTAGCTGATTCTGAACATTAGCACATTATTTAGTCAATGAAATGTAAACACTATAGTACATATCTGACTACTTCAACATTTTAGGTCTTTGAGCAATCGGCAATGAAATTATATTCAAGTATAGGGTTGAAGAGAGAGACTTGTAGAATCTGAACAATAATCAATAAATCATGCTGCAGACTAAATAGACACTCTTAAATAAAGGAAGAAAAAAAGCGATTATAGGTCTCATTTAGTTTATTGAACCGGCAGAAGGGTGTTTATCTGGTGTCCATCAGTGCTAAATCACATCATTTGCTGCAAGCACAGCATATTTGAAAAGTAATAAAAACCGTTAAAAAGCGAGAGAAAACGCAAACTGTGTGGGTGAGGAGAAGAGACCTTGAGAGGATTATAAAATAAAAAACAAACAGCAGCAAACAAAGAGGAAGGTGATTTGGGCGTAGAAAGAAAATGAAATAAATATGGAAGAAAGAGGGGAACAGCACGGCAGGAAGAGAAATCTATAAAAAGATTAGGAGATGAGGATAAATAACGGCAGCATATATTGAAAATTTTGGGTCAGGAGGAACAGGACCAGGAGGTGTTCGGGTGCATCCGTTAGAGTTCGTAGTGAGTTTAAAAGGAGGGCTCAGTGTGTGTGTGTGTCTCCTGCAGCGTGTGTTGTTCCTGCTTTGAAACGTGCCCAGAGAGGAATAAAGCCAAGGCCGCCGCCACCATTTCTCTGCAGCGACTTCCTGCACGCGGCATATAATTCCCACAAACCTGTGGCGTTACGGGCTTTCAGGGAGCTTTCTAGGACACAATGACACCGGCTGTCAAGGCCTTTCAGAAACTCACACACAGGAACATAAAACACACACTCGAACTCCTAGTGAATCTCAGTTTTCAGTCCAGTTTCCAGCAGTGAAACGGCAGCGTCTCCCAGGAGGAGGAGACACAGCACAGCATCAAATCCAACCAGTCGCAGAATCAGGGTCAGAACTGAATTATCGCCAAAAAAGGTTGGAAGGAGACAAAAGAAAAGGATGAAAAGGAGACAGAGGAAAAAGAAGGATGAGGGCTCTGATACTGAGACAGATGAGTAGGACATGAGGACCTGTGTATGAAGAGTGAGGACATGTGTGTTTTAATAAAGTAGAAAAACACAGCAAACCACCACGGTTTTAACACCGTCTGACCACAGCTTCACCCACACAGCACGGTTTAAACCTTGAATCTTTACAATCGGATTTTAATTGGAATGATAAAAATGTCTTCTCCGGTTTATATGAAACTCAAACTGGTGGAAGTCATGTAAAGAAGATAGTATATATATTTTTATGGAAAGAAAGGTTCAGTTGCAAAATGCTTCTCCAGAGCAGCATCTGTCTTAGTGACCATAACTCTGAAAACTTTGAAATAATCCACATGTAGTAAGAGAAACTCTGATTTTAAAATACAGAAACAAAAGCGTAAAGAACAGATTGAACAGTGTGTGTGTGTGTGTGTATTTTAATGTGAGATGCAAACTTTCTCTCTACTGCAGCTACAGTCATTGGCGACATCTTAGTGACTTAGTGATATATATATACCAAAAATCACAGCACAGCTGATGTTCTTGAATGATCATTAGTGCTGCAATAACTGTTCTTAATCTTGCTAAAGTTTTTTAAAGTTGATTAATCTATCAATTATTGAAACGATTAATCAATTAGTTGCTAGATAAGAGATAATAATAGTATATAGGTTCACTAAGGCTACAACTATCAACTATTCTGATAGTTGATTAATCTATTGATTATTTAAACAATTAATTGAATAGTTGTTTGATCAACATTTTACACCATTTTATGAACCAGTGTTTGTCTCGTCTTTGAGAGTGCAGAAAATTCAAAGTGATCCAGAAACTAGGATTTCTTCTGGATCATTATCAAAATGTAATCGTCTGTTCATGATAACATTCCCAACATTTGCTGAAAATTTGACAAAAATCTGGCCAAAATTTTTTGAGGTAGTTCGCTAACAAAGAGACAGACAAATGTCGGCTAAACCACAACCTCATTGGCAGATGTAAAAAAAAAAAAAAATTATACTGCTCATGACCCCACACATGGGTTAATTAACGCTTAATGTCTTTAGAAACATAATCTATTGTTTCTTTGGAAGCTGAGCTCATCAGCTTAACTTTAAGTTACAGGTTTTATTAAAAAAAAAAAAAATCAGCTCTGTTATCAAGGACAAATCGCACCATTTGTTCCCAGTGTGGAAGCCGTTTCCTCCTTATTAAAGTGTTAGTGTCAGCAGCTCCATCCTACTGTGTGTTTATAGCTTCATTCAACAAAGTGGAAGAAAAGTAAAATAAAGCATAATCCTCCAAGTATGTAAGATGAGCAGAATCATTTACTGGTAAATGCTGAGTTTTTGGGAGGAAGCTTCAATGACTCATTGTGTAGAAGGTTACTGAGAATTTTAAGTGGTGAATCACTCTAGTGCGAGAACAGACAGGCAGTGGTTGTCTGGTCACTGTGATTCCAAACAGGTCAAACATGCTTCTTTAGTTCAGAAGGAGGTTCTCAGCTCACCTTGTTCCCTATGGCTTTCTTAGGTGGGAAGTTGAAGGTGTCGACCTGTGGAAACTGGGACCTCAGGTGGTTGTGGAGCTCCCTGAACTCAGTGTAACGCCTGTACACGTTCCACTCGTTGTCCAGGATGCGGATGTAAACCTGAGGAAAAGAAATTATCAACATCAGCAGCATGTCCTGAGGCATGAAGTCCTGGAATCAACAATTAAAACCAACAAATCTGTTCATGCTACAGAATCATCAGTCAATTTCATGTTGAAATAATGACTGAAAAATAATGACTGAATAACTGTATAATGAAAAAAATGACTGCTCCTTTAATCCGTGAACTTCTGACATCACAGATGCACCCGTAGAGTCCAGGTGACACAGCACCAGCACACAACACCTGAAACAAGACACGTCCCACGGCCATTAACAGGAAGCTGACGTTTGCCGCAACGTCTCGTTGTGAATACCAGGGCGTCTATGACAGACGCGTTAACGTTTAAGAGAAGACATCTGTCAAAATGATTCCTCACATACGGTTGAATAAATGATCTGAAATCACGTACCATTATTCAAATAGACAGCGGCAGCATGAGTGGGAGGTGAGAAAGAATAGCGAGATGTGTTTTTTTTTTTTTCTTAACTCTCTGCCTGCTTCTCTGCTTCTTACTTTAGGATAATTAGGAAATATTAGAATAATATGCACAAGGTTGATGTGACTTGTATGAACACTAGTGAGTACAACCTGCATGGAAACTGCCTTTAGATCAGGGGTGTCAAACATGCGGCCCAGAGGCCCGAACCGGACTGATTAAGGATTGGGTCCGGCCATTGGATGACTGTAGAAAACGTGACAAAAAAATGGAGCACTTTCTGTTTCTTCAGTCAGTCAGTGAGAATCTTTCGGGGCTCAAGGGATAAAAGATTTACAGTTTTGATTTGTAAATAGTTTGTAAGGTAGGAGAGAACTTCACCTGCTGCTTAAAACACTAAATATCTTTTTACAATGGCTAAGCTAAAAAAATTTTATTTTTAAAATTTAAAATTTTTTTAAAAATTTTAGTAAGCTAAAAATGTCACAATTAAGAAAAGGAAAAGTCTAAAATATGAGATAAAAAGAAAACATTAAGATAAAAAAGTCAAACAATTGAATCCTATTTTAAGCAAAAAAAAAAAAAGTCTAAATTGACCAAAACCAAGAAGAAAAAAAAATTAAGCAAAATGTATATGCCAGCGGACTATGATATTTCAAGATAATTCTACTCAATATCGGATTCTACCAAAAACAAGATATTTTCATGGGTTAAGATTTCATTTTTTGCAGTGTGACCAAATGTTCTGAATTGAATGAATTGCAATATATGCAACAACAGACTGACTGTATATGGAATAACTGCCAAAATTACATTTTTTTTTCCTCATGTCATCTCTTATATTTTGTGAATTGAAGGTTAATTAATCATGTAAATATTCATGATGTATTTATTTACATAAAAAGTAGGGAAGAAACTTGTACTTGTGTTGTTTATACTTATTTTTTTACTGGTTCCGGCCCACTTGAGATCCAATCGCGCTGTATGTGGCCTATAAACTGAACTGAGTTTGACTGCCCTGCTTGGATGAAGGATGTGATGCAGATGGCTGTGATCTATGGGCGTTTGGGATTCGCTCTGACCAGCGTGGCTGCTGCGTTGATATATTTTGTTGCACTAAGAGCAGCTGCACTAAAGGAGAGGAGCGGAATCGGCTGAACGACGGCGGTGGTTGATGAGATGGGAGCGGACACGGTGACTAATGGACTGAATACTTGTCATCTCTGCACTTTATGTTTGACCTACAGGAGCACATCCAAGTTTTTACCAATCTCTTTTTTTTGCAAGATGGCAGAAATGGTGACCTGACAGGAGGTCACAGCTACAAATATATAAGTCAATGTAATGTCCTGTGTGTGTAAGTGTGTGTGTGTGTGTGTGTGTGTGTGTGTGTGTGTGTGTGTGTGTGTGTGTGTGTGTGTGTGTGTGTGCGGTTTCACTATGACGAATGTTCATGTTGTTACACCTCAAAGATTCTTTGACTTTGGAGCATGTACCGGACTATTTTAAAATTTGTGATTTAAAAACAAAATGTATCTTCTGACCTTTCCACCTCGGACATCGTTAGGATTTGACGGATTGCGGAAAATTACAGGAAATCAATCAGTGTCACTGAGGCGGTTTGACGTCTGCCCGGCAGACGAACCTTTTACATAGACTCAAGATCAATATTCCATAATTCACGACTTCAGGCAGGATTTGTCACACATGCGGACACGAGAATGTGTTGATAAATAAGCTGAAGCTGTGAAGTTCCAATCACCTGCTTTTTCCACAAACCTACACCAGTCTGCAAAGACGTGTCAAAGTCAAAGAGAAGGTCACACCAAGCAATTACTGTAGCAAAGTGAAGACTATGAATATATATATATATAGTCTGTTGACATATGCTGCCTCAGTTTAGCATGATAGCATCAACACATGTAATGAAGAACAGCTCAGTCGATGGGAAAAACAATACTAGTAATAATTAGTCCTGCAGGTATTATAATATTTTATAAAACAAGGTACGTGATAAATAATACGTTTGATCTGATGATGATTCGAGGCGGAAAGTCAGAGGATCGGTTTGTGCTTGAACATTTGTCTGCATGTTTGGCTGCATTTTCTTATTATTACGTATTATTTTATTACCTCTGCCAAGGAGGTAATGGTTTAACCAGCATTTGTCTGTTTGTTAGCAAAACACACTACCGTTCAAAGGTTTGGGTTTTTTTTTTTATAGTTTTTCTAACCAGATAAACTGTTTTCAGCTGTGCGAACATGATTGCACAAAGGTTTTCTAATCAGCTAATAGCCTTCTGATGCAACGAGCAAACACATTGTACCATTAGAACACTGGAGTGATAGTTGCTGGAAATGGGCCTCTATACACCTATGTAGATATTGCATCAAAAACCAGACATTTGCAGCTAGAATAGTTATTTACCACATTAGCAATGTATAGAATGTATTTCTGATTAGTTTAAAGTTATCTTAATTTTAAATAACAGTGCATTTTCTTTAAAAAATAAGGGCATTTCTAACTGACTCCAAACTGTACATCAAAAGATTTTGGACGAAATTTTCAGCAAATGTTGTGAATGGCAACATGAACAGATGACTATGTTTTTGGTAAAGATCCGGAAGAAATCCTGGTTTCCAGATTACTTTGAATTTTTTTGTTGTTCGGTAACATTGCGGTAAATGGAACTTCAAACAGGCGCCATGGTTTGGGGCCACCTGGTGGTGATATGTGCTGCATGTATGTCTTCAGTCTATTTGCTAACGGTTTGACGGTATAATAAGCGTCTGTGGCTCCTCAGACATCACATATGGCAGCATTAGCACAGCGAGATTAATCCACTTTACAGCGTCTCATTGGCAAACTTATTTATGGCAACACATTAGCCTCAGCACACAGCGAGCAGCTCCCCCCTCCCCACTAATCACAAACACTCCTATTATCTCTGACAAAAAATCTCGACGACATTCACACTGCAGCGGTGGTGAATATTTTGAGCACCGACGCTTTGATTTGTGCAGTGAAAGCTGCCTTCAAACAGGGGACAAGGCCTCTAATCAGGGTTCACAGGGACCTGCTGGAAACAGGGTGATGGGTTCTGGATGTGATGGACGCCGTTCTTTTGTTAAATGGCTTATTATGAGAATATGTGAGGAAGCATAATAATGCTTTTGATAGAAATATGGACTCAATGACTCAACATATACAGGAAATACCCACCTTTTAGTAACTGAAATATCAGCAATTTATGCTGGAAAATGTTTTTTTTCTCCCAATGGTGAAGGGATTCAACTTTTTTTTTTTTCAGTACATTGATGTTTCTCACAAAATTGATTCACCTATCACTACTTTATGTTTTTGCAATTTGACCTTTTCCTGACATTGGTGTAGGAGGTTGTTTTACCTCATGCACAGTGGATTTCTAACTCTATGCACAACATTCAAAGAGCAAAGAAACACTCGCTGTTTTCAGTTTAAGAATTTGTCTCCAGATATTTTAGGTGACATTCACTAATCAAATTCTCTTTTCTACGATTGAAAGCATGTCTTTTTTTTTCCCCTCCCGAAACGCTAGATTTTAAAACTGCAAAACAACTTGTTAAAATTCACATTTCAGAGCGAGACGAGAAGATCAATAAGCTTCCCTTGTCTGAAAGCTTAATGTGAAGCTGCAGCCAGACGCTATAAACATCACTAATTGACAAGTTGCATCTCGTTTTGTTTCATTTTTACAAAAAAAAAAAAAAATACAAGTGTAAAAACAGTGAGCCGTATCAATTCCGGGGCGGCGGAGCCATTGTCACTGTGAGATTGCAAATCTCTCACCCGGCTCTCAGCAAGAAAGAGAATAAGTACAAGTGTGTTGCCTAAATTATCACTTGTCAACTGTTCCTTTATGCATGTTTTAAAGGCTTCTGAAGTTGATGGGATGCATCACTTAATGTTATTTCAAATTAGGGATGCACCAATACCACTATTTTTTTTAAAACAAGTACTGTACTTGCATGCACTCACTGATACCATCAGCTACATTTCTTAGCCAGGTGAAGGGTGTGTACTCATGGCTTACACCATGTTCTTTGCCATCTCATCTCGCAGCACAACATGGACTGCACTTTTGACCTCTGAACTGCTTTGCCTGCAGCTTAAAATCATCATCAACCCACTGTGCAGTCAGGCTGATGAGAGACATTGGGCTGGCGCTGACACCATGCAACAGGTTGTGGATGTGTTTGTTTCACAAAGCCGTGCAGCTTCAGTAGCACTGTGCCTGTGATATGGCTACGGCTGGGAGTCTCAAACCTCAGCTCCAGTATGCTGAGAAGAACCTGGAATCCCAAAATATCGACCCCAGACAGTGGCTGGTTGCCCATGGCAATATACTCACCAAGAGCATCTGTGATTGTTGTCTCTGGACATTTTCTCCCGCTTAGACAAGCGGGAGAAAAGTTGCAAAGTTGGTCGTCTATTATCTTTGTCACAACTCATCAAATCACAAAATTCTGCATCGTGGTAGGACTTCAAATGTTTAATTAAGTTGCTTGTGTTGTAAGTGGTACATTTTGTACCTCCTCTCAAGATTTTTGCTGGACATAATTTGGATTATGCTTTGTTTTTGTTGCTCTCAATCACCTGCTGACATGACTCCTTCCACCGGCGGCTTGCAGCCAAGCGGTTGCTGTTTTAAAGTAGTATTGGTGGCAAGTACTAATGTCAGGTATCGGGGAATCCCTATTTAAAAAGAACTTTCATCCATCATAAAAAATGTCTCCCATGTAAATGTGTTTGTTCTCTATTGTACCTAACCTGGCTAACACCAGGCCTCATATCAATGAGTATTGATATTGGGTCTGGAAAACATCTGTTTATTTGTTCATATTGGAGGCATGGTTTATTAAAGCCCAGACATGTTTATTTGGCGCTACGAATGTCTATAAAATGAGTCTGTTCAAAGTTTATAGCCAATCATATCAAACATACCTAATAAATGAAATAGTGAAATGAAATTAATGAAATAGTTCAGCACTAGCAGTTGCTCATTTTTCAAAATAAACCTGCAGTCTAAGTTACTAAGAACAAGGCTGCAATGAATGGTAAATTCTGTGTTTCTTCTTGCTGCACCCTCCCCCGTTCTGTGATTGGCTCCCTCACTGGGAAAAATTTGGTTCTTGGTGTCCAGACTGAATTGCAGAGTGCAAAGAATTGCAAAGTGAATTCACATGCAAGGAAGGATGGGTATACCCAGGCTATGTTGTACCTTGAAAACTTAACAAAAAAATTATTTCTAAAGGTCAGTGGTTATGTTAAAGTTTGTAAGATTCAGCAACATCTACAGAACAGCTTTGAGCAGAAATATCCATTAAGTATGCTTTAGTTGTCAAATAATTCAATGAACATTAGAAAATCACTAAAGAGCACAGACCTCCGCTTGTATGACGCAATGTTACCAAACAACTGAAAATTCTGGATTTTATCTGGATCATTACCAAAATGTAATCATTTGTTCATGGTAACATTCCAAACATTCGCTAAAAGTTTGATGAAAATCCGGCCTGAACTTTTTGAGATATTTTGCTAACAGTCAGACAGACAAACGCCAGTGAAAATATTCCCTCCTTGGTGGATGTAATAAGAATCGTTGTGGTTTTATGACATAAGTGATAAGTGAGAGCAGGATCCTCACTTAGTATAAAAAACATCTTTTACATTTTCATCTTATTATTCCTTCAATTGTCTTTAAGTGTATTTGGACCATTCTGCACTTTAAATACAATACACAGCCGGCTGAGATGTTAAAGTGCTAACCTGTGCTTTCATTTATTCATTAAGACCCCATTAGCTAACACCTCAGTGACTGAAAGCTGCTCCTCGCCCCTGGTGAAAACAAATGAAGCTGAAATCATGCAAATCCTCACACATAAAGGAGCCAAACCAACATCTCTGTGACCACGGACGCGGCACGACTCCTTCCTGAGGAAAAAAACGCTTCAACGCTGTGAAATAACTTCAGAAGCAAAAGATCAGAAACATGAAGCCTGTGAACAGATAATTGCAGCTTTTTCTTTGCTTGGCATTTAACTGGATCTTTAGCCCGGAGCCTTTTTCCAACACACAGGTGGAACTACAAGCATTCATGAGCCACTTCTGAGAATTGCAGCGAGTGCAGATGACGATAATGATGTTTCTCTCTCTCTCTCCCCGCCTGCTGCATCTCTCTCCGAGAAAAAGACCCCAGCCTGTTGTCCCCAGATCTGACAGGCAGGATAACTGCAGGAGTTCCCACTGTGACAAAAAAAATGTGTGCAAACCCATTTCCAGCCCGGCAGGAGACACACTCAGAGCCTTAACAGCTCTCTGCTCGCTTCACAACGGAAGAGTGTCAGGGTCAGGCAGGAAACGGCTGGCGTCGCCTCTGACCGACGCGTCGGCGATGAACGTGCGGCGATGACAGCCGTCAATCAATCAATCAATCACAGGTCTCGAAACAGAAACGTGTCAAAGATCGCGTCATGGTTGAATTTTACACCAGGGAAGGTTAAGAAAGCTCCAAATCAATTACAGACCGGATCAGAGGAGAGCGACCCGAGGCTTCAGTAGCTGTTTGCTGCAGGGAGGTCGAGAAAAAAAAGGCAAAAAATAAAGAAAGGAAAGATTTTGGCACCCGATAAAGACCTCAGTTACTGTCAAATGTGTATAGGTGGAAGAGAAAGAGAATGACTGAGCAGAAGAAGTCGGAGTCAGCCAACATCTCCAATTAGGCTGAGCGTAGAATCCATTTGGATTCAAGAGGAGATGGAAGTGTGTTTGTAGATGCAAGACACAGCTTCTTCAAGCCAGAAAAATACCTTATGGGGAATGAATAGAAAAAAATGAAATATACCCACAGTAAGATGAGAAACGTGGAGAACAGCATAAAAAAAGGTTAAACTCCAGATCCTGGTGAATAGTCCTGAGCAACAAAGAAGCTTTATTTGAATTATTTGATGAAAAGAAAACCATCAGTGAAACGTCCAGGAGGAGGAGGAGCGATTTGTTGGCTAACTGCTCCCTGTCTGTAGATGAAAGGTGAAGGTCTTTATTTATTTAGACAGAGTTCACCTTGAAGCTCTGGACCCGCTGCAGCCTCTGACTCTGCTGGGGTGAGAGGCTGCTGGACGTGTGAAACACAGAGCAGGAAAAAGACCTTTGGGAGGCTTCTTCTCCTACTGTGACATATTTCACAGTTTCAAGTACAGTTTTTTCAATTGGGCCAAATTGTAATAATTCTTTCAAGTCCGGAGACGGAGATAAAGAAACATTTAATATGAGAATATCCAGAGGAAGAAGATAAATGTTCAATACATCAGCACTTATTCAACTAAGTTGTTTCCAACTCACATGAACTATTTTTTTCAAAAAGGAAAAGTGAGCATAATTTTTGTGACAAATCTTCCCGTTTCCATCCACATTTTCAATTTGAAACTTCAAAATGTGCATGAAAACATGACTGATATGTCTCCATGATCTTGAAGTTAAAACTTGCCTCCTTAATTGATTTACTACCAGCTAATATCCATCCAAACCCTGCAGATCCAACTTCATTTTCTCAAGTTGAAACTCAATATGCAGCTGCTGATGCTGACCAGCTATGACGAAACAAGACCGTGGATACAGCAAACAATAGTCGACTGTGATAATATACAATACACATATATATATATATATATATATATATATATATATATATATATATATATATATGTATTGTAATATATAGTGGTGTGAAAAAAAGTGTCAATTTAAATTTGTCAAACAACAAGTGAACACAAAATACAGTTTTTAAATTAAGGTTTTTATAAAAAAAAAAAGAGGGAAAAAATCCAAACCTACATGGCCCTGTGTGAAAAAGTGATCGTCCCCTAAACCCAGTAACTGGTTGGGTCCTTAGCAGCAACAACTCCAATCAAATGTTTGCGATAACGAGTCACCTACAGCACTGTAGACGAATTTTGGTCCGCTCAACTTTGCAGAATTGTTGTAATTCAGCCACATTGGAGGGTTTTGGAGCATGAATCATCTTTTTAAGGCCATACCACAGCATCTCAATAGGATTCAGGTCAGGATTTTGACTAGGACACTCCAAAGTCTTCATTTAGTTTTTCTTCAGCCATTCAGAGGTGGACTTGCTGCATTGTCCTGCTGCAGAACCCAAGTGGGTTTTAGCTTGAGGTCAGGAACAGATGGTTAGACATTCTCCTTCAGAATTTTCTGGTAGAAGCAGAATTTATGGAAGTCTTCCAGGTCCTGAAGCAACAAAACAGCCCCAGACCTTCACACTACCACCACCATATTTTACTGTTGGTATCAGGTTTTTTTTTAAATGCATTACTTTTTCACCTGATGTAATGGGACACACACCTTCCAAAAAGTTCAACTTTTGTCTCGTCAGACCACAGAGTATTTTCTCAAAGGTCTTTGGGATCATCAAGATGTTTTGAAAAATTGAGATGAGCCGTAATGTTCTTTTTGCTCAGCAGTGGTTTTCATCTTGGAACTCTGCCATGCAGCCATTTCTACCCAGTCTCTCTCTGATGGTAGAGAAATGAACACTGACCTTAACTGAGAAAGTGAGCCCTGCACTTCTTAGGATGTTGTTGTGGGGTCTTTTGTGAATTCTTGGATTGGTTCAGTACCTGTACTCTGCTAAATAATAAAGTGACTCTAATCTTATATATTCCAATTATGACAGTTTGTTCTGTAAAGTCCTGCAGTGTGAAACCAAAACTAATAGACACAAATACATGCTTTGTTCCAGGCTTTCAGGTGTGAAAACATCATGAGACGATCATAGATCATAGTAGGAATCGACACATCTCTGACAGCAGCAAGTGAAAGTGCTGCAGTGTTTTTCATTTCCCTCTTCATCATCGAATTCTACAGGCTCCTGCAGCTGAAGATGAGGTGAAGCTCAGTTCTGACTATTCATCGGCGAGTTTTCCTCCACAAAAAAAAAAAACTTCACAGATGTGTGGTATTAGCTGGAGGCGGGAACAGGGTGGTGGAGTCAGAATGTGGCCGCTGATGGTGGCGTTGCCTGCAGGCAGCGTGATGATGATGATGATTTCAGCTTCAGCCTCCACACGTCTGTTAAATCTGCAGCTGGAACATGTTTTACCAGTCTCTGCTCAGTTACTCTCAGTCTTCAGTTAGTCACCCATTCATTTTGCATCTCTAATTGTTTCCTTCTCCAGCTTCATTCTTCTCATCTCTCAGCGTTCACCTCCTCTTTCTGTCTTTTTGTTTTGTTCAGCACTGAATCCTCTCCTCTCCGCCTTTACTCTCAATCATCTGTTCGCTGGCTTCTTATGACACGAAAACACAGATTCTCAGGACTCGTCAGTGACTCATTCGCTGACATGAAAGAGTTTCTAGTAAAGTGTTGGATGACGGATAAACAGGGAGGAGGAGGAGGAGGAGGCGATTCTGATGAAAGACATAGATAAGCAGTGTTTCGTCCTATTTTTCTCCTGCTAGGGCGTCAAAAGTTTTTTCAAGGTAGCTCTAACTTCCTGCTGAGGCATACAGGCGGAGCTTTTTATTACCTGCAGCACCTTTGTTGTGTGTGTTTACCTGTAGAGCTGCAACAAATAATCAATTAGTTGCCAATTTGATTTCAGTCATTTTTAAGAAGAAAATGTCCAAATTCTCTGGTTCCAGTTCTTCTTTACTCCTCTATTATAGAAGACTAAAGAAATAACCTAACAAATGTAGTAGACTGTTCGTCAAAAGGACAAAAAAAGACATTTCAGGTGAAATCTTTAGCTTTGGGATCCAAAAAAAATAAATGAATAAAAGTTAAAAAAAAAACTCAATAAAATAGAAATAAAAAGTCAAATTCTGCGAATGAGATAAAGTAAACAATTTGATCTTATTCTTTAAAACAACATCAAACTGACAAAAAGCAAAGAAGAAAATAATGAAATAAGGAAAACTTATCTGCCAATGGAATGAGATAATTCAAGATAATTCTATTTAATATTAATTATACCACAATTAATTAATTGTACCAAAAACAGGGATATTTTCACCTGAAGACATTTAATTTTTTGCTCCATAAATTGTATATATGTAGTCTGTCTATGTCTACAGACAGACTCTGTCTAATCTAATTTATAATTTATAATTAATTGATTTCAGTGATTTTTAAGAAGAAAATGTCCAAATTCTCTGGTTCCAGCTTCTCTTCTCTGATTGTTTTCTGGTTTCTTTAGTCTTCTATAATAGTAAACTGATGATCTTTGGGTTGTGAACGGTTAGTCTGGACAAAAAAAGACATTTTAGGTTGAATCTTCGGCTTTTGGAAACAGTTGACATTTTAGACATTTTTTGACGTTTTTTAATCGCTTATTAAAATAGTCATTAGTTTCAGCCCTATCGTACAGTATTAATATATGCATCTGCCTAAAAAAATCCAGTATTTGTTGGTGCTAATAGACTCAGGTTGTTTACTGCAGGGCTGTTTATTGGTTTACATAATGCTGCCCTGTAGTTGAAGCTGGTCAGAAAGTCACAGTTCATCAGCAGTGACGCGTCTCATTTAAGTACAAATTAACAAGACATTGAACTTTGACCTTCTCATAGTAAACAGCTCTGGCTAAGAGTCACTGACTTCAGCGTCTTAAATGGAAATGTAATGTAAATTACACTGATGCTGGAGACGATGCCTCCTCCGTGTGTTCCCGAGGGGCTTTAATCTATGACGGATGGATGGAAGACCAAGACAACGATTGTAATTATCATCATCATCATTGTAAAGCATTCATCATTACCATCATCAACACAGTAGTTATCCCCCCTCCGTCACCAACCAGCCATTATAACCATAATCACTCACAAGCACGTCCCCACACACACACAAACGAGATCATTAGTATCGCTCATATTTAAAAACAGAACATCTGTCTTTGAACGCAACACCGGCACTCACACTGGCTCAGAGTTCACATTAATACATATGGATGTATTATCTCATCTGCATAGCTAAAGCAGCCCATCAGCATGCGGCCTGAGCCTCTGGCTAATCAGCGCAACTCACACGCAGCACGAGGTTTGGGCATGAAGCCACAAATCTCTGCGGCTAACCCTGCTTAACCTGACTGCTAATACACAAATTACAGGTCTCAACACATTTTCCAGGTTGCGTTTCCTCTTGAGGGGCTGGTGGTGGTGGGGTAGGAACGCCGGTCCATCGCAGGCAGCGGCGCAGCAACACATCTGAAAGGGGACGTCAGTGAGGACGTCTCAATTATTCATCGAGCTGGGCTGATTTATGTAGTTTCATATGGTGCATATTAAAGGCTCGGCAAGGCTCGGGGGAAGCCAGAGATGGTTTATGGTTTATGTAACCACCATTAATTGGGATCTCTCTCTCTCCTCGTCCTCCGGACGGCACGTGGACCGGTTAAAGGTGCCGCGATGCGTGCACGCATGGCGCTGAGCAGGAGGGAGCGAAAAAAAAGAAAGGCGCCGTCTCGGAAACGCAGCGACGCTTCTACCTTCACATCTCAGGTGTGAAGGACAGAAAGAGAAGAGCTAGAGAACAGACGTTTACAGGATCGTTAGCATAATTAAAACAGTGCGTGGAACTATAGGCTCCGCTTTCTGCTGATCAAAGAGAATTGCTCATTTGGAATATATATATATATATATATATATATATATGCACTCTATGCAGATAGAGTATATCTATAAATGTATATATGTAAAGCAGCCAGTGAGCTGTGGATCAGGGGTTAGTTTCTACAGTGGGTGCAGAAAGTATTCAGACCCACTTAAATTTTTCACTCTTTGTTAAATCGCACCCATTGAAGTTCATTTTTTCCCATCATTAATGTACACACAGCACCTCATACACAACTAAAAATTGTTACAATTTTTGCAGATTAATTAAAAAAGAAAAACTAATATATCACATGGCCTGTGCTGTGCTCATATATTTAACCCGGGTGCCGTCTATTTCTTCTGATCATCCTTGAGATAGTTCTACACCTTTAATGGAGTACAATTAGGAATTAATTAGGAAAGCCACACACCTGTCTATATAAGACCTTAAGGCTCACAGTGCATATCAGAGCAAATCATGAGGCCAAAGGACCTGCCTGAAAAACTCAGATACAGAATTGTGGCAAGGCACAGATCTGGCCAAGCTTACAAAAAAAAAATTCTGTTGCACTTAAGGTTCCTAAGAGCTCCATGACCCTAAATGGAAGACACTTAGGACAACCAGAACCCTTCCTAGAGCTGGCTGTTCAGCCGAGAGAGAAGAGCCTTGGTGTGAGAGGTGAAGAAGAACCCAAACATCACTGTGGCTGAGCTCCAGAGATGCAGTCGGGAGAGAAAGTTCTAGAAAATCAACCAACATCGCAGTCCTCCACCAGTCGGGGCTTTATGGCAGAGTGGCCTGACAGAACCTCTCCTCAGTACAAGACACATGAAAGCCTGCATGGAGTTTGCAAAAAAAAAAAAAAACGCCTGAAGGGCTCTAATGGTGAAAAATAAGATTTCCTGGTCTGATGAGACCAAGATAAAACTTTCTGGCCTTAATTCTAAGTGGCATGTGTGTGTGGAGAAAACCAGGCACTGCTCATCATCTGTCCAATACAGTCCCAACAGTGCAGCATGGTGGTGGCAGCATCAGGCTGTGGGGGTGTTTTTCACCCTGCAGGAAGCTGCAGGGACAGGATGGTTGCAATCGAAAGAAAGATGAACACGGTCAAGTTCAGGGATATCCTGGACCAAAACCTTCAGGACCTCAGACGCGGCTGAAGGTTCGTCTTCCAACAAGACAATGACCCTGAGCACACAGCTAGAATAACGAAGGAATGGCTTCAGAACGTGAATGTTCTTGAATGGCCCAGCCAGAGCCCTGTCCTAAACCCAAATGAGCATCTCTGGAGAGAACTGAAAATGTCTGTCCACCAATGTTCCCCATCCAACCTGACAGAACTGGAGATGATCTGCAAAGAGGAACGGCAGAGGATCCCCAAATCCAGGTGTGAAAAACTTGTTGTATCATTTTCAAAAAGACTCATGACTGTATTAGCTCAAAAGGGTGCTTCACAATGTTATGTACATGGGTGCTGTGTATTAATGAGGAAATGAGGAAAATAAACTTAAATTATTTTAAGCAAAAGGCTCCGATATAATACAGAGTGAATACTTACCGTACCCAGTGTATTTACTGAAACTTGGATCCAGTCCTGATTTGAACAAACTACTACATTTTCACCTCTATGGGTAAAATAAATCAAAGGAGGTTCATTTTTGTCTCATCGGGGGGAAGTGGCGCGAGGTTAAACCCTTGATTCATCGTTGTTGTCAAACCGCTGTGGAGGTGGGAGGGTCTCACCCCGTTCTGCCTCGGAACTCATCATCAGGAGCGACGGCGCCCCCCCCTCCCGAACCTGTCTAATCACTGTGAATGGAAAATGATTGGGAGAGGACCCATGAAACAGCGGGAGGAGGAAAAAAGAGAAAAGATGGAGAAGGGGGGGGGGGGACATGGAGAAGAAAGATGGATAAAAAAAATAAAGGACTAGAGAGCAATAATGAAAGAAAGCGGGAAAAAGAGGGAGGTAGAGAGGTGAAGAGATGGATGATGATGAGAGGCTGAATCGTTGGAAGGGGCAGGAAACACAATGAGTTTGTTGGGAGAATTTAGCTCCATCACCAGCTGAGGGATTAAGGACATGAAGGTGACTTATATGGGTTTCTAAAAGTTGCTTAAGGTAAAACTTTTCCACATTTCTGGCATATTAGTATATTAGTCTGTACCGCGTGTTTGAAGGCAGCTTAACGAGTGACTAACCAGGCTTCTCAGAGCTACTGAGGTTTGAGAAAGTGAAGATGGATGAAACTGCTTTCATCAAGGAGCATCTTGTGAAATTACTCAGTCTAAAATCTACATATTTTCTGGTTTCTTTACTCTTCTACAAAAGAAAACTGATGATATTTGGCTCATGGACTGTTGGTCTGGACAAAAGAAAAATGGTTGAATATTGAGCTCCGGGATCCAAAATATGAAATAAAAAGTCAAGATTTTGAGGTAAAAACTCAAAATGATAAGGTAAAAAGTAAAGAATATGAGCTAATTAATCATCATTAGACTTTTTAAGGAGAAAATGTCCAAATTCTCTGATTAAATCTGATTAATTTCTGGTTTCTATTTTTGGTCTTCTATAATGGTAAACTTCTTTGGGATCTTTGGGTTGTGAACTCTTGGTCTGGACAAAAAAAGACATTTTAGGTTGAAGCTTCAGCTTTGGCAAACAGTGACTAGCATTTTACTAACTTTTATGAAACAACTAATCAATCATTTCAATAATTCATAGATTACTTGACTCTCAGAATAGCTGTTAGGTTTATTCCCATTTGAGACTAGAGTAATCAAATGCAACACTAAGCTGTAACTACGATACTGACACCTTATAAAGCTTTTATGGCAGGTATGAAACCACTGGGATTCAATTCGGAGTTATTTTCTTGTTACTGGAATGAAAAATAAACCAAGAATGAACCAAGAATGACTAAATCAGAATAGTCACTAACTGCAGCCCTACTTGTAATAGAATGCTTAAAAACGAACTGTCAAACTGAAAGGTCCCATATTGTAGAAAGTGAGATTTTAAGTTTTTTGATTATAAGGAAGGTCTGTGTCTCCTATAAATATTGTTTCATTAAAAAAAAAACACTCCAGAGAAATGCACATAGCCTGAAACTGTGCCTTTAAACGATCCTTCAGGACTTCTGTGCAGTTGTGATGTCATAAATATACACCCAGCCCCCCCCAAACAACTAATCGATTAATAATTTCAATAACCGAGAATGTCTGATAAGGTCATATCTCAGAGGGAAAAGCAGTGTTATTCATCGATAACGGTTTTATTGTTGTATTGCAAGCTACCATGTGGTTAGGTGATGATATTTCAGTCAAAAGAATGTGACTCCAAAAGAATTTGGAGTCACAGTTCAGTATGAGTTTGGAACAATGGGAAAATAATATCAAAAAAATACCCATACTAGTACAGCCACGTTTAATAACTGATAAATTTACTATGAAAATAGAAATAGAAGCATTTCATATTGTGCTTTATTATGCAGTTAAATGGAAACGTGAGCTGGTCCACCGGACATGTTTCTGTTGGCAAAAAGATTTAATAAGCTGCAAAATTATTAATGGCGACGAGAGTCTAAAGTTAATCAGGATGAGAATCAGAATCAGCTTTATGGCCAAGTTTGTTCATGCCAAACAGGGAATTTGACTCTGGTTCATCTCAACTGTCTGTACATAGGCATAAATAAATAATTAACAAAGACAAAGTGTTAAAAAGTGAGAGTAAAGGCAGTAAATAGCAGCAGACAGTTTGTTCAATAGTTCAAAGGGTGACAGGTTGTTTGTAGGTTTGTATGTAGGTTTTTGTAATGAGGCAGGTGTGTCCAGTAAAGATATTCCTGTATAGACAGGATTATTAAACACGGTCGTCTTCTGTCCAGCTCTGGTGATGTTTGGCTGATATCACCCAATAATGTGTCAGCTCACAAACCTACAAATGTCTCACAACGCTGACGCACGGGTAAACAACTCTTAACTCTTTAATTTGAGTTCTTTCACCTGGTGTCCACATCGGCCCTAAACTGTGCGCAGTTTCCTCCTCACACACACATACACACACACACGCAGAGAAAAAGATAAACTCACTAATTAAGCTCTGCTGTCTCGTGGCTGTCGCCTCTCTCTGCTTCACCCTGCCTGCCCCTTCTCCGTGAGGGCGGGGCCGTGTGTGAGTGAGGAGAGCTGCAGCCGCATCACAGCCACAGATATACGACTCCACCTCACTACTACGCTTGTTTCATACTTTAACTGTTTAAGCCCCAGGTCTGAATTTCAGTTTACCTGCTCAAAATGAAATGCCCACAATAAACATGGAATACCTCTACAACCACAGGGTACTATTCTGTTGTCCTCAGGTTTAATAAGGAAGGAAGGAAGGTAGGGGAAGGAAGGAAAGAAGAGAAGAAGGAATGGAGAGAGTGAGTAAATGATTGAGGGAGGGGGTCATGGAGGGAGTGAGGAAACAATTGAGGAAGGAACGAAGGAACGAATGATTGAGCGAAGGAAGGGAGGGAGGGAGGGAGGGAGGGAGGGAGGGAGGGAGGGAGGGAGGGAGGGAGGGAGGGAGGGAGGGAGGGAGGGAGGGAGGGAGGGAGGGAGGGAGGGAGGGAGGGAGGGAGGGATGAAGGAAGGGAGGGAGGGTGGGAGGAAGAAGGATTGAAGGAAGAGGAAGGGAGGAAGGAATGGAGGGAGTGAGGAAATGACTGGGGAGGAAGGAAAGAAGGAAGGGAGCCAGTGTAGGAGGGAGGAAGAAAGAAGGGTGGAGGAAAGAGGAAAGGAAATAAGTGAGAACGGGTGGAGGAAAGAAGTTGGAAGGAGGAGAAGGAAATGATTGAGGAAAGGAAGGACTGAAGGAACAGTGAGGTCAATTTGACCCTGGAGGACAACAGGAAGGTACTTCAACCTGGTATAAAAAGAAAGCTACAACAGGTGACTACAGAAGTGTCAGAATCAATTCATGTTACTGGGGCTGAGCAAATATAACTAGAATATTGCAAAAAATAACATTTTTTTACTATGGATAAAAGTAGTTGTAGCTGACGTTTTCTCATGCGATTTATTGATGATTTGATACACAGACGAGCCTGTGCTTCACCCTGTTCAATGCATACAACTCTTGGATTTTAACAGTGTTAACAATGTAGTTTTGAGCAGGAAAGAGGTTGTTTAATACATTCATGAACAAAATCTGAAAAAAATAGCTCGCTTGTCTGTTTGTGGGTGGACATTTTTGTCCCGAAGGTGCCAAAATAGTGCAATATGTGTCCAGAGAGTATTAAATACATTTATGAGTAAAAGGCAATGGATTTCAAAAAAATTAACTAAAAGGAAGATTTTCTGCAAAACTTCAGCCAAAATGATGACCAAATCAAACAAAAAAAAGTTGACAGGGTTAAGTGCAGTAAACTAAGATGAATCCATGTAAAAGTTTCAATCTGGTAACACTAAGGAGCACCATTATCCCTCCGATCCTGATCCAGGCTGCCCAAGACTCCCTCACCATCATCTTGAAACACACACAGGTAATGAAAACAGCGTCGTTCCCGCGCATGTCGAATGACTCCTTGTGTTTCGTTGATGGCGCCCAAACGACGCTTCCTCCCCGACTCTCATTACAGCCCCTATTGTTGGTTTTTGTGTGGGAGGGAGACACTGATTCGCCATGGCTGGTATAATTCTCTCATTATGAGTTCAGGAGGCGAATAGAGTCAGCGGCGGAGGGGTTGGGGGGGGATGCGAAGGCCCCGGAGGCTCGGCGTTTGCCACAAAGAGCGAAAAAAGAGCCGGCTGATAATGGAGCGAATCCATCAGTCTCGCATTCGCCGTCTGTCTCTTCGCCATCCGTCCACGAGACCTTAGATGGAAGTCATTTCAGAAAGCTCAGAGAGAGAAGAAGCTTCGGGAAATAAAATGCAAAGAGAGGAAAAAAACGGAGAGAACAAACATTACACCCTCGGCGTAATGCCGCTCAATCTGGATGAAGGAAGGAGACGGATGAGGCGGGTTAACACGAACAGAGAAAGAAGAGGGAGTGAGAAGTGTCGGGATGTGAGAGGGGGTATCTCCTCCTCTCCACGGATTTGTTTTTTCTCCCCCCCAACCACAAGGTTGCTGTGACCCAACAGAGACTCCAGCTTCTTAAATCCCATTCAGAGCCTCAAAAAAGCCCTCTATAGCTCCAGCTATGGCTCATTTGCTCTCATCACTGGCTCAATTTTGCCAGCATATGTGTGCATGAGAGTTTGAAAAAAAAAAAAAAAAAAGACGTTTGCCTGTGCTTTTAAAGAGCCCCTCCTGGCTTCTCCTCATGGCATTCTGGGGTCTTAAAGGCTGTTGACTCGGCGTTCAATCACCACAACCACCTCACCTTAACAACAATGACTCCGGTAACCTTGGCTATCCATTAGCCTGTCCAAGAACAAAAGCTGTTTCCATAGGGAGCCATTAGACGGATATAGCTCTGGGAAAGGGAAGTATCCGATACAGCAGATGGGCTGGAGCTTTATAGCAGCTCCAGGGCTGGACAGCAGCAGCACAAAGATGGTTATTAAGAACAGGATATTAAGCTCAATCAGTGGAACACGTGGAAAATGTTCAAGTTCGACGCTGCAGTCGATCCGTGAATCTGATAAGTGCAGGTGGGTTTTGATGATTGCCCCGGGCATAGCAGATATCTACATACAACAAATTGTTTCACACCCCATTACTAATCAACCCCTACTGACACTCCAGAAGAAAAGAACTTATCTCTTGAAAGGACAATGGCACCTGCATCTTAAAGGTACAGTGTGTAGTTTCTGGTAGCATCTAGTGGCAACGTTTCAGATTGCAATTTTTTATTTGCTGTAATTATTTTCCACTCCGCTGTAACTTTGTTCTTAATTTATATTTTGGATTATTTCCCTTTTTATTTAACATTTTTTTAAATCTTTTATTTTTAATTTCAATTTCTTGATTTCCAATCTTATTTAATTTTTCCCCCCCAATTGTTTAATGTTTGGGCGACACGGTGCCGCAGGGGTTAGCCCTGTTGCCTCACAGCAAGAAGGTTGCAGGTTCAAGACCTCCTTTCTGTGACCTCCTTTCCTCCTCCCTGGAGTTTGCATGTTCTCCCCGTGTCTGCGTGGGTTTTCACCAGGTACTCCGGCTTCCTCCCACAGTCCAAAAACATGCTCAGGTTAATTGGAGACTCTAAATTGCCCGTAGGTGTGAGTGTGTGAGTGAATGGTGTGTGTGCCCCATGATTGGCTGGCGACCATCTGGGGTGTATCCCTGCCTCTCGCCGTAACGCGCTGGGATTGGCTCCAGCAGACCCCTGTGACCCTAATGAGGAATAAGCAGGTATAGAAAATGACTGACCGACTGACTGTTTAATGTTTTATGTAAAGCTTTATCTAACGCTCTTTGAATTACCTTGTTGTTGAAATGTGCTATACAAATAAACTTGCCTTGCCATCGAGTACCACAAATATGTTAGGAAACTACAGTCAATGCAAAAAAAATGAATCTTAACTTAACTGTATACACACGTCTCTACTTATGAAAAATGTAGTAAAAATTTTACTTCAGCTTTGAAAGGAATACATGTTTTCTATAGGCAATGTACTAGTATAAAAAACACCTACAAACCACAAAGTGTAATTTCAATAATATGATGTCTCAGTAATTACATATTCAGTTTACTGTTCAAAACATTTACTCACTGATCAATAGGAATCAAGAAACAGGAACTGGTATATTTTTTGTTTGTACGGTCATCGAGTGGGTCAGAGTGACCCTTTGGGGACATGGTTCTGGCCCCTGGGCCACATGTTTGACACCCCTGCTCTAGATGCAGCAAAGTTCTTCTAAATCCTGCGGAGTGCATCTATCAGGTTATTCAGAGTTTGTGCAGTAGCAGTCAGTAACAGCAACTCTGTGCTGTTATGACAGCACCATCACGGTGCACCCACCTGGAAGCACCTCCTAAATAAATAAGCTGCCATGGTGCATGAAACGTGCTGCAATTTAAAAGAGAGCCATTTTCCCCAGTTTTGCAATAGTTTTTTTTTTTTTCCCCCCAGACGCTGACGCCAGAAAACTCTAAATCATTTTCATCACATTCCTTGAGAAATGCCCAGATTCATTTGCCACTGTGTCCACGAAGGAAGAATTCTGGGCCATGAACAGGTGCTGGATAAAGCAACAACAACAATATGTCTCATTTGCCGTCGTCACGTTTCCGTCCTGTCACAAGGCCGGCAATAAATTCACACTAAGAGGTGTCAGGTGACTCTCAGCTCGACCCTGAGCTGCGAATTTACATCTATTATGTATAAGTTGAGTCAGTCGAAGCTCAGGAGCCGGTTTGTCCTGACGATCAGAGCTGAGGATGAGTCGCTGTCTCCTCCTCTGACTAATGTTACGGCAGATAACAGCAGACTGTGTGTGTTTCTGACAAGTGGTTCTGAAAAGCATTAAGAAGTATCACTACTGTACCTGTGTCTGTATGTGATTCTAATGTGTATCTGTGTGTGTGTGTGTGTGTGTGTGTGTGTGTGTGTGTGTGTGTGTGTGTGTGTGTGTGTGTGTTGCACATGCACCAAAGTGAACCTGAATTTTTATTGATTTCTGTAAATACCAGTGTGTTTTCTTGAATCTATGCATCTGTCATTTTAACAATGTCTGCGTGTGTGTGCCTCTGTAGCTGTATCACAAAGCTGGACTATATGTATATGTACTTTTAGTGTGTGTGTGTGTGTGTGTGTGTGTGTGTGTGTGTGTGTGCCAAAGTTGAACCATTAAGCTGGACTGATATGTGTCTATTTTTCTGTGCATCTGTCATTTCAACATTATGTGTGTGTGTGTGTGTGTGTGTGTGTGTGTGTGTGTGTGTGTGTGTGTGTGTGTGTGTGTGTGTGTGTGTGTGTGTGTGTCCATCTGTAACTGAACCATGACGTTGGACTGAATGTGTGTGTATGTTTATCTGAAGATGTGTGTATGTTTTCTGAGAATGTGTGTCCCACAACTTTGACCACAAAGCCGGACTGAACGTGTGTGTGTGTGTCTAGGGACAGCCATGGTGAGGGAGCTGAGGTGTAACACCTCCTTAATGTGACAGACACAGTAAAACAGTCGCCGTGGGAACGAGCCACCGTCGTCTCCTTTGCTGGAGAACTTGACAGGTACAAGAGGCAGCAGCAGTTTGGTTTGTTAAGCTGCTCGAGTCCAGTTCCCAATACACACACACACACAACTTGGATAACCACCAAAACACAGCTCAGGAACCTGCATTTTAAGTATTTTTAAGGTGTGTGTTGTAATAAGTCACAGACTGGAGCGAGACTTTCACTCTCAGTTCTTAAACAGCTTTGGCCTGTGAGTCACCAATAAGTAGGACCAAGGACACACAGTGATGTTGTAAGAGGAGGCAACAAAAGAAGAGATTTTGTGTTAAAGGTGAGAAAGATAAGGGAGAAAAAGGTTTTAACCCGAGCTGATGTTTCTGGCTTTCCATCGATATCATGTGCAGCCAAGTTAATGAAAGCAGCTGCTGATCACTTATCAATGCAAACTTGTTAATTTATTTCAGGCTCATCTGTTCCCTCACTACCCAACTTAATGAACTCGTAACTAGGCCTGAGCAATTAAACAATATCAATATCATCAATATCTATGTCATCATTACAATAAGAAAAAGTAATTATAGATATTGATCAATATAAACTCATTTTTATCACCCAGCCCTGCTTTTAACCCTCTTCTGGTTTATTTACAGGATTTAGTTTTGCCAGGTAAACACAACCCCCATCGGATGTACCTGATAGACGTGGTAGGCGTTGGCGGCGCGGCCCTGCAGGAACACAGAAGGGATCCACACGTTGATGAGAGCACGATGAGCCCTGAGTGACACAAACAACAACCATCTTCACCAACATCGCCATTTACCCTCATCATCATCATAATCATCATCACCGGCGACAATATCAACAGTGTAGAGAATCACAGCTGCCGCGGAAACAAAAAAGCTGCTCCAAATCTAATCTAAAGAACCGAGGGTTGTAAGCAATGAATTAATGTATGAAATCAAACAGCATTTACGCTTCGCTCAGGTTAACTTGAGAAAGAATAAGTTATGCTGAGAGAGCAGATTTCATTAGGATGGACGATCCGATTAAGTCAGAGACATTAACTCTCACAAAATACGGAAGAAGAGAAAGAAAAGGACTGAGACTATTTATATGGAGCCAGTTTGTTTTAACACATACATTAACACAAACAAAAAAAAAACACAGTTGCCTTGATTATGTTCAGAGTCATTAGTTTGACTGAAGGTAAGAAATCCATATATTAACTTGTATTAGTCATGTTAATTTCAGATTCATATAATGTTCTGGTTAACATTTTGTAGACTTCTTTTCCTTCTCTTCAATTTAAAATCCTCCTCTATCAAAAATATATACATATTTTTCCTCTTGTTACTGCAGTCGGATGTTTGAGCTTCACTGGGCAGATTCTGACACTGGAATGATTTTATATCAAACTCATCTGTTAATAGTAGAATTTTTCTCTGAGCTCATCGAAAGTCAGAATTTAAAGGGCAAAAAATTCTGGTCCAATATTTAACTTGCATCACAAAAGAATGAAGCCTTCAGAGACACTGAGACTTTGCGGTGAGGTCGGAGACATCTAGTGTCCAGCAGGAACATTTTAGAAATTCAATATATTTGCATATTCATAGATTATGGATTTTTAATGAGGGGAAAAAATGAGTAAATGTCATTTCAATGATCTAAATAAGATGAAGTAGAATTATTTATATTCATCTTAAAACTAGTCTGGAGGGGATCTTTAACATTTTAACCTGTGGCAGCTTCTTCTCTCAGAATATATTATAGAATGCTTTTTATGCACCACAACACCAACATCCACACATGTGCAGACGTAATAAACCTGGTTCTGGTTCTGACATCTTGTCACATCCTGTCACAGCCTTTCTAGCATTTAACCAGGGATCAACAATCTTTCTCCAACCTTAAGAAAAAAGTTTGAGGATCTGAGGAAGAAAACTGGCTGAGAATTAATGAGAAAAACAATCCCACTCATATCTGCACGGTAGATATTCATACTCATGCAGCAGGTTAGTTTTGATTAGCACAAAGACAGTGTTGTTTATTACACTGCTGGTTTTTGAATGGATTACGCAAACAAAATAAAATGTGTTAATTATGAATCTTGAGAGATGCTGCTGGGTGGATTTTGTTCCCTTGTAACAGGCTATTTCTCCTGTTTCCATTATCTGTGCTTAGATTCATGAAATCCATTCTATCAGTGTCAATTACATCCCAAAGTTATGGAAATAAATACTAGTAAAAATACTTATATATCATATCAGGGGATTCAGTTCAATAGATATTTTTAAAGAAAAATCATCTTTTCACTTTAGACATTCTTTTTATAAAACAAGATTTTTAAATGTAATTTTCTAATGTTTATTTAATTTTCATTATTATCATATATTTGTAAGGACAGCTAACCTGCCACATATATCAACAGGAGTATAAACATATTTCCCAAAATGTCAAACCTTTCTTTTAGGTTTACGCAAGTGCACAAACATATTGAAAAAAAATTATAAATATTATAATATATATATAGTACAACAAGAGGTGACACTATATGCTAAACAAAGACAATAGATTCACTAAAGGTTTCCTCATTACAATAGTAAATGTATTTTTTTTTTGTATTTGCAGTTAATTGTAATTTATTGCTTTGACAGATAAAGACAAGAATTCTTACGTCTCAAAATCGGAGAGACTGGGGTCATCTGATGTTTGGCTTAGATCACCAGCAACCTTAAAAAAGAAAAAAAGGGGGGGCCGGTTAATTCAACACATAACACATCATAGACTAAACATCTGCTGCAGAATGTTGTTTATTCAACTGGAAAACACATCTGGAACGTCTCTATGTGTTTGTGCATGTGTGATGCCCTCTATGTGTCAGTCCACAGATCTGTGTGTGTCAGTGTGTGTGTGCGTCGGTGTGAATTCATCAAGCCAAGGATTTGTTTCACTCCTTCCAATGCTTCCAGGTCCTTTAAGGAACCACATGACCAGGTCCAGATGTTGGTCATCTGGATGTGTGTGTGTCTCATCTCTCTTCCTGACAAACTATCTAAACATGTCCTGAAATGCTGTCACCACAGTCCAGTGGGGTCTTCAGCCTCCAGGCTTTGATCAAACCCTCAACACACATATGTGCATACACACACACACACATCATGAAAGCAATACAAGTGGGAAAAGCAGAGAGAGAGAGAGAGAGAGAGTGACCAGGGTTTGGTCATCTGCAGCAGCTCTTGGGAGCTGGTAGTAATCAAGAGCCAGAGATGGACACACACACCCGCACACGCACGCACACGTACACATGTGCACAGAGAGAGTAAATGGTCCAGCAGAGCAGGGCTGAAGCAGAGGGATAAGAGGTCCTATCGTCCACCTGGGGCTCCATCACTGCTGCTGCAGCTGCATTAACTCACACCATGACGGTGTGTGTGTGTGTGTGTGTGTATGTGTGTGTGTGTGTGTGTGTGTGTTTGTGTCCAGACTGCTCCAAGCTGTGGACAACTTTGAAAGTATGAGCCAAAAGAAGTTTGTTTGATCAAGAAGAAGTGGACACTTAGCATTAGCCAAATTGATCGACCCGGCAGCCGAACAGACGTCAGGCGACAGATGTAGAAATATGTAAGCGCTAAACAAAGTGTTTGATTGATGATCTCTGGGAAAAGCAGAGCAGGAGACCAAAGATGAAAAAGTGCATTTAACCAATATTGGCAGAGGAAAAAACTGCAGTAACACACAGAGGAAGTGGAGATGAAAATCAAACAAAATCACTGGAAGGAGAGAAGGAGGGAGAGAGAGAGAGAGAGAGAGAGAGAGAGAGAGAGGGAGGAGGTGGGAGGAAAACTGCCTAGCATCTGTGTGTGTGTGTGTGTGTGTGTGTGTGTGTGTGTGTGCGCGCGCGCGTAGTTACTCACCGGTCCTCTCAGGTCAATGAGTTCCTGTCTCATCTGGACAATGAGGTGGTCTTTGGCCATGAGGGAACGGTACAGCCGCTCATTAAACTCTATCAACTCACCGTGCATCTCAGCCACCTGCAGCGCACACACACACATAGAGGGAAAGGAACAAAACACACAAGTTAGGCACTTAAATAAATCACCCTGTACAACGTCACTTGATTATATCAAAACAATCGGATCATAGGAGAAATACATAAGCGTTTCTCCTTTTAAACTCCAATTCTCAGTTTCCATTTGACACAGCGGAGCGCTGCAGGTGAAACATAATGAATGTTGACAGCAGGACAGATTCTGGGAAACAGTCAAACCCATGACAGGTGAGGCGGGAGGGATGGAGGGATGCAGAGAGAGAGCGAGAGAGAGGGAGAGAGACAGAACGAGATAGAGGTGAAACCAGTTCATATACTAAACATTCAGACTCCTGCCAGCCTGCTAATCAATTGTCTTCAGCTCTAACTAACCTTGACATTGTGTTATTCGCATCTGTGTGTAGGTTTGTGTGCTCATGCAAATAAAGCTGAGCTACTCTATGTGCGTATATGTGTGTGTGTATGTGTGTCCTGTCTGCTTAACTGGGCTGGACAGGTTTCTGTCAGGAGACTGACAGCTGTGACACACACTATGCCGTGTGGAGGACGCCTGCTGTCACAGGTGACAGGTGAGCCGAGTGGTCTTCGTACATTTAAAGGTCCCACATCATGGAAATTGCTATTTCCATTGCTTCTGTGGCTATAGAGGACATCCAGGTAAATGCTGAGCCAAACACTCAACCCACAGAGAAACACACACAGCCCGGGTTCAGGAATTGCGCCTTAAAGCGACTCATTTGCACTCGCATGACTTCATGATGTCACATCTGCACCGTCACCGCCCACCTCCCCATTCATGGCTCATGAATATTAATGAGGCAAATCAAAATCAACCTGTGTTTCCTAGAAAAATGTTATCTTTTTAAAAAACTACAAATATATCTCGTCAGTGACATCACAACTTTAAATAAAATACAGAAATATCATATATGGTATAGGACCTTTAATTTTTCATCATCCTACACCTAGACAAATGGTAACAAAGCATTTTATTAATTTCGAAGCATGGGAAAGTATTTATATGGCAATTTATTATGACAATTAGACCTTCTTATAATCATATATTGCCATATATGATATATATTGCCATATACAATGGGGGAAATAATATAATCTCGTGGTACTGGCAGACTTCATATAATGGAATGGATATATAATGGAAACATCTATTGGCAAATTCTTGAGATGAACCTGCTGCATCCACCAGGATGATGAAGATGAGATGTGGCTGGACCTTTCAACAGGACAACGATCCGAAGCACACGGCAAAGTTTTCTCTCGAATGGTTTAAAAAAAAGAAAATCAATGTGTTAGAATGGCCCAGTCAATCACCTGACTTAAATCCGATTGAACATTTGTGGAAAGAACTAAAGAAAAGGGTTCACCAGAGGTCACCAAAGAATATTCAAGATTTAAAGACAATCTGTGGGGAGGAATGGGCAAAAATCACACCTGAGCAGTGTGTGTGATTAATTAATACATACAAGAAGCATCTGGAAGCTGTCATTGCAAACAAAGGCTTCTCCACAAAGTATTAAACGAGTCTCAGATAGTGTGTTCAATACTTTTTTCCTGTGTTATTGCACTTAATTCCACATAATCATTATTTATGGATTTGAATGTTGTGATTTCTTTTCATGTGTGGATTATTTGAGTTAATACCAGTGTCTGGAAGAAATGTCACATGAATTGCATCTTTGGAAATAAATGTAATGACAAAAAAGTTGACGCGTCCAAAGTTATTTCCCCCATTGTATATCATATATGGCAATTTATTATGATAAGTAGGCCTTCTTCTAATCAAAAAACCCAATTAAAATCTTACTTCCTACCATGTTGGACCATTAAGTTTCCTCTAAGTAACAAGCTTGTATTAAACTGCATTGTTTGATTCAGATTTTTCGAGCCATAATTTGTATTATCTATTGAAAAGGAAAGGTTACATAAAGAATGTATGTGCTTAGTATCAAGAATTGATGATAGTGGTTTGTTAACACGAAGGGTGACTGACCATCTACTCAATTCTTAATGTCACCAGTCTCATGAAAACAAGCGGCCTGGACTTCTTTGAACTGTTGGGTGGCTGAGCAGCGAGTCAGGCGCAGGGCTTCACCGTGTGACCTCAGCCACAAACCAACGCCTCCTAGAGGTCATGCAGCTTTTTCTTTTTCTTTGATGAATTTCAAAATTCTATAAATTTCAGTACTGAGTCCTGGCAATGTCATCAAAGTAGTCTAAAGCCTTCAGCTGCCATGAGAAACAAATTTCAAGAACATAGAAAGCATGTGTAGTCCCCACCTTTGGGTCAAATCACAACAGATACGTGTCCTTTCATGACCTGAAGTTTGAAAAACCTTCCACAGAGCTAAACCGTGAATTAATACATAAATAAAAACTAATGCATGAGGAGCAATATAAAAAGTGAACTATCTTAAGCTCCACAGCATTAAGTATTTTAAAAGCCCTGATGGCAAAAGTGAAATTATATTTAGTCCATGTTCTCGACTGCAGTATTCATCAGCATGCAGCAAGCTGCAGGAGCTCCTATCACACCAGCAGCACGGCTTGAAATTTATTTGAAAATCCTAAAATCGTTTCCACACAAAATGCTAAATACTGACTTGTGTGATCTCTTCAAATGGCACTGCACCAGTTACTTGTCGCTGCTCTGTTAATGTCTATAATTTGCTGATAAGTGGAAGGCGTTGAGCTTGAGGGGACGGAGGGAAAATGTTAAAACAAAACAGGCAGAATCTAAAGGCCTGCGTTACAACTTCCTTCAATGTAAGCCTCCGACGTCACAACTCTGCTTACTCTAAATACATAATGTGACAATATCACAAATAATAACAATAAGTTAACTTAAAAATCGTTAACACAACATGATTGCTATAATGAAAAAAGTTTCACCAAGGAGACTCTGCTTTGATTTGTGGGTCTGACTGAAGTTATGAAATGAATAACGTGTATGTCCTCAGGCAGGCTGTTAAATCTCTCTGCTGTCAAATACAACCTGAGCTCTATAGGCAGCAACTTGGGTATGAAATAAACCACTTGCAACAAGGCCTTCAAGCAAGTTTCTATATGAAACTTCCAGAAATTCCTTGTCATTAGTTCTCACTGGTGGACATTAAATGATCGGTTGTCAGCAGCACAAGTCTATTGCAGGTGATTGTTTCTCTAGGGTTATAGTAGCTGGGGAACAATGTGCCGTGCCTAGGAAGCAATGTGATTTGGCCTGGGAACAATATGCTGTGGCCAGGGAGCAATGTAATGTGGTCAAGGAACAATATGCTGTGGCCTGGGAGCAATGTAATGTGGTCAAGGAACAATATGCTGTGGCCTGGGAGCAATGTAATGTGGTCAAGGAACAATATGCTCTGGCCAGGGAGCAATGCGTTGTGCCTGGGAGCAATGCGTTGTGGCCTGGGGGCAATGCGCTGTGGCCTGTGGGCAATGCGCTGTGGCCTGTGGGCAATGCGCTGTGGCCTGGGGGCAATGCGCTGTGGCCTGGGAGCAATGAGCTGTGGCGAGGGAGCAATGCGCTGTGGCCTGGGGGCAATGCGCTGTGGCCTGGGGGCAATGCGCTGTGGCCTGGGGGCAATGAGCTGTGGCCTGGGGGCAATGAGCTGTGGCGAGGGAGCAATGCGCTGTGGCGAGGGAGCAATGCGCTGTGGCGAGGGAGCAATGCGCTGTGGCGAGGGAGCAATGCGCTGTGGCCTGGGGGCAATGAGCTGTGGCCTGGGGGCAATGCACTGTGGCCAGAGAGCAATATGCTGTAGTCAGGACGCAAGGTGTTGTGGCCAGGGAGCAATGCACTGTAGCCAGGAAATAATAAAATATGGCCTGGGGGCAATATGTTGTGGCATATGGGAGCAAGTTGCTGTGGCCAGGGAGCTGTTGCCAGGAAGTAATGCACTGTGGCCTGGGAGCAATGCAAGCCAAGGCAAGTTTATTTATATAGCACTATTCAAACACAAGGCAATTCATAGTGCTTTACAAAGACAGAAAGACACACTTCAATTTATAAAATATTACAATAAGATGAAATAACAAAAGATATTAAGACAAATAGCAACGTGTCTAGGGATCAATTTGCCGTGACATCCTTTGGATTTTTCCACAGGCTGTTATAGGCAACCGAGAAAGGCAAGGTCTCAATTTCAAGTTACATTACAGGCATCAAGTCTTCCATAAAGCCCCTTTGAGTGAAAATCACTACTCAAAAAAGAATTTTGGGAAAAAAATGACAAATGAAGAGGTATTTCACATTAGATTAATGTTAAACTAAGAACATGGGAAAAAAAACATTTTAAGTCTCTTCCATGTTTTATTCCAACTGTATAAAACAGATATACCTATGGGCATAGTCAATATCTCTATGTCTCAAAACAAAGAAAACATTAGAAATCTCAGGACCACAATAAAACATGGTTGAAATCTGTGATCGTAAACTTCTAGCTCAAATATTCATTTGTAAATCTGACATCTCAATATTTCCATTTGTATCCTGACAGAATCCTGATGCTCATTTTAAAAAACATGACTGACATAAGAGTAAAAATGTGTGAGTGAATTAGACACAAAACCTACTCTTGTCGTTTCCAAATCAGGAAACAGAAAATTCACAACCATTGTTGAAGCCCCGCAAAAAAACACTCCCGACTGGCCTTGACGCCATTCATCACCTCTATTTATTTAGGCACCACAACTCTTAAATAGGACATTATAAAAGAGGGAATTAATTTTAAGCGTGAAGAAACCCAATTAATTCTCAGTGAGAGGGAGCTAATCAGTTCTGGCTGTGCACGTACAGTACAGCGTGTGTGTGAGCGCACGTGAGTGAATCTGTAGTCGAGTGTGCTAATTCTACGCTGGTCTATATTAAGCAGCGGCTGCGCGGCTACGTGCTAGCATTGCCAATTTGTTTTAAACAGGCGAGTTCATCTCCTCTACAGTTATTAACACAAGGCCATTAGGATGCACGGGCAGCGGTGTTCACTCACTCATGCCTGGACCTTAAATGCAGCATTGTATTAACCCTCCATGCGGCCGCCTGGAGGCAGCTTCAGGCTTACATCGGCCAATACATATCTGCAGGACAATTAGTGGCTTAATCTCATTCACATAGCAAAGTAGAAAAGCGCACACCTCCACCAAGTATGTTGAGACTCCCACCCAACATGCTTGTCCTATACTTGAATACATACACAATCATGGAATGAGAAGTATCAGTTTTCATTGCTGTTGTCTGTAAAACGTGGTTATAGGTTATTCAAAAATAAAGTTGCTATTCTGACAAGAAATAATCTGTAACTTCGTGACTGCATCATGATAATGCTCATACAAAATATGTCTGCAAGTTACAGCCTCAACAGTTTATACTCAAGCATGGAAAGTCTTTAGATGTAGGTGCAAGATATCACCACCAGGTGGCTCTAAATGATGGCATCTGTCTGAAGGTCCATTTATCGCATTGTTACCAAACAACAAAAAATTCAAAGTGTTCCAGAAACCAGGATGTCTGCCGAATCATTACCAAAATTTAACCATCGGTTCATAGTACCATTCCCAACATTCGTTGAAAATTTGACAAAAATCTGGCCAAAACTTTGAGATATTTTGCTAACAGACAGACAGACAAATGCCAGCGAAAATGTCCTTGGCAGTGGAACATATATGAGGAAAAATGCAGCAAAAACAGGTTGTGGAGACATTTGAAGAGCTAAAGGGACCATCAATGATGATGCCTGTTTAAAGGTCCATTTATTGCCGTGTTAACAAACAACAAAAAATTCAAAGTGATCCAGAAACCAGGATTTCTTCCGAATCATTACCAAAATTTAACCATCTGTTCATGGTATCATTCCCAACATTCGCTGAATCTGTCTGAAATGAGATATTTTGTTAACAAGCAGACAGTCAAATGCCAATGAAAACCTCCTTAGCAGTGGTAAATATATGAGGAAAAATGCAATACAAAGTGGTTGTGGAGACATTTAAAGAGCTAAAGGGTCCATCAGAACAAGTTAGACCACTAAAGGGTTCAATCCAGCTACTGGAGGACTGCATAAAGTGTGACAACAAACGGAACACTTCCTGTTTCTTCACAGAAAATGTGAACTAAGTGAGAATCTTTCAGGGTTCAAGAGATAAAATATTTACAGTTTTTATTTGAAAATGGTTTGTAAAGCAGGAGATAACTTCACCTGCTGCTTTAAAACTAAATTTCAGTGAATAAATGTCAGTCAGTCAGTCAGTCATTTTCTATACCTGCTTATTCCTCATTAGGGTCGCAGGGGTCTGCTGGAGCCTATCCCAGCGCGTTACGGCGAGAGGCAGGGATACACCCCAGATGGTCGCCAGCCAATCGTGGGGCACACACACCATTCACTCACACACTCACACCTACGGGCAATTTAGAGTCTCCAATTAACCTGAGCATGTTTTTGGACTGTGGGAGGAAGCTGGAGTACCCGGTGAAAACCCACGCAGACACGGGGAGAACATGCAAACTCCACACAGAAAGGTCCCAGACCCCGGACCAAGGAGGTCTTGAACCTGCGACCTTCTTGCTGTGAGGCAACAGCGCTAACCCCTGCGCCACCGTGTCGCCCTGAATAAATGTTTTAGATTAAAATTAAATAGTAGACTAACATCTCTCTAGATTTGTGGATTGAAGGTTAATTAATAGTGTAAGTGTTTATAATGTATTTCTTTACATTAAAAGGAGGAGAAATAACTTTGTTTATTTATAAACTGCACTGAATGTGGCCCATGAACTAAATTGGGTTTGACTCTCCTGAACAACTGGAACAGACCTGTCAGAAATGGATTATAATATGTCTAAGTATGGTTTAATTATTTTTCTTTCCTTAGATTGAGCCATTTTTATCCACATGAGGAATGGGAACAATAGATTTGCTCAATATTGTTGAAATTGCACTTTTTTCTCATGTCATCTCCCCTGTTTGTGAAGGATAGCTATTTAAAATGTATTTATTTACATAAAAATGAGGGAAGAAATTCGTAGGTGTTGTTATTCATAAGTTTATTTTTACTGGTCCAGCCAAACTGAGATTAAATTGAATGTGGCCCATGAACTAAACTAAGTTTGACAGCTCTGGTTTAGAGTTTAGTTTAATGGCGCAAAGAAAATAATATAAAATAACATCAAATGGACATAAATTGAAGGAGAAGCTATAAACTTAACAGTAGCGGAGAGTTTTTGTTTGTGTGCGCGCGTGTATACTTTCACTCTTTCCCCCTGACAGTCACAACTTGTTAGGGTTGATGGTGATGGACTTTCCTTCGAGTCAGTGCAGTTTGTAGTTGAAAAGCTTTCGTTGTGAAACCCTGGAAAACATCAGAATAAAGCCGACAGCTCGACATGTGAGCAGAGAGGAGGCCTGACGTGCCGCTCTTGTCTGCTTCAGGCGATCCGGAGCCTTGAAGCCGCGGCGGTGCGGCTCAGGCGGGGAGCTCCTGAGGCCATCCTACGATCAAAGATCGGGAGGAAAAGTGACCTGAATGCGTTCTCCCCCTGAGGAGCCGGCACAAGAAAAAAACAGCAGCGTGTTTACAGCTGTTCGCAGCAAAGGAAAACACTGAGCATGTATTTTTTCTGGAAACATCAGTAAATAGTTAATGCTACAGCAGAGGCGTCAAACTCAATTTCATCCCAGTCATATCAGAACGATAAAGATGATATAAATGTTTCTGCTTGTTATCATATGACAGCTCTGCCTCTACATACATAATAACTTAATTATTAATTAGCTGCTGATGACAATTTGATATGATTTTTAATAGAATTTTAAAAGACATGCATGATGTAGAAATGAATGTTCTCTTGTTGCCATGATTTCTAGTATCTAATTATTAAAAGAGCTACAGAAAAACAACATAGAAGATCATCACAGATAATAAGAGACATGTTAAAGGAAATGCTAATAACTGTTGCTTACAATGTGATTAGATTTTATAGACTTATAATCTATGCTTTTGCTTCAGTTTTTGATTATTAAAAATGCTGCACTGAAAAGACAAGAGTGTAATAAGAGATGTTTCTATTTCTACGGTGTTTAGTGGCCAACATAGATTTCAGAGTTCACGAGATTCACTTGAATGCACCATGGAGTCACACACTTTGCCCTACGAAGCTGTGTTGATGTTTCAAAAAAATGCACACAATCTATTCAGAGACTGAGCATTAAAGTCATCTGTCAGGACTTCCTGTTCCCATCTCAATCAGCCAATCAGAGGAGAGGCTGAATAATATTAACGAGGCAGAATCGACCTGTTCTTAGAGCTACGGAGAGAAGTTTATAAATGTTAAAAAAACGATACCAAAAAGATATCTGATACTTAAAGCACAAATGTATCTTTTTGGGGACTATCAAAACTTTAAATAAAACCCAGGAGAAGTGAACAATACGGGACCTTTAAAGGCTAATCAATCAGTTCAAGGAACACTTAAGTACAGAAGGTTTAACAGTTCCATGGGGAGAACCGTAAAAGATACACTCATTTTTTAAATATTTTTTTTAATTGTCGTATAACAGCACCTTCACTTTCTACTGTCCTAAAACAATCACCCATGTCTTATACATGGGTAAAAACAAATAACGGGCGACGTCTATATGATAAAGTGTCTAACTTTAGTAAATAGTGATTATTGTGTATCTGTTGCATCCATTTGGAGTTAATGTGCAGTGGTGTGAGAAAGTGTGCCCCTTTCCTAATTTTTAATTTTTTTGTATGTTTGTCACACTTTATTGTTCCAGATTTGAGTTTGAATTTGAGTTTATTTATTTAAATCAGGGACGGTGGACATTAATGATCATATATTTTTATATATGCAAGATTAAAGCCAACGGCTAATTTCCGTCCTTAGTCCCCACTAGCAGGTTGATGTCACCAACATGAGAAAGAAAATAGTTAGAAAAAGAATCAGATCATTATGATTTAAAAAGATTAGAACATTAGAAAAGAACAGAATCATAAAAAGGAGGTGATCAGAAGGTGATCAAGATACAGAGTGCTGGGATGTTAAAATGTTATACAGTTTTAGACATGGTTGTGGTAGCAGTGTTGTTCTTCCGGTAGCCAAGATTTTCAAACAAATTTAAATATTAGTATACAGTTTTTAAAATGAAGATTTTTATTATTAAAGGGAGTAAAAAAACACTTGTGTTGTCTTTAACTAATGTTTAAATTTGTATGATCTGAAACAATTTTCACACCACTGTACGTGTGTGTTTGGAAATGGGAGGTTTTGTTTGGCCTGAAGTGTTGGTGTGATGCACTGCTGAAGTCATCGAAGCTCACTGTCGCCCAAGTGATGCTGACGGAATACACACACACACACACACACACGCACGCACACACACACACACAATCTCCTCCTTCACACATGGCTTTATCCTCTGTGTGCCTCTTCCTCTCCTTCTCCCCCAGTGTATGATCTGATCTGAGTCGAGCTGAGCTGGCCTGAATAAAAGCTGAGATCCCCGAAAAAGAGACAGAGAGAACGAGTGAAACCCAGTAACCTTAATTAGAAGAGACATGAACGAGGTGGAGGAAATCAGGTCAAGACACGACGATCGACATTTTATCATGATTTTCAGACATTTCTTTGTGTGGTCATCTTCATTGTCCGTGTTGCGTCAGCCCGTTCATTGAAGGAAACTTTCCAGTTTCCTTCAGGATCAATAAAGTGAAACTCATCTAATCATGATTTTTTTTTTATCATTTATTCAGTTTTATTTCAAGGTTTAAAATCTCTGATGAGTGTAACCTATTTGCTGTGTTTCCCTAACCTGTGGAATTGGGTCAAGACACGATGATCAATGTTTTTTCATGATTTCCAGACAAATGAATAGCCAAACAACTAATCGATTAACCCAGAAAATAATCGAATGAACAAATCTATGATGAAAATAATTGTTTATAATATGTCGACCTTCTGCAGGTAATCTAGGTTTATTTTAAATTCTTGTCTTTTTAAAATATTTGTTTTATATGTATGTAATATGCTGACTCTTTGCAGATAATCTCACCCTTATTGTTGTTTCATTTAAGTTTTGTCTTTTTAACATTTCTTTATTTTCTTGTTTTTATTGTCTCGTCTTGTAGCCCATTCTTTGTTTTTACCGAAAGCTTCTTAGCACTAATCTGATCATAGGTTTAAAATCAGCACATCTGTATGTCTAACAGGTATATTCTGCTGTTCTCCCTGATGGCCAAAAACAAGCAAGAAACTACAACAAAAAAAAAGGTTTTTTGTGCCTTTCTCTTTTATTTTGCCTTCATATACATTATTTCTGACATAAATACTTGTGTCATTGCTCCAGCTGAATCTGGGGCGTTGTCTCCTTCCTGAGTCAACAGAGTTTTTAACCGCAGTAAATGTTCAGGTCTCGGGGATGTGTGCAGTAATATCATGTACTGTGATGTTAAATTAAACCTAATGGCTGGCAGCTCTTAGTGCTCATGTTCCAACTGGGATTTCACAGCGAGTAGGACATCCCAGCTTGAAAGCGAAAAACGATTTCATCTTTTTTTATTCATGGCAGAAGGGAGACCCAGTCGCCGCGTATCAAAGGTTCGTTTAGACATCTTAAATTGGGGTGAGGCCTCGACCCGGAATGCAACGCAGCGATTTGTAAATCTGAAACTCCTGAACAGGAAGAGACGTGGCTGAGAGTGTGGGAGCGGGAGGACGGATATAAACATCACAGGCTGCGCTGTCCACTCTGGACCGAGAGAAAAAACGATCCGCCGACAGATAGAAAGAGATAAGATGGTGTGAACTCATGAAAGCGGCAGATGGACCCGCAGGAAAAAAAAAAAAAAAAAACAGACACCAGAGTTTATAGCAAAGTCTAAATCTGGCCCGCGGCACAGACGTAGACGCTTTGTCACCGCCGCATCATGCAGCGAGATCCACGGGCTGCACGAGCACTTGGATCACACATCCGGTGGCGTTTTTTTTTTTTTTTTAGGCGAGGCAAGTTTATTCAAAGTGTTTCATATAAACCATTAAATGCGGCAAGGTACAATTTAAATTAAAAATCAAGTTGAGCTTGTTTAACAGTTGATTAAAAGGGGAATCATCAAAACTTTAAATTAAAAATAATAACAAAAGTTACAGTGCAGTGGAAAATGAAATGACCGATCAGCAATAGGCAGCAGTAAACAGAAAAGTTTTCAGCTCAGACTTAAAAACAGTGAGAGCTGCAGCAGACCTGCAGTTCTCTGGGAGTTTGTTCCAGATGTTTCATAAGGGATCAGCAGATCAGAGATATACTCATGTGTCAAACTCAAGGTCCAGCAGCCCGAATATGGCCTGGCATCTCATTTTCTGCGGCCCTTCAAGAACTTGCACAGACGGTTTATTAAGAGATGGGAAAGCGAATAAATGTCTGAACCTAACGAAGACGCACTGGTCACGTTGTCTTTGTACGACTTCGTTAACTCCAAAATCTTCTCAGTTGGCCACGAAGTTGGCTTAAAAACAGGAAATTTTCCGTTTCCCGTCATTTTCCTTTGTTGAAATACATCTGTCATTACTTTCTTGTACTTTCTATTCTTTAATATTTGGCATAGCAACACAAAACCATAGATTCCAATCTTTGAAAAATCCATTAAATAAATAAAATTCTTAATCGTGGTTATCGGCATATTCTTGTATGAGTCTATAGATATCAGTGTTCAACGTTTTGCTGCAGCATTTATAATAATTAGATGCCAACAACAATATAACATTATTTCTGCATCAGCATATTTTTAAATTCAGTTTAAAAAAAACAGAGCAAATTGTTACCAGCATTACCATGAGTGGAAAGGCAATTATCTAATAACATGTAATAATAATAATAGTAATAATACATAAATACATGTATAATCTTTACAATTGACCCTTTGAGGGAAACCATAATGCTGATGTGGCTCGGGATGAAATTGAGTTTGACACCCCTTTATAAACCAGTAAAAGTATTTTACAATTACTTCTTCGCAGACTGGAAGCCGGTGCAAGGACCTCAGAGCTGGAGTGATATGATCTACTTTTTTAGTCTCAGTGAGGCCCTCTGAGATGCTGCAGCAATGATGAAGTGCAGTGTGTCAGCTTGTCATTTTGGGCCTCATCGAAACCAGAAGACCATTGAGGGAACTAAAACCCTGTTTTAGTGTCTGTTCCACTGGTTCAGATTAACCCTCTGGATGCCAGTGTAGTCTTAATTTGACAATGCTGCACTGAATAAAATGGCAGATTTTGTCAAATGACATTCAAACTTCACTATCATCACTAGCGTCAGCGAGTAAATGCATTTTGTCGTCATCTAATGTCATCAAACAATTTCACCTGCAGTGAAGTGTTGTTTGATTTTTGCCCCATACATGAAATCTGAGTGGCTGGCTATTAAATGGAAAGTCTCTATAGGCTACAGCAAAAGTCCAGTTTACATGCATTCAGTTTGTTTCTGCCATTTAGTAGTAATTACACTTCATTATTTACCTGAGCGTTCAGTATTATGCAATATAGCATACACAATACTGCCAATACAATATTTATAACACAATATCATGAAAATTCTCTAATCCAAGATGGCTCCCGCCCTATGGCATCATATTATGCAAATTAGATTGGGGATTTTAATCCCTACATTAACTTGGGGTCATCCTTAATATTTCTCTAATTTACAGAAAGTCTCTATCTCTTATCTCTTTTAAATTATAGCCTTTTGAAATTAAGATATCAAAATCAAACGTTTTAGGAAAAAATACAAACTCTGGGTTAAGACTAGGTTCACATTCGGGTAGTCGTCACTTTCCAGGAGTCTGCGCCAGCGTTTTTAATATACAGCGACAGAAGTTGGCCAGTAGAAGGAGAATTAATTGGCAGTCATCTGGTGGTTATGGATTACAGCGGCACATGGCCGCGCTTCCATTTATTTCTGCACCAGGCTCTGCTTGCGTGATGAAATGCGATTTATGGTTGTTGTGTGGTGGACTGGCAGCTAATGCATCTTTATGATAATTTACTTTTCACTGAAACCCCGAACACAAATTGTTCAATCATATCTTAGTGACCGGGAGGAGACGCGGCGGGTCCGTCCAACTCTGGATTTCTCCACATGCCGGAGTGCCGTGAATTAACGTTGTTATCTTCCTGTTAATTCTGAGGCCAACAAGTTTAGAATCGGCTAATCGCATTAGTTTGTCGGGTTACAGGTTATGTATTTAAAAAAGATCTGTTCACTGCAACCACATCTGCTGTAAAATATCCTCGATGTGTGGAAGTGGGATGTAGTTTAAAGGTCTGATATCATGCAAATTGCCTTTTTTTATAATCTAGATATGGTCTAAAGGTTTTATAAAAACTGTCTCATGCATCAAATGCTCGTTTGTACTTTTTTGATTTTGTGATGTCATACAGTTACTCCCTCTACACCATTTGCCCCCACTGTCACACCCTGGAAATCAACCAGTCAGAAAAATACAAAATTTTGTACTTTAAACTGAAAATCTTCATGTTAGTGCATCAAAGCCTCAAATAAAGAGAGAAACTCTGTTTACTATTATAGAAGACTAAAGAAACCAGAAAATATCAGATTGGAGAAGTTGGAACCAGAGAATTTGAACATTTTCTTCTTAAAAATGATTTGAATTAATAGTTGGCAATTAATGTAATAGTGGCAACTAATTAAACAATCTAATCATTGCAGCTCTAGGTTAGAGACAAATTTATTAAAAGATTCAGTAATTCAGGAAAGTCAGTTTGTCATAAAACTGTTGAAGATTTAGGGATTAGAAAAACTGCACATCTGAAAATCGGTACGTGAAAATACCAAGGAATTGAAAATGAATACTATGCTAACGCTATATATTTGTCTGAAATTAATTCATTGCTAGTGAAAAAAAAATTGCTGGTAAACCTGCAATAGAGGTTGATAACTGTAATGTGTAAATGTCAGACAGATGCAGCAACAGGAAGGATTACAAAACTGGAAATAGGAAGAAGTAGGAACTGTTTAACAGACTTTTTCCTGCACTTCTTCAAAAAGCACCATGAACGACTCCAGCGCCTGTTGTTGCCTCATTGAGCTCAATAGCAGCAGCAGCAGCAGCAGCAGCAGCAGCAGCAGCAGCAGCAGCAGCAGCAGCAGCAGCAGCAGCAGCGATGAGATGTATGATAGATGCTCATCATCCACCTCCAGAGCAGGAACATTAAGATTTAATACAGCTCTACTGTAGGCCCTTTCACGCATTTGGGCCAAAATAGGAATAAAATGTGCAGAACCCAATGGTTAAATCCAATGACATTAGAGAGAAGCAGTTAATGTCTGGACTCTCATAAAAAATAAAAAAAAAAGTATACAATAATAATAATAAGTCAGTTTAGTAAGGCCTAGAAAGGCTCCAGAGCTGCTTCACCTGCATTATTAGGAGAAGAACATGCATTATGCAGAGTTTGGGCTCTGCAAGGGTCACATTCGCTTGCATTACACAGCAAAGACAACAGGCGTTTTACAGCCAGTCAGGTTCATGTTCTCCCACTTATTACTGCGGCGTACCAGCGGGTTCTCACTCGGTGGCTTGTAATTGTTGTTCTTGTTCTTGATGTTGTTTATGGTTAATTAATGAGCTCGTGGATCAAAGAGAGAATCCCTGATCCCACTGGAAGTTTCGACCCATATCTCATCTCTCTCCTCCAACAGCAGCAGCAGCAGCAGCTTTCCCCTCCACTTATCAATACGACGCAGCAGATAGAAAAACACACCATGGGAGAATAAACAAAACAACAACAAAAACACACAGCTGCTGGAAGTAGAACTGCACAGTCACAAGACCTAACGCAGTTAGAGTGTGTTTGCTTATTGGAGGAGTCTGACGTCTGCTGGAGGATTTAGGTTAGGATGATCCAGCCTTTGAGCTACAGCAGGGTTACTTTCATATGATGTAATGAGGCCTCGATTTGCGTAAACAACCTCCAAATCTAAATTACCTCCATTATGAAGCAGCTCCATGGAATCTAAATGTGAAGGTGCTTTGATTATTCCACAGCAGAAACTGGGCATAACATGCTGCATCTGCCTGTGATTTTTAAACTCTTAACAAATGCTGCTGAGATTTGTTCAAATTATAACAAACACAGATTTTTAATTATCTTAAACTCTGATGAGATTTTTTTTTTTAAATCTCAACAAAGGCTGATGAGATTTTCAAAATCTTAAACGCTAATGAGATTGTTTTTAAATCTGAAACGCTGCTGAGATTTTTTAAATCTTAATAAAAACTGCTGAGATTTTTAAAATCCTAAATGTTATTGAGATTTTTACAATTTTAACAAACACTTAGATTTTTTAAATCTTAAACACTGATCAGGTTTTTTTTACAATCTTAAAAAAGGCTGTTAAAAGTTTTAAAATTTTAAATGCTTATGATATTTTTTAAGATCTAAATCTTAAACATTGCTAAGATTTTGAAAATCTTCACAAACGCTGCTGAGATTTTGAAAACGTTCACAAATTAAGTCACTGAAGTTGTGTCAATTTCACACAGAGCACAATGAGCCAGACAGGAAGTCAGAGATAGGAAAAGCACAAATCAACAGGTATATTTTCAAAATAAAACACTAGGGGTAGACTTCCCCCTATTTACCCACAGTAGAATCACAAAAAGCAGAGAAATATGACCATATTCAACATCAGACAGATAAAGAAAACTTCAGTGTGATTGTTGTTCTCGTTGTACATCTATGGTCTTGACATAAGATACAACGTTTTTTATAGGATCTTCTAGACTCAATAAACTTTACTAACTTTCAAGTAGTGGTTCTGTAACTTCCCTGGGTTTGAATCTCCATCTCTAGCTGTGATGCAAGATGAATTCCAGTCCTGCTCTGACACTAATATTGTATCGTGAATGCACTCTGACTCCACTCTGCAGGAAGTGGTTTCACATCTCGCTGCATGTGAGGTGGAGCATCTGCAGCATCTGAGGAGACGAGGTTATTCTGTAAATGTCCTCTGAGGTAGAGGGCAACACACGATACTACAACAACAACAACAAAAGGCCAAATCCATGGAGCTCTTATTTATATTGTACAATGATTAAATTGTAATGAAAATCATTTCCCTGAGAGTGTGAATGACTTCCAGGCTCCTGAGTCCAGGTGTTTCTGTGCTGTACCTTCAGCACGGCTCCGGCAGCCTGTTTTCACTGATAAGACGACGCATTACGTCACTAATGGCCTCCTCTTCCCCTTACAGCTCCAGACTCACAGATCAATGTCGCACGCTTTCGCCGTTTCCCAGAAATCCCAGCTGACGTGCTCATGGCATTATGTAATATGTTTTTATTACTCGCAGACAACGAGAAAGTGCCGACGCAATAAAGCTGAGAATTAGAACGCTCTCCGCAGACGACAGAACGCGACCATTATGCCTCGCTTGCCTCCCCTCGAGTTTCTAACGGTTTCGCTTTCTCGCTTTTATCTTCCGATGCGTTCGCCTGCCTTTCGCTCGCTTTCTTCTTTTCACTGTTGTCTTTTCATTTCAAGACAGGCACCACTCCGCTGGGAGATGTTAAAGTGCCCTCCCACTCCTCATCGCTGCCTAAACCCACTTAGATGAGAAATCCGCGCAGTTTCATGTGAGAAATCCCGCTCATCCGGATGGGAATTTGCAGGCGCACTTACGTGAGCGCAGCTGACATCACGTTCTCACCGTCACAGCTGAGGAGAGAAGGAGGGGATGTGAAGTGAGGAGTGAGAAAGGAGAGCAAGGGGAGGTGATGAAGATGTTAAATTCATTTAACTCCAGATTCCTTCCTGAGTTGTATATTGGTCCATGTTCTTAGCTGTTAGACAGTCTGGACAGGTAGTCCATCACGTAGCTCACACATTGACAGCCAAGCACAGCCACACTCACATTTTACAGATTTACAAATCACCTGACCTGTCAGAAAACAAAATGGAGAAAAAGAGAAGAGGAAGACACCACAAACCGGGTAAAACCAAAGATTTCAAACTAGTAGGACAGAATTGAACATAATCACAAGTATTATTAAATAGTATATAATTCAATCCCTGTGTTTTATTGCCTTAAATTGAGCATTTTTTCTTAACATGGGGAGCAGGTCTCTCCAATAGCCCAGAATGAACAAACTAAACAATGGCTCTACACATGTTTGGGGGACTTACTCAGCCAAAATCTGGACCCTCAACATTAGATATCACCAAAATCTACAAACTGTACCTTTAAGATGTTAGCAAAGTTTCTGCAGTAGGTAAGAACCCTAACTCAGTAATCAAGTTGAAAACACAGATTCCAAAACTTTCTGTCTCTCTGATGCTTTGTGCCACTCCACTTTTTATACAGTCACTGTGATTGGCTGGTTGCATGCTGACTAATCTCTATAAACAGATATTTGCATATGACATACATTAAATATAGAACTGCATTAACGCTTCGATTAAATATTGTCAGTCAACATTTGTTAATCTAACCAAATTAGTAATAAAATGATATTGCCTAATTCATGTGAAAATGTTTAAATTTGACCTGATCAGTGCAACATCCAACTAATAGACAGAAAGAATATCCCACTAATCATGTGCTGTATAAGCATAATTTGCAAATAGACCAGTACTGAGTGATGAAATGTTAAAAGTGTGTCGAGAAATATTGGTTGTCCCCTGCAGCTCCACAACATGATTTAGTCTCTTCTGAGCTTTTGGTTTTCCGGTCCGCAAACTCTGTTCTCATCAATCTTATTTTCAGCAACAGCAGGCGGCTGTTTTCAGAAACAAAAAAGCTCGGCTAAACCCCTCTGTACACTACCTGCCAAACAGCAAACAGCAGAGAGCAGGCAGGCAAAGTGAGCGACCAGCTTGTGAACATACAGTAGGGGAACATTTAGCAGCTGATGACCCAGACATTTGCCTCAGGAGTTGGAGGAAACTGAAACAGAGCTGGTAAAGGGGGTGGATATTAGACCTACATTCATCAGTAAGACAGAAGCACAACTCCAGATAAACACTTATATTGCCCCAATGTCTGCTGAGTGTTGAAATCAACTGTTTCCAAATCAGCTGTGTTTTTGAATTGCTTCCCTCAAATTGCCACAAATATCACATAATGCATCTTTAACATCTAATAAGTACTTCAAACTATGGCCAATGTGTTTTCTGCTTCTTTAAATCAGTAAAATAAGTACAAAGAGTTTCATATCATTGATCATTAGACATCAAAAATACAAGTTCATGACATCAAAGATGTCACAGACATCAAAGACAACGTCACTGACATCAAAGACAACGTCCCTGACATCAAAGAAGCGTCCGTACCACCCCAAGTATGACACCACAGTTCCTCAGGTCTTCAGAAACGCACCCACCAAATTTGAAGTGGATGAATGGTTAACTTTATATGTGGAGGAAAATATACAGAGATTCCATGCATCATAGATAGATGCCACATCAGCATTAAAGGCTTCAACTTTGATTTCTTGAACTGCTGTTCAGCAGTTTCAAAAGCAGTCGACTTTATCAGGCTTTAGTCAGTAATCGGAAACCTGTCCTACAAAGTACAGAACAACTCACCTGGCATCAAGGCTCATTAAGCCCAACCCAAGTTTGCCCTATCGCCTCACCCTCCATATTTATTTAGATCACTTATTTAGGGAGTTGTTGTTGCCCTGGGCCCGGCTCTCAGGCTGCAGCACACACACCGACAGACGACGACACAGCAGGAAAAGAGCATCCAGCACCTTGAGATCTGGCCTCAAATACAAACAAAGTCAAAGTCAATACAATGCATTGGCGTCATTAAATTAGAAGCCGAACCGGGTCACAAACATGCGCGTTTCCCAGGTTAATGAAGGCCGGGCCTCGTCCAATATTTATTTGTGTCTGGCAGGTTTGTGTGTTTCCAACGAGGCTCGATGTGACATTTTCAAAAAATCAATAACTTGGTCAGTCAGATTTTCCTCTCAGTTGACAGCTACTCATCGCACAATTTCTGAATGAAGACACGCACATACACACACACGCATTCCTCTATCTCCTTTCTATTTCGCACAAATATTACAGCATTGTTTCACTGCCCTTTTGAATGTTATGTCAACTCCCAATAAACCGGATTGTTGGAAACACTGGCAGCGATAACGAGAACCTCCGGCGTCTCCTTCATGCTGAGCATCTCTCCCGCTCCCTCTCCTTTGTGGTTATGACACGTTGCTGATACAATTAGCTGAAAACCCAGCGCCGGTGTTTCTGCCTCAACCGCTAAAAAAAAATAAATAAATAAAAAATTCCACAAAATTTCTGCCGACTCGTTACACATCAGGGATGAAGCGAAAACACCTGCATGACGGGTTGGTTCTCCTCCTTCGCGTCCTGCTGTCCTGCTGCGAACGCTCGATTGAGACTGACAGTCAGGAAAATGAACAAATAAATAAGTAAGCACCATTAAAAATGTACCACTCATACGTGTGCATGAATAAGTGAAAACATAGCTTGGCCAAACACCGATGGAATTATTTCTTATTAAACAAATATATAAAATATTCATTATTTATGCATTTCCTCTCCCACAATCCTCAGCGGTTGTTTACTTTTCTCTTTGCTGGACCTAAAACTGGTCGCGCACCCTCCTCCAAACTTCACACACACACCAATTACAGGAGATCTTTCACATGCTCTGTGATCAATATATTTACTCAGGGATTACCTCTGGGTGTAGTTAAGAGTTTTAAATCAATGCAACTGCAGCGAAAAAGTACAAACTCGCTTTATTTAGATGGAGCAGCTCGCTGAGAAGTTTTCACAACAGACCAAAATATCCTGGCGACACTCTCTCCATCATACTTTCTTCAACTTTCGTTGCTATTGTACCTATTCCGGTATTTCTCAATGCACAGCTCCGAGTGTCGCTGCAACATCAATAAATCATTACCGTAGAAATTACATTTCTGTCAACAAGCAAGACAAGGCAGCAGCTGGGACTGAATTGCCCCGTTCGTCTCTAGCAAACACAGCTAAATCTGTTTGAGGTGCTGCCACTGTCAGAGGAGACAAAGACTGAGGTACAGAAGTAAAAGAAAAAAAAAAAGTTGTGTTTGTGCTCCTCGGTTAAGCAAACAGGATAAATCTAAATCGAGGGAGAAATCTACTTTCTTTTAGGAACCAGAGACTGTCAAGATTCATGTGGTTGGAATTTTGAGAAATGACAACTAGTCCAAACTGTGGTTTAGTCATACATCACTTTGCAAAGGTTTAAATGAACAGTTTGTGTGGTTTTCTCAGTGATATATATGTAGTCTCGTGATGAATATACACTTTATATCATATTATTGGTGGCAGGTTGTCTGCTTTTGTCTTAGATCTATAATAGTATCGTCTCTTCTGTGTTTACTAGGTTTCCTGCAGTTCAGGAACTACGTTATTACTCCCGCTCACATTTGACCAATATTCATCTGCTTTAATATTTGCTGTGTGAAACCAAACCAAACCAACAACTCATCACTGATTCAAACCGAAGTAAACAGAGAACAGGGCAAAAAAAAAAAACTTAAATCTGAAGCCATACCAGCAAGCAGTTAGCTTAGCTTAGCATAAAGACAGAAAATGGGTGAACAAAACACTTGCCAGCACCTTTAAAGTTCAGTGAATTACTTAATTATTAAACTACATCCTGTTTGTACGATCCATACAAAACTAAAGTGTAGAAATGACAACCTGTGATTTTTCAAATGTTATTACTTCTTAATAAAGCCATGACTTCCTGCAATCTTGCTGCTGTGAGGTTGCCTGGCAACAAACAGACGTTGACTCCTTAAAGGTAGAATGTGTAGTTTCTGGCGCAATGCACTTTCTTGGTTCAGATAATTCTCTGTTTGGTAGATCGCAGTGTGTCCAGATGGCAGCATTTTGGAAGGTTTCTAAGGGGGTACCACAAGGGTCGGTGTTGGGGACCTTTTTGTTTTCAATTTACATAAAACACCTTCGCAGCAATCTGTCAGAAGCTTTGTATCATTTTTATGCAGATGACACAATAATTTGTTTTTTTTTTCTGCACCATCTGTTTTGCAAGCTTTTATTCTTCGACAGTCTGTCTTTGATATTGTTCAGAACCGCCTGCAAAAGCTGAAATTGGTTTTGAACACTGATAAGACAAAGGCCATGCTGTTTTCCAGAGCTACTGTGTGCTCAAATAATCTCCCTATTTTAACTTAGCAGGGTGCAGCAGTTGGTTTCATCTCACAAGTATCCGGGTTTTCATATTAATGATTGTTTAACTTTCAAATACAAGTTTTAAGTTTAGTTACTTAACTTAAAGTAAAATTGGGCTTTTACTTTAGGAAGTTTACATTTTTACGTTATTTAGATACTGTTTATGATTGTGAACTATGATTTGCCATTGGATGCATTAATCTCACCCATCATTGCTCTTTGTACATAAAAGCTGAATGGTCATCCTCGTCTGTCAGGAGACATTGCTTGTCATTGCTTGACTTATTTATAAGGCTCTACTTGGAATGGTCCCATCCTACCTCGGATTAAACCTTGTTAAGAAAATTGGACATCGAAGCTTATGATCCACTGACTTTTTTTACCCCAACTGTTCCTTATCTTTCTACCGAAGTAGGGAAAAAAGGCGTTTTGTTATATGGCTCCCTCTGCATGGAACTCCCTGCCAGGTGATAAAAATGTCAGACGCGATCCCTCTTAATAGCTTTATTAAAATTCTTAAAACTAAAGAACTCGAGAGTATTGGGCTTTGTAACTGTTCTTAAATCAGAGGCTACTTATTTAAACTATCTCTACCATTTTATTTATCTATTTGTTTGTTCATTTTTTTTCTCTACTCATTGTACAAATCTTATTTATGTTACTAATTGTGCTGGAAAGTTTTGCTGCCTCTTGGCTTTGGAAAAAGGGATTCTACATCTCAACAAGCTAACCTGCTTAAATTAAAAAAAAATGTGTATAATAAATACATTTACTTATGTAGTTTTAGGTTTTAAAATTCTCAAATAAATCTCCAGCTTCATATTTAGCCAACAGACCTGAGAGAGAAACAAAAAATGGTGGGTAAATGGGTGTGTGCTGCAGATCACGTGTGACTCTTCCACCTTATATTTATTATACTTGTATTATACTCTTAATATATTTATATTTAGATATTTATATAATTCATAATAATACATATAACAATGTATACAGAGTAAGTAACAGTGTGTATATTATTTTTAATAATTCCATGTGCAAAGTTCTTTATAGGCATTTTCTTTGATTATTTTTAAATTGTATTATTTATTTTATTTTCTCTATGTTGGTGTTGGTCTTTAGGGTGTTTTCCCTTCTGTTTGGGTGTCTTAATTTTAAAATAGTGCTGTACATGATGTGTTGGAGGTTCAAATTCCCCGATGGAAATAAAGTTGTATGAAGTCGTATCTAATCGTATCTAATTCACCGTGATTTGGTACAGAACTGTATCACGTGTTCTCAGCGGTCAGAAACGACGGCTCTCACCTCGATGAGTTTGCGTTCGTAGCTGGCGGCGAGCTCCTCGATGTCGCCCATGCACTTGCTGGGAGGGACCGGGACCTGCTCTTCACTCGACCGCAGCACCGACAGAGCTGCAGGAGCAAGAACAAAAAAGGGGAGAAAAACACTGTCACATGTCAGAAGAGAAAAAAAACTGCGAGGAAAAACTCTCCTCACAGCCAATTATGAGCAGTAGGTTTCTCCCAATTATGCACAAAGTGTCGTGTCATGTGACACATGCAGTGTGTGTTTTTGTTTCAGCAGAGAGAGAATCAGCAGACATACACACACACATATATATATATATATATATATATATATATATATATATATATATATATATATATATATATGTATACACACACATTACAGCCCAGCAAGAGCCATAGATCCACTTTTACATTTAATGATCATCTTTCTCACACGCACACACACAAAGTAGATAGTATCCTACACATGAGGAGAACATTGAGTTTCTGTGGTTCATGGCCACACTGTAAAATAAAGTGAGTAAACACACAAAGGTAGGTTCTTCCTGTCAGAATGATGAAATTCCCCTCTTCACCGTCGCCTGTTTTACTTCAGTTCAGTCGGAGCTTATTGTTTTTTTCTTGTTTTTTTTTCCCTTTGTGTTTTTTGCACCACTGCAGCTCGCTAACCAGCTAAAGTCATCAGAGCGGAGCCCGAAGCGTCTCTTCTGAGCCCATAAACATCAGCTAATCGGGTTCTCTCAGCGGAGAACGGCAGAGAGAAGCAGAAGCGGGAGTCGTCACTCTGTATCTTCGCGGCGGCGCTGGTGGGAGAGGGATTGTGTTTTCACCTCAGCAAAAAAAGCAAATTAGTGCCGTTATTTCACCGGCGTGTGCACCACACAACAAAAAAAATGCCCAAACAAACACACAGAGGCTGGGAAAAGGAAGAGACAGTGGGGGGGACGAGATATGAGAAAAGACGGAATAAATAAAGCACGGAGATGGAATCCGGCTTGTCCACAGAGCTGAAATAAACTTTCAGGAGCTGTGGTTCCTCGGGGAGGATGTTTAGAAAAATATAGAGCTCGACAGCGATTAGATGAAGAGTGAGATTCCCCTAGCAAGCGTCTGAGCGTCTAGACGGAGCCAGGCAGGTATTGATGAAAGCGTCCGGCTCATTGTGAATCCAAACAGACGGGACCGTAGGGGGGGAAAGCTGCAAATAAGAGCTCTGATGGAAAAAGTCAGAGCCTTATTAGCTTTGGAAGTGTGGAAAGGCTCAGATCACCCAAAACCGATCAGAATGCAGTTAAAAGTGGAGTAAAAACAAATATCGCTTCCTCTAACCTCAATCATTTCTCAGTGAGCTTGATGGGAAAACTCAAGAAGTTTGTAAAAGACAAAACGAAGTGAGTATAATTACCTAATTTCAGCTTTTGTCTTGATTTTGGTCAATTTTGTCTTGTTTTCTTAAAGTAAGATTAAATTGTTTGACTTTTTTTATCTTAATGTTGGGGAGATTGACAATTCCTCATTTAAAGGTTCCCATAACATTCACTTTGCCTGAAAAAAAAAATATAATATAAATACACACAAATGAGCCCAAATTTACGTATAGAAAGTTATAAGTACACACACACACACAAGCTGTCAGAACAGCATAATCGAGGCTCCTGCAAAAGACCCAGAGGCAGCAATCCCCGAGCTTATCTGTTTCCCACCAAACAGCAGCACTGTACTGTAAACCTGGGTCAGCAGCCTAATAACCTAGAAAACTACTGTACACGCATGCAGTATGTGTGCTATGTGCGCACACACACACACACACACACACACACACACACACACACACACACACACACACACACACACACACACACACACACACACACACACACACACACACACACACACACACACACACACACACACACAGTGACTTTAAAGGAAATATTGAAGGATCCACAGTGAGAGGAGACTTCAAGGAGACACAAAAAAATGAGAACAATAGCAGAAAGATGACAATCTCTGTCTCACACTCACACACAAACACACAGGATTGCTGCTGAAGGTTGCTCTTGCACTACCAATTTGTCTCAGCTAGGAGTTTGTTTTTTTTTAGCCCCCCCCTTAGGTTGGATTTCTGTTACCTGTCACACTGATAGGCTCTTAATAATTAAACATACACACAGCGTGTTGGCAAACGAGATAGAAGTGTGTGTGTGTGTGTGTGTGTGTGTGTGTGTGTGTGTGCATGCGTGTGTGTGTGTGTGTGGTGGGGGGTGTTAGAGAGAGGAGGGGACATCCACAGATGTTCCTGACTGAATTGGGCAGACAGCTGGTCTGTAATAACAAAACTAACTGAGCAACACTTCCCAGCTGCGAGCATGTGCACGTGCTTGTGCCATGTGTGTATGTGTGCACATGTGCAGGCATGTATGTGTGTGTGTGTGTGTTATTGTGGAAAACCTCACAAATGTTCAGCTACATACAAGTGCAACTGCTGCAGAAAGATCATCAGATGCTGTTATATGATAAAAAAAACAGTGTGTGTCACTTTTTTGTCTTGTTTCATGCGTTAACACGTTAACATTTTAAAACTAAGATGCACATTTTTGCAGATTTCCATGAACAGATGCATCCAGAACTTTTCTACTTTGGCTGTGGATCAAATATCTAATACTACAAACATTTATTATATAACAAAGTTTGTGTGAATCATCAGCGTTTTCTAAGCACCTGCTGTTCACTTCAGGGGAAAATTGGTTATAAATCCAACAGAATACATCATTGTCCTGTATCGTTGCTCACTTTCCTTAATGTGTTTACAACAGGCATTGGAGAAACAAATTAATATGGCAATATATCACAATACTTAATTCCTGTGATATATACCATCAATACACCAAATAATGAGTGTCTGATTTGCAACACGACTCCAGCTGGGAATCAAACCATCGTTTCTGAGAAGATGAAACCTCGATGCAGCAGATAAACACATCATGCATACATCACAACATGCATCTTAGGTCTTAGACATGGAAATTAGCCGCACGGCTATAATCTCACTCTCAAAACATTTCTTTGACTTTTTAATCACATATTTTTATCTATTTATCATATTTTTTTTCCTTTATCTCATGTTTTTGACTTTTTATCTCATCAAGAAAAACACTTGAAATAAACTCAAAGTTCCAATGGACAAAGATAATTTATGATAGTCATCATTTGTGTGTGTCCTATTTCTTTTAAAAATGGGAATCTTAAATATTACCCATGTTCTTTCAATGTCTTTTCTGCTTTGTTGCATTTAACTGTGTTTAAGATGTTAAGATGTTCGATACTGCTGCAACAATAAAAATAACTTTTTTGAGGTGATTTTTTGTTGTCTTTAGTCACATATATTGTGATGATTCATAGTGGAATCATCTTATATAATTATATAATATATCATTCATCAATCACAGAATTATATTACGACAGCATCATATATGAGATTGTGACACCATTATATTCCTGATTCCAAACCTGCAGATGCAGTGATTCTAATTGGGAACATGCAGACCAGATGGGCATCACAGCTTTAACGGAACAAAGTGCTTTCTGTGGCAGATTGCTCCTCATTTCTGTGGCCTGGGGGCACGGAGGGCGAGCTGCTGGAACCAAAGCGCCCGCGGTCTGTGGAGCTGGTGGGTGGGCGGAGACCGAGAGACGAGGTCACAGACGGGACGAGAGGAGACGGTTTAATGCAGTTTGACCTTCTGAGCGTCACGTGTAGCAGCCGGGTCCGTACACAGCCACGCTGGGTCCACAACAAGCAGGGCACCGGATATAACACGGAACTGGAACCAGAACCTGAACCTTCCTGTGGAACCAAAGTGATGATCATACCGGCGACAGTCGCTAAGGAAACGGCGAGCAGAGGACGACACACCTGTTGTTTGTTTACACTTGTGTGTTTTTTCTTGATTTAGTTTTTTTTTTTTTAAATATAAGCTAAAGAGTCAAAGAGATATAGGATAAAAAGTGAGTAACAAAAGATAAAAAGTCAAAATATGACATTAAAAAGGCACAAACATAGGATAAAAGGTCAAAATATGGTATAAAAATTAGAAAATGTGAGAAAAATATAATAATAGGATAAAGACAAAAACGTGAGACAAAAAAAGTAAAAAAAATATAACATTTAAAAGGCAAAAATAGAATAAATGGTCAAAAACAAGAGATAAAAGTAAAAAATGATGTCAAAAAGAAAAAAACATGAGATAAAAATAGTTTAAAAATCCTTTTTTTTCTCCTGATTTTAGTTATTTAAATTTCCTCAAAACAAGATTCATTTCCTTGATTTTCGTTATGTTACATATATTTTTTATCTCATATGTATTCATCATTTTGACTTTTTATCATGTTTGCCTTTTTATTTTTGCATTTATTTATTTCATTATAATTGTTGTTTTAATTCAATATTTTTAGCTCTGATTAAACCAACCAAAATCAAGAAAAGGAACTTCCTAATCTTGCATCAGCGAAATGATTTGCCAAAGGAATCAGATAATTCAAAATAACTCATAAGTCATTATTGAGCTAATTGCACCGAAAACAAAACATTTCCTCTCGTTAAAATCGCAGTTTTTTGCACAGAGGCGTCTGAAGAACAAACTAACATCCATCCTGCTCCATAAATGTGCGAAATAAAGTGTAACATGCAGCTTTTCCTCCACCACAGAAGGAACCAGGTGAAGCTGGAGCAGCACAAACCTGCGGCAGCATCACACCTCTGTGAAATCAGGCCTGCTCTCAATCTCCATATCTTATCTTCTTAAGAAAACTGCTCCATCCCTCCCATCCTCCTGCTTCCTGTCCTTTGTTCTGCACTTTTTTATGCCCCTAACTTTCTTTCATCTCTGTTTATTTAAAGACAAAAAACGAACATGTCCTTGTTTTGTTGGAGCTTCTCCTCCTGCAGTATTGATTGGGTTCCTTTGTTGAGTCTTTTTTTCCAGAACTGCCGTTTCCTCAACCTTCATTCCTCCTTTCTCTCCTCTACTACTTTGAAACCGTCCTCCCTCTCATTCTTTGTCTTCCTCCACATCTCTGCTCATCTCTGCTTCACTTTCTGCATCCTGCTTTTCAATCTTTCATCGCAGCTCGGTGGAATTCAGCAGCGAGTGGCGTCCCTCTCCTCCCATGTCACTAATCATGCATGTTAGGGAGGCCAGCCACTTTCCACCATGCATATTAATGGACACATGCATAAAAAACAATTTTTTTTTCCACACACAAAAGGTGTGAAACACACACACACACACACACATGAGCAACCTGGGGCTCAAAGTGCCGCTCTTTTTCATTATAAAAAGATCAAAAATCACTAAAAAAAATGGAAATGTCTTTGTGACTAACCACGTAAACTACAGTGTCCGTTCCTCTAAAACACACACACACACACACACACAGTAGAGTGTGTGCTGGCTGGGGAGCATGCAAGCGGCTGACAGAGTTAATTAACGAGCGCTAATCAAAAACAATCTTCTTTCATTTTCTAATCGTTCATAGTTCATTTCTGGCGTTTCCCTCCTTCAGATAACTGAGGCCTTTGTGGACCTGTGTATGTGCGCCGCAAAGCGAAAAAACAGAGATATTGGGAAATCAGGGACCAGCTCACTCCTACAAAACCATGCACACACACACGTGAGGCTAGAGGTGTGGAAATTCCTCTTCTCTGTGTTTTTGATGGCTTCAATCAGTAGCTCTGCATCACCGATATCCCGATCACACATAAAAGCACAAACTGTACAGCACAAATACACTCACACACAGACACACACAGACACACACACCCAGCAGCTCTCACACCCGACTCCGCCCCCTCTGAGTGGTGAGAAGTTGAGGAGATTTCACTTGAGTCTATCGAGAAATATGAAGGAGGGGTGAAATGTTGGGAGGCATCAGATCAGGAGGATGACAACCATCAATTGAAGTTCTGATCTCACAATGACGTTTTACACTTCTCCTGGATATTTATGGGAAGTTGTGATGTCACCAACATGATATATTTGTGGTTTTAAGAAGCAAGCGTTAATATAGAGTCCCATCTCAATGTTGAAGCTGCAGCTGTAGAAGGAACAGCGGGTTTCGTGGTTTGGGCTCCTCCATTGGTTTTGATCTCAATAACAAGATATGTTTGTGGTTAAATTAATCAATTATACGCTTTTGAACTGTTGATATGTTTCTACTCACTAAAAACTTATCAGGATGCACTTCCTGTCCTGTCTAATCATGTCCACTACGCTGCAAAAAATCTTTGTATTGTATGTCTTAGTTCTGCTAAAAAGTTAAACAATTTCAACTTATTTTTAGAAAACAAGATTAAATTGACCAAAACCTAAATGTGGAGGAAATAACTGAAAACATCAATTTGTTATAAATCAGAATTCCAGTTG